>WOFM01000429.1:489640-1216865 GCA_011428145.1 Ericerus pela
TAAGTAGTTTTTTTTTTTGTTTATCATCAGTATGCAACGTGAATAGACTACATCAGTGGTTTGTCATCTCTCTGCAATTAGTAATTAAAAGTTTTGTTATTCAAATGAACATACAGGTTACTATAGTACTTTTTAAAGATGTGTTTCGAAAAAATGATACTATTTTCTTCGTCAACAGACCGTCGCGTAGTTATGAAGGACGTACAGAATAATACTTCGTCAATGGGGTGGAGGAAAAAAAAGTGTAAATTTCTTAAAATGACCCATAGTTCTTTGTAACTTAGCCAAGGATACACTCGCACTTGCTTAGTCCACGTGCATTGTTTCTTCGATTATAATCTCTTAAGTACATAGATACCTTGATACTTTACCATTCGAAATATTTTTCTAAAAAACCGAAAATTTTATAAAAATAGGTACATGGTAACCTTGGTAAGTGAAACTTTATAGAGCAACAGAACTTTCTACCGATTTTCAATGCGTAAACTCACTCATGCAAGTAAAAAAAGATATACCTTGATAACGATACCTAGGTGAAAAAATTTTCAAAACCGAGACACCGAAATTTAGCTCTATAAGTGAAATTCCTTAAATGTTTATCTGGATAAGTGAAATTTACCTCGATAACTGAAAATTTCTGCATTATAGGCTATCCTCTGTAAGTGAAACGTAACTAAGCCTATAATGGTAGCATTTTTATTCTCAATCTTCGTATAGCTGGTCACATGAAAAATTTTCATTCTTTCACCTCTATAAATGAAAAATATTCCTAACTGAAACGGTTCATGTTTTCCCTTGCGATTTCACTTATGGAGGTTTTACTATTTAGGTATACTTTAATTACGTCGATTTTTTGAAAAAGAATTATCTTTGACTATTTTTTCCAATAATTATTTTTCTTGTTCAATTTTTTCAATTAAATATTGTTTTTGTTTTTTTGCTTTATCCTGCAAGATCCTATAATCCAGTAATAACTACTTACAATTAGTGTCAGTATCACATCCTGTGAAGTTAACCTTTACATCCGTAAAATGTATATTCGTAGAAATTTTGGAAAACTAAGTAGGTATTTTATGACGAAGGTTTTATTTCATTTCGCAAAAAATATTAAAAATCATATTGTAACGAGAATACTGGTTACAAAAGTAATTTAAGTACTCGTAATTTGAAAAGGTTATATTATACACAATATAAAACAGTTAACTCGTAAGTTTAACATAAAAGGTAAGATGAGAAAGATAGATTTAGATTGATAAAAGTAGACAAATTGTACATGGTTACATGAGTTTTTATAGTTAAGTGTTTTGGGAGGAGAATATGGCGATTTCTTGGAGAGTGGAAATGGTAGTAATATGATTGGAGAATTATGACAATACAAGTTTAGAATTGTCCAATAGGAGTTTAAGGAAATGACATAAATGGTGATTTTGGGTATTTGCAATATCTGCAAAATGGTTTCATAGAAAAGAGTTGTTATGAAAAGTGTATTTATGTTTGTTTATAAACATAATATATGGAACAAATGAGTCAGTAAAGGCAAGTAATGACTTGTTTACATGACGTCATTATAATAAGAATTGTTTTAGGTGATTGATATATATATGAAATATATATTGAAGAGAGAAATATTATGAATGATACGAAATTATCATTACATAATAATGCTGGGTATTTTGAAATTCATTGTTTTAGGTAAAACATGAATTTGAATGAAATGAAAGTAAAATGGAAGGATATGGGAATATGGAACATAGTAAGTATACAAATATATAAAATTCATACAATTTTCGTAAATAACATAAAATACATAATATTCATTAGATTTCCAAGTTTTAGAAATGACAAGTTGTATCGATATATAAATGTTTTTCTCTCATAATACAAATATTCATTGACAATGTATATATATATAATATAAATTTGACATTATTCTTTTTCTTCATTTAGTAACAATTTCTTCGTCTAAGCTTTTAGCTTTTGTTTTCATAGGGCTTGTTAATTCATTTAGTAACTGAGTTACATGTTGACTTTGTATTGGTTGTTTAATATAATTGAAAAATAGATATAATAAAATTATTATAATAATAGTATTTAAACTTAACCATATTATTACAAATAGTTGGATTAAAGTTAAAGAACTATTCTCGTTGAATTTATGATATTTTATTTCTAAATTATCAAGTTTATATTGGAGTTCGTTGGTTGGGGTTATAGGTGAGAAATGTGGAACATACATGGTCCAGTTGGGGTTATAAGCATTGATGCTTGGTAATGCTATAGTATTTCTAATGTTGGAATCTACGATTACGTCGTAATTTGTCCATAATAAAGGAATATGATGTTCAATGGTTACATCATTGGACATATCCAGGGGGCAAGGAAATCCTGGAGGGATGATAACCTCTGAATATCCGTTGGTGTCTTTATTTAAGACTTTGATGTGACAGGGTACTGTCAATAGGATGGTTCCTGGAAGATTATTGTCGATGTTTATGATATTAAGTTCATTCGAAACTATATCATATGTAGAAAGTGAATTGTGATTAGTGATGGCAAATTTATTTTGGGAAAATTGGTGGACTAATATTTTCTTATTATTAGTTTCGCATCTGAAAATACATGATTTTATAAGTTCTTCATAGGGTTTTTTAAGGAATAAAGTTTTAGCACATGAAGAAACTTTATCTGAACCTCTGTTATCTGGGAGATAGCATAGGGGTTTTTCTGGGTTACAGTAATGTAAATCTGTTCCTGAGATATATCGTACTGAGTTATCTTCTGAATTATGGATAATAATAGAGGGTTCTTGATCCCATGAGCATAAATTGTCATCGTGAGATCTGAAGGTTAGGGGAATGAATTTATATGCTGAAAAAATAGCATTAAGTTGTTTGACGGGAACTTTAAGTTCAATTTCTAGATTATCATTGTGAACATGACAATTGATAAGATCTAGATGATAATAGTTGAGAAAATCGTGTTCGGGAATGGTAAGTTCCATGTTGTTTTTCAACAAAAGGGGTTTGAGTTTACGTAGATCTTCTTGAAGTGTATTAGTTGATACAATTGAGGATGGTAGGTTGTGATCTTTACATGCATTAAGCACGTAACTTATCTTCATGGAATGTTGAAGATAGGAATTATAGTACATTCGTACTGAATTTTCGTAATTGGTAACTTCACCAATAATATAATTTTCTTCGTTGAATTGACTTATAGTATTTTCTAGATATTTCTTTGCATGAAAGAAATCGTCGTAAAAATACTGAAAGTTTTTTGTGAAGGATTTTAAATTTTCGGTGACGTTAAGTAGGGTTTGAATGATCTTCTAATACTGCTGATTTGAGAATATCATATTGGGATTTGAGGGAATGTTCGTTGTCTAAGAGTGATTGTCCATCTCTGTAGGTTAATACTCTACAGCATATGGAGAGAAGATCTCCGAAAATGTCTCTGACTTTCGTCACGACAGTTTCTCTTTTATTACGTAAATGGTTTGGTTTGGGGTAAAAATCTTGTATCAGTGCGAGATTTGATTCGATGAGAGATTCGAATAAGATAGTATATCTTTTTGATATTCTGTGTAGACGGCATTTTAATTCGTCCCAGTTGCAATTGTCTTTGTATTTAGTATAAATATGCGTTCGTATGAATTCTGCTGAGTCTGTTAGGTTCAATTGTACCGTATACAGAATTGGTATGGTTTGCTGATATATACGAATATGGTCATATTCTTCGAAATATGCTCCTGTTGAAGCGGTAATAGACGTTGTAACGGGTCTATTTGCTTTTATGCTGATTGATAGTGGAATTGATAGAAGAGTCAAAAGTATCAAAAAGAAACGGTATCTGCAACATACAAAAATTGCAAGATGTGAACGGTTTGCAAAATTAAAGTACCGTAATTGAATTTATCGGAATTATGTTCGATGGTCTATATCAAAATTTTGAAAAGTCACGTATTGCTGATTTAGGGTGATGTCACTAATTTGATCGTATGTGATCTAATTGTGAAAAGGGGAATATCGTATGGATATTTAATGATGTGGAATTGAGTTAACAATTCAGTTCGTCTTCAGCTTTTATTTCGTGTTTTAGTCGAAATAATTTTTCGTATTTTTCGTGTGCTTTATCGGTGTGTTCTTGTTCGTGTGTTTCGAGAGTTCAACGAATATTATTTTCGTGTTTTTCCGGATAAAAATATATTCGCGAGATCGTCGAATCTTTTTTCGAACAGAAAACTTAAAGCAAAATAAATTTTTTATTTTTTTGCAATTTTTATTTTTTCGTGTTGCGATCGGGAATTTTTTGATAAAAATTTTTTTCGTTTTCGATTTTTTGTGCGTAGTTCGCTTTTTGTTTATGAAACCTGTTGGGTTTTGTAAACCTGAAATACAGTTTACAGACGTGGTAAGTCGTTACGATCATATTCGGAAAATGGAGTCAATCCAAAAGGGGTTAAAGAAATTGCGTTTGGACTCGAGAGGAAAAATGCTATCTAGAACTGAATGTAGATATCCTGAGAAATCATTCGACGAAAAGGTTAAAGACCTTGTCGAGATGAGGGGTGCTAGAAGTGTTTTGGATAGTCGTATTTTTCCTAGAGGTGGTGTTGCACTTGCTGATGAGACTATTACGTTTGATGACGTAACGCTTGATCTGATATCAGCTTGGATAGGGTGTCGTTGCTATCGTCGAGCCTTATCTGTAATACACAGACAGGTTTGGACAATGGTGAATTACGTCACTCATCCTGACCAACCTTCATGGCAAGAGAGCCAGAAGATGAGGTGGGGTCATACTGATCATGTGAACTTTCGTTCAATCAGATGGATGCATCTCTGCGATCTTACGGTGTGCGATGAGGCTGTGGTATTTGTCTGTGGTTTGTTGTCGTCGCTTGCTCCATACATTCCTAATGGGGTAGAGTTAAAAATTGGTTGCTCTTTTGCTTTATCCAAAGCAGAGGAGCTAACTCCTGAGTGTGCTGTTCCTCTGTCTTTTTTGACAGGGGTGTTAGCTTCGTTGCTGATGATACAGCATGAGACTAACGAAATCGTGGAGTGTCGGTTCCTACATCTACGACATGTGGATGTTATTCACATGACTCGAGATGGGAATCTCCATCGGTTGCGTGAGTACATTAGGGAAAAATGGGGATCTACAGTGGAGATAACACCTGCTTCCAACTTCGTAATATTCAAACGAATATTGCGACCTGGGTATATGATTGGTCTTGCCAAAATACGTGAGCGGGTAGTTATACCACGTGTGAACACCAGATATCCTTATGTGTTCACAGGGGCTACACAGTTAAAGGAGGAGTTAAATGCTCTACGTTATAGGGATGTAGACTATGTTCCTATCACTAGACGTGAGAAGGATAATAAGTCTATTCAGGTGGATGTCTCTACTATGAAGAAGGATCCTAGCGACAAAATACTTTCGGCTAGTCCGATGGTGTTTTCGGCAAATGGAATTTCTTCTTCTACGAGGGACAATCCTCAAGTTCAGCTAACTCGCGTTGATACGCTGAATACGTGTGGTGAGGCAATGCGTACTGAACAACATTCGACAAATGCTAGTACCGTTAAGATTGTTGCTTGCGCAAACAAATCTTTGAATCGTGCCACCACTCCTGAAATAAATTCGACTTCCGACACTGAAGAAATTAGCAGGGAGAAAGATGAAGAATTCGCTAAACGGGTCGAAAATTTAGGAAAGCGAATCCAGGATGACAAATCAAGGAGGGTTTCTCCTGGGAATGTTTTGACAAGGAGGGGTACTCCTGTGCCTATTCCGTCTCTACCTTACGTATTTTCCGGAAGAGATTGAAATGCTTCGAGAGAAGACTCTGAGCATCGGGGAAGAACTTTTATTCCTATACGTCCGTCTAAGTCCTCGATGGCCAGACGTGGAGGTCGTCGTCCGTATAAGAATGTTTAAATTTCGAACTTCAATGAAAATAGTTGGTGAGTAAAATTATAAATTATTAATTAACATCTTAGAGTATAATTTTTCTTATTCATTCACAATTTGATAATTTTCATTTTTCTTCATTTTATTTGACATGTGTGCACACTTTTTTATTAACATTTAATTTTTATAATTCTTCGTATATAATTTTTATATATGCCCTTTTTTCTTAAATTTAATTGATGTTCCTTTCTGTTTCCCTTGGTTTGAGTTGATGTTTGAAGATATGTTCTGCGTGATTGGAGTTTTTTGGGTTTTCGCATATTCTCGATGTTTTGTATGAGGATTGGAAAGATAATTTTTACAAGGTAGAATATTTTGGAGTGAGTATAATGATAATATATATGGAAATATGTACGTGGATAAAATATGTATATGTACATGGGAAAATATGGATAAAATATATACAGGGGTTTAAAGTATATATGTGGAATAATATGAACGTAAAGATTTTTTTAGCCTATTGGGTTTTTTCTAGGTCTACCTGGTTTACGTTTCATAGATTTTTCTATATCAGATTTTGCATCTTCGTTATTTTCTTCTTCTGATACGTCTTCTAATGTAGGTTTTTCGTAAGATTTTTTATCCTCTTGAATTTTAATATTTTCAAGTTTGGAATATATTTTAATTTCTGGAGGGATAATATCTTCTTTGGTATTGTTTTGTCTTTGGTGGTAGGGAATTAATCTTCTGACATGAAGATTTTCTTCTGTCGGTGGTAGATTTTTGTTCGTATACTGTACTGTATAGTTAAGATCTGAATTTTTCTTCACTATTCTAAATGGTCCTTTGAACTTGTTCTTGTTCTTCGCAACGTTTTTACTTTGTCTGATTAAAACTAGGTCATTAGTTTTAAATTCTCGAACTACTTTGTTTTTGTTGTAGTTGCGGGAATTTATTTCTGCTGCTTTTTGTTTTAATTCTGCAATGTTATTTTTCGTAGTCTGCAAATTTTCTAGAACGTTTTGACGTTCGGTCATTGGCTTTGTTGTTGTTATCGCGTATTTATTTTCTATCGTTGTTCGTGGATTATATCCGTGAAGAAAGAAATATGGAGAGACATTGTTGAGGTAGTGTATGGGTGATGTATTATACGCATACACGACATTGAAGAGTGTGTCAATCCATTCTTCTTCTGTTTTTGGATTATACTTCGTTAAGCATTTTTTTATTATGCCATTAGTTCGTTCAACTAGTCCTTGTGTTTGTGGACTATATGCTGATGAATGTATTATTTTGATGTTATTTTCTTTGCAGAAATTATGTACGATGTCGTTCCTAAAATGTGTGCCATTGTCACACGATATTATTTTAGGTTTTCCGTGTGTCGTCATAATTTTTTTAATAAATTTGATGACACTTTGAGCGTTAGGATGTCTGACAGGTTCTACAATGCAAAAGTTTGTGCATCTGTCTACTCCTACAATTATATATCTTTTTTCGTAGTCGTTGTCAAATTTTCCTACGAAATCTATTTCGATGTGGGAAAATGGATCGAATTCCTTGATAGGAATTGGTTTCATCATTCCTATTTCTTTTGGGTTTCGTTGGTTCATTTGGCATTCGTGACATGAGTTGATATAGTCATTGACTTTTTTGACTATATTAAGCATAAAATATCTTGATTTGATTTTTTCCAAAGTTTTTTGTCTTCCGAAATGTCCTCCGTTGATGGGATCATCATGCATTTCTTTCAAAATGCTATGAGTTAGTGCATCAGGTATAACAGGTACATCCTGATATGGATTACTGTTTTTTGATTTTTTCTTGTAAATAATATCGTCTTTTCCTAGATAATATTTATGTGCATGTCTTTCTATCTGTTTTAGTAGTTGTCTATCGAAAATAAAGTCTTTGACAAAAAATTTATAGACTTGTCCCCAGTAATCATCTAACTGTTGATAATCAGCTAGGGTTTCTATAGGAATATCTTTTCCGTAAACTAATGTTTTTATTTCTCCTTTTTTAGGGATTTCATTTTCTTTGATTCCATCTTTATTTTTTCCTGTTATTGGGTTGAAAATATTTTCTTCTTTTTGTTTTAGATTTTCTTCTTTTTTCTTCTTTTTCAAAATTTTAATTTTGATAGGTTCTTTTTTTGTAGAAGATGATCTTGTTATGACATTAACATTTTTGTCTTCTTCTTTTTGTTTTATTAAAAATTGTCCTGATTCGAAACGTAAGGAATTGTTATCCTTTTTGAATGGTCTAGACAAAAAGTCTGCCATTACGTTCTCTTTTCCTGATATATGCTTAATATCGAACGTAAATTCTCCTAATTTTGATACGAGTCTTGCTAGACGTGGTGATGGTGTTTTCATCCTATGTTGGTAGGTTAAAGGTTGATGATCTGTATAGATGATAAAGTCTGTTCCTAATAGGAAGTCTCTGAAATGTTGACATGATTTTGTTATGGCAATCATTTCTAAGTCAAATGAGCATAGGTGTTGTTGACATTGTTTTAATTTTTCTGAGTAATATCCTATTGTGTATTTTTTTCCTGTTGTAGGGTCTATTTGACGACAAACTGCTCCTACAGCTTCTTTGGATGCGTCAACTTCTAGAAATGTTGATGCTTCTGGGTTGTTAATTTGGAGAACTGGTTTTGATAGTAATATGTTTTTCATTGTGTCAAAACATTTTTGGTGTTCTTCTTTCCAGTCTATTTTTTCGTTAGACTTACTGTCTTTTCCTTCTAGGATTTTCATGATGGGTAACATTTGTTTTGTGAAGTGTGGTATCATTTTTCTGTTGTATCCGCACATTCCTATAAATCTTCTTACTTCTTTGAGTGTTTTTGGTGGTCTTATGTTTTTTATAGCTTCTATGTTCTTTGCTAAAGGTTCTAATTTTCCATGACCTATTTTATGTCCTAAAAGTTCTATCGAGTTTTCTAAGAAATAGCTTTTCTTGGTTTTTACTCGAAAATTGTATTTTTTTAATCTTTTCAGAATTTCTTCGGTGTTTTCTAAACATTCTTCGAAAGTTTCTCCGAATACACAAATGTCATCTATGTATACTATGACTTTTTTCCATAGGATATCATGAAATATGTCTACCATTGCTTTTTGGAAGACTGAAGGGCTTAAGCTAAGTCCTTGAGGCATGCAATTAAATACATAACCTACTCCTTCGATGTTGATTCCTGTTATCGGTTTGGATTCTTCGTCAAGTGGTAGTTGAAAGTATCCTGAATTTAAATCTATAATAGAAAAATATTTTTTGTTTCGTAGGTGTGGCCATATAGAGTCTATTCTAGGTACTCTAGTTCTGTCTTTTTTTATTTTTCCATTAATAGCTCTGTAGTCTACTAGTGGTCTGTATGAACCGTCGGGTTTCCTTTTAAGGAACATAGGTGATTCATAGGTAGATGGTTGTCTTTTTAATACACCTGCTTTTTCTAATTCTTCGATTTTTTTCAGCCATTCCATTCTTTCTTTATATGCCATTTTATAATTTCTTCGTACGACAGGTTTATCGTCTTTTAGGTTTATATGTACTGGTGGTACTTTGGCTAATGATAAATTTTTTGTAGAATGGGTGAATATATCTATATAATTTTGTAATTTTTCTATTACTTTAGATTTTTGTTCTGGAGTTATGTTCTTCGAAATTTTTACTTCTATTCCTTCTGGGTCACAAAGTTTTGTGTGTGTAACACATATTTTTTGTTTTTCAGGAATTTCGTTAACTACATATCTTAACGTTCCTAATACTTGATTTTTACGTATCCTTTTTGTGTTAGACGTAGGGTTATATACTTTTAAAACTTCCTCATTTTTAATTTAACTTTGTTTTATTAATAAATTTTTCATTTGTTAAAATTTCTGTAAATGGAGGTAAAGTTTGTAGATATATCGTCTCGTAAGGATTTATAATATAATCTGTATTGGCACGTATTAATGTTACTTGTTCTTCTTCTGGTCTGTTAATTGATGATTTTTTTGGAATTGATATTGATATGGTTCTATCTTCACATGGAATTGAAAATTTTCCATTAGAGAAATCTATGATTGTCCTATATTTCTCTAGGAAATCGTAACCTATAATAATGTTTTCGATTAGATCCTCTACGATATATGCTTTGATCGGAAATGAACGTCCTTTAAAGATAATTGGAATTGTTGAAATTCCTTTTATTTTGAGTTGAATTTCATTTGCTGCATATAATGTATCGTAAGTAGGTTCTAACATCACATTTTTTACAAGTTTTTGATGTATGAGTGTAGATTCTGCTCCACAGTCAATAAGACCATAGGTATCAATACCTAGTACATTGCACGGTAGGTACAAACGACATTGGATTTCGTTTTTTCCACTTGGTGCTATAATTGTAATGTTCGGTTTTTTTGGTATTTTCATGCTTTTTCTTGACATCTCCGATTTGTCAATTAGTTTAGGTGGTACTTCACCTGCTTCCCGTACAACATGATGTTGATTCGTTGCCGGGGCATCTACTCGTTTTTTGAGACGGTAGTGCTCTGTTGTGGGTAAGTAATTGCTGGGATGTTATTCTGTGGGTTTTGAATAACATTCTGGTTTTGTGTCGTACCTTGAGTATTCTGGACTGGTACATACATCATAGGAATTTGGTTGTTGTAATTTTGATATTGAGGGTAATTATTGTAATTATTACGATAGTATCCTCTTTGAAATCTATTGTTTTGATTTCTAAAATTATTTCCTCTATAATTTTGATTTGGAAAATTTTGATTTGGGTTTGGAGGTTGGGAGGGATAATTATTATTATAATTATTATAATTATTTCCATTATAATATCCTTTTCCTCTACTTCTTCCTCTGAAGTTTCCTCGGAAATTGTTTCCTTGATTATTAAATTTTTGTGATGGATTGGAATTATTGGAATTATTTTTTTGGGTCATAATTGCTGCTGTTAGTTTCTTGATTTCGGCAATTATATTAGGTTTTTCTTTTTCTTCGGATTTTTCTTCTTCTTCTTCATTATCTTCATCATCATCTTTCTTTTTTACAGTATTAATTTGTTTTTTCGAAGATGTTTTTATTTTTTGTAGTTCATTATTTGCTTCTTCCATCGCTATTCTGTATGTTTCTAATTGTTTTTTTACTTTTTCTAATTCTAAAGCATAAATAGGATCTACAGGGATTCTTGTTTTATCCTTGCAGTATAGATAATCGTCGAAAGCTATGTGTAATGCTTGTAGGGTTTTAGGTTTTGCTTTGACTATGTGTTCTCTTTCTTTTTCTCCTATAGATCTGTAGATGTGATCTATAATCCTTTCTTCTGTGATGTCTGGTTCTATTTCTTTTAGGGTATTGGACACAAATATTACAAAATCTACAAAATCATCGTCTCCTCTATATAGACGTTTACATAACCTTTCTCTTAATTGAGGTTTTGTTTTCCTAAAAATTTCTTCTAATTTTGGTTTTAAAATTTTCCAATTTATTAACGTATCATCGTCTGAAATTAGTTCGTTAAAAATTATTTGTGCATTTCCAGTAAATGCAATTTTTATTTTTTTCATTTTTATTGCATCATCTGTCCATCCAAAAGCTTCGCATTCATTTTCGAATTGCTTTAGGAATGTTTTTATATTTTCTGAAGATGTGTTCGAAAATGTTGAGGGTCTGATATTAGAATTTGTTTCGTTAACCATTTTTATTTTTTCGGGTATTCTAAATGATTTGTTTATATCTTTTGGAGGTGATATTAAATCTATTAGAGATTCTTGTGAACTAATCTCTATTGTTTCTTCTTCAGGTTCTGTTTTAGATTCACTTGTTTTGTTTTTATCACAGGTATTTGATATTAATTTTATGGCTTTATTTTTAGCTTCACGATTAATTTTTAAAGGTGATATTAAATCTTTTACGTTATCTTTTTTAAGGAGAGTGTTAATTATAGGATCTGGATGGGATTGGATATAGAGACTGATAGCTAATTGGATTTCTGGTCTAGAGTTTTCTGAAGGAAAGGGTTGAGGATTTATATTTGACCATAGATTTTTTAAATCTTTGTTTGTTAAGGATGTAATCCAGTGGTTAGCTTTGAATGAAGGTGCGTTTGGAGTTATTTGAATATCCCAATCTTCGTTGTGCATGGGTTTAATTTTTGTACACTTACAGGATTTTGTTGTTTCTTTTGTTTCCACAGGAGTTTTGGATTCTGCACATGGTTGGTAACTG
The DNA here is from genome assembly GCA_011428145.1 of Ericerus pela. Lineage (NCBI taxonomy): Eukaryota > Metazoa > Arthropoda > Insecta > Hemiptera > Coccidae > Ericerus > Ericerus pela. The sequence continues at coordinate 501,785 of WOFM01000429.1, forward strand.
CACGATAATACCTGGAATGGTTTCCTTGGACAGCAAAATCTTTGATGGTTCCGGATTTTTTAAATTTCTTTCGAAAAAATATTTTTTATTTTCGTTCTGCACTTTAAATGCGCCAAAAATTTTTTACACTTTTTGTAAATTTTTTAATAAAATTTTTATAAAATTTCACACTTTTTTAGACTTTTCTTTGAAAAAACAAAACACAGGATTTTTTATGTTCGGGCGCCAATATTTTGTAACGAGAATACTGGTTACAAAGTAATTTAAGTACTCGTAATTTGAAAAGGTTATATTATACACAATATAAAACAGTTAACTCGTAAGTTTAACATAAAAGGTAAGATGAGAAAGATAGATTTAGATTGATAAAAGTAGACAAATTGTACATGGTTACATGAGTTTTTATAGTTAAGTGTTTTGGGAGGAGAATATGGCGATTTCTTGGAGAGTGGAAATGGTAGTAATATGATTGGAGAATTATGACAATACAAGTTTAGAATTGTCCAATAGGAGTTTAAGGAAATGACATAAATGGTGATTTTGGGTATTTGCAATATCTGCAAAATGGTTTCATAGAAAAGAGTTGTTATGAAAAGTGTATTTATGTTTGTTTATAAACATAATATATGGAACAAATGAGTCAGTAAAGGCAAGTAATGACTTGTTTACATGACGTCATTATAATAAGAATTGTTTTAGGTGATTGATATATATATGAAATATATATTGAAGAGAGAAATATTATGAATGATACGAAATTATCATTACACATATCGGATTTGTACGCCTAATTTTATTCTACGTGAATCAAATGATTTTGCCTCATCAATATTTTATTTTTTTATAAAACTCTTAAAGGCTATTCAAATGTTTATTCTCACAAATGTTGACGAAATATTCCGCTCCTCTAATCGTTTATCTCCTCTGGAGTATTTGTTCCTCGTTTGTTTTTAAAAAAATTTATAACAGACTATGACAATGTTTTCGTAAATACTGAATTTTCACTTTACTTTCAGAAAGCATCGCAGCTTGATAGCTGAAAATCAATGAAAACATTTTTAAAACACCCACCCCAAAAACAGACATTTTCGTACGTATTAACTATACGTAAAGTAGGATATTTTACCCCAATGTCGAAAAGTAAAATTTCACGCGTGCGCAGCTCGGGACTTGCTAAAATAATTAAATCACTATATTGGCTGCGTATGCGCACTATGTCTTATCCAACATTATGGAATTTCTGCGCAACCAGATTGTGTGAAAAACAAGTTGCAACTTTAATTGAATACGACATTTCAGCTTTGGAACAAACCTCTCTTATTACACTTAACGATTCTTCAGCCTCTATTTAGGCTAGTGAGCTGAGGTTGACGTTGCTGAAAAGAGGATAAAATTTACAAAATTTCTACAATATAATTTTTCAATCATCTTCAGGTGTTTGAAAATAATTAATATAAAATTGGCCGGTTTTTGGAATCTATAAAACTCTCCTCATTCACTCACTGATACCTCAGTCGCTACTCAAACTAGAGAGCTGGAGTTTAAATTTCTGGATAGATGAAAACATTTTATCAAATTTTCCTTTCTTTTAATTTTTTAATCATCTTTAGCTGCACGAAAATAAACGAACGAAAAAAAAAGCAAATGAATAGAAAATTTGCATTTTTTGGTTCTGGAAACGTCTTCTTTTTCAATTAATAATTTTTAAGCCACTATTCATGCTAGAAATCTGAGGTTGGTACCGCTGGAAAGAATAAAAAATTTGCTTAAATCAGTATTCCATCAAAGTTTTTATTCGTCTTTAGCTATTTGAAAATAAACGAACGTAAAAAGCAAATTAAAGGAAAATTTAACTTTTTTGTATTGCTTAAATATATTTTCAAAAAAAATTTTTCTTGGTAAAATTAATTTTTGGAAAATATTGTAAAAAATATTATGTGATACTCATGCGAAGTAGGTGATTGCTACTCATGTGATTTTTATCACTCCCTTTCAGGTTGTATTGTAAGGATCACACGCGTATCAAAATCACCTACTTTACCCACTTGTATTACAAATAAATATTTTCCAGAAGTTCGAAAGAAATTTTACAAAATATCTTTTCTCACATAAGTTAATATCTCAAAACAAAAACAAAACAAAAGAATGAAGAAAAATTTACAAATTTGGAAATATTTCTAAAAATTTCAAACCTCATAGCACATTTTCAATAATAATTAAATTCTAAGGGTGAAATTATCACCCTACACCGTGATGGGTACATCCCCAGACTGTCATTAGCTCAGGAACATATCACTTTGAGATCAATGTACTTATAAATTTAATGAAAATCAATCGATCGATCTTTAATAATTTTCAGTTTCATGAAAACTCAGTTCAGGTTTTCACTTTTTCCCACATGCTTTCCAAGTTCCTTCGTTCATTTTTTCATACCTGTTTCATTTTTTGCATGCCTCTTGGATACTTTGTTTTGGCAGCAATCATTTGTACATTTTCTTAAAATCGGGAGAAATCAATAAATTCATTTGCTTAATTATTTTTATTTTTTTGAAAAATTCCTTGTTTTGAATGTGAATTGAATCCTCAAAACATGAACTGCGTAGCATTTACCATATCAACTATGCTACAAGAGCTATTTGGAAGAGGACAATCAATTTTTATAATATATTTTTGCAACACTCGCTGATAAACTTCATTTTTGCAACACCTGTTTATAAATTCCATTTTTATACGCACCTTGACGATGTATGAAGCAGGTAATTTTAGAACCACTTAATCAGAACTGATGTATAAAATACATACTTTATACATCGGTCTCTAAATTATACATCGCCTTGGGCGCATGCGTCATTCTATACACTGACTTTACTACTGCACCTAGCCTACACGTCATTTTCTTTTATTTTATTTATTAATTTATTTACTTTTTTTTTCATAAAAGTTTCTCCACTTTAAGGATAGGAACCTCTCAGTGAATGTTGGTAGGCCAGCGCTGTAGCCACGACATTACAAGGTTTTGCTGAAAGCAAGGAGATAATTTGCGCTTATATTTTCCCCATTTGCGAAGATATTTATTTTTCTTTTTTTTTTAATTTATTTTTTTGTAGGAGGAGGTGTAGCAAAAAAATAGTGCGTGACACGCGTGTATATAATAGGTGATTGATGCTCGTGTGATTTGCAGCATGAGCCAAAGTCGAGTGATGCAAAAATCACACTCGAATCAAAATCACCTACTTTATACACTCGTACCACAAAATAACTATTTCATACACACCTTGACGTGATTTTAGAACCATTTAGAACCGATGATCAGTCTTTACTTATACATTGTCTTGGGTGCATGCGTCATTTTATACACTGGTCCTTAGTAGCACTTATCCTATATTCTCATTTTCTTTAATTTTCTTTTTAATTTATTTTTTCACAAAAGTTTCTCTGCTACGGGGATTCATACCACTGACATCTGAAGTGTCAAGTCAGCACTGCACCAACTACGCCACGTGGTCTGGTTGAATAGGGTGTGATAGCTTGCGCTCATATGTTTGCCCATTTTAAAAGTATTCGTTTAACTCGATTTTTTTTCTCTCGGGGGAGCGGATGTTATTACTAATAACTATATTATTTTCTGTGATTTTTTTTCACTTTCAAATTACTGAAAATTTCTTGGAATTTATTGTCGTAACTATAGTTTTTTTTTAGGAAGGTGGGGGGGGGAGGATGTTTCAAATTTTATTTCCTATATGTTTTTGGCTGTAATACCAGTGCGCACACGTTGCAATTATTTGTAGCCATACCTTTTATATACAATGATGACAGATACGAAATGCAGGCATGAGCTTATTTCTTAAATTTATTTCCTCCCCAGTGTCGAATAAAATGGCAATTATGAAATTAATAAAGAAAATAATATTCAGTTCGAAATACGATACGAAAACAACTGATGCTCACTAGTACCATAAATCTAAATTAATAATAAATTCGTATGAGTTTGCACGTTATTTTCAAATAAAGATAAGAAAAATATTCCTCGAATTTGATGACGATCTGCTATTCGAAGTTGGTTGATATTTATTTCGGTTACTTACTTACTTGGGTTGCATTATTCTTTCAAAAATATTCGGTTTTTTCTATTTCTGAGGAGAACGTTCTAAATTTGAATTTCAGTTTTCGTTTTCCAGAAGGTTTTCATTCCACCCCCGCTCCCTCACATGTATGGTGAAGTAACATAATAAAACACCCGATTCAAGTTATACCTATGATTAGTTGATGATAAGAACTAAGTGAAATTATATGGTTAAAAACCAAATAGGTACTGATAAGAATACTTGAAATTATTCGCGACCGTAATATCATTATGAAACCTCTTGAGAATTTCTCATCAAATACCAGCCTGCGTCGAAGAAATTAAACTCTGATGTATACTACAGTAATTTAGTTCAGAATTCGTAACTACATAATATTCAGTGTCAGATCAATTATAAGTATAGCTATTACTATTTTCATCGAATCTTGCTAACCATTTACATAGGGCGGATATTACAATCACAGCTTAAACCAAAAGCTCAATTGGACTCAGCTCAAGTGGAGAGCTATTCTTCCAATGTTTACATCATTTTAAAATATGTTGAGTTATAAACATCGGTGAAATTGCCAAATAGTTCCTAATAGTTATCCACTTGAGCTGAGTTCAGTTGAGCAATAGTTTACGCTGTGATTGTAATGTCCGCCCTAATGTTCTATTTCTATCTTTTGCAAAACTGTTTATTTCATTTTTTGAGGTGTAAACATCTTAGCTCTCGGTAGTGGCTATGCAAGACTATTGGTAGTTTCCATCAAAGTGGCTGACATCTGGTGGATTTTTATCAAACTAAAGTAGAGGTGACGGTGTATGTTATCAACGATGTAAATCTTATGTAAGTTTCGTTTTTTCTTTGATTTTTCTTAGTTTTGTCTTGAAGGAATAAGTGTTATAACTTATTTATCTACAAATTGTTGAATATATTGATGTGGATGCAGACACATGTCCTTTTAAAGGTGCAGAAACAATATTAAAAACAACAAACCACCAAGAATTTGTTCAAAAATTTGGAGAGGTCTGTTTGTTTGCAATGGATTTTGTGAATGAGTCATTAATAGAACCCATTATAAACAAACAAACCTATTTTTGATAAAACACACCCTCACCTCTATTTTTTGTTGACTGTAGCGCTCTCAGCGGCTATGGAAACTCCCAATAGGAGCATCAGCGTAGGTCGTTTACATCGCAAGTCTGGTTGATGTGTCTTTGTGTGTGTATGTGTGTGGTTGTGTGCATGCCTTTTGTCAAAGTTGAGCACATCGTATTAATTTTGAAACAAACATCTTCCATTTTATTCAATGATTACTCAGCTTCTAATTAAGCTAGAGATCTGGAGTTAGTGTTTCTGGAAAGAGGAGAGAATTTACAAAATTTTCATATAGTTTTTTAATCATCTTTACCAATTTGGAAATAAACAAACGGAAAAAAAACGCAAATAATGGAGAATTTTCATTTTTAGGATTCTAGAAATTTCTTATCTTTCACTCAACAATTTTTCAGCCGCTATTGAAATTAGTGAGATAAGGTTGGTATTATTGAAAAGATGAGAAAATGCGAATGAATCTACCACCTAGATATTATTATTTTGATCATCTTTAGCTGTTTGAAAATAGTCAAAGTGAAAAACCAAAATGAATGGAACATGAGTTATTTTATTATTGTTTAGATATATTTTTCAGGTTTACACATCAACATCAATTCTTCATGAGTATAGCCATAGCAGCAATCACGTATTTTTGTGTAGGTTTTTAGGGGAAAATCTACATATTAAAATTGATCTTGTATTGAGACTCGGAGGTGACGAGCCAATCCTGACAGTAATATTTTTCATAATCACCTCATGACTCTCATTCCACAGAGCATGACCAGTGCGTATGATTATTCCTTTAAACTTAAAAAAACTAAAAATTTTACAAGTCTTTATCACTCTCGTATTAGCGGTCAATTTATTATATTATTTAATTGAGAAACCAAACTAATTACAACTACAAGTACTAATTTACAGAAATATATTAAATAAGGCGTAGATTTTTTTCTGTAGACTTACAAAGTCTCTCAGAATCTCAGCTGACGTATTTTAATTTAAATCATATCATCATGAATGAGATAAACTGAATTATATCTAATTTCTTATGATAAATCGTCAAAATTTCATTAATCAGTCGAATACATCATTTCACATATTATAAATACTAGAAAATGTATCTATCAGTTACAGGTCATGTTTTGTGGAGTGAGAGTCACAGGAAATTATAAAAATATTACTGTCTCGATTGGCTCGTCAGAGATAAGGGTAGGTTCGTTTTTCGACTCATGACCCCAGGAAAATTTGGGCACTATTAGCTGAAATTCATGTAATATATAAACTCGATACAGGTTGCAATTTTTATCCGATATTCTGGAAATTCGGTATACTCATTTGAATCTACACAGGGAAGAACTTTATTATTTTTGGTTTAAATCAGTTTCATGGTTCGTCTGTTACATCCTATTATGTTGCATTATTGGGGTTTAAATCGTTCAAGGACACATAATTTTCAATCGATAGGCATGAAATTTAGTACAAATATTCGATATATTATACTCATTCCATTATACTGCAAAATTTTGTTTCAATCTTCTGAACGGTTCATCCATAGAGGTGATTTAAAAAAATCTTGAACTATTGCGAAAAAAAGAAAATAAATTCGAGGTGAACCGAAAAAACTGGTCGAAAGCAGGTTGGCCTTTATTATATTTGCTAAGAAATAGCACTCAATAACTTGCGTACCCATGTTTTTTATAACTTCGTAATATAAACTTCATTTTTTCACTTCACTATGAATTTCCTTGACACTTTATTTAAAAACATAATTTTCACCCAGAATTCTTCCAAATACTTCTCATATTTTGATTTTTCTTTTATTTTTAGCTAAAAAAACATACGTTTTCTAGCACGGTTTGCTGCGTTAGAGTTTATTTAAATTAGTTTTTGGCGCAACATAATCGTCTTTTCCATAAGCTTGATATTATTTGTTGTGAATATACGGAGAAGTGGGTTGTCAAAATCTGTTGGCTATAATGATCTCTAAGGACGAATTTTCCAGTCACATACGGGAGCACCAATTTTGGGTCTACATTAATTTCCAGAAGCCCCAATTAGTTACTGCCGTTTTTCGCAATAAATGTACGAAATTCCGTAGTTACGAAACATGTACGGCGTGACAAAAGTGACCAATTCCAGAACTCTTATTTTTCTCACTCCTTAATTACTTTTTCACACGCCTGTAATTGGTTTTTCAGTTTTTTTCGTGGGCGTCCATCAATTGCGCGCAAAGTAATTAAAGTACATCGACTGCGCGCTGGTGGTGTTTAACCTGTATGTCGATAGCGCTCAGGTTCTTTTACACATGGGTATCGATAGCGCGCCTTTAATTTTCGACTGTTTAAATACTCATTTTTAGTAGTTTACGAGAAAACTGGGAGAACAAAAAATTCCTTGAAAATTTGTTTTTTTAGGATTTTGAAAAAACTCTGAAAAGAATAAGGCAGAAAGTTTCAAGATGTATTGTTCTTATGTGTAGGGAAGTCTCGTAAAAGTATGGAGTTTCATACCTTTTGATTTTGCAGTTTTTAAGAAAACTAGGAAAGAAGATATTGCAGGAGAAAATTTTGTGTTCGCAGTTTTGAATAAAACTACAAAAATGATAGGCTGGAATTTTCACGAGATGTAGTTCTTATGTTGGATCAGGTTTGGTAGGAGTTTGGTGCCTATTGATTCAGTAGTTTCCAAAAAAAATATAGAACAAAAAAATTTCTGGAAATAAGCAAGTCGCCTGTGTTGCTTGAAGTATTTTTTCCTTATTTACGGCGCAAGGTGTTATTTACTTAGTTTACTCAAAACTGTAAGAAACTATGAAAGTTCGATACATCGGGTGCGCAATCGATGCCTGTCCACAAATGAACCAGCGCGCAATCAATGCATTTCCATGTTAGAACAGGCGCCTTATCGATGCGTTGATTGTACGCAATCGATTGATGCCATGTTGGGGGCCAATTCATAATGCGCGCAATCGAATATTTCCCTTCCCGTAGAATAAAAGCTCATAAAAATACTGTACAAAACTCGAATCGAGTGAGTAACTTGCCTATGGCTCTGCTTGCAAACCTTGCCGTCGTTTTAAGGAATTGCTCATCTTCCTTCCTAGTAGTTGCAATATACTATTTTCGATTCGGTTGATTCTCTGAAGACTGTATAAAATGAAAAAAGGGTGATTCACAAATTATGTGAAAAATGTATATGACCTTTTTTACTACAAAATGTTCAATCCATAATTTTTATGATAATTGTAATTACTGTATGACTAATAGGAAGTAAGTTATAAATTAAATGACTAATTTTCAATTTTAGACCATGAATACGTAATTCTTGATGATACAATGATATCAATTGGAAATTTTTTCGCATTACAAAAATCCATTTGAATGAGAATTTGTTCCCAAGAAATCCTTCATTTTCACCCCATGTTATTGAGCTATAGCCTATACATAGATACCCTCATTATAAATTTATTAACGGCTACTTGATCAAAATTTTCAAAAGAATTGAAAATTTTCAAAAAATCTTGAATTTGGCTCCTACTATATTGTGGGGACTCACTGGTATGAGGTATAGGGGCTTGGACCCCTTGACAACAGTCGCTGCCCCAAAGAGCTAACAAATAATCGTCCTTGCAACGTAAAACCAACACAAATTACATTCGATTGTAATTACCTGCATGTACTTGCAGGTAATGTACGAGTACTGAATCGTGACATATCTCGGCAATCCGATGATGTCACGATCTGTACATGAACTGGCCCATCATCTCTTATCACCATAAGATATGACGCAACCAGGCCGCTCTCACTTACGTACGTATATGTGTATGTATGCCTGCAATTAAGCCAATATAAAAACCGTCCAAACTGGCTCTAAAATCGCCAGTGTTCGCCTTGGTTTTGGCTTACCCATATGTTAAATATGAAGTGGCTGAACACGCTTAAATTCTGTTGAATTTACCTTCTGGTGAGAATACTTTCTCAGGACAAGATATTCCACATATACATATACATGCTAATTTTATTTTGAGTGTGCGTGAAAATCATTGTAAAACACATACAGGTTCTTACAGGCTCCATCTGAAAAATAACGTTGAAATTGAATTGTTTTTGTACTAATGAGTTCACATTGAACCTAATCTAATAGGATATAATAATATATGTTCTCGTTTCATTTATTTGCGCGGAAAAAAATATATAAATACAAGCCAAGTTCATCCACAATGAGCTTATGTGCGAGAAAAATTTAATCGAGTGAATTTGATTTGCTACATCAAGGAAGATAATTATTTTACGCCTTCGCATCACGCAAAATGAGAAAAGTAGTGGGCAGAGTTACAAAAAATCATTCATTAACAACTCAAATAGAAAACACCAGAGGGAAAAAAAAAGCCGATTACTTAATACTGGAAGCGCTGCGAATGACTGGCACGTTTTGCATTCACAAAAACGTGCCACGTTTCATCAATGAGCTGTAGATCTTCTGTTTCTCTACACACGGGTACCTAAGTATTATACTAATAAGCTAGGAATAGCAATTTCGATATCCGACGTAAATCTCGTTTGTCTTTTCCGGCACACTGTTTTAAAGTCTTTATTGTAGCCGCCGTTTATTTAAAAAAAGCTCCACGGAGCATTGAAAATGCGGAAATGTTAGAATCGCTGAAAAATGTTGATATTCATAATTATGTCTATCGTAATTTCTACTTTTGGTGAAAAGTGTATCTATCGTCAATATCATAACTGCGACAAAAAACGAAATCAAAATTGGTAGATAACTGAAATTGTCTACCATTAGGTAGGTACCGACGCATATGAAATGCATAAACTACCGTAATGCAAAATATATATAGATATTTGCTTTATGTAAAAAAAAAAAAACCAATCTAAATGCAGAAAAAATTCATAATATGCCATTTGACACGCTAAACGAGGGTCTGACACATTTCATTTTATTGATTTATGAAGTCACTCGTTTCCTACAGGAAATTTCTTCAGTAAACCATTATTAATGACTGGCTCACTCTCCACTAGCCTCATGATTTGTAAAAGTTGAATGACCTCATATTGGCTCTACGCCTTCTATTAAATGCTGTGTTCGGCTAATACCTGCAAAAATAAAAAAGATGAACTTCCCCTCTAAAAAAAAAATGTTAAATAAAATTGAACCTGTATATAGAATGGGCAAAATGTTTCCTGAAGCTGCAGATTTTGGAAATCTTTAGGCTCAAGTCTTGTACCTATCTTATATTTTTAACCTACTTCAGAAAAAGAAGGTGGTTATTAATTAAACTATTGAAACTCTTCAGTCTATTGTTGCTTGAATCAATAATAACATATGTTTAGTACATGCAAAATAGTTATTTATGATAAAAGAGTAAAAATTAGATGATTTTGATACGAGCGTGAATTTTAAAGCAATCGCCTTCGGCTTACCCTGCAAATCACGAACTATATTTTACAACATACCCCACCCCACCCCCCCAAAAAAAATGTGATTTTTTAGAACCAAATAATCAACTAAATAATTTTACTTTAGAAACAGCAAAATACTGAAAGTATTCAAGTTGTGCAAGAAAGTGATCAAGCAGTGCAAAAAAACGCAGACTGAGCTGTGTGAGAAAGTCAACTCAAAAATGCGCATGCGCCGCAATAATATTTTTTCGCATTCAAAATCTGGTATTGCCAATAGTTTGTAGTAGCCAGATTGAAGTACTGTCTGGACCAAGTATTTTCTATGTTGTATGTTGTAGCCGTTGTTTACTGTAGCCGGTGTTTGTTGCAGTGATTTTTACTGTATATTATCAATATACCTAATAAACGTAAAAGGGACAGAAATTGGTTTACCAAAAATTCACCTAGATTCGATGCGCTTGCGCCAACTACCGAGCAACAAAAGAGACCAAACGTAGACAAAAAAACAGAAAAGAGAAAGACAAAAGTTTTTTTTTACATTTTTTCTTTATTTATTGTACTGGCAGAAATTGTGAACTGGCATAAGCCAAAGGGCGCCTCATGGTTTCTATTGTAACAATAAAATTCAATCCCAATTTTGGTATATTTATCCGTAATTTTAGCAACACTCATAGCATTTCAATTTTGAAAAAAACTTCTCTCACTTAATTATTTCTCAACTGCCATCCAGACTACAAAGCTGGCATTGATACGATTGATAAAAGTAGAAAATTTTCTCAAATTCTCTACTAAAAATTATATTTTTATCTTCAGTTTTTCAGAAATAAATCATGAAAAAATTTCAAATTAATGAGAAATTGTCCGTTTTTTAAATTGTTATTTATTTTGAAAATTAATAATGCTAAAAAAAATTTAAGCGGTCAACTACCTTATTTTTCAACGGCAAATTCATTTCCATCATCAATTTTTACATAAAATGAAGTAATTCCGAGCTAATGGCGTAGAGAAATACGCGAACAAAACCCTCCACTTTTTCCACTATTTCGCAAATATTTTATGGTTTACTTTTGAAAAATTAATGACGATAAAAAAATTAATTTGGTTTTAAATTTGAGGAAATTTTTTCCTCTTTCCAATAGTGTGAATTTCGGCTTTTTATCTCCAACACCTGCTGAAAAATCTTGAGGTGAAACAGAGAAGTTTTTTTTTCTCAGAATTTCAATATTGGGAATATTGCAAAAATTGTGGTAAATATAGGTACTAAAATTGGTATTACAATTGGGTAAGAAACTGTGCTGGTAAATGAAATCCCTATAAGGCCATTTGTTCAATTGTTCACAAACTCGTTAAATGTTTTGGAGATTTTTGTTTCACTTTTTTTTGCTATTCATGTAAAAATAAAAAAAAATTTGAAATAAAGAGTACGCAACATTTATGGTAAGAAGATTACATCCTACTGTAATTTTTTACTACAGTGCAACGTACCTTGAAAATTTGCACCCACCCCTGGGAGTGATCTAAAACTAGTAATTTATCTTCCATAATCATTCTCCTTATCTCTAAAATCCTCATAAGATATGCAAAATAGCCGTAAATGTAAATGTCCACTGCTCCTCTCCTCACTACCTCCAATTTGTCGTGAATTTAAGCATACATACTTCTCAGTTATACAGTGACTTTCGTACCTATTTGCTGTATAACTGCGAGCGAAGCCACAGGTAAAAGATTAGTATAATATTGAGAAAAACTAAACTGTCATGTTGCACCTGTATAGTACTAATTACCTAACAGTAAGGTTCGTTACCCCCAGGTAGACGCATAATATCGTGAATGATGATAATGATCCGCCATTTTCTGTTTTTTTCCACTTTCATTGTTTATTTTTGTTACTAACCCACTTATTCAAAAACTAGAGTGTTGATGATACTGAAAAAATTAAAAATTGCGGCTTATTAACACCATCTCGACGTGCGCATATTTGAGGGATGAAGAACCTAAGTAAGTAGTAAAGCATTCAAAAATAATATAAAAATAAAAGTAAACACCCACGATGGTAAATTATTCGCTAAATTGCATCTCTCAAGAAAGACAATTTAATTCAAAATCTATTCATATATCAACACAATAGAACGTGTACAGTAGTATAGGTAATTGTCTTGTTAAGGCGTCGAAACATTATTATAGTCTACAAGTGTCACTCGTTTTAATTTCTTACATCAAAGTGAATATTCAAAATTGTTATAAGTTTTGATTAAGTATAACGATTTAATGCCAGTGTATAAATATTGTGAAATGTTATCGTTGTTTTTCTTTTTCTGTTTATCTTTTACTTTTTTCTCGTTCATCTGTAGAGGGAGGTTAATATTCGCTAAATATTATATTATAGTTACCTAGTCACCTATGCAGTGTCTAAAAACTTGTTTCTACAATAGGTATTGTTTCATAAAAATATTATATTTTGACATAAAAATAACATTTTTTACTCGTTAAAGTTATATGTTCATACAGGTAGGTAGTTATATATGCAAAGAACATCACATTATTAATAGGTATTTCATGCGAGTTGTACTTCACGCATAAAAGCACGGAGCTTACGCAAGTGTCAAATGCAAGGGCACGTGAATTTTTAATAATAATTATTATTATTATTACTACTTTTTTTATTTAAATCTTTCAGTTCTGGCGGTAATGAACAATGAATAACCACAGTGATTGCGTTTTCATCATCGAACATACAGTAAAAAAGTTAAAACATTAGTTACATGCGTGCACTTTGCATGCTTATCGTCAAATCTTAGGCCCACACGGTATAAATGGAACCGGAAAATGGGACTGGTAACTCAATTCCGCAAAAATAATGCCACCGGAAAATGTAGGGGAAGTGCTGGACAATTACTGGAAGTTTTAAACATTATAACACTTAATTATACGAAATTAGAATAAATTCAAATTAACGAATGCACTGAAAAATGTTGGTAGGATATATGTATAGTTTACCTATTAAAAAAAAAACAAGGTTAACACAAATCCTTGAGGGAAATTGAAAATTCATGGCTATGTTCTCTCAGCATATTATGGAAAAAGTTGTATTAAATGTCTGACTAATTTTGTTTTTCATCTGATGCAGTTGAAAACTGTTTTAATTTTTTTTCGAGCTCGTTATTATAAAAATAATTTTGTTAATTGCTGAGCACCAAGTACTCACATAGTTACAAAGATTCCACAGAATGGTAATTTGACTTCGTGATACTTGTTGAGTAGAGGTGAATTAATAATTTTGTTACTGAAACGGTATAGTTGTTACAAAACAAACACGATAATAGTTTAAGTGTATATTATTATAAAAAAATGAACAGATTATTACAAGAGTATGAACAATATAAGAGTAAGAATGAATAAATAAAAATAATGAAGTGAAGTGAATAATTTGTACAGAACATTAGACCATATATAAGGGTGAAGTTCGAGTGATTTGAATTAGGTGTTGTGGGAGATATGAATATGATTGGATGTTTGAGGAAAACATTATTTGGATAAAACCAAAGAAATTAGAAGGAAATGACATAAAGTAGGAGTGTGTAAGAAATTAATAGGAATTGGAATTAGTGCAAGGCATCGAAATATATTCTTAGAAAAGATGATATCATGAAATATAGACGAGAACAGTTTATAGTGTACAGGAGGTGATGTCATCAGACAAGTCAAGACTTGAAAGACAAGTTTGAACTAGTCTTAAATGATGTGAAAGAAAGGAAGAATAAAGGAAAATACGAATTTATAATGTACGAGAGTATTTCTAAAGCTGGTCCCACACAATGCGCTTATTTGGCGAATGTTATTTGGCAAATATTCGGCCGAAACATTTGTCTCGCTGCATTGCGGCTCCTACATTACACCATGAATATACCAACTTATTCACGTGCGTCATGTAGGAGCCATCTGCAAGCATTCAAATATTTGTCATCTCTTTGACTCGCGAATTATTTACCGACAACTGCCGGAACCTAGACGAATGTTCGCCGAATGTTTGGCAATGCCGAACATTCGCATTGGCATTTCTCCCACACGATGCGCGAATGTAGAGGAATGTCAAATGTTCGCCGAAAACGCGGATCGTGTGGGACCGGCTTAATAATTCGTATGAAAATATTGCAGTTACCCGGTTGGTTACAAATTTTTTGCCACTCCCCGAAGAAAACCCATTCATCACATTATACTTTTTTGCAACATATGTGTACAAAATTCTGTATTTTCAATGAATGTGGCTAATTTCAGAGCTCTTATTTTTCTTACTCCCTCATTATTTTTTTCACTCTTTAATTTATTTTTCTCACTACTTGACTTCTTTTTCTCTCTTCTTAATTTATTTTTCTCACTCCTCAATTCTTTTTATCACAACTTAATTTTTTTCTCACGCCTATAAATTGTTCCCTTGGTTTCCCGCTCACCTTTACATTTTTTATTTTCTTTCATTTAAATTAATTGAATTTTTTTTTCTCCAAAAATTCTTCCTAGAATAACTGGATTTGACCAGCAGGTTTTATCGCCCCTGGCTCAAATATAACATTTTGTAAACTCATTGCAAAAGATATTGCAGGCACGGCCAGAGAGAGGAGGAAAGTGTGATTCCCCCGAACCAGACTTCCTCAAAAGGCCCGGTCAAAATACTTGCTAAAACAAAAAACTGAATTACTATATTTTCTAAAATACCATTCTCTTAAACCCACGCAGAAGTATTCCAAACCAATGCGTATTCAATGTACTCTTAAGAAGTTTAAAAAAAAAAAAAAATGTTACAAAATATTTTCAACTGCTTTGCTCATAAAATTGTGTTATCAGCACTTTTAAACAAAAGTTCCTACTAGTAACTTTTTTTGGAACCCAACGAACTTGTGAGTGAATCAGTGGACTGAAAGTATGTGTAATTTCGTTCAGTTCTTATGAATATAATTGTGTAAAGGTAAAACCTTCATAATTGATAAGATTGATTTTTCATAGAAATTTTCGAAGCATATTACTATATTTAGAATAAAAAATATTAAATGAACTAGAATTAAATAATTTAATTACTACATGATGGAATTTTGTGGAAGACAAGAAAGAGCTGTTGGAAAATATATCTTGTATGGGATATACATTTTCCATTAGAATCCACAATTATTCTGAACACACCACCAATGTTCAATAAAAGAACTGGTTAGGTTTAGTAACAGACTTGCGATGAATTTGTTCTCATACTGCAATAGAAATTCTTCCTCAGGTACAGAAGAACATATTAACTATTTAAGATTTTGCAATGACGAAGAGAAAAAAGTTATGTTCTTTACCTTTCATAATTATACGCTTTTATTCTACTCACTCAGTTTGTTGAAGTACACCGAATGACCAATGTCAACGCTACTTTCACGTGTTGCGACACACGCGCACATACACACATATCCTTTTTTATCAGTTGTTTTTTTCAATTTTTGTTTGTTTCTGTATCAGAAAAAAAAGTGAGAAATTTTATTTTTTCTTTCGCCGTTACTTTCTTCTTCAAATTATAAAAGTCTATTTTTTAAAAACTCGTTTTTAACCTAACTTATTTAAAAAATATTATCTCATTCTCATATCTCTATTACTCTACAGAAGTGAATTTTATTATCACTAATTCAACAATTTGAATCACAAGTGAACAAAAGTGAACGCTAGAGTTCGTTGGGTGTGAAAATAACAAACCCCCTTTCCTACCTAGTTGTGTAATATGCATTCCCCCCTTCCTTAACCTTCGCTCATTGACCAGTAATTGTACAAAGCGTTGTTACCCACCATCATATTTCTATTATACCTATTAAACTGAAACTTGTTGAACTATTTTCTCTGTTTTTAGTAAAAAGTGTAGTCGATGTTGAGAATAATTTTTCGTATACCTATCTTCATTGCGAGAATATATATAAATTATTTTTCTTAGAACATATTTAGATGTATCGGTAAGGTGGGTTTAAATCGTTTGAAGTAGCCTACCTAATCGAAGATTAAATTCGCAGTCGCATGTGTGTAAACTTACTTCGGCGATGTTCTCAGAACAAATAAATTATATTATCTTCAACGAAAATAGAACCGCAGCATTTTTGTGCGAGAGATAAAACGTTGATTTTAGCGACTGTTCCCCACGTGGGACCAAAAGCCAGTGCTTATCATTCTATCGTAATGAAATTTCTTCTTACGTAATTTATCCTCTAGACCGTACCTAGCCCGATGTCTGGAGCACATTCCCCCCTACTCCCCAAGTTGCCGTCCTGTCTAAAATAAAATATAGCATATTCTTCCATCTAACAGCGAAACGATTTATTCGTATTTTAATGCTAATGACAAATTTTAGCACCCCATTGATGATGAAAAATTATGCTGGTCTAAAGTATACTCCGCACCTACG
Organism: Ericerus pela; assembly: GCA_011428145.1. Classification (NCBI taxonomy): domain Eukaryota; kingdom Metazoa; phylum Arthropoda; class Insecta; order Hemiptera; family Coccidae; genus Ericerus; species Ericerus pela. Next base: position 518,773 of record WOFM01000429.1, read on the forward strand.
CCTAATTATTTCGTACAGATGAAATGTACGAAGTATATTTTCATTTTACAACATCGGTTAGGCAATCGGTGATACAGCCGTTTCAATATTCGAGAGGCAAAAATACGAAATAATTATATTATTGTGAATTAGCTGTCAAGGTAATCGAAAAAATTAAATTTACTTACAACTGATGCAGCGTATGCCAAAGAAGTTCAATCTGAAAATCATATTATCGAAAACAATTTTCAGGACGTACAATTTGATCTAGCAGGAAGAAGTGTATACGTCAAAATTAAGTACCTAAGTTATCTACATATCTCGCACCTTTCGACTATAGGTACAGACATGACGATTATTTGAACACGAAGAATTAAATCAGCCCATCATATGATTTGAGCGTACATTTTACTGTAGAGAAAGAGGCACGTAACCACTGCTGCGGGTATAGACAAAAAAGCAAAAATTTTTAATTGGTGAAAGTTTGAAACCGAATTTAATGAGAGATACCGATGTTTCACCCTTGTGATTTAAAAATTATGATATTAATTGCAACTGAAAAGAGGGGTGCAAAAATTAAATTTCACATAACAAAATGATAGAACATTAAACTGAATATTGAATGAAAAAAGAAAAACGAATTTATTAAGATGCATATTACACCTCGCTCTTGATGATCAAAACAGAAATGGCTTCCGCGTTTAAACATGGCGGAGAAATAAAGTTCCAATTTGAGACTGGACGAAAAGAAGGGAGCCATAAATTTTGGGGTTTTAGCACTTATAAGATCAAAAGTAGTGAAATTAGGTCCATAAAATCAAAGTCAAAAAAATTCCGATTGCACGCTAATCGGAGGGGTAAATTTCGTTTAGAATAGACGGTATTTAAAATTTTTGTGTATTGCGAGTTGCGTTCGTTTTAAGAATTTTGTAAGGGAAACCGAGGTATCATGAAACACTTTTTTTCTTTTTTGTTTCTGGTGCAAGCTAAAACTCTTTTAGAACTTAATCAACAAAACAAAACCAAAAGAAATAATTATATGTCATAATGTTTTTTAAATTCTATCTTAAAATGGGTAAATGTTTTTGTTCCATGGTGCACTAACCCAGTATACAATGGTTCATGTTAAAACTCATAAGAAAAAAATACTTTTAATTCAAAAAATTAAATTTATTTCATCTTATAAAACATGAAGTGCACTGGGTCTAAAAGTAATTATATTTAGAAAACAGATGATATCTGATATTTGAATTGAAATAATATAAATATTATCAGGAAAATTTATTGTTTTTCAATTGTAGCTTATCTTATGTATTTGCTAATTTGAGACATCTTTTACACTATTCTCAATTTTCTCAAGGTCCAATGTTTCATGTTTTTGGGGAGTTTTTACCGACTGCATAAAAAAGATGTATTATGTTTGACCCATTCCCTGGCAATCTAATGAAATTTTGTGCCACTCTGCAGCATTCAATATTCATTGTAAAAATACAAATGATAGTTAAAAAAATTGGTATTTTTAAGATGAGTCACACTGGCCAAAGAAATCAGAAAATCTCCCAATACATGACCCAAAACTTAGATTTAAAATTTAGGAATTGTTTTCATCAAAAAAGTAAGATGACCAATCACAAGCCCCAATTCCAAATAAAATGGAATAACGCATCCTGGTTGGATCACACAAAAGTGTCTAAAGTAGGGTATTTCTTGTGATTATACAAATATTTCAGATAACTCCATTCTCTCAGTATTATATTAGCCTTCCTTAGTTATGCACATATAAACATTCCACCAGAAAAATTTTGATTTTGTACATTTTATTTTGTGATACATCACCAAATATGTTCTTTGAGGTTCTGAGTCTGAATTTAGTGTTCATTTCTCCATTTGACCCATTCCTCATTCCCCAATGGGCCCCAAAATGAAATTAATATTGAGTTTTCACATTTTAATGTACGTAAGGTACAACACCATATATGTTTTTTGAGGTTTAGAGTCCAAATTTGGCGTTCATTTTTGCATTCAACCCATTCTTCAACTGCCAGTGGCCCCTAAAAGTGGCTCAATTTTGAGTTTCAACATTTTATTGTGTTATACATCATAGCATACGTTTTTTGATATGCCTTTTTGTTAAATCATTGTTACTAATACTATTAATATTGTCCAATATAGTAGATCTAACAGTATTTAAAATCGATTTTAAACTTTGAATTTGTTTTCCTTGCGTCTGATTGGAATTTGATTGTTGAGCAATAAATAAATTTGAAATATAGTAATTGAGAAAAAAACTATAGGCTAAAAGTAAAATTCAGTTTTGTCCAAATATTACAATATTAACAATTATCTGTCACTTCTAGAGAAAATTCTTCTTATTATGAAAAACTCAAAAAACTGCTAAAGACTTTCATTCTGCACTTCATAAAAAATTATTCAAATAATTAAATTTTTGAAAAAAACCAAAAAAAAAAAACTGACCACATGTAGGGACATAGAACATAATAGAATTAAAATGTTGAAAAAAAGTTTTCCAGATTTTATAATGGTAATTTTTTTACAAACTGGAATTACTACTAAGGCAGTCACTGGCAGAAATACCTTTTGATTTTAATATGAAAATCAACAGTGATTGGTTTTCACTTATTAAATTGTGCAATAAATGTTATTCAAATGAATTTTGATTTCATAAATAACTATCATTAAGCCTAATATGAAATTGATTGAAATTAAACAAAAAGTGGAAAGTTTTTGACAGCACATCTAAGGAATTTAAACATTCTTAACAAATAAAACCCCCTAATGTTTTGAATAGATGTAATAATGCTATGTATTTCAAGGTTGTCAAATCCATGTTAAATTTACCAAAAATTTCACCAGGGAAATATTTAATATGAAAGAATCTACATTGCTTCATTTAAAAATCTTTTATAACACGTGACTTGGAAGATATTTCTGCCAGCAACTGCGTTATTTCTAATTCTACTCTGTAAAAAAATTATTATTATAAAACCTGGAAAACTTGTTTTCAACATTTTAGTTCTATTATGTTTTATATCCCTACACGCAATCCATTTAATTTAAAAAATAATAAATAAAATAATTATGAATTTGGAAATTATTTTCAAAAATTAAAAGATAAGTATTTTGTGTATGTTCCATGATACACAAAAATTTACACCATGGTATACTAGATTCACCTTCTAACTAGAAATTAACAATATATTTAATCTTAGTATTTTTGAGTGTTAGTAACTCTGAGTAAATAGTTACTGACTATCAAACTTCTTTGAAACACATAAAATGAGAATTTGAATCCTCAATTTCTCTCCCAATTGTCACACTTTTTGCGAGTTATCAAAATTTATCTTTTGGTAAAATTTTGATAACTATTGCAATAACTTTTAAACAACAAACTGGATTATAATTAGTAAACAAATGAAGTATTACCAGGGGTATGATACATAATGCCATAGGACCAGTTTGTTCAAAAATTAAAGGGATGTCAGTTTTGTCAATGGTATACTTATTCCATGGCACTCCGGTCTCCCTTACCATGATTAACATTTTAGAAAGCCGAGATTCGGAAACTAATCGGCACAATTGGTCAATCTTTGAACGTGACTGAGTAATAGATCTAACGCATGCACGTGCCAAATTTTGTTCCGATTTATAGAGGGTTACACCCTTTCTTAACTATCTAAAAATTTCGAATTCAAATGGCGGTCATTTTGAAACTAATGGGCGGATTCCACCTATCTTTGAACTTTATTGAGATATGAATTCAACGTACAAACAAGCGGAATTTTGCCTCGATAAATAAATGAATACGCCCACCAGTTTGTTGACAAAATTCCTCATATCCCATATAAACTTTGGAGGAGAAGGTGTTTCTCGAATCTAATAACCATGATCTGAAAAACTATAGTAAAATTTTGCCAAAGTCGTGACCTGTAAAATTATCCTAAAATTATGGCTGGTTAGCTACCTCCGAATACCATTTTGACTGAAATCAGCTCATGCCTAACTCGATAACACACTCGACACTCTGCTTCACATTATATTAAGCATAGCTGCATCAGGTACTTGAAGCACGAAAAATATTTAATTCTCTACTACTCGAACACATAACCGATTACCAACGTTTTGGCTTTACGAGTTTTAAAAGTTTAAATTTTTAAATTTAAAAGCTAAAAACACGTTTGAATGGTAGGTGCATACGTGAATGTTCAGAGCAAACCTACAAATGTTCATGATGGTGATAAATTTCAAAATGTGACTGGTAATTTTTTTTTTACTCAGTTTTCTTGCCAACAGGGTATTAAAATTGACCTCATGGAAGGGTTAGGGGTGAGATGATGAAAATTATTCGTTTCCTGATTGAAGAAAACAATTGGTTCATTTTGACGAAATTTTATATATATACGTATCGCTCAAAATTTTGTGTTCACGATTTTAAGAAAACTATCAGATGGATAAGGTTGAAATTTTTACGAGAGTAAATTCTCATATTGGAGCAGGTCTGAAAGAAGTTTTTTGCCTATCGGTTAATTAGTTTCTGAGAAAACTAGAAAACAAAAAATTCCTGGAAGAGTTTTTCCGGGATTCTGAGGAAATGACAAAATGAATCTGTCTGAAATTTTTACAATAGACTTTCCTGATGTTGGTGCAAGTTTTTTAGAAGTTTGGTGCTTATTAATTCAATAGTTTTCGAGAAAACTGGAGAAAAAATATTTCTGGAAAAAATTTTGTGTTCACGGTTTTGAGAAAACTACTTGACAGATAAAGCTGAAATTTTTACGAAAGATAGCTATTGTATGGAGTAGGTCTGAGAGATGTTTGGTGCTCATCGGTTTAGTAGTTCTCGATAAAACTGGAAAGAAAAAATCTCTGGAAAAGTGGTTCTTAGTGATAAAACATCGATAGATCGTTATTTTTTTAAATATATGGATAATTATCGATCGTTTTTTGTAATTTCTTAACCTGAAACTAGCAATAAAATATCGATATAAATATCGAGCAACTGGGTTTTCTAGCGAAGCATTGCTGCGTTAGAGTTTTTTTTTACGACGTGTGAACGTGTGCAGTGAAATCATTCGGAGTTTCACTCCGTTGCATATAAAATATTGATTATACACTATAAAATAAGACTCGTGTGCTGATTAATAGATAAGAATTAATTTTATGAAAGGTTGCCACGTTTTTCCGTCAGATCCTAAGGTAGCGGTACAAATTCTCACTTCTCAAACCATGACTCTAACTATCCCTCTCCTATTCATGAAGACAAAACTTTAGTACCAATTTTTCCGATAAAAAATTTAAAGTTCAATTTTAAATGAAAAAAACTCTAGCGCAGCAATGCTTTACTAGAAAACCCAGTTTGCTCGATATTTATGTCGATAGTTATCGATATATCTATATTTCATGGCTAGTTTGAGATTAAGAAATTATAAAAAACTATCATCAATTAACCATATCTTTAACAAAAATATCGATCTATGGATGTTTTATCTCTAAAACCCACTTTTCCAGAGATTTTTTGTCTCCAGTTTTTTCGAGAACTATTAAATCGATTATCACCAAATTTCTTTTACACTTACTTTCATATAATAGCTATCTTTCGTAAAAATTTCAACCCTATCTGTTTCGTAATTTTTGTCAAAACTGTTAACACAAAATTTTTTCAAGAAATTTTACTCTTACAGTTTTCTCAAAAAATACTGAAGTGATAGACATCAAACTTCTAATAAACTTGCACTAACATAAGGAAAATCTGTCGTGAAAATTTCAGCTTGATCCGTTATGTCATTTTCTCAGAATCTCGGAAAAACAACTTTTCCAGGAATTGTTTGTTTTCCAGTTTTATCAGAAACTAATAAATCGATAAGTAGAAAACTTCTATCAGACCTGCTCCAATATGAGAACTATCTCTTTTAAAAATTTCAGCTCTGTCCATTCGATAGTTTTCTCAAAATTGTGAACACAAAATTTTGGGCGATACATGCATACATATATTATATACACAAATATTACATAAATATATATATGTAAAAGACGAAATCGTCTTTCCTCGGATAACATCAAATCTCGCTCATACTTGCGAGATTTTGACTTTTTTCATGTTTATTTATGTATGACCTAGGCTAAGATGTTGCGAGGTAATAATTTACTGAATGAGAACTGTTTATCAACTATTACGTAATTTCATTCATTCACCTCATTCATTCTATTATCCGATGACAACATTTTTGACTAATCTTGACTTGAACGTTTTTCTTTGTTATCGTCATCGACTTCGTATCTTATTCCCGATAATGTTTCATTGATACTTTACTTCATTCATTTGTACGGTCATTCACTGTTGACCCAGATATACAGATTTATTTTGCGTTCGTTCGTTTCGTGTATATATAAACTTGAATTTTCTAATTTCACTTTGATCAATTAATTACATGTGAATAAATATTATTGAATCTAAACGATCTCACACTTTATTCCTATTTGAGTGCAAATTAGAATCGGTCGCGAACGAACTTACATATTATACATGCATAAAAAAATTAGGTCAAAATGAAAAAATGATAGCAATCGTTTTCTTTTCTCTCATCATCCCCACTCCTAACCCTTCCAAGAGGTCAATTTTAATACCCTATATGCAAGCAAATTGAGTAAAAAGTAAGTAATCAGTGACTGCACAAAGTGCATTAAATGCTATCAAAATACTAAATAGAATTGTCTCCTTTTGTCAAATCCTAACTTACAAATGATTTTTTGCAGCAGTAGGTACCTATGTCGAATACACGAAGTCAATATAAGAAGCAGTACTTGCTTATTTTTAACCATTATCTGTGCATCTGATCCCTTTTAAAAAATATTAAAAATCAGAGGCCTAAAATTCCATGGAATGTAATTTAAATTGACTGTAAAAAACAAATTTCATATTAATTTTTCAAATTCGATCACTTTTTAGAGCCTGACAGTGGGCATTATCTCCCAAAAACTTCATTTTTTTTGTAATGAGTTTACATCAATGCCTATATTTCTTGAGGTAGAGGGACTAAATTTCGCATCCATTTTTTCATTGAACCCCTTTCGGCATTTCCGCGGGCCATGAGAACTTGTTTTTTTTAGGTACCTAATGATTTCGCAAATTCCATAGTCGTTTTGACTGAACGCCTTTCGAGCTCTTTCCTCTTCGCTTTGGAGTATAAAAAATGTGAATTTCGATTTCTCCTTTCATGTTTTCTTCACCCTATTAATTATTATGTTTTACTGAAGTGTAGAATTCGAATTTTGCATTAGTTTCACCACTATACGTCTTCGATTTTTCTCCTGGCCTTACTCAACAAAATTTAAACTACCTATTTATATTGAAAAAGAAGACGTCCTTGACTTTTAAATCAGTGAGTCAATTAATTTACAATCAAAGCATCGATGTCTTGTACATACCTTAGTATTGTTTGTAATGAGACAAGTTTAACGATACCAAGATAATGATGGTGACATTTTAATTTAAAATCCGATTCGATTTGATTCGAATTGATATGTGTTGCCACTTAGGAGCGAGAAGGTGGCAAATTAAAATTTTTTTTCGTAAATTTGAAGACGAATGAAGTCTACATAAATTTGAAAAAAATTATTGCCATCAGTGAACTGTAAATACCTTACTATCAGCTCTGATTTGGCCGTATTTTGCATCTTATGCATTTTTGTAAATGTTCACCCATTCGCTAGTTCAACGAATTTCCGCCAGATGTCAGCCCCTTCGATTATAAATCCTAATAGAACCAACATTCAACTATTTAAGATGGTACGTACCTACTGATTATAGATGGGAATTATTTTTATTATTGATGTTATTAACAAATCAAAGGCATAGATGAGCTCGTCATAACGGGAGTCCACACCGACAAAAAAGTACAATTTTTAGAGGTCGATCTTTCTTTTTTTTTTTTTGTTACAGGGGACCCTCTCATAAACGACCTTGTAAAAAATTGATTTTTTGGTAAGCGGAGGATATCTTAACGTCCCAACCCCCACCTTAAATACGCCATTTCAATTTCAGCGTATGGTATGCGATCCTGGGTAGGTAAAGACCAACCCAATACATAATCACAATTCAACCCACAACACAACATAATTGGGGACCAAGGCTGAAAACCATCAACTAGATCTGATGTTTGCAAATTATCCTAGCCTAAACCTGTACAGTTGGCCAGGTTTTCATTTTACCACTTTATACTACGCATTATATAAAGACCGTTCAACCGAGGTAATGCTCAATAAAAAGAAATCATCTTGATTTACGTTGGCTTGATCCGAGGCGGCCCATTACCAGTGAAGAATTCAACACATGATTAGAAAAAGTCCTCATCAGAAGTTCTTCGTCTGCCATCAAAACGAGGAGAAATACATTCATATTTTAACGCTCACTGACGCTATTCAACATTTCCGGGTACGAGGTCGCCATCGGTATCATAATTTATTATTGTTTTTTTTTTGACACCACAGTATTTTCTTTTCTTAGATTTTTTTTTTTTTGTTTTGTTTTGGTTCAAGTTTAATTTTTATTTTTTTACACGCACTCTCGAATGCGCACCAATAAACACATAATTCAGTTCCCATGTCTGAGTAACGTCCCCAACCGTACATCAACAACCATAACGAGAACTCGGCAACAAGTTCTAAATAAGCGTGAGAATAATCTGTCCACCAGAAGCACATGTTACAATTGCCGAAGTCCAAGGACTCTGAGGAGAAGAAGAAGGAAGAAGAAAAAAAAAAAAAAAAAAACAGAACATATTTTGCAACACCAAATATAATGTTTTTGAAGATGAGCGAACAAAATGTGTGCGAGATAACGTTTTAATTACAAATTTTAACAGTATATAATGTTCGCGCGTAGAACGAATGAATTATCAAAATAGACAAAAAAAAAAAAAAAAATTGAAAATATTATATCTCAGTCTTCCTTTCGAACGGTTCGGGTCAATTCGTACATCGTTTTGTGCATTGTGCTGAGAATACTGCGATAAATTCGCAAATATTAGCTGCTCTAACAAAAAGAAGTAAATATTAATTAATTTTCTTTAGCTGAATAACCAATTAGGTAAGTACCTTCTCACTCTTTTTGCGATGCCTGTTGAAAGCTGTCGGCTCAATGCTATCCTCTCTTCAGCCATGCAACCCTTGGCTCCGCAAAAAAGCTTGAAATAGTCGATATTTGTTGTTGGTAGTGGTATGTTTTTTTGGGGGAGGGTTACAAAGGACACTCGAATAGACGTGGACCCTCTTTACAGTCAAGCTACCTACGTGCTGTAGTTAATTACTCCGTAGGCATAACGCACATGTAGATCAACAAGCGAAAACAAAATTCAAAAACATTTACAAGATATTCAAATTTATTCTCCTACGTATTTATTGATTTTTCAAATTAATGCTGAGGTTTGTTGACTAACTACAGGGGCGTAACCAAAATTTCTTCAACTGAAAATTTATGACTTTTTTTTTGTTTTTTTTTTTTGTGTTTTTTTTGTGTTTTTTTATCTTTACTTTTGAAAATTTGAGAAACTTAGCATCCATGGACCTCCACGGTCACATATTTATTGCCAAATATTTTTTCCATTTATAAAAGTAACAAGCGAAACAGAAAACAAAGGTCGTGGGGGTAATCTCCCCCTTTGCCACACCTTTGCTACGCCCTTGGCCAACTACACAATTATTTTTTACGATACTATCAATATAGTAATGAGTTGATCAAATCCAGCTGAATTCCATGTGACTGACCATGGGTGACGTTTCATGTTTTTACTCATGTGATGCTCAAAATTTTTTAGGCTTTGGATAAAATTTTTTTATTTTTGATCGGAAAAAAATTTTTATTAAACTCTTTGTTGGAAACTGAAAATTGATTTTTAGTTTAATTTATTTTAACTTATTTTTCTTGAAATATTGCTTTACGTTGAATTATTTTAGATTTTTTAATGTGACTCTTAATTTTTCCCATTTGATGCTCGAGCACACGAACACCATAAGAAACGCCACCCATGTGACTGGCTTTTCAATCCAATGAAAAATGATTGTTGGAAGTGGTACGAGTATAATGGGTATTTTTGAAGATTGTGTTCTGTATGAGATTGTCAGTTTTTGTATAACCTAAGGGTAGTACTGCGAAGACGTAAGGAAATTGAGCACTTTATTTATAATAAAAGATACAAAATTTTGTTCTTTCATTTTTTATCAAACCGAGGGTATTAAGGGCTGAATGCAAAAACGATACTTGAATTAATCCATATGTAGATATAATATTATAGACATAACTTCTCTAAGATGAGTAATTCTTAAGTCACTATTGATACTTAAGTATAATTTCTGCATACGGGTCTGAATCATTATCAACCTTGTGTAACGTATATTTTCGTCTATTTTTAGAAATGACGAACATATTTGTTCACACATTTTCGAATACCAAAAACGTAGATATTTATCAACAATAATCATCCTATAACTCTTTATAAACAACCACTAAATTATCCGTATTTGATTTTATGAATATAGATATACTTTCTGTGTATTCATGACCTAGTTGTACCTGTCCCTCGAATACTCGACGAGTCAGCACAACCCTATAATAACAACACCCTACCTCACTTTACCTATCCGACACATACGTTTTCATACCCTGAACGAGTATATAATCCCTCGATTCAGTGGAATAAGACGCAGTTCCTCGACAGCTACTTCTAAGTACCTGGAACCTCTCTTGTAGAAGTCTCTAGTGAACAGATAGTCTTGCTTGTTGAACTGTGATTGTATATGTATAAATATTAACGTATTTTTATGTACTGTGATGTACAAATTATTATTTTATTAAATGTGTAAACTCATTCATGTGTTTTAAATATTATTGAGTCTCTAATGAATGTTAAGGTCCACGATAGTCTGTGGATGATAAACTTGAATTATTTTAGAAGTATTACTGTTTTTAAAGTACGTGATATTTTGTGTATGGTGTAATACCAAAAATTAGGTACATTACCACCTCTTTTGGCCGTTACACCTTGTTCATTAATTAATGCTAATTTTATTTTGAAGCAAGAGTGGCTAAATGAGCGCCAGGAAGCTTGAGAAAATTAGTTTATTTCTTTTATTTTCTTCGTAAGTTATTCTTTTTTATTTATTTATTTATTTATTGATAATATTTTTTGGGTGAAAGGGTGAAATGAAAATAAAAATAATTGAAGTTTACATCGCTACAAGGACCAAAAATCATTGAAAATATTTTATTTTTCACTCTTTTCATCACCGTAAATTACACAGATCATAATTATCAAGAGAAACAGTCCAATTAAATTACTTTTATTGTTGGCTAATATTACGTTTAATTACTGAACGTAGTCAGTTAACTTACGGCACTCGAATTAGGTAGGAATCTAGTCAATTATTTTCCTTCGAAATTCTATAAAGTGGCTTTGTTTTTGTTGAACTACCTTGTAAAATATAATTACATTTCTTAAAATGTTCACTGAAATTTTAAAATAATCTATAAGATACCAACACTGATTGATGCGTAAGGTTTTGAAAGTTTTATTTAACGACCAGGGTACATCTCAGTTTGGGATAGGACTAATCAAAAAAAAAAACAAAAAAACTAACTGTATTTTTATATTCTTTGGTAAGTCTTGGAAGTTTGTAGGCCTTTTCACGATTGACACCGGAATTTTTGCTTTATTGAAACTAGTTTTCACCTCTTTGCTATTATTGATGGAGACTCGGTAACCTTCTCCAGTGAACTTTCTTATATCGTCTCTATATGTTCAGCCCAATTTTTCATTATTAAGAGTAGGTATTCTCCGTCGTTGAATGATCCGGTGTTTCAGTTTTTTCGTTCGTTTTTCCACGGACAAAAAAAGATTATTAATATTTTTCAAAATTTTCAAAATTATAACGCTTTGATCAATTAAAAATTAAGATTTCTTTCAAATACTTATCTCATTTTGTTTGACTCGAATATAACACAAGATACGACGGTTGATTTCCTTTCTGTATGAGTAATTATCAGCTTACATTTTGCATTTTTTTTCTATTTCGATTCATGAAAAAATCATTTTCATTATCATAACGCGATAAAAGTTAAATTTTATTATAAATATAATTTCGTCTTAAATTAGTAACATTAATGTTTTTCTCCTCTTAAACAAAAATATTTTCATTCTTTATACTGCAATTTTTTTTTCTCCCAAAAATGTATGTGCGAACGGATTTCTAGTACACTTCTGGTTTTCACCAAACCAATTTCCTGAAACTCTCAAATTATCTAAAATTATCGGCTCATTTACGATTTTTTCTTTCGCCGCTTTTCTCTCATCTCTTACTCGCTGTTCGATGTCTGCGTGGTGCATTAATTTTTCACTTAACTTAATTATTCATCCAGCAGTTTTTCCAATTGTTTGTCATTCTCCATTCCGGTCTTCCAACACGAGACATTATTCACAGGGCAATCTAACCCTATTTATAATTATTTTTTGTAAGATGAAAAATAAAATTAGGCATTTTATAGTATTGTCTGGTCAATCTTCAACAAAAATTAATAAGTCTAGTCCTTAATGGCTAAGTAGGTAGGTATTAATGGTTGGAACCAAATTTCGCGACTATTGGACTAAAATTGAAGCAAATAGGTTTGTGGATTACCTTGTCATGAAAAAGATATTCTCACCAGAAGGTACCTAATCAACCGGTTATCTGCGTTTTCTGTCACTTCATATGTGAACATACGGGTAAGCCAAAACCTGGGCAAACACTGGCAATTTTAGAGCTGGTCAGGACAGTTTATAAACTGGCTTATTTGCACGCACACATACACACATATGTAGTAATTACGTACATCCGTGTGAAAGGGATGGTTCATCATTTCTTGTATAGATTAGAAATGGCGGACCAGCTTGTGTACTGAATTGTGACATTATTGTCTTAGTTAAATTGGTCATGGTTTGGTACTCGTACATTACTTGTACGTACGTACAAGTAATTACGATTGAATGTAATTGTGTATCTGTTTTACATAATAGAGATGAATAATTGGCAGCCTTTTGGCGCCGACTGTTGTTGGGTGTCCAAGCCCCTTTAACTCATACGAGTAATGCCCCCACAAGGTTTAATATAATTTATTTATTATACGCGACGTCAGAATTTCATTTCACTAGCTGGTGAATTTTAACAGAACTTGATAAAATAAGCCAAAAATCCATGCATAAAAAGTTATATTTTACCAAATTTAAGGCGCAATGTTTCGAATATTGAAACATCAAAATTTTCAGCCCATGACAGTGGAAATTTTAATCAATAAAATACAGTTTACAACTTAGAGAAATGGTAAGTATATCAGCATGTTTTGCTAATTTTCAAAATTAAAGATGCTGGAAAGCATAGTAAATTCATAAAATTACATTTTTTGTTAAGAGGACAAAAAAGCTAAAATTTCAATGTTTTCCTGCTCTGTCAATTTCGAAAAGAAGTAAACCATGGTGATATGATTTATAATTTTTTAGTTTCGTCTCAGCCAGTAGCTGCTACCTTTTCCTCTTGGCAAAAATTGTATTCTGCTCATTTACATTTCATCTGTCATGAGAAGGCCAGTCAAAAAAGTATTAAAACGAGGGAAAAAAAATTAGCACACAAACTTTGCCTATTTAGGGTTATTGAGTGGATCCCCAGAGTAACGTATTGCAGGTTGTACCCTCGAGATCTCTTTTTAACCCTTAAAATTCGGTTTCCCACGTTTTTCTCCTCGAATTTTAATTTTCTTAGAAAAATAGTTCCATAAAAATTGTTCAAAATTTAATTTTCCAAAAAACTGGTACTATGCATTTTTTTTATGTTGAACAACACCCTTTTCCTCCAAAGAGTCTTGAAAACAAGCATTCGTCAGTGAATAGGTTCAATAGCATTATAATGTGAAACATAAATCGTAATTTTGATCAATATTCATATTAGTAAACATAATATATATTTGCCACCCATCCCCTCTTTTTCCATAACCTCTTATTATTTCGTTTGTCTTCAAAGCTTACCCATCTACTTCCCTTTCCATAAACCATCATCATCCCATCCACTTTCACAGCCTACCTCTTCTCATGAAACAAAACTGTGAAGGTAGAGGGGATGATAAGGGGTTGTGGAATGGGGGTGAATATGTAGAAAATATATATTTTGTTTACTAATTATCTAAATTAATAGTATGATACTTAATAAAATTGCGAGTTATTGAAGCGAGCGAGGCGAATTAGCCGAGCAAGCTTCCTCATCTAGCCACTCACAGAATAACTTTTGTAATGAGGTCATTTCTCACTGATGGCGGAACCAAAAATTACCAAAATTCTCAAAAAACTATTTCAAATTGAGACCGATGTGGTGACGAAGTCCGATTTTTTGAATTCGATCTACTCAAAGAAAAAATTCTGTCCTCTACTGAGATTTGAACCGAATATTCAGAAATTAAAATTTTTTCTGTTCAGATTCCGAATTTCGATAGGAAAGGAATTATGATATTCTTTTCTTAAGAATTGAGTGATACATCTTTGATTGTGTTTTTTGAGGAGCTGACCAAATTTTCAGTTCATTTTTGGACGGAACGACTCATTTGGACCCTTGTGACCACAAAAAGAGGTTAGGATAATTTTTTTTAAAAGTGAGTGATACATCGTTGGTTACGTTTTTTGAGGAATTGATTCAAATTTACATCTTCAGTGAATTTTTTGATTGAACCACTCATTTTGTCCGCCTGACCTAAAAAAATTGATTAGAAAAAATTTTACCATTTTATTTGGAGCTACATCCGTAAATTTTTTTATTCAAGCACAAGATTTCACTTTTAACATGTATGGTGTGGTTCAGATGCACTTTTTTGGAGGTCTGGGGTCATTGAGGGTAAAACCCACTTCTCTCAGTTATGGTTCTAAAGTTCGCTTGCGACCCCCGAATCCTACCTACCACTTCACGTACTTATAATGCTATTGAACATAATTATTTACTTAAGAATGTTATTTTCAAGACTCTGTAGTGATGAAAGGGGACGTTGAACAAAAAAATGCATAGAACCATTTTCGTATAAAATTTTATATTAAATAATTTTATACTGAGCTATTTTTATGACAAAATTGAAATTTTGGGGGAAAACACGAAGAACTTAATTTTTGGAGTTATACATTTCCTCTCTAAAATTGAAATATGCCTAGAGGGTGCAAATTTTAGTATATTACTGTAATGGTTCCACCCAACAACTTTATACTGTATAAATGTAAGTATAAAAAAAGTTTGTGGTCTATTTTTTTCATTTTTTCTTTTTTTTTTTTGTAAAATTTGATTTGGACAAAAGCGGAAAATTGTGATTTTTCATAATGATGCGAAACATAATAGCGCCTTCCATTTGGGATTATGCGACTTTGTATACATGGATTTTTTATCATTTTGTCAAGTTTTGTCCGTACTGTGTGTAACTTATACATAATTTTATTATATAAAGTAAGTACACTGAAATTTGATTTCCTCATTCACAATCAAATGTATTCTAAAGTTTTATTTCTAAAACGCTATGGCAGTAGCCCTATTTCATCTGGTTGCTACCTAAATAGGGCATACGAAAAAAGGATAAAGGTCAAGACTGAGAGATAATTTCGATGGGTACTAACCACAAAGTTGATTTACGTCGCACTAAAGGCATCCCGCCGATTTAGTATTTACTCGAATTCAAAGCTGGTAACTTAGTTAATATTCCATCAACTATAATTTTCACCATTTACCCGAGTTTCAAATAGGCCAGGTTTTTCGTTTTCGGTCTAATAATGTGGACCTTCAACGGCGGCAATAAAAACCGCATTTATAGACATAATTTGCAAATGAGAATAATAGGCTAAGGAGAAAAATAAGCAAAAAAAAAAAAAAGAAGAAGATGGAGCAGCTTATACTCGTGTTTTAGGTACGGCATATCGATGCAAATTCGTTATTGAATTCAAGGTTTTGGGCGGATTGGTTTATACTTCATAATTATCAGACGTGGGTTTTGTTTGACAATTTGAAACGGTAGTTGTATGGCAAGATGTAAGAAAAAAAAAAACAATGAGTAGAATGCATGAATGAAGACATGATTTTTCAAAGTCATGGGAGATGAATTTTGAATGATGCTATTGCTGAAATTTTTCAAACAATATCGTTCTTCTTCTGTTGAATGTTTGAGTAACTTTTTTTCGATAGGAGAGGGAAAAAAATTTTCCCAATGTAATCAATAATTTGTCACGTATGTAGCTGCAAGGTTTCTAAACTTTAGTTTTCCTTCCGAGGAGAATTAAGTAGGTCCAAAATGAGGATATAAAGGAATTAATATTTTTATAAAAGGATTAATAGCTCGAATATATCGGGGAGGGGGGTTTTTTCCGAGTATGCGATAAAAAGTCTTTAGCCTAACCCAGCTTGCTTCCCCTAAAGGAAGGGGGGAAAAACTTATTACTGTTTTCAGTTTTTTTTTTGTTTTGCTCAAAAACGAAGGGAGTAACTAGGAAAATAATATCTATACCTACACTAAAAAAATTTTTTTCATTAAATTTTCTACAAAAAAGATGGCGAATAACGTTTACGTTGGTATCATTAGCTAAGGCGCTACAGGCCTGCTTAGGTGTGTTCTGTTACAAAATACTCGTTCTCAAATTTTCGTATTTTTGTTAAAAACAAAATATAGAACATTATAATTATACATCTTTTACGTAATTATACAACTTTTGCTGGCCTGTAGCATCTCAACTATGACCTTGCGATAAATTATTTTAGTCAAGATCTTTTTGGCAGAAATATTCATAAAAAACATTTAAGATCAAAACGGAGGCAGAAAACATGTACTGGGTACGGACCTAGGATGGGTGGCTAGCCTAACATCGCCCACTGACGGCGATCTATTATTAAATTAGGGAATTTTTTGTTTTATTTAATTTAAAAATATTGTTACTATTACGAGGTCAAGCCGTATCCGGCAGTAGTGCACTCGATTCTTCGTATTTTGATGTGATCTTTGACAATGACATAAGGTGTATATGTCTGAACTAGACATGCGCTTTGGCTTCTACCTTTTGAAATTCCCTTTACAACATTGTTTATGTGCTTTTAGGAGAGTTTCGCACACCACGTCATAAATAACTATTTGAGACTAAAAAAGAATATAAGATCCAAGTCACTTGTCCAGCAACATTTAAACAATAATATATACAAAGATACACATAGGTAGGTTTTCTATTCAAAATCTACTTATTAATCTTGGAGTCATGGAAGGATCTGGGGGTAGGGGTAGATAGTCTTTCGTTTCATAACTCATGCAAAATTTTAACACTAATAACTCAAATTCATATATATATACACATATTATATATTATATAATAATTATATATAAAAGCCAATTTCTTGTTACCACGGTGCAGGTCGCAATTTTCATCCGATAATCACGAAATTTAAAAAGAATATCAGTACTAAGCCAAGGACCTGACCTATTGATTTTGTAGCAGATCGGCCTTACGGTACTTCCGATACGGCTATTTTCGTTTTTGTTTTAGCTATAAAATTTTTAATTTTCGACCAATAGCTACGAAATTTCAAACAAAAATTCACTATAATGTACTATAACTTGGTATATATTTTGATACGGATCGGCCGTACGGTACTTTCGGTATGGCTACTTCCGTTTTTGTTTCGGTTTTTGGCTATAAAATTTTCTATTTTCGATCAACAGCAACGAAATTCGTAACAAATATTACAACTTGCTTTAAATTTTGGTGCGGATCTGTTGCACGGTAATTCTGGTAACACTATTTTCGTTTTTATTTCGCCTATAAAAAATGCCTAATTTTTGGACTAATAGGAACGTAATTCGGAACAAATATTTATTACGATCTATCAATAACTTTTTAGTGACTATCTAATTT
This sequence comes from Ericerus pela, assembly GCA_011428145.1. Taxonomy (NCBI): domain Eukaryota; kingdom Metazoa; phylum Arthropoda; class Insecta; order Hemiptera; family Coccidae; genus Ericerus; species Ericerus pela. The sequence continues at coordinate 536,706 of WOFM01000429.1, forward strand.
TACTTTTTTCGAAAACCCACTTTTTTTAACGGAGCTGCTGCTGCGTTAAAGTTTTTTATTTTATAAATTAGAAGATAAAATTTTTTTCTTCAGATACAAAGTTATTTATTTTTCCCGATTTTCTTCACAAAAACAAGACGTTTAGCCGATTTTCACCGAGTGAAAAATCTGTTGTCAACAAATTCCGATTTTTTTCCTTCTTTATCCAATTTAAAATATCATTTTGGCCTATAATTCGTAAATTTTTTTTTATCCACGACTGCTGCTGAATAACGATTGATTATAGCACTTAAGTATATAATGAGTCGGTATATTTATCACCATTTACAAGGGTCAAGGATTGATAACAATTATAACACATGATAGGTAGCTATAGTCTACTCTTTATTCATGATTATAAATACCTACATATAATATAATATGTTTCTCCGCACATAAACGCTGAAGATAGCTCTCTACAAACCACAGATTATAACCCACAGTTAATTAGATGACTGAAATTAAAAATTACCGTTTCTTTAAGAGTGATCGAATCCATATTTCAATAAAATACTTATCAACCTCAACCGGGTAAAATTCAAATGCTTTGAAAATTTTATTCGCCCACTTTTCACTGCAACCATTTTGTTCAAAACACGAACAAAGTTCAAAGATTAATTAAGTACCTAAGCGTAATTAAATAACACGATTTCAATGCTACGAAATATAGGTAGGTAGATACCTACTTCGTCAATAAATAGTCAAGTTTTCTAATATAACGTACCTAGTTCAAATAAAACACTTAGTGTAAATCTATGTGATTGATAAAGAATAGTACCGACCTACTCCACTAAAAAAGCTACAGATATTTTTTGTTTACATATATATATATATACACTTGTCAACAAAATAACTCTTCTAGATTTGAGGAGAAAGAAGAACGTTAAATTATTAATTCGAAAAGTATTTAAAGTAAATGCATCAGACGTTAAATATTTCATAGTAAAAATTATGAGTCACACTCTGACGGAACGAATTAAAATAAAAACCCTTTATTCAGATTCAGAGATCCAAAATAATTAAATAAGTATTGATAAATAATTAGAACGAGTATTATTTTCATGAGTAAGGTATACGTATGAGGGTGATAAGGGATGAACCGCCGTTTTGTATTATTACATAGGTATATATAGCAATAATCAATAATGTAAAATTAATGAAAACACGAATAACACAAAACGGCGGCTCATCTCTTATCACCGTCATCCGCATACCTGGTGGTAAAAAGCCTTATTACGGATAGAGATGTCGCTCTGTTGTAATGGCATAGGCCTGTTGCTCATTCTACAAATTCCGTTGAGTAAATGTAGAATTTTTTGTTTCATTTGTCTGACGAGTGGTTGAGGTTGCTCGAGACATTAATAAAACCGCGGCTCTGAGAATTGTTCCACAACTGAAAGAGTAAAGGAAAGTATCGTGCAAAATAATATATTATTGTGTAACAATCGCCGAAAATAGGCAGTTTCAAAACAAATATGAAGTTTGCAAATTTATAGGCAGTACCGTAGCCGGGATACTTTTTTATGAAGGGGCATTTTAAACTCTGGAAAAGGCTATGGCTATAGGCTATATAGAATACGAGTATCTACCCGTCTTTATAGTTAACGGCTAGAGGCCTGAATTGGTCTGCTGCTCACAACCATAAGTGTTTCGAGTATTTTTTGTATAATTTTAGCGGTTGTAGTTCTTTCTCATCGTAAACAAAACAAAAAAAAAGAAAAAAAAAGAACAAAACAAAACGAACGTGGGTGTCTAGTTTACGTAATTTTCGCGAGTAAAATGCATTGTTTTTCTAACTCCATCATACTTATTATGTAGGGTGTCCTTATGACGGCATAATTTCCAAGTATCATATTTTATTGAGTTGCAAAAACAAAAAAGCTCCCGTTATAAAATGCTGAAAACGGGGAAAAAATCAAAAATTGGTTGCGAGTAACTTTACCAAAAATTTACAAAAATGTACGAAATATGGTACAGCTGGTACAGAGGAATTAGGTACTTACCTATTTATGTTATTAATTTTCACCTACTTTCGAAAGTTTTACCCGCATTTGATGGATGAAAGATGGAGAGTTATTAACTTTTCAATAATTGGGTTTCATATTTTTTCAACCCTTTGCTGTATCCTAAATCGACGCTCACCATCTTATTCGGGAGTGAGAAATACACAAAATAGGTACACTTCGCTTTCATTGTATAAAAACGCAGTAGATTTAGAGAAAAACAGGGTTTGAAATTCAAATTTAATTAAAATGGCTCATAAGCTTAGTCAACATTTTGTTTTTTCGTATTTACCTTCAACCCCGCAGTTCTACACCCTCCAATTACCTATCCATTACCAGACGTAATCCGAAGGAACAATTCTAACTAAAGTCTAATTTTGAAACCCGTAGCCTATATATCGAAAATTGTTGAGTTTTTGCCAAAAATACGATGAAATATCATTTTTTTTTGGGGTATTTTTTCCACCCCAATAAGATGATGGAATGCAATTCTCGATAAAATAAAGTATTAAAAATGTGAATAAAACTTTCAAAGCTGAAACAAATACTTACTCCTCCGTACCAAAGTTCGTTAATTTTCGTAAATTCTGGTAGAATTTGAACCAGATTTTTGATTCTCCCTCTCTTCTTCATGTTTGGGCGGACCATAACTCGGAATGGAAGCATTTCTCAGTATTTTGCAAGAAAAACTTTTTGGTTTTTTCAACTTTACAAAGCGATTCTAGAATCTATGCCATCCAACATCTGGACACGCTGTATATGTGCTCAGTTCCATTCCAAAATACTAATTCGCGTGTTTATCTTAATTCCTATTACGATTCTCATTTATCAAAAATTTAATTACAGCGAATATGAGCAAATGGGGAAAAAAAAAAAACGATGATACTTTTCAACGGCCATGATCGTGTGTTTAATAGTTTAAAAAAAAAAGTCCTCTTGAGACCTAATACGTGGAACAGTCGCAGACCCTTTTTCAATTTTATTGGAATTCTTAAAAATAAAATGTAAACGGTACTCACCACACAGTTATTCTATGAAAGTTTCACTCGCTTAAATTTTGATTCTCGTTAACAGTGGCGTCGAAAAATAATCTTAATGTTATAAAAATTATTTTCAAAAAAAAATCGCAATATTACGTTGTACGAATCACTTAGGTCTTTTATTCATTGCTTGTATTCGAAGAGAAAAAAACGAAATGTTAATTTATTGTGAAAATAGAATGATTCTTTGCTAAAAAAAAAAAAAAAAAAAAAGATAATACAATTTTAACTTTTTTTTTTTTTGATACTATATGACGTGCAGTTCCGTTTATCTTTAGATTTTAGATTTATTTTACAAAAAAAAAATAAAAAAAGAATCTCTACCGTAGGTAAGTGAAAATGTGCATTAATTATATATAATTTAGTGTTGCAATTAATTCGTTTCAATGAAGAGACGACGACTATAAATGCCTAATCACGCAATTTTTTCACGTTTACTCATTTTTCTAGCGACTTTATAACCTGCTTACCAATGGTATTTCAGATAAGAAAAGTGAAAAATTTTCGTAGTTTCTTATCTAGACAAAAGTATTTTCTTGTTTTGATAATTTTTATCAGAAATTTCGCACGAAATTAGTGAAAAACGATGTAAAGTCAAATAATTTGTTAAATTCGATCAAAATTTAATCTTATTTTCTCACCCACAGTAGGTCAGTAGGCTATAGCTGATAACATAGAAGTTTGTGACGTTTCAAGCTCTGTAATTTATTTTATAATATTGGAGTCATTTTTATCATTATTTCGTCCTCCCACAGACAATTTTTTCGATTCATTATATTTCTCTCTGTCCTTCGAAATACGATAACTTGGTTTTGACCACTTTCTGAGTACTCGAGTTTGAAAATTAAATATGATATCTTTCTAAATTATCTTCTTTTTTTTTTTCTAATAATCTTCTGTTCAGCCATTGAAGCGAAATGTTTCGTATTATTAGAGTCGTCCTTTAGCTCTTTCCTATGCGCTAGAAATGAAATTAATTTCAGTTTCAATCGTTTTAAAAATTTAGAACATATTTTTAGAAATGTTTAAATCGAAATTCCGAACTTCTCATTTCTCCTCGTGGTTATGTTAATTACTGAAGATACCTAATTTTGATTTAATCGTAACATTCTTTTCATTTAGCTCTGCAGATATACCATCTATCTTTACGTGTATACAGTGGCGTAACCAGATTTTTTTTTTGGTTGGACTAGGGAGGGGCCAAGTAACAAATGACCTGTGAAATAAAAGAAAAAGTGAACAAAAACTACAGTCAGATCCCTTGCAGCCGATTATTAAAAAACTAATTGTACCTAAGTAGCGGTAATTTTAATGAAAAATAAAAAAAGAAAGAAAATTTTTTCAAAATTAATATTTTAAAACAACTTACTGTTAAACCCATCGTTGCTCGGGTAGCGGTGTATAAATTTTTAGGATTCCTAATCCATAAAGGTTATGCAACTATTTTGATTTACTTTTTGTTTCATTTTCAAGACCCATATTAACTGAAGGTTATGCAACTGTTTTGACATAATTTTTGTTTTTACCCTATTTCTCCCCCCCCCCACAAAAAATCACCGCTACAAAACTCTCTTATTATCAATGGGAGACCAAAGGCTATATACTAAAGCCCTGCACGAGTATGTACAGCATCGTGTGATTACAAGTACAAAATACTTGTCAAACAAGTAACACGATTAGCCGTGTGTACTCGTACTTGTGTAACAAACGATGCGAGTAAGTAATCAGCTTCGCATTGTGGCATCGTTAGTAATCATTTGAATGTGAATACTATTAAATGCAATGCATTCCAAGATAGGGTTTATAATATTGTTGCAGAACTTTGGAGAAATGCGCGGCAATTACATATGAGTATAATCGTTACGATGCCTACGATGCCACACTGCTACGAGTAATATTTTTCCAATTACGTACTCACATCGTTTTGTAAGGTAATCGGCGATTCCTACACGATTACTTTTTTACGTACTCGTGTAGGTCTCTACTATATACCACCATAACCCTGAGTGCTAGAGAGTGGGTGGTTTTGGAGAAAAGTAGGCACACACAAACAGAAACTATGCTTTTTATATACATTGACTGACTTATTTTACAATTCTCATGCTCAATCGAGAACTGGTTTGATATTTAAATTACTGACCGATTTACAACAATAAGATAATAGCATAATTTGTTTCTTGATAATACAGTAGGTATTATTCAAGGTTAGAAGCGGTGCTGGCTTTAGGGTTTGCAAGCTCAGGAAACTGCCTAGGACCTCACGGTTGGAACAAATGAGAGAAAGAAAAACAATACCAAAAAATATATGTACCTAAATGCCTTAGAAAGAGAAAACTAATCCTTTAAAGATTCCTTCAGCAGCACCATCTACAGGAACAAAAAACTAAACACACCTAATGTACGGATTGTGGAACTTCAGGGGGAGGGGCAACAAAATTGAAAATTACGTCGCTTCAAATGGAATTAAGCCTAATGAAAAATATAAATAGGAAGGGTAAATATCGTAGCTTCAGGGTTGATGGGAGGGAATGGAGAGGTATTCTTTCCAGGTCCGAGCTTTCTAGGGGTCCAGCATTTTCAATAAAAAAAAAGAGAAAAACTATTGGATTATCGTAGAAAATCTATCGAAAAACGCCTAAAATTTTTTTCTTCTCCAGTATTATAATGCCTTTCCCCCAGATAAATCTTTGATACAGAACTGAACACAGATGCAGTTTTAAATTTTTTAAAAAGCCCGAATTTCTTTTCTATGACTTTGCCTGGCTTCGCATTTTATGTTACCTGAAGCTTCGCAACACTGAAGGTCAGCGTTGGTTGTAGAGTAGAAGTGGCAATAACAACAGCTACGATGCATGAATGTGTGAGATGTAAACAGTAATTTGAAGCTAATTAATAGTTGTCCTTAAATATTGATTTTTTGTTTTTTTTTAAATAAAACAAGAAAAGTACTTATTTTTTTTTTTACAGAAATTGGTCGGGCCACAATTTTTTTTCCAAGGTTAGGCCTGCCTTAGCCCGCCCTTGGCTGTGCCACTGTGTGTATAAATTATCTATTTGAATAATATTTATTTAAAATTTGCGGTTGAGTAGTAATTTTGGGGTTTGCCATCTGGTTGGTGCGACTAATTGGTGGACAACGGTCATCTTGACGTACCTAAATTGAATGCACGTCATTCACCATGTAAGATCTGTGTGACCTGAAAAATTCAATATTTTGTGCCTGTTTTTGGGTACAAATCAGTGCTCTGATGGTGTACATATGCAGACTCGCACGGCATATAATTTTGCAGGTATTAGGCCAGTTTTAGAGTCAGTTGTTCAGTGGGGAATAAACTTGAATGAAGTAACACTAAATAGTTGGCAAATCATGCTCAGATTAAAGTTGACTCAACTCTGTAAAATTGACTCTAGTACTCTCGCTTTATCCGTGTTTTGGAGGTCGGAGCTGTGGATTTTTCGCAACTCTGGTAATTTCGGTTGAGTAATATGTTTGTTTTTAGTAACTGGGGGTCCATATAATTTTTTGAGTTTCAATTCACTATTGTAATTATCGGTATCATCATTAATTTTATTTAATCTTCGTCAGTGATGAGGTAAATTTCAAATGAAATGTATAATAATTAGGTACTTACGACTAATAATTAAATTAGACTATCTAACTATATTTAATCCTCATCAAAAATATAGAATTATGTAGAAAGTACGTGATAGTAAAACTTCAAGTCAAACTTATCACCCAATTACATCGAAAAGTTAATGTGGGAAATAAAGGGTTTTTCCCTAGAAAAATTTTCACGGTCAATTGGTCTGAGGGGGAAGACATGATAACTAAATCCACCGCCAGAACGAGCTGTAACTTCTGTAGTGAAAATGTACATTTGAAAAGAAAATTAGATTAATTATTTAATTCTCTTAATAATAATTTTGTCGTTCACGTTATTTAAATGCCGTTATCACGCGAGTGCGGTAGGACCTTTACGTGGAAAATATTATATGCGAATGAAAAATTGATGTTGCCCTTGAGACGAAAAAAGTGAAAAGACAAAAGCGCTAGAACAGAGAGGAAACGAAAAAACTGTAAAGCAGTAGCAGCTCCGTTAGAAAAAGCAGGTTTTCAAAACGTAGGAAATCAGTTATTAAGTTACTGGTGAAATAGCTAAGACGATAGGTAGATCATAATTTATTGATGATTGTGCTGAATTTTACAGTAAACCTTTTGAAAATAATAATATTGTTTTTATGGAAGTACCGTACGGCCGATCCGTACCAAAATTCACAGGTCAATTTCGTGGCTTGATAGGTACTAATGCTCGTAATCAAATTTCGTGTGTACTGGACAAGAATTGCGACAGATTACAGTAAATTTTTTTTTTTTTCTGTATTTCGCAGTTACTGGTTAAAAATGAAACATTTTATAGCCAGAATTAGTACAAAAAAAAAAAAATCCGTACCGAATGGACCATCCGGCCGATCCGCACTGAAATCAGTAGGTTAGGGTCCTTGGATTAGTACTATTGTTCGTATCAAATTTCGTGACACGTGGTGTTATGAAACAAAAAATGTACGTACCACTCGCACCATGTTATTTCATGAGAATGAAAACAAATTGGTAGATTTTCATGGAAAACCCATTTAAAAATAAATCCTCCATTCAATTTCCGAGGAGTTTTATTACAAATTCGAAACACGTTTAGCAATTTGAATTAAGCGTCCAAAAAGTAAAAATTTACTTTCAATTTAGGTCGATATTGCTTCCTAAATTTAGGTAAGTACTTACCTACTTAATATTCTGACTTTCTCGAGAGAAACAAAAAGTTTTTAAACTCGAAGTAACTTGCAATCTTCATTAACTTAATAGCATTACTCCTACGAGCAGCGTTGCTTTTGCGTTTCTTCTTTTTTAATTTTAGAGTTTTACACCTCTTGGAGAGTGTTTCCGCTTGTAAACCACTTCATTTATTGATAAAAATATCGAAATCACAACGACAATTCGTTTAACGAATTCGATTTTCACAAAAAGAAGGAGAAAAACCCTAACCCAATATGAAGAGTTATGAAAACTAAAAACCGTATTTTATTCAATGTAGATAAAGAGAAAATAAATGAGCTGATACAAAAGTCTGAATAATGTAGTTTCTCCTTTTAATATATTCACGTACTTATAACCGAAAAAAACTGTTTCATCACAGCGATATTACAGTAACTAACCCTCATATTCGTTCTGTTGAAGAGAAGTATCAAACAGAGATTGGCTATAATTTCTTTATTTTATTACTATAATATTGCGATAAAAGTATCTCCTTTTTTTCTTTTTTTTTTTCAGCTCAGAGACGTATGAGCGGAGATATAATTAAATTATTATTCGTACTTCGTGCACATTTATTCAACATTTGACTGTATTATTTTTTCAGTTAGATTAGCTACTTTCAAAATACCTGTTAAATCGTCGTTATTTTGATTACAGAATATTAAACATTTATAAGCTAATGAAGTTATATGAAACTGATTGTTACAAAATTTAAGAATAAAAAATTACTCTCATTCGTCCTCGCTAACAAAAACTTTTCTACTTAATTCAAATATCTTTTGAGTTACGATATTTTTTACAAGTTGAAAAAAAAAATGAAATTAATCGAGTTAAGTAAAATAAATTTAAGCTCTTTAATTCAAACAGGTTTATATTTTCAAGTTTCGGCTCTACGATACCTACAAATGAAATTAAGAAAGTTTTTGAAAAAGTTTTTTTGAGTTCTTTGAATTATAAGAAAGAAAAAAGTATATTTAATATTACGAAGTACCCATATAAAAATTTTTTTTGTATTTCTATGCGACAACATTAAATTCTGGATAAGAATGCAATTAACACGAGCAAAAAGATAAGAAACTGAATTGGCTTGTTGATTTTCTTGAATATCTATCAGCTATCTTTTATATCTATGGGGGTATAAAAAATTATACTCTTTTTGTTTGCTCCTTATTATCCTTCAATATGAAATGAACAGAAATATTAATTGTCATGAAAGATAGTCCGGTGACGTTCGAAAAAGTCACATAACACTCAAGAAAAAATTAATAAGAGAAGGCAAATTAACAGGTACAGATACCTGCATGGCCAAGTATAGGAAAATATATAATTAGGATGGAAAAGGCGAAGCACCACAACGAACATGGACACCAAGTAAACCAGCGAGTCTATTAATTTAGGCTAACATTAGATATTAATTTTGATTCCCACCTCAAGAAAACAATAAATAAGAACAAAAGCATAAAAGTGAAGTTTATATTACTAGTTTTTCATCCACATACGTCGCAGCAGCCTTGAAACGATGCGATCTTCTGATGTAGTAATCCAACACCAATCCCAAGTCGATCCAAAACTGGAAGCTCCACTGAATGGCAATTACTGACCTAATTTCAAAATTATTTTGAAAAAAACATAAACTGCAGCCTTAGCCTTGGTCAGAATTGTTCTGCCTGGTTAATTAGGTTGTATCACTAAAGACTATGATCTCATAGGCTATTGAAGACTAAATTTTGATTTTCATTTAGAGAGAACTCTCCAATGATCGATTTGTTCAGATTGAGTGGTAAAAAAAACTATTTCAAACAATACACAAGAAACTAGATAATGAATATCAAAACAGGGTCGTAAGGTGATGTGTATAATGGCATCACAAATTTGAACACTGATTGATTAACGGCTTGAAACTTTGAAAACAAAGAAATTTTACTCATACAATTCACAGCAGGTATCGATTTCATTAAACGTTGCGATCAAATAGAATGCAAACAAATAAGATTTTGGTGAGAAATTAATGGAAACAAAAGAGGATATTCAGGGCAAAAACCCCTACACAGCAGAATTTGAGAACCAAACAACAACTAACCAGCCTAACTAGGAGGATGCCAGAAACTTTTCAGATCGCAATCTGAACCACCATCACATCAAATCGCATCATTTTGTACATCGTGCGATACATTTTACGGCCAAATACCTGAAAAAAAAGGTGTGCGGGGGTCCACCCTCACATATTTAATGTGTAAACATTCAGCTGAAACACGATAAATATGTATCTATCTTGTATGTGTACATGCATGTAATGCGCCGCCAACTTGCCACGGATGTCAGCTTGTGAGTGTGTGTATGTGTGTTATGTGACAAACAGAATTCAAAACTGGATAGTGCGCCATGTAATTTTTTTATGCAATCTCAACTTTTTTGTATCTAATATTTTTTTTAAATCCGGGAGAAACCGGACTAGAGAGCAAGAATGTTTACACATTAAAAAAATTATTTGATTGGCAGCTGCAAAATAAGTATTATATATATAGGCAAGAAGTAGAAAATTAATGCTAGGCTACGAATTAAAAAATGAAAATGGTTGAGCAATTCAAACAATATGTGAAATAGAAATAATATAAAAAGCAATGCCAATGTCCAGCAAAACAAGCGCAGACATGCAGAAGCAAGTGATCAAGAAAAAGAAAAATGATATAAAAAAAGCGTAGTCATAAGATAAAATTTAAATAAAAAAGTATAGAAATTAAATTAAAGTGAATGATGTGAGGGATGAATAGCATAAGAAAAAGATGACAAAAGGTGTGAGAAAGAGAGGGAGAGAGGAAAAACAAGATTAGCCGTCACAGTCCCAATAGACGATAGTAATTGGTGATAAAAAAACATCAACTTTGATATCCGCCTAAATATCTGAGAGTTGTCATTTTGTTGGTGTATTTCATGGTTGCACATACCCTCAAAATGAAAGCAGACATTTTTTTTCAAACTTTTGAGGTATTGGGATAACCTCTATTATTCTGCATATTATAAAATGATGAGAGATTTTCTTAATCCCTCATTTCTCCACTATTTATGGTTAGAGATAAAAATCATCATTTTCCTCCTTACATTATTAAATTCTTAACAATTCTCAGGTTCTTTTTCACTCTTTCTTTCTCTCTCTCTCTCACTCTCAACAACTAGTGATGGTAAATGTTCAAGCTTTTAATATTGGCTTAGGCACGCTCAGAATTTGCTCAGCATGCTAGAGCATTTTTAATATTTCCACTTAAAACAAAATTTAATTGGTTGCAAATTTGCAAGTGGTAATAATTATAATTTGCTTACTCAATCCAGATGTTCCATGAGTTATTAAGTGAAGATAAAATTTAGCCTTTGTGGATGCTCATTACTCATTAGTGTGTTCACTTGAGAACAAAATGTAGTACAGAAAACAATCATGTGAGTGCATCAGATTTTACATAATGATTTACCCTTATAATAAATGTGTAATTTGTTTAGGCCAGAAACCAGAATTATTGAAAATGCTCATAAATTCTTGAGCATAATATGCTTTTAAATGTCAAGAATTTATTTTTAACATATTTGCTGAGCAAAAAAAGCAAATGCTTGCTACTATCACTACTAACAACTGTGCAGGTAGCAATACCTACACCTGGTTCAGCATACCATTTTAAGATTTGCATATTTGGTGACCAAATCGTTTCTCAGTACTGGTATCTAGTCAGTTTAATGCTTACCTACATTATAACAAACTGGGGCTACCAGATGAGACAGGTTGTTGGCATTATATGCACTGTAACATGCACTGTATCAGAGTATGTAAATAAATTCATACTCAACTTTCCCTAGTTGGTTTTCATATCAGTGCAGTCGCACATTTTCTGTATAAGTGCATGCAGACAATATAATTTGTTTAAAATACAATGTACTAATTATCTGGGCCACAGACTATGTCCATGACTTGTCCGTCGACGCAGGAATGAGCCCTGAAAGTAGGAAATATCAGTATGATGTCCTAACAAACTGCAAACACAACTATCAGTATATTATCACATGATATAAGCAAACCTTTAGGCATTGAACATTTTCATTAAATGTCTATATTAAAAATTCCAGTCATAATAAACAGGAGATCCCTGTCAGTAAATCGAAGTCTTTGATATCATACAGGTTGGCTAAGTTCTCAGGTGCAAATCACTTTTTTGTTATGTAATGTCGTCGGTTCCAATAGCATTGGCCAATCATAGTGCAATTTCCGGGCACGTTAACTACTTGTACATATCTGAAAAGTTACCGCAAAGTTGTCTAATTGTTGTCTACTTAAATTAGTGGATCCAACCACCAACAGAAAATGAGATCAAGGCAATGGAATCGTGGCCGTATTTTTGTTTAAATATGGAACTTGGGTGACCTGTTGAAATTTCAAAGACTTTGGCAGTAAACATGAGTAAAACATTTCATTAATTTACTACGAAAATAAATACATCACAAGTGTCAACATTTCTCAACTAAAGTCAAGTTCAAAGAATAAAATTATCGCTCAAACTTAGAACTTGGTTCAATAAATGTCTAACCGTTAGCATTGTGCCGTTAGATTTCAATCGGAAGATATAGGTACGTAGGTATATTTAATGCGAAATAAGTTGGCTAAACTCATGACGATTATAGCGATTTACTACGTCTTCGTTTGTTTTCCTTTTTAACTGCGTATAGGCAACTTATTAGGCAAAGAAAACTGCCTGTTGGTTATTATGTTGGAAGCTACGAATTTAAGATACATACAAAACCAGTAAACAGATTTTTCAAGAGGAAAATTCAGAAACTGATTTAAAATGACTGGAATAAAATTATATTTATACATGTAAATATCGAAATTAAGTTACAATTGGATATTATATTATTTTTTGTTGCAAAGTTTAGGCTATATTTGCTAATAAATACTATTTAGATTGGGGGAGTTGAATTTTGTCTTCTTTTTTATTTGTATTCAATTTGAACAATATGACGTATAGTTGAGGAACGATAGTTTTCCAAGCGTGCCAAAATATCTTCACATTTTTTTTAAACGTATTTCCTTCTTCTATTATTTTTCTCCTTAAAGAAATAATCCCCCCAAAAAATAATAAAAACAGATTATTAAACAGTTTGTATCAGTATAGACTGACTTCAATGTTACCGAAGCAAATTCGAGGGAAAAAATAGAGTTAAAGTTCCCTGGAGATTTTCATTTCAAAAATTATAAGGGAAAATGACTATCGACTGTTAAATTTTTTTTTTATCCTTTTCAAAAATCTTCTTTATAAAAGAAATTTTGCATAATTCGTCTCTTTGAAAATGAATAAATAAAACTTCAACCAAACTTTTATTAATTTGACGCAATAAAGTACATTTTTTTTTTTTTTAATCTTATACAGACCAACAAACTTATATTTCTCATCAATACTTAGGTCATAAATGTAATCGTTGTGTACCTAATTTCTGCATTCTCATGCTATAAACATGTTCTCTTCTTTGTCCAAAGTTATGGAAATCATAATTTTTCATGTTTCAATTATTCGTTTTTATTAGGTATACCGGAGGACATAACTTGGTAAATGTAAAAACTTTATTTTTTCACTAAAATAAGTCTGTAGTACCTACCTGTCCACTATTTCTCACCAATAATACAGGTTTTTTCATTGGATAATGAAGAATGTATAATATTTTGCTGTGACAGTGTTGAAGTAGGGAAGCAATGGAAATTCCTATTTATATAAAAGAAAATTAAAAGGAATGTATTAAAAAATAACAACAAAGAACTACTGCGAATTAGAACTTGAGTCTGGAGTTAAAGATAACAGCGCTATAAAAACATTTTTTTTACAAATCCCATCCACCTGATGCCCTAATAAATATATCAAAATTCAAAAAAAATCTCCCCAAGTTCAGCTCCCCTAGAGGCCTCAATATACTACAAAAAGTAGTTTTATGCAAATATTTCGATAAATATCTATTTAAAAGGGGGAAAAATAATGGAAACAACTATATTGTTTTTAAAATTTTGCGCAAACTAAGTTATATAGGTATAGATTTTTCTTAAAGTGAAATCCAACGTGACTACAGAGTATTAAAGTTGCGGTTTTTGTATTCCTGAGTGTCTATTTTACTGTATAATGTTCACTGTGGGCAATTTTTGAAACATTGCAGCCATTTAAATGTCTATACTGGCGTAACGTTTCACTTTACAAGAAATGTACATTGAACTTAATTTTTGTTGAAAATATCTTCCACTTATAACAAATTGATAATCTGCAAAATATTTGGGGAAAAAATGAATTTTGTGATATATCACGCCCGCTAAAGGAGATGGCCCCAAGAGAGTCTTGTTAGATTTTTGATATATTTGTAATAACATCAGTTAGAAGGGATTTTTGCAAAAATATAAATTTGCCAGTAATTATGTCTGACTTTGATTTTTTTTTATACTTTTGTTTTCTGCGTTAAGTAAATCCTACCGAGAACATGACTAGCGTTGTTTTCTAAAGGAGTTAAAGGAAATAGGAGTCCCCAAAAATTTAAAAATAAAAAACATTCTTCCGAAGAAAAGACAGCAAAAATCTTGGCATTATATCAAATTAAGGTCACTTTTCCAGTTTGGATGGTAAGAATTTAAAAATCAATAAATTTTTCAACGTGAATTTATTAACGTGCTTAGAATATTATTTAACGTGCTCCTTGCAAATCCTTGCGTGACTATGCCACTGTATCACATCTGACATATCACTCCAAGGATATTCCACAGTAGGTACCTACCTCAACTATAAAATAAGGGTATACTGTAGGACACATCGGCGCATGTGCACATCTACTAATCAATTTTATGCCTGTGTGAGCCTTGCTCAGTATTAAAATTGGATTAGTAGTGGTGAGTTACCAACCCGTGAACCAAAAGTGTGTTTGCCCTACCTAATGTAGAGACAGGCCACACAACCTACCAAAGAGTGCATAAGCACACTCGTCACCACTGGTAGGAACAGGATTGTGCCATAGAATAACCCGAGTAATTTTACTGTAAAATTACGTAAATTCACACGTGTAGAAAAAATGATTATTTTACATGGATGAGTAAATTTACTTGCTTCTTAGAAATTCCAAATTCCTGTGCGTGTTAAGTATACCTATCAAAGAAGAAACATTTTCAGTGGCAGATTTGTTACATTTATATTTTGAATTTGGAAAATGAAACTTTCAGGAATACCTTTAACTCTATCGGTATTATTAAAAAAAATTTCATTGGACCTTTTAGAAAGAACTCTGGTTTCCCCTTCAGTGCTGTGAAATAGGAGTATTGAAGGAAAAATGTAGTTTACTTTGTTACAAACATCATTTTTTCCTGCAGAAACCTTATTTTAATGTTTATTTTTAAATTTTAGCATTAAAGTAAAACAGATTTTTTTTATCTTAAATTTCTATTACTGTTTTTTTCTCTTTTTCCTTTCATTTTCCTTTTTCAATAAGCTACCTCTACTGTATCAACGTTTTCAATATGATGTGAATTTATCGATGAAGTGAAGTTGTTTCTCTCATGAAATATTATGAAATCTGCCCCCAAAGTGTATGCTGATGAACACTATTACTTACTTGTGTGTTTGTAAATGACTCTGAGCTGTATTTTGAAGAACTTTCAAGCAGTCAATGCTTACAGCACAGTGTTTGCCATCGATTTTAGTTATATTGAATCCAGGTGTATTTATAACAGAACCTTTAGGACATCCTATAGTAAAATGAATTGATAAAAATTATTGAATAATGAAACTGAAACAGCACATCAACAATAAAGATCAATTAATATTGTGGGTGTGTTCTTCTGTATGAAGTGTGTGAACCTAGCTCAGTATTAAAGTTTAGCTAAATAGACAAAATACATAGCCATGAGTGCAAAAAGGTAGTTTGTGGAGTTTAATCAACTGGATGCCGAGGTGATTGACGAATGTGTAATACACTCGTTCGTCTATGATCACCCGTCACCACAAATATAATACCCAAAGTTCCCAAAAGTTTAATAATTTAGAAATTTTGAATTTTCTTAGAGAAAAATTATATAAAAAATAAGATGATTGATAAGAATTGGAACCTTATCATACATTTACACGTAATTTTATTTGATAATTATTATACGTAATTTTACGTAATTTTACATTATTCTATTTGTGATGTAAAAAAAGTTTTTTTAAGCGTAGAAGAACAACTCTGGGTAGGAAGTTGCCACACATACCAAACCCGCCATTTTGTTCCTTTTCTGTTTTTATGGTTTATGGGTCCCCCTCGTTTCAAGAGTATAATTTATGATTGAAAAAGGGTTGTTTCAAAAATAATTACCAGTTTTGAATATATGTATTTTCAAATAAAAATTTGTCATTTTTTATTGAAAGGAAAGTGGAACATCAGGATGACTTTTTTATGAATATTTCTGCCGTAAATCGCGGAAAAATCACACAGTTTTAATATTTATTTTGAGACTACTGAGACCACTGAAGAAGATATGAATATTTTGTGCCCAAATTTACACATTTTATACCAATTTTTCTTCAAACTAACTTATGAACAAAATGGCGGGTTTGGTATGCATGTATTTTATAGTCTTTCCATAAATATAAAGAAAATACCTTAGGCTCAATATACGAAACGATTTCGCCCAACAATCTGTTTCTTATACTGTAGGCACCTTGAACTTGAAATTTTCTTATTTTCGTGAAATTATGACGCAGACGAATGAATTAGTCTACATAATATAAGATATTACAAAATAATGATAGCAGACAAATAGTTTCTTTGTCGGTACCTATACGTTACCGAACTGTTGCATCTTGTTTGATGATGAAAATAATACCGTTGATTGTAAACACAGAGAATTGTTTGAAATCGAATTACGAAAGGATGAACTCAGCGCTGTAGCTAAAAATTATTCCACTTCAGATGCAGAACAAAAGAACAGTTGTTTGAATTTACTATTATCATGTAGTTTCATTGTGGTGGCCTATTGAAACTTTCGATGTTGAAAATTATACATACTAAATTCGAAATATTTTTTATTCGAATAGCTTCACATCCATGGATTCTGTCTTCTGCGAAACCAAAAAAAAATCAAAATTGGTTGAAAAAAATTTTCACTTACCTTGGCTCAAATATGACAAAATAAATAACTTAAGTAGGCAGTAAATTTTCAAAACAAAGATGCTAATTTTCATGTTACTTTTCCTCACAAATACTGATGTATCTAATACCTATATGACCGAAATTTTGGTCAAAAATTTTCTCAACATTAAATTAGACTTTAACGGGGAGATTTAAATCATTTTTGTTTCATTCACCTATTTTTTGAAATCACTTTTTTTTCATTGCACGTTTTTTCGTATAAAAACTCATATTCCTCTTCTAAAATCAATGTTTCAAAAAGTTCTCCTGTACTATAATACGAACAATAATTGTTTGTATGTATGTATGTATGTATGTATGTATGTATGTATGTATGTATGTGTGTATGTATGTATGTATGTATGTCTAGACCAACAATGTTATTGAAATTTACAAGAAAAGGGTTTTTAGTTACAAAAAAACAATTCAGATAGGTGCCAAGTTTGAGAAAATTCGTTGAACAGAAATATGAGCATCTGAATTTATTCATCAGCACAGTAAGCGATAACAACAAACGATGAAAAATTCGCTTGGCTAAAAATAACAGATAGGTAAGGTTTTACAAGAGAATGTGGGTAGACTTAGGCTACGTATGATCATTATGATTTATGACTAATGAAGTAATGAGTTTATAGTTGCATCCTTTAATTTTATTCTCGAGAATCGTGACATGTTATAAAAATATGTTTATGAAATTCTCCAGCTTGAATTAAATTAAAAAAATTTTTTCCAATATCCACATCCCAGCAAAGCTCGGTGAACCAGGTACTAAAAAATAAGAACGAAACAGAATGAGAGAGAGAATCATATTCACCTCACTAACAATATGATTACGTGTCAGACAATGAAAAAAGAGAGATGGAGAAGTTTTTTTCAGTTCATTTTTCTGCACCTTTTCGTTCAGTTCAAGAAATGTTTTGTCCGTTTTTCGTTTTAATAGATAGTAAAAATTGATAACCTTATCTCCAGGCGGGCTACGGACTTCCTTAATGACTATGAACCTTCCTTAGAATAATTCAATTTTTTCTGGAAAATCTCATTCAAATCCGTCCAATGGTTTTGGAATAATAATGTTTCTAACCGTTTTTAGTCCGTAATATTTTATAATATGCAGAGATTTACCTGAAATGTTCGAATTAATTAATTTGCTTACCTCTATATTTTAGTGGAGATTTTCGTAAAGAAATTTAGAAAGAATTTTTATTTTAAAAATTGACTGGGTGAGTATATTTTTCTTCGAAACATGAGAATTTTTTTGAGTTTAAAATTAAAATGAAAGTTATATTTAATTATTACTTATCGTCGGAAAAAGGAGACTTAAGAGAATTCAGGAATTAATTTTTATCGCCATTTTTTGTCTATTTGATGTCTCACTACCCTTAAACTTACATGTTTTAATGTTCGTTCATTATTGACTAGACGCTGATCTCCGATTTCTACAAGCATTAACTGGGCCTATCAAATTCTATTGAAAGAAAACGAAGTTGTAACCTAATTTATTTAACTGCTTATTCGTGATGCCAGAGTACACGTTTACCTTGGATTAGGTTTCATTCATTAAATTTTGGGTGACAATATAAATGATCGTTCTTGCGTTCGGTTAATAATTTGAGTGAATTTTATTTCGTCGGTAATACCTACGATAGTTTATTGCATTATTATTATTATAGGTACTGTCATTTTCACTCCATCCGAAGCGTATACTAACCTTGATGATGACTTTTTCTGCAAATATAACTGTTCAGCTTAAACGAGAATACAAAGGGAGCTGTATGTAGTGGTAGGAGTTTAAGTATAATTGGTTTTACGTCGCAAGGACGAATAAAATATGTTTGTTGTCACACACCTTAGCTGGGGCCTGGTTCTAAGACAACTATTTAGCGTCGCCACAGCCCAGTATCTCCAGTCATGTCAAGTCCCCTGCGCATCGCTAGTGCACACGGGACTCGTGGTTGTAGCCATGACACTGGGGGCGGTGATCCTTGGTGACCTTCGATGGCCACCTCCGAAGAATCCCCTGAAATCTAGAATAAAGATTAGACATACATGTTATATGAAATGTTATTTTATTATAAAAACAACAAAGAACATAAAAACATGAAAAATAGGTATTTACAGCAAATTATTAATAAAATAGGAACAAAAATTTTTATTTTCTTTTCTGGCGTTATGTCGTAACGAAACATGACACAAACGAAACTTTCTACGAAAGTTTGTTTCGACTGCCGGACGCTGCTTTGTTGAGAGTAGAGAACAAATTATTGGCTGTAGATCACAGATTCTGTAAGGGAATATTTTGGAATTAGCGAGTTGTATAAACTTCTGTGATGCTAAGTAGTGCACTCTGCCACCTATTACCCATAGCCTTTTATAAAGCACAAGACATTAATAGTGGGTGCCAAAAATTTGTAGTTATACCTTTTTTTTTGTCTTCTGCACAATCGTCGTAGTTTTGAGGAATTTTGATCGATTTTTATATGATTTGTGTCTTTATTAAGAATCGTTTTTTAAAACGTACAAGTGCGAGAGAGATAGGAATATTCCTAGATTTTTTTTCTGTCTCTCTCATTTTGTTCACAATTTGAAGGACAAAAACACAAATGCGCTATAGCTTAGTGATCTTTCTGTATTTTCTACAGGCCAAATTTACTGAAGACAAATTTTTGAATTCAGTTTATTTTATTTATCGAAATAATATACGTAATAATGGACGCTGCGGGTGGCGGAAAAATAATTAATAATTATTTTTTCGACAGCTATCTGACAGCGTGGATTACGAAAGGCATTTTGAGGCTAATTAATAATTAGAAAATGTAAGACTATACAAAGTATACGGAATTATTAATGAATTATTGTTCAGTCCTAAGTCTTGAGTAGATATGTAAGTCTGAGTGTAATTGTCAGGCTAATTCTTTTTTGGACTGCGGTAATTGCATACAATGTACGGGTGAGAGTTATTTGCAAGTGGAAGCGATTAGCATTTCAGTTTGATTCGAACTGTATGTCGGGTTGCAAAAGGAGAATAAATCTTTCCGTTTTTCGCGTTCTGATCAGAAAATAATTTTTGATTTCCAAAATTATGTTTTGAGTTTCGAAATTAAATTTTGATGAAGGCGAATTATTAAATTCAAGGTCCAGTGAAAAACACTTTGCTCCTGCTACCATGTAGTGGTAGGAGTTTAAGTATAAATGGTTTTACGTCGCAAGGACGAATAAAGTATGTTTGTTGTCACACACCTTAGCTCGCGCCTGGTTCTAAGACAACTATTTAGCGTCGCCTCAGCCCAGTATCTCCAGTCACGTCAAGTCCCCTGCACATTGCTAGTGCGCACGGGACTCGTGGGCGTAGCCATGACACTGTATATACTAAATCTGAACCAAGATAATTTATTTTTTGTATTATATTTTGTTGCGACTACACGAAGGTACGTAACTTATATGTTACTCTCCGTTGTTATTAAATAGTCCCAAATGAAACACTGAAAACAGGAAAAGTAGGTAATTAATTTTTTCGGAAAATTCATTTTAAAAAAAAGTCTATAAAAATTTAGCCGAACTTATGTTAGACAATTTGCAAACATTCATAAATATAATTTAGAAAATTTGTGAAAATTAAAACGATCATACACGATCACGCCTATAGCGTCTGCAGGACTGCGGGAAAGAACCTGTTCCAGTATTTTTGGGAAATAACAAAATCAAGTAGGTACCTAAAGTGTACAAGTGATCATAATATGACGGAACAAGCATACAAATTAGCCATCGTGGTTACACTTTTAAAATGACGTCCAATAACCCACCGAGGTCAAACAACGTATAGTTCAGTTTCTTATTGATGAAAAAGAAATTAAAATATTAAAAAACAGAGTGAACTATAAGTACAATTATATTTCACGCCAACAGTGTCCTACAACACCAGTGTACTGTGTAGACAATATAGGTTGACAATACTCTTCCTACTCACAATGATGACCTCTAATGAATAATAATTCTGACTTTACTCGATGATAGAAAAACACTAACATTATATATATATAGGTAAGTACATGTTAATAAAATTTTATCCTCAAACTCATATAAAATTTGACATTTTTCTGTGGAAACAAGGTTGAAAGTATCAAAATTATATGTCATTATATTTATATTGCGATCATATAGCTCTGCTTTTATATGAAATAATGTGAAAAATTAGGTAAGACCAAATTTTATCAAAAAAATCAAATTTTAGCAGTGGAGCTACGTACTTTAACCATGATAGGCTATAACGTACGACTATTTTTAGTTTTTTTTAATTTTCCTTGGTACCTAACTCATCAACATACAATAAAAGGGGTTATTTCCGAACAAAAATAATATGCATAAAAAAAAAAGTTTCCACACATTATTTTCATAACTATCATAGAGGCTGATTTACAGGGTGATAAAAAAGAAGGTACCTACTGTAAGATAATATGTTTTTCAAAATCATAATAATCTCCATTATTCTCTTATTGTGAAGCTTCAGCTTCTTGATAAAGAAATAATGCAGATTAGGATTTCGAAAAGAATATCTTCCTGTTCCATCATGTATGTCAGTCGGTGTAATAATAATAAAAAAGTAAGTACAAACTGTTCCTTTAAAATTTTATTTACTTTAACTATAATACGTACTGACCGAGCTACTTTAATTACAGATAGCATAACTATTGAGAAAAATTTTGAAAACTGAAAAAAATCACACCTTGTAGCCATCTCAGAGGAAACACAGGAGCATTTTTTACGTTTTGTTATTGAGAGTCCCGTCTCCAACTTTCCTGAAAATATTTCCCACCTCTCAGTCTCCCGCCGAAAAAAAAATTTTGCAGCTAAATCACTGAAAACGAGAAACAATGTTTTTTATCAAAGAATAAGTTTCTCGCACGTTAATATTTCATCTGTAGTAACATTTATATATTTTTTGGCCTTGTTTCCACTCTTCTTCAATTAAATTCTTCCCTCCTCTCTCTCCCTGCCTAAAACAAATTTTGCAACTGCATCTGTTGGGGGCATGTTAAACAGAAATACATTTGTTTTTAATTACTTGGAAAATTATGTAAGTATGTTGCAGTCACTAGACACAGGACTGTGACTAATCAAAAACTTACTAACACAATGACATCACAACCCAGTTATCAGTGCATGTGCCGCAATTTATAGGTTGTCATAGCAACTGTAAATTATGTCGCAATTGATTACACACAGACATATGTATTTTGTATATATGTGTCTTAGTGTATGAGCCAAAAGTCAGGTATAAAAAGCGCCAGTAAATATTGAACTTTAGCCAGCGTTTACTGTGGTCGGCTCTCATATATGTTTATACAAAGCTTGTAAGCACACAAAACTGTTGAGCAACTTCTGAAGTGGAATTTCCTCCACAAAGTAAGATATTCCACAACGTCCTTGAAAAACGACATTGTTTATCCGAAAATCAGTTTCCACCCACGAATCCTCAGACTTAGAAGGTCCTTTACTGTTTTTGCCTTTATTTCCACTCCTCAATTCATTTTTTTTTTAATTCGATTCTTCCCTCTTATTTTCCTCCTAATTAAAAAACACTTTACAGTTAAATACCTCGCTGAAAAATGATGTCGTTTAGCCAAGAATAATAGATTTTCACCCTTAAATCTTCAGTCTGTGGATACCGTTACTGTTTTCACCCTTATTTCCGTTCTTTCGACCAATTTTTTTTCTTAAATTAGATTCTGCACACCTATACCCACACTTGAAATCCTTTCAAATGAGACCTACATCAATAAAATTGTTCCAGTAGTCCCGGAGAAAAAAAGAGTAGGTACAAGAAAACTGCTTGTTTATTATATATATATATATATGTATATATATAAATTGGAGATCCTAACCCCAACGAATTTCAACCGCCAAACTTTTTGTAATCAAAAACTTCATTTGAACCAAATTTTCAACCTTATTTTATTTGGATAAAAACTTAAAAATGTTTCTGAACTTATTTCGTTCAGTACCAACTACCTAAACTCGTTTTATTCTAATCAAATAATAATTAATTTCAACACGTTTAGGTCTACTCCCAGTTTGATTTTTTTTAATGCTTTTTTTTTTTTTGCCTCTTCACGTATTTAAAAAAACGAGATCGTTAAACCATGAGAACGGGTTATTCATTAACGAGCCATTCAACCAGAGTGGACACATTCAACTGCGACAACTTTTATTTTTAACAACGTTCCAGTATACACACCGACATTCATACACATAACGCATACAAACTGGTATACATATAAATGAAGTACCTATATGAACAGTAGTGCTATACCTGTGTAAAAAGACAGCGCACGCTGCCACTGTTGTGTATGTAGATGCGACAGTATATATGTATAAAATTTTTCGATTATTTAATTTGGTAATCACTTGACCGCAACTGAGTCATGTGGGGGACACCGGGGGAGTGGCACTAGTTTCATCATGTCGAAGGTAAAATATTTTTAATGCACGATTCACACGCAGCCCAAGTGCACACACAACCAGTATCCACAGTATCTTGTTCGCTTCTTCTCATACCTACGTTACTTAACGATTATACTTACAAAAAATTAGTCAGCGTCGATGGTTTCGATTGGATCGTCATGTGTGAAGATCGCGTATAATCGTGTGAGTACAGTATACGTGCTGTTTTTAAAACAAAAAACTTAATACAAATAAGAAGTGATAAAAATACGGCTGCGTATATTCATATTAAAGTGCCAAAATGCTAATTTCACTAATATGACATGTAAGTACAATATGTGTAATATAACGTTATGTTAGATACAAAGTCCGAAATTTTACCATTAATTGTGGATGGTACAGCCATTTTTGTACAACCATAAGATGGTACTTTTCTACACGGTATGGTGTACAAAATCCGAAATTTCGGACTTAGTACAAGTTTTCTTGTAGGTACCATCCGAGAATAGTACAGACGTTCGAATTAATTACAATGTGTTGGTTTTTTTTTTGGTAAATTAATCTGTTTTATTATAATATATATTTCAATATTATAAATTAATGTTGTTTTTGTGTCGCAGCATCACGTCCTTCCATTTTGACAAATTTTCAAAAAAATTTTACTTTATATAAATACCTATCCTTAAATGGTTTCTGCGAAGTTTCATTTTGAAATATTTATTTCCAGAGCAATAACCGAGTTCGACACTTTCAGTTCTGAATCTGCTCTTTTCAATTTTGGTTATCAGCTCTATTTAATGATTTTTGTGCCAGTGTCAGTCCAGTCAAGTAAAAACTCAAAAAGTTGAAATTTTTAATTAGATTCGAAAGTTTTCAAAGAGAGTTTTAATTCTAAACATATGCTCTGTTTGAAAATTTGTTCTCAGTTGTACTTTATAGTTTCAACGTCAGTTTTGAGAAGTAAAAACTCAAAACTTAATTGTTCAAGTGGTGTACTTTACCAAATCGAATCAGCAATTGGAAAAAAAAAAGGAAGAAATAGAATACCTAAAGAGTCAAATGCAAACAAAATAGTTATTAGTGATACAAGTGAAAAAAGTTGGTGAGTGTTCATTTTGTAACGCGAGCTGAAAATGAGAGCTGCATATCACACGAGCATCAATCACCAAATTAGCACGTGTATTACATACTATTTCTTACCTAAACAACGTCAATAAAAAAATTTGTTTTGAATCAAATGATTATTTATTGTACCTATCTTGTTTTTAAACAAAAAATCAGAGAACCCCTCTCACTCCTAACCACAGAAAAAATGTCTCCAAATTTTTTTTTTAGAACCAAATAATTAATTTAATAATTTTACAATAGAGAAAACAAAAAACTGAGAAAGTCTAATCGTGACATGTGAGAAAGTGATCGAGTCGTGCGAGAAAGTCAACTCGAAAGTGCGCATGCTCCCATCAATATTTTTTTGCTTCATATTGATATTTGCTAAGTACTTTTTCTTCAGTCAAGGGTATTAAAAAATATATTTTTTGTACCTTGTTTTTAAAGAAAAAATCACAGAACACCTCTCACCACCAACCCTAGAAAAAATGTCTCCAAATCTTTTTTTTTTTAGAACCAAATAATTAACTTAATAATTTTACTATAGAGTAAACAAAAAATTAAAGAAGTCTAGTCGTGACATGTGAAAAAGTAATCGAGCTGTGCGAGAAAGTCAACTTGAAAGTGCGCATGCGCCCAGCGATATTTTTTATACGCTTTTATTCTACTTACGCAATTTGTTGAAGTACAACGGATGACCAACTTCAGCGCTGCTTTCACGTGTTGCGATACACGCACACATACACTTATATCCGTTTTTATCAGTTGTTTTTTCAATTTTTGTTTGTTTCTGTCTGGAAAAAAAAGTGAGAAATTTTATTTACCTACTCTTTCGCCGTTATTTTCTTCTTCAAATTATAAAAGAAAATTTTTTAAAAACTCGTTTTTAACCTAAATTATTTAGTTGAATGTTGCAAAAAAAATATTTTTATCACCTAACTTTCCTCTCTTATCAGTGACTAGAAAGAGATAAAGAAATAAATATGAAATATGATCAATTCGGACTTGGTACAACTTACCTTGTGCAAAGTTGATTAAAAATACAACTTTGTACAAAATGTCTGTAATATACTAAGATGGTACAATTTTGGACATTGTTCGTAGCATAATTATAATAGCCTATAATATAATGAACTTTTTTGCATGCATGATTATAGTCTAGTCTACGTAGGCTATTACTTGTGAATAGAAAACTATTAGTTTCCAAATTTTCAAAGCCATTGTAAACTGGTTTAAAATAGTAGCATAACTTGCGACTGATATGATTTGGATTAAGTAGTTAAAACCGGTGAGTTTTGATTTCACTTTCTGTCCGTATTAAAATGAAATTTAAATTTGTGAAAGGTCATACGTTATGCCTACGTTGGTGAAATAGGATTTTGAATCTAAATAAATAAAGTTTACTTATATTTAGCTTTGCTCGTGATGTTTGTAAGAATTTATTAAGAAATAAAATTTGGTTATAAAATGAGGATATTTCTTGTCGACACTGTGGGGTGAATATTTTCACTGAAAATATTCGAAGGTTGGACTTTCTGCAATTATAGGCACATTATTGGATACCTGATTTAAAATTGAAAATATACCGAGTTCGAGTTGGCGATTTTTCAATAACCCTTTCAACAGGCTCGGATGAGAAAGGGCACTTATTCGGCGAAACATAAATTTTATATTAGTACCCGCAGCGATTAAAGAAAATAAACGTTTTTTTTCGTAACTTCACTTCGTTTTTTGACTGTTAAATAAAACTAAAAAATACTACAAAGATTTATGTATGATTTTATTAAATTAGATGAACAAATAATTTATCGGTACCTACAATATTCTTTCGGTTTTTCGGCACTGAATTTCGGCCACATTCATAGCATATTTTTGAAGAAGTGTTTGAAGATGGAGTTAATAGACGTATTGTGTAGATATAAGGTGAAAGAAATAGGCAATAATTGTCAACGCAAATTTTGAGCTATACGTAAAGAGGGGATAGAGCAATGAGGGCTTATTTGACGTAATATATCATGAAAAATATGAAAAATGATTTTTTGCCTCATAAATCCCGTATTTTATCATTATCATCCTGGGTCACAATTATTTTTCATATTGAATTGTGAAATCGAAAAAGTCTCGAATTTTGTCTAAATCAGTGGCGTACATAACTTTGGATAATGGAAGAAATTTTCAACAAGTGAAAAAAAAACACTTCCGCGGCAAGCCTGGCAAGAAAAACTAGATTTTCTTTGTTCAAAAATCATCTCTATCTCCAACATTCTTCTAATACAGTAATATGGGTAGGTATATAATATTTATATTTTTTGCAAAAAATTACCAATATCACACAAATACGATGAAAGCGATAAAATATACAGATTCAGTATCATGTTTTCAAAATATTTTATGAATAAATTTTTAATTTTCGTGTGAAAAATCATTATTTTTTTGTGAAATTAAAAATTATTACAAGTTCTAACAAGCACAATTTTAAGAAATAATTCGATGGTTTTTTTTCCTGCAGTGACAAGAATTATGGATTATATATAAAAAGTAAAAAAAAAAAAACTGCTTATATGAGAAAAAAATATCCCACGTTGCAAAAAGACGTATGGTGCAGTTGTCTACGTGGTGGTTACAAAATTATTAGCGGAGATTATAGTGTCCGTGTTCAAATCAAGGGTAGGGCCGCAGGTGGGGGGTGGACGAAAGTTGATATTTTTCTGAGATCGAGTTGGTTTTAAATCAAAGCGAGTGGTTTTCTCGATGAAGGTTAGAAAATGAATTTTTCAGGACCATTAGAAGGTTAAAAGAGTGAAAATCATACTGAATAGCTAATAAGTTGAGAACAAACTGCCCGATCAAAACCAAAATTAGTAGGTCTTATTCTTGTATAGAAAGTACTCTTTGTACCAAATTTTGTGACTGTTGAAAGCGAATTGCTACTTTTATTGAGATAACATGAAAAATTGGCACCTCCCACAGCCCCAGGGAATGAACCATAATACCAATAGGAACCAAGTTTGGAGGCATGTTAAATACACTTTAAATCAATCCCTGTAAAAAATTTTGTGACTATATCTTGAACATTACTCCCTTTAGAGCCATTAATCTTCCAAAAATGTAACAAAATCGCTCCTACCAGACAAAGCCTATCCGAAGTATTGTTCTTGATCTAAAACATATACGTCTACTATATTTCACGCCTATAGATTGAAAATTGCGACCTGTACGCTGTTCAATAAAAAATTCATATAAACTGACCTACCGGACGGACTATGCGCCCAATCCGGACCAAAAACAATAGAGTTTTTCCTTAGACAGATACAAATATATATTTCAAATTTCAAAATTATCCGATCAAAATTATGCTTGGAAATGGACTCAACGCAAAAGGGAATACATATTAAAAAAAAAAAGAATTTTCAAAAATAGTGTTAAAATTCTCAGAAGATCATAAAACGAAAAACGTACCCACTCCCACTTCTGGGTCCGAATACTCAGGAAATTTTAATAAATAGATTTCTTTCAAAAATATACTTAAAACCAGCAACAGCAAGATACAAAACCTAAAATTATCGTTATATTCATTAATTTAGAGGGTTATCTTTGCATAGATAATATTTTTAGGGGCTTGGGTATTTTTTAAACCCCAAAATCCCTCAAATGCCATGAATTTAAATCTTACAAACATTTTTGCCAATTTTGAGTTATAAATGATACCATGTCGACGTTACGGAAATATTTTAAGAACAAAGGTCCTCAATTTTAGAAACCAAAAACTGACACCTTTATTCAATCGCGATTCCAATAACATTTTTCTCAATTTTTCAGTTGATTTTTCAGTCTGACTGCTGATCGATACTAATTTTCTTACAATCTCAGCTAGTTTTCAATCAATTCAAAATCAAAATCTGGTCGACCATCGAGATGATGTATTCTTAACGTGATGTTATTCAGTAAAGGTTGTAACCTGGTGGTGAGAGGCAACTGCCTTCCCCAAAAACTTCTAAATTTGTATCTAATAATTGGAAACATTAATATGAAATTTTACTCTTAAACACCTACTTCCACTAAAAAATACCTTCGCTCCCTCAAATTGTAAACCTTACAAGCACCACTGATTCTAGTAAAGAACGAAAAAACCTATAAAACAATATTTTGTAGGCTAGGTATAATATGATTATAGCTCTGAAAATTCTAATTTAAAAAAAATTGTGTTCATGATCCTGCAAAAACTGATTAGAATTTTAATTCAGTTGAATTTTGAAAACAGTTTCCTTCAATTACTTGATGCTTTGTATTACTATAATAATTTCTCTGAAATCCACTTACTTATACATATGTAATTTACTGACTGAGTTTTTCTCCATCTATAAATAATAAATAATAAATAATGAATCTATTATATAAAAGGATGTGTTTTTTTTTTTTTTGTTACCTCATCACGATGTCTATCTTACATGAATCGACTTCACATTTTGCATACAAACTTACGCGAATATCCGAAGTAACCTAAGCCAATAAAAGAAATTTACAAAAATTCGATCGTTTGGCAGTGATTGAGCTTTAAAATTTCGATTACGTCACAAAGTGTTTTACACATTTAATGACGTCCCGACTTGATGGACATTATTGCGAAAGGATAACTGGTTTGGCAGTAGAGGAAAGTCTTACCTTCAAATCCTATCTGATACTTAATTCGTGAAATTGATTTTTCTTTTTTTTTTTCAAACAAAAAAGACATTGATTTATGTTTTTATGCAAGGTTCCAGAGGCGAGTTTTTTTTTTTGTTTTTTTGGACCTCTTCTGATGAAAGTTAGTTTCCAGTTTTGCTTTAGGGTTGTAATGTGAGTAATAAGAAATGAAAACTTAAAAAACTGGAAGCAGCAAACAAGTTGGAAAGTTTTCAGGAAAGTTTTAGTTGTGGAGTTGTTCTGTTGAAAGTTATAAGTTCTCAGTTCTGCTTTATGGTTGTAGGTTGAGTTCTAAGATGTAGAAACTACGAAAAATGGAATCTGTAGGCTAATGAAGTACGAAAGTTTTCACTAAAAGGTATAACACTTTTTTTAGTCCTCACTGATTTTTTTTTTTCAAATAAATTACAGTAATTTCGGCTTGCGGTGTCATCCGAAGGACGAGTAACATTTGCCTGTTTTTAATAAGCATTTTGTATTCCATTATTATTTCGTTTTTTTTTTTTTTTCTTCTCTGTAACGATTTATATCCTCGGTAACTTGGAAAACAACATTCATCGGTTACAAATTCAACTATAGAATCTCTGCATATCGATAAACCTGTATTTGATGGTCTCGGTATACACCTTGAACAACAAGTCTTTTATTGTACTTATACCTGCTCTTTGTTTGATAAAGAAAATTTCGTAGGTAGCTGAAAATAAAATTTGTTCGCTCGAAACCGAAAAAGGTGTGTACGTTTTCTCTCCAGAATATAGCGAACGTAATATTTTCCATTATTAAATTATTTGTTCTGGGCGTGTGAAATAGACGCGATGTACTCGTGAAATGCGTAAACAAATGACAGTAATGTGTGTAATTGAGTGAATTTTCTAGACAAGCCGGATGAAGAATTAAAATCAACGAGGATGCGTTCAGATCGGATATTTCTGGTGAAAACTGTTCAAAACGTTCAAGTAGGTAACTAAATAATGTCAACTTGAAGGCTAATTCGGCGTCTCTGCATGGTGGTCTATGTGAAATTTCGAACGGATATGCTGTTGACGCAAAACTGCGCCGCCGAATTTATCCGACAATTTGCTACTAATTTTCTAAATTACCAACCCAAATCGCAGAAACAGAAATACTGCGAATGAGGAAACCACAGATTAGATCAAACATCTGATATTTTCATTTTGTAGTGTTTATTCGAATGTGTGCGAGGGTATTTACACGATGATCGTGATTTTTCTTGGTACTTCTCATGACGAATTTCAGATGATATTTGAATTGAATTTTTATTTTTTTTAATTAAACTAGCGCTCAAGTGTTAGGCCTAATATTGAAGATTTTTTGGTAGCTGTGGGGACATTACTCGTATGAGGTTATAGGGGCTCGCACCCCTCGACGACAGTCGCCGCCCAAAGGCTGGCAATAATCGTCTCTATGACGTTAAACCAATTTACACTGGTGCGTTTGTATGTTCGTACCTGTATGTACGTACAGGTAAGATACATCGTACGAGTCGAGATCAATTACCTGATAACGATCTCTGTAATGTCACGACTCGGTACCAAACGCACTGCGTCGTTTCTTATCATCTCAACGGAGACAAGAAATGACGTAACGCATGACATAATTACGTATACATACGTATGCATGTGTGTCTGTGTGCGTGTACCAAATCCGGTATATAAACTCTCAGAACCGGCTCAAAAGCCGCCAGTGTTCGCCGAGGATTTGGCTCTCCCATACTTAATCGTATGAAGTGGCAGAACACGCAAATACTGTTGAAGACCTTCTAGTGTGAATATCTCTCACGACAAGGTATTCCACAGTGGTGACCCCGACGTGATTTTTTGGCTACGTCGTGGGTGTCTGGAGGCGCGTTGCGCTATTTCTAAAAAGAGGCGCGGTGCGCTGGCGAGTTACTCGCTTGTAATACAAATATTTTTACAAGACCTGGACACCTTTGGCTGTCGAAGCAGAGGTCAGACTTTGAAAGTGGGAAATTAAACCCCCCCTTCCAAATATATTTGCCGGAAGGGAACCAAGAGAAGTAGACCTGGAGGAACAAAGTTGCCCTCATCCGCAAACTCCTCCAGCTTTGACCAGAGACTCTGAAGTCTTTGAGACTCCAGAGAAACAAAAACGAATCCGGAGGCCAGAAGCCTTGCGTTTGGGAGCTGTAGTCAATCCGAACGAGACGACAGCTCGCACCCTCAGAAGTGGTCATCTTTTGAGCCAAGACTCCAACCCTTCGACCCCAGACCGACAACCGACAGCGTCTGGTGGACTCTTTGCAGAAAATAATACTAGAGAAGTTCAGCACACAATAATGCCTAATGGAAACACGAACCCATCATCAAATCAACCAGGAGCAGGTGGAAGTGGTCAGCCACAGCTGACCCCCGAAGTACTTGCACAGCTTCTACAGCTGTTGCAGATGCAGACATTGCAGAACCCTGTGATCCAAAGACGGAGGATTGAGATTCCGGAGTTTCTACCAAATGAAGTGGAATTATGGTTAACTCTCCTCAAAGGTTGTTTTAAAACAGAGAATTTGCAAAACAACCAAAAATATTCACACATTTGCAGCGGCATGCCCGCAGAAATAATACGCCGCATTCCGGATATCATGGAATGCCCTCCGGCGGAAGCAGACAAATACAGTTGGTTCTGCAAGAAGATTAGAAATGTGTTTGGTAAAACACAAAACCAAATTATAGATGATGTTATGGGTGGAATGAAGATTGGAGATGACAAACCCTCCACCTTCATGGCCAAATTAAGACAGAAGGCCGATAATATAGTGTCACCGTCAGTTATTGGAAACCAGTTCTACAAACAACTACCCCAACATGTTGTGCAGTGTCTGGAGCTATAGGTACCACAGTAATCAACAACTCTGAGGACCTAGACTTCTTAGCAAAGAGTGCCGATAGTGCACTAGAACACTCGAGATCAGCATCCTCGATCAGTGCAGTATCGACAGAGACTGGAGAACTAGCTCAGCTTAGAGCCCAGATAGCTCAGCTGACTAGCGAAATAAAGAAAAAGAACAATAACAACAGCCCGAGAAATGGTAGAAGCAATAACTGCTCGAAAAGCAGGAGCAACAACAGAAATAACGATAGGAAATCAAGGTCTAGACACCGAAAGAGCAATTCTACCAGGGGTCAGAGTTCAACTCCCCCTAGAAGAGCATCGTCCCCCAAACCCCAGTCTCAAAACTGGGACGATAAATCCTGCTTCTTCCACAATAGGTTTGGCGCAGAGGCCACCAAGTGCAACAACAGATGCCAATGGTGGAGTAAATCATACGGTAAGACGTCAAACTAGAAAGAGGGGTCGTCTATGCGGCTGAAGATCCCTCAAAAAAGTATTCACGCCGCCTGTTCATCAAGGACAGGACAAATAGGAGACGTTACCTAATAGACTCAGGTGCTGACTTGAGTATTTTGCCAGTAGATAAAAACCAAAAGGCATTTCCTCCGAAATACTACCTCTGAACTGTGAATGGTCAAAACCTTCCAGCTTACGGAATAGAATCCAGCAAAGTAAGCATCGGTTTGCGAAGAGACATGACGTGGTCCTTCACAATTGCGGACGTCCCAACTCCGATCCTGGGCGCAGATTTTCTCGCGCACTACGGCCTGGTCATCGACCTCAAAAACGGAAAAATCATAGACAACAATACTGGTATATGGGTGGAAGGCAAAACGCTAGCGTACCAACTGGACACCAATATATCCAGTTGCATGAAAGTCGACGAACAATTCCTACGGATTCTGTCAGACTATCCTGGAGTTACTCAACCATCGATTTGCAGGCATCCGACCTATAAACATGATACCATTCATTATATAGAAACTAAAGGACAGCCTTGCCATGCTAGAGCCCTCAGGCTACTGCCTGATAAACTCAAAGCAGCACGGGAATACTATGATCGCATACTATGAGAAGGCATATGCCGCCCCTCAAAAAGTTCATGGAGTTCCCCGATCCACATGACCAAAAAAGCCAGTGGAGAGTGGCGAATCGTTGGAGACTACAGGGCCTTAAATGCCAAAACAGTTCCTGATCGCTATCCAGTCCCAAACATAATGGACTTCAATGCAAATATGAAGGGTAAAACGATGTTCACAAAAATCGACATCAACTGGGCATTCCACCAAATTCCAATGGGCGAACAGGACATCCCAAAGACAGCGGTCATAACCCCCTTTGGGTTATTCGAATACCTTCGAATGCCGTTTGGACTCTGTAATTCTGCACAAACTTTCCAAAGATTTATCAACGGACTGTTTATGGATTTGCCGTTTGCTTATGCATATTTGGATGACATATGCATTTGCTCAGAAGGCGGTGAGCAACAGCACGAGAAGAATGTAAGAACCATCGTACAACGTATACACGCTGCTGGACTTACCATCAATGTTGGAAAAAGTTTATACAAACAATCCAGGATTGACTTTCTCGGCTATCAAGTCTCGACCGAAGGCATTTCCCCTCTGAAGACCAAGGTAGAGCCCATATTGAAATTCCCGAAACCCTCCAACGTAGCAGAACTCAGACGCTTCTTGGGGATGGTGAATTTCTACAGATGTTGCATTAAAAATGCTGCAGCTGAACAAAGTAAGCTGTTTGCATTAATAAAAACAAATAAGAAGAAAGATAAGACTCCACTCGACTGGACTGAAGAAGCTGAAAAAGCCTTCGAAAAAATAAAAGAAACACTGGCAAATGCAACTCTACTAGCTCACCCAGATGAAAGTCTGCCGTTATGTGTCGCAACTGATGCATCCGACTTTGCTATTGGTGCAACACTGTACCAAAAGGACAATGACAAGAAGTTACCGCCCGCTTTCTTCTCCAGAAAGCTATCAAAAACCGAGAAGAACTACAGCACATACGACAGGGAGTTACTGGGAATATTCGCTGCGCTGAAGCATTTCAGGCACCAACTAGAGGGTAGATGTTTCACTGTGTATACAGATCATAAACCCCTAACACATGCCTTCACGCAAAAGACAGAACCAGCTTCCCCGAGAAGAGCTCAACAATTGGACTACATAGGACAATTGACTACGGACATCCAGTATATAAGTGGAGAACTCAACACTCCAGCTGATGCTCTTAGTAGGATCGAAGCTATCTCGGCACCGTCTCAATTACCTTACGCTGAAATAGCTAAAGAACAGTTAAGGGATGCAGAATTGCAAGAACTGTTGTCGAACGATGACACAGCTCTCAAATTGAGATAAAGGAAAATCCCTGGTACTAATGTTTTACTAACATGCGACATTAGTACAGGCAAGAATAGGCCATTCCTGCCGACAAAGTATCGCAAATTGGCTTTCAGTAGTGTGCACGATCTATCGCACCCTGGACCAAAATGCACTGCTGGATTAGTATCATCAAGATTTGTTTGGCCTCGGATGAAGTCCGACTGCAACAAATGGGCTCGCAGTTGCCTGAATTGCCAAGAGTCCAAAGTAGGAAGACACACTCGTTCGCCTCTCAAATCTTTCAAACAAACGGAGCGGTTTAAAACGATACACATAGACTTGGTGGGTCCATTACCCCCATCCCAAGGACACAGATACCTGTTGACGATGATCGATAGAGCAACTCGATGGCCAGAGGCAGTTCCTCTCCATGAGATGACAGCTCCCACGGTAGCTGCCAGGTTATACGACACCTGGATTGCCCGCTATGGCGTACCTGAAGTCATCATCACAGACCAGGGTCGCCAATTCGAAAGCTCGCTCTTTCAAGAGCTGTCTAAGAAGCTTGGTGCACAACACAACAGCTTACCATCCTCAAGCAAACGGTAAAGTTGAGCGATGGCACAGAGCTTTGAAAGCCTCCATCATGGCTTGCGACACCAAGAGATGGGTTGACATACTACCAACCATCCTCTTGGGCCTTCGATCTGCTCTTCAAACGGACACGGGTCACTCTGCAGCGCAATTAGCGCTCGGCGAAGAGCTACGCCTACCAGGGGACTTTTTCACACATTCGAAAGAAATTAGCCCCGAAACGCTCATTCAAAACATACGGACTGATGCTAGCAGTTTTTTGAAACAGGCAGCTCGTCATGGCCAACCAAAGATTTATGTCTCCAAACACTTGGCCACAACATCTCATGTGTTTGTCAGAGACAAAAAAATAAGATCTTCGTTGGAGAAACCATACGCAGGTCCTTATAAGGTTGTATCATGAGATGACAAGAATTTTGTGATACTAATCGCAGGCGAACAAAAAACGATTTCAATTGACAGATTGAAACCTGCGTACCTTATAAACGACGACAGGAAAATGCTCCAAAGAGCAATAAGGAAGACGACACACAAGGAAACCATAGAGGAAAAACAGACTGAACAGTCCGAAACCACACAACCACAAAAAGTTGAGGACAATCCAGCCGAAAAAGGTGATAAATCACAAAAATCACCAGAAGAAAAAATAAAAATGAAGAAAACGGTGAAGTTTAATGACGAGATTGTCAAAATACAATACGATCCGTCGGCCCTTTTGTGCCCACGAAAAAGAGGCAGGCCCCTTGGCAGCAAAAAGCGAAAAAACCAAATTCCAACTCGAAAATCCGAGAGACTAGCACGGAGAAACTAAAAATATTCACGAAAGTTAATATCCGCAGCGGATAACACAAACCCGCATAAAAAGACGTACGAGAATCTGGGAATAATTGTAACAAAAGAAATTCTTCAGATAAGCAGAGAAAAAGTGCGTACAATAAAAATACGACACGAATAAACAAATCCACGTGCAATACGGAAGAAAAACATTGCAACGTGTTTCTATTGACAAACAATACCGATAACAAATAGTCAATAGATCGTGACGTCACAAACGAAGAGTGCATTCCTTTGTGAAATACAAAATTCAAAGTACGAAAATTCAAACACGCTTAACTCTGCTTGTACTTAACCAATTTGAACCAGAAAACTTTTAAGCCAAAGAATATTCAATGCACTATCCCCTCCGAACATGTCTGAAACAAGATAACGACTTGGAATAAAGCTGCGATCGAAAATATTCTCGCAAAGTTTTTTCACTCACCTTTCGACTGTCGAACTGAACACGCCGAAATTGTCTTTCAAAATTTTCTTTCTTTTTCTCTTTTATACCTTGTTTTCCTTCCTTATGTCGTCCCCAACTAACACCTCATTCTCGAAACTGGAATTCCAATTTGTAGCTCCACCTGTGCCTAAGCCTGTGAAGACAAAGGAACAGTTGGAACACGAAACGGAAATCGAACGAATCGAAAATGAACTGCTGATGGACACGACGTTGGTTGTGGACATCGTGAACATGATGTCCTCACCCCTTCCCACATTGATCTCACCCCCAAAATCGCCGGAGAAGACACCGGGAGTGGAGAACCCACCTCCAGAGTCCTCAGCCCTGGCGAGACTGGAGACGAGACAACAACTCCCGGTGGATGAGGTACACAAACCATGTCCTCCCACCGCCGCAAGCCTGACCTACAAGCCATCGGGGAATTTGAACTCCCCGATGTATCGAAGGCCAAGGCCATTAACACTCACCGATCCCCGTCTGTCCTACCATTCCCGACCTTACAACCGTCCGGCCCAGGCCCGACTCGATGCACAAAAGCAATCATATGAGTGTGTCAAGGCTGCGGTAGGCTCAGCCCTTGCTAAGTGGGAACAAGACCAGAGACAGTAGACTCGATAAGTCCCCCCAGGCACGCGACTTATCATTTTTGCGGTGCAAAAACTGGGGGGGGAGTAGCTGTGGGGACATTACTCGTATGAGGTTATAGGGGCTTGCACCCCTCGACAACAGTCGCCGCCCAAAGGCTGGCAATAATTGTCTCTATGACGTTAAACCAATTTACACTGGTGCGTTTGTATGTTCGTACCTGTACGTACGTACAGGTAAGATACATCGTACGAGTCGAGATCAATTACCTGATAACGATCTCGGTAATGTCACGACTTGGTACCAAACGCACTGCGTCGTTTCTTATCATCTCAACGGAGACAAGAAACGACGTAACGCATGACATAATTACGTATACATACGTATGCATGTGTGTCTGTGTGCGTGTACCAAATCCGGTATATAAACTCTCAGAACCGGCTCAAAAGCCGCCAGTGTTCGCCGAGGATTTGGCTCTCCCATACTTAATCGTATGAAGTGGCAGAACATGCAAATACTGTTGAAGACCTTCTAGTGTGAATATCTCTCACGACAAGGTATTCCACAGTAGCTTTATGAGGATTTTTAAGATTTGCTGTCAGAATTTTATGAATTTAGATAATAATTGCGTAAAATGCTGAGAAGCCTTTCAAAATAAAATAGTCCAAGTGCCACCCTGCTCAATCTTGCGTTTTTTAGTGAAATCAGTACTACGCATAGGCGCCAATTAAACGATAAAAGAATAAGTGCCTTAGAAATATTTTTTCTACCAAAAATGTGGTACGAAAGATGGCATTTCTGTGTGCACCATCCAGGATTTTATTGAGAATAGCTGAAGTGGCATTACTTTTTGTAAGAAATAATGTTGTGGGGACCATGTTCCTCTTCTCCTTTGGGGCTCAGCCCCAGTCGACAGACTGTGGACTTGGTCCATCACCAAGTCCACGTACCTAAGTCTACGGACATTAAAAAATAAATGCATGTTCGTAGCACATGGGCCAATGGACAAACTACAAAATTCATTCTCTGTTTAGCCTAAATGCTATGAACATAGCCTAGTGTGAACACGCGTACGTAAATATATGTACAGTGGTGAAACGCTGGGCTAAGTAACAAACACGAGCCTATCTTTCCCAATACTCGCGGATAAAGTGCATGTGTAGCCTAACCTATACCCTGGCAATGCCTATCATTAGTCTCCAATTTCCGATGTTGTAAAAGGTTATTTGCCTTACCAAAATGGAACAAAGTAGGAACATACAAATCTATATTAAATGCCTGTGAGTATCGAAGTTTACCCACAAATGTATTTTTCAGTACTTTTATGTTGATTATCAGGTCGTATGCAAGGTTATTTTCACGGTTTTTGGTGAATTTTAATTTTAAAGGTTTTCTACAACAATTAGTCACCCAATGTTAATCAGAAAATAGTGAAAAATTTGTTCTTAATTTTTAATTATTTCCATTAAAATGACAATTTTTTGTTTTTGCACAATCAAGATAGGAACATTCATTTACGACGATGTTCTACATCAGTCACACCCCATAATACGCCCTACAACCGACCAACTCAAAATTTATTTGAAAAAACTCTCAACCGAAAAATTTTAAAAATGGTACTTATGGACTATTTTCGTTGGGAAGGCTTCGTTTTATGATCTTCTCACGAACACTTAGTGCACAGAAATTCGTAAGAAAATGTCTACTGATCATAGTAGGTACTATAATTTTTCATTAACAGTTTTTCAGGGTAATTACCGATATGTTCACAAGGGTATATATATAGAAATTGGTCGATATTAGTAATTTAATTGACAAAGTAAATGTGTATTTGTTTGAAGCAAATTCTTTCCTTACCATTTTCTGCCCATTTATTTTTACGTGTCTATTCTCCACTATCTATGGAAAACCATAAACAAATTCTATATGTATGGAAATGAAAGCTGTTTTCAGTTTCTTCGTGAAACAATATTCTTTGGAGCTCATTTTTTCTCGAATGTCTTTGTATGTTAGTGTATTAATTGATGTGGGTTAGTTATGTAGATTTGTTAAGAACAATTCCTTTTTTCGCCAATAATTTATTAATATGCACGATTGTTGAAATAAAGTCGAAAAAAAATTTTATGCTGGAAATCAAGGGCGTAAATAGGATAAAACTTCTGTGGAAACTCAACGTCCCATAATTTTTTCATGAAATAAAATTACAATAAATAGAATAAATTTTTCAGTTTTCTTAACAGTATAATATATTTTTGAATTTTTCCTGGAGAGAGGAGACTCTACGAGATTTTGAGGGAACTTCATCCCCAACGCCCCTCATAGAGTCACATTTTTGAGAAATATACCTAACTGTTTCAAGTTTTATGGAAGATACGTCACGTTTGTACAAATGAATTCTTAAAGATCTTCAGGCTTCGTACTAATTTTGGGAATTAATTTTTAATTTACAAAATAAGTATTATAGCAAAACGTCTATGCACCGTTACTTTTAATTTAAAAATTTCTAAGCTGTTATTCATTTGGCCTTGTGTTTTTTCATACCCAACAGCTACCACCACTACCTATACGGTATATCTCATGTTGAGAGCAAAACTGGTTCCAGTGATGCTATTTGTAGAACTTGTTGAAAAGATTTGCGAATACTTCTGTTTTATAGCCGTCAGGTTATTGATCCTTCATCCGAGATAGCGATCAGTTTTTGAATAACTGTCCCTCAAAGGACTCTTTTTTTTTTTTGGATTGGATGATTAACAGGTATACGAGTATTTAAATGAAGTGCAAATTTGTTGATAAGTACTTAATTATGTCCAAATTCCTATGATCTTTAACAAGCTTTCGCAGTAAAGTATCGATTAACGAAGGAAAAAGAGTTGAAAAGGTTTCGACAAGACCGAAAAGAAATTTATGTGTTTTATTCCTCCCACAACGATTGCACAAAGGATGAAAACAATAAATTCAAAAAGTCACGTACTGACAATATTTTGCTGGTGTCGATACAAATTCGATTGAAAAATCAGAAGACAGACGAAAAGCAGCAAAAGCTGGATTCGATTAGATTTTACAGTGACAATTGAAGACCTTACTTTGAAATCAACTTCGGCCCATTGCTCCAAATTTTTCAAAAGAAAAGTAAAAATAAATTACCTTACCGTCTACTTAACTTAGAAAATAATTTTTGTGAGTGCAGTGAACTAAATAACGATTTCGGTACCTAATCAGATAAATATCGCATCATACTCACAGGGAACTGAATTCTTCAATAGTCAATATAAATAAATACTTGAATAAAAATGAATAGTACTAAACGAAGGTTGTATTGAATGTGAGATCTTTAATTAGTTCCTGATTAGGTAAGTCCTTTTCGTTATGAACAAAGATGGGTGGTTCCATGATCAATTAAATTTCCTAAATTTTTCAATTTTACATCAAGTCATAGGGGGTTATTCACACCAGACTAGTTTTCAAGGTACTTAAAGTGACCAGCTGCTTGAGTGGTGCTATATCCTGGGGGTTCTGGACCACCTTTTAGTTGAAAAAAAGAATAAAATCTAAAAATAAGGAGGTCCGAAGAGACAGCAAAGGAGCTGTGAGCCCTTCCGCCTCAAAATGGAACTATCTATACACTTGCTACTAAACCAGCTTCGTGTGAATGGATACTAGCTTCGTGCTTGCTCACTAACAAGTTGATAAAATAGCGAGTTAGTCGAGCTCTAATTTTCTAATTTTCAAAATTGGTACATACCTACTTTGCTCTTGTGGAACAATAAGTTGCAAAAACGGTGATTTGTCATTTGTTTCTTCTCTGATTCATAACAAATTAAGAATCATTTAAGTTTTTACAGCTCAACATTGATTCTTTTTTTCATAACATCAGACACTACGTAAAAAACAATTTTGAAAATATGGTAATTTTTTTCTCCTGCTAAGTTATTATCGGGCGGCTATTGCAGAAGTTTCATGCAAACCATTTTAGTGCTTAATTGGCCGAATTTATGCTAGTAAGTACTATTCGAGTAGCTGCTAGCAAACTAGCGCTGATGTAAGTGACCCTTACAAGCAAAATTACGAATTCTTTCGAAGATACATCAACAGCCATCATTGATTTGGAACTATATCTGAAAATATTTCAAAGGAACAAATATTAAAGTCAGCAAACTGCGTTTTCAACAAAAAAAAAAAAAAAATTCCAATACGATTCCATATTCATAGTCTGTGATTATTAGGTTTGACAACACTGTTGCCAAAAACCTATTACAATCACCAATTCTTTTTT
Organism: Ericerus pela; assembly: GCA_011428145.1. Taxonomy (NCBI): domain Eukaryota; kingdom Metazoa; phylum Arthropoda; class Insecta; order Hemiptera; family Coccidae; genus Ericerus; species Ericerus pela. The sequence continues at coordinate 577,935 of WOFM01000429.1, forward strand.
TCTTTTCTTTTTTTTTCATATGATTTTAAATTTCACTCGAAGGAAAAGTTGAAATAAAAAATTAATTTTTTTGTCATTAGTTTATTAGTTTTCTATTGCTTCGTCTTATCCATTTAAATAAATTCCATCACGTGTGAAATTAGTTCGAGTTCAAAAATCAGTTGCTTGAACTTGAGTGTACTTACATACTTGGCCCATTCAATAATCGCATATAAGTGGACTATCTGGCTTCGGGTAATTTTGTTATTTTATTATTATTCTACGATTCCTAGTTGTAAATTATTGATCTATTACGTTAATTATTGATTTGTCGTCTTTGCCTTTCTCCAAGAAACCTGATAACTCTTTTTATCTTTCATTCTTTTTTCATTAAAGAAGCAAATGCCAAATCTCTCGCAGTTTTGAAACAAAACAGCTTGTTTTCAGTGCTACCTAAAAAATTTTAGCTGTTACTATAACCAACACTGTAAATGTGGGAGTAAATGAAATTCTGATGTCTATATATACGAACAATGAATATAAACATAGGTCTCAATACAGATTGTGTGCGTTTTAATTTGAGCATTCACGTTCGCACATTATGAAATATGCGAACTATTTTCGTCTGTATCGGTGACTTTGTAATAGCATACGAACTTCTTCTCCACCAATAAAGCTGTCGCCGTTTAACTTTGTAGTAATAAACGATGAAATTGTTTTTTTTTTTTTTTTTTTTTTTTTTTTTGCACAAACGTGCCGATTACCTAGTTCGTAAAAGTTGCAAAATGACGATTTTTATTCTGTTCAAAGGAACGAGGAAATATTTTTCCGAATATTTGTATCAAGACGTTATTATAAATCTTCGAACCTTCCAAGATGTGATTGTTATTCATAATCGCAAAATTATGAGCAGATTTTCAATAAAAATTCCTTTAGCATACGAAAAAACTTTCCAATGTAAGTACGTAGACGTATGCATTCTCGTTGTGCAGGTTTATGTACCAGCCATATTCATTCTCCAGGTTGTATCACTGTTGTATTGCATACGCAGCTATATATACAATATAAAAAGGAGGAAACAGCTTCGTGCATTGTAGGGTTGTACAATAATTGAATTAATTGGTCAAATTCGTTTGCATCACTCGCAGTGTTTTCCGTATGTGAAAAGTTCATGACCGGAAATTTTAGATTTTTATTGCATCGCTGATATGTTCGTTTTTATAGCCAAAATTTGCTCGACTCATTCGCGCGAGGCGATTGGAAATATGAAAATTCGTCGAAACGAACACCAGTGAGGATCGTGAAATTCGGGGTAAAATACGGTACGCCAACCGCTTCTGGCCATTCCCTCGAAAACATGTCCGACGATTAAAAAATGGTTTTCCACCTCACCCACGTAGAAACAGAAATGGTAAAAAGATTTTCCCCACCAAATCGTATTTTACGCCGCCGCTTTCGCCTCGCGTTATTCAAATTTTTATCTACGTATTCCAAGCTACTGATTTACTCGTAGCTGTAGTAAATTTTATGACGAACGCCAGCGGATTGTCGCCAAAATCTCAGCGAAATGTAGGCAGGTACACAAAGAAATAAAATAATAAGAGCGGAGAAAAATGAATGAGGAGTGGAGAAAAATTGTGGGGAAGGTAGAAGAAAAACTCGACGTAGGTATCGATTTTTTTGGGGTATTCGTCCACACCTTCATTTAATTCTTTTTTTTTTTTTTTTGGCCGAATTAATTTTTTTTTCACTTCCTAAATTCACAATAGCGTTGTACTTTGATTCACAAATGAGATACCCGTCGTGAAGAGATTTCGTTTCAATCATATTTCATAGAAAGTGCACCTGGAATTTTTCCCCTTCGGCAGTCTGTAGTCATTCACTTTATTTTTCTTCGTGGTTTTCATAATATTGTTCATCCGATTTCTTCATTTTAGCAAGGTACTGAAAGAAGAAAATGTTTCGCTAAAATATACAAACTTAATCCGAAATATAATTCCATACAGTTGTACTAACATAAGTAAATAAACAACAGAATGAATTGATATTGCAACAAGAGTGTAGATAGCTGCATCAAAAAGGTGGGAGATCCACATCTTCTCTGATATTAATTTCATCTGAACAACCGCTCATCTTGCCAAAACATCGCTACCAACGAAAATACCAACTTTTTATGAAAGTCAAGTTGTTGTTTTTCTCGACTTGAGGGGGCTGGACCTCCAGAATGCCTCCCACTTTATGTCCACCAACGTATGAAAGTCAGAAAAATGCTACTTTATGTCAAACAAAGAAATAAATTAAGACTTTTCAAAAGATGCATAAAGAAAATTTCTCTATTATTTCGTGATAAATTTTATTGCAGTTTTTTATTTCTCATAAGAGTCATATTGTTTGAAAAATTTTGTCTAGATTTACAAATTTTTTGCATAAATTTTGAAAGTATTGAATTTTATTCCTCATGGGCTGGCACATTAGGGTAAAAACAGTGGAGTTTCCGAGATTTCTTCAAGGGGGCAAAAAAAAATGTCTTATGATCTTTTTTTTTTACTCATTTCCTTCAAAAATTTAGAAAATATAGAAAATTAGAGAAATTTAGCATCTATGGAAACCACTGTCGCATATTTATTTCTAAATTTTTTTCCAAAGTTCAAAATTAAGAAGAAAAAAACTCTAGCATAACAAACCTTGTGTAACAGCCAAAAGAGGTTGTAAAGTACCAAGTTAGAACCACTTTCAGTGTTACACCATACATGAGATATTTAATACTGGAAAAGCATTAATACCTCTATAATTAGTTTAAATAATTCATTTATTATCCACATCTATTGTGGACCTTAACGTATTTGAGAGACTCAATAATATTTCTACACACAAGATTGATTTAACACTTTTAATAAAATAATAATTTGTATAACACAAGTACATTAAATAATATTTCAAACGCTATAAACTAGGTTGAACATTTGGAATTAAAACCCTTTAGACAAAGATTGTCTATTAGAAAGCTAACTGGTAGCACTGTGTAATGATTCCTTTGAATCGAGGGTTTATATACTTGTTTGGGGTATGAAAGTGTATGTGATGGATAGGCTAAGTGAGGTAGGGGCTTGTTATTATAGGGTTGTGCTGACTCGCAATATAATTGAGGGAAAGGCAAAATGAGGTCATGAAAATATACAGACATTATATCTATATTCATAAAATTAAATATGGGTAATTTAGTGGTTGTTTACAAAGAGCTATAGGATATTTGATTATTGATAAATACCTACATTTTTGGTATTTGAAACTGTGTGGGCAAATATGTTCGTCATATTTAAAAATAGACAAAAATATACGTTACACCTTGCTAGAAAAAGTAGGTTTTCAAGAAAAAATAATTAAGAATTTTGATAATCTAATTATCTGTCTGTGAGTTCATAAGCCTAAATGGTATGTTATGATAGTATGAAATTTATTAGCTGCTGACGAAATATTAGACTATGTGAAATTTAAAAGCGCATTAGTTCTTCAAATAAAAATTAATTAAGATGATGAAGAATGATAAAATAATCACACAATTTCAAATGAAATCAAAGAAATACAATAAAGTTATAAAATAAATAAAATGAAAACATGAATGTGGGGATTTTACTCATATGAGGTGATGGGGCTTGGATCCCTCGATGACAGTTGCCACCAAAAGGCTGGCAAATATTTGTCTTTGTGACATTAAACCCAATATACGAATTACGTTTGATTGTAATTACTTGCACATACATGCCAGTAATGTACAAATACCAAACTGTAACCAATCTCAACAATGATGATGATATCACTATTCCACACTCAAACTGGTCCGCCATTTTTCATCAATACAAGAAATGATGCACCAATCTGCTCATACAAACGTATGTAATTATTACGTATGTGTGTTTGTGTGCTTGTAAATAAGCCGGTATATAAACCATCCGGACTGGCTTTAAAATTACCAGTGTTTGCCCAGGTTTTGGCTTACCCATGTTTACACATGAAGTGGCAGAACAAGCAATATCTGTTGATTACCTTCTAGTGAAAATATCTTTTCCCGACAAGGTATTCCACAATGAATATGTGGGCAATTTTTGTAAAAATAAAAGTTTATGCAAATTAAAAAAAAAAAAAAAAAAGGAAAAAAATATTTCACCAGAAGTACCCTCTGGTCGATCCGCACAAATATTGGTTGCATGCTATAATAAATTATAATAAATATTAATTGTTTCAAGTTTATAATATGGTTACAAAATTGCATATTTTATGACCAATATAAAAACAAAAATAGCGGTACGGAAGTACGGTCCGGTCGATCTGCGCCAAAATTAGAAGCGTATTACAACAAATCAAAGTAAATATTTACTCCGAATTTCTTGGCTAGTGATGCAAAATTGAGCATTTTATAGTCAAAATAAAAACAAAAAATGATGGTACCTGAAGTACCATCCTGCCTATTCGCACCAAAAACAATAGGGATAGTCCTTAGCGGAGTAAAAATGCTCGTACCAAATTTCATGATTATCGGACAAGAATTGTAACCTGTACCGTGGAAACAAAAAATACACTTATATCTATCTATCTACCTACCTATACATATACATATATATATATATATATGAATTTGACTTATTGGTAATACAATTTTCCTGAGATCACGAAACGAAAAACGTACCCACCCCCAACCCTGAGGGCTAATATCGCACCAAGCATAATAATTAGATTTTCTAAAGAAACCTACTTAAAACACTTCTGTGTGACGAATATTTGGTGCTGAAATAACTCGGATGAAATGATTTGACCAAAATAACACATTTTAATAATAATGAATTCTAATTAGGTAACTTTCATTATTAAAAATTGAATCATATACTGGCATAAGTTATCCAAACATTTTTGATAGTTGTGCCAGAAGTTGAAAGAAGAAAAAACACATTATTTTTGTCCTTTTTTTATAATTTTTTAATTTTGCAATCATTATTTATCGTAGGTGAATGAATACGTACTTTTACGGATTTTTCAAAATTTAACAAATATATAAAATGCAACAACAAAGTGAATCATTGTAGGCCACAATGATTGATCCACTTAAAATTCGGTGGCTGCATGAAAATATTCGAGCACCACCGTGAATACACCAGTGAACTGAATTATTGTTGGCTCTAATGATTGAGCTACTTAAAATTTATTGGTTACATGAAAAGTGGCATTAGGCTACGTCAAAGGGTCGATACGAAGGCTAATGACACAAATATCGTGAACGTGTGCAAATTAGGCAAATTGGTACATTATTATAAATATTAATAGTAAGTACCTAAAATTTGCAAAATTATTAGGAAGCGTAACCTTACTCCCTAAAAAAGCACAAGTTGGCACCTACGGCCAACGAAGAAGAGTCTTTGGTTCTTTAAATCTTTATTTCTCTTTCTTTTTCTTTTTTCATCATTAATGCATGTCAAAACATGTTTAATAATGTTGTTTTGCTTCTTTTTCATTTCTTTTTTTCCTCAGCACACCATTCAACGTTGACTCACATCGTGCTGGTAGTTCGCCGTTGAATCATTCGGACATAATCAAAATGCCACCGGGAAAACGAAGTGGAAAATCCTTTTTCCAGAGGATTTTCAGCGGCGACGAATTACTGACGACGTTAACAGTTCTATCGACGGTATTCGGTGTAGTCGTAGGTTTAACTCTTCGAGCTACATTCAAAGATAAAATGTACGTATGTGGAAAAAATTTCGATATAAATAAAACATAAACTTCCAATATAGGTACCCTATTCACTCGAATAGAGTATCTAGCCTACTCAACACTATAGGCTAAAAAATTATACGAGGAAATTTTCAGGACGAGAGAATACCTCACCAACTTATACATATATATAGACACACACACACATATATATATAAAATATGAGTAGAATAATATTTCGGAAAAGGAAATGGAGGATAGTTTTTTTTTTAATAGTTTTTTGTCGATGTTATTGCTTTTTGTGTAAATCAGTCAACAGCATAAATTGAACTGTCGTAATGTCGAGTGGATAGGCTATTATTGTCAGTACTTATCTGGGTGAAAAATTGATTAAGTGTTCGTTTTCTTCTTTTTCTATTTGGTTTGTATTTTTCCTTATCAATATTTTCGAATCGTAACTAATATTTTTTTGGCAGTTTTTCAATTTCGATATTATCGTAGGTAGGTACCTACGAAATTTATTTTCGCGCCATTTTATGGAGGTTTGTTCTTTCGTTTTTTCCAAATCGATTTTTTTCACCTATCTCTACGTTTATTTGTGCATTTTATTCTTATTTTTCATTGCCGGTAGTCGTCTATCATTTAATGCGGTGCTTTTTTTTTTCATTTTTCGTTAGCATAGTTTTGCAATGATGAATCAAATTTAATAGGAGAAATAATTTTTACAAAAATTCGTCGGCGTGAACAAGCACAGTCTATGTTTATATCCCTTTGAAGAAAACAGAACCAAAAAAGTGACTTTTCTCATGTGAAAGACACTAAATGCTTTAAAATAACACTGTTTAGGTTAATATTTAAATGATCGAAAATATAACTCTTATAAAATATTACGTAGAAATTGAACCAATCGTAATCTTGCAGTTAACTTATATTTTAAAACGGTGATCATGAATTTTTCAAGGCTCCCTATCTTTGGTTCAAATTTTTAAAATAAATTCATTAACCTATACTTTGTTTTGTTAATATAAAAACTCATAATTTATGCAACTTTTTGACGAATTTATCTCAAAAACAGTACGTTTGATTAATAATATATTATGCAACTTAGGAGGAAATCGCTTTCTGAAACCGAGCATTTTTTACGTCGAGTACCTATACAAAATGCTATATTTCAGCAAGGAAAAATAAAACCTGCTGTTGACTGGGTTGAATTCTCCTTGTGGCAGAGGAAATTTTAACGAAAACAAATGGAATTAGTTTAAACGATAAAAATAAGACATTTAAATGTTTTGGGGAAACTGAGGAACCCATTTAGACCAGTGATGTGCTCATGAAATTTTTTCAGAATATAAAAAAATATTTTGTTAAACTTTTACTGTCCCGGAATTAAGATTTCACATTAAGATTTCACGTGTACGAACTTCTAAAAAAGTTGTTTTTCTCATATTCTGAAGGTTTTTCTATACACAATAAAATTCTTCTTTTTCTGAATAATAGGGGTTATCTGGATTCAGATGGTATGAGTCTCTGAGGTATAGTTTAGTGTATCGCTCTTAGAATGAGATTATTCCATAGGCTAATAAAAAAAGCTAACTCCAAACAAATGGAGAAGAAAAATGAGCATTTTTTTTTTTATAGATAAGCAAACAATTTTAACCAAATAAGAATAACTAAGGGTATGATTTGGGAATAATCTTTAGTGCGATATTTTGAGAGTATACTGCGTAAACCCTAAATTTTTCATAAATTTCTTGAAAATATACTCCATATACTGTGTATACCCTATGAGCACATCACTGAATTAAACATGAGAAAAATGGGTTAAGGAGTGAGAAAAATAATGGAGTGTGAAAAAGAAGTTAAAGAGTGAGAAAAATAAATGAAGGAGTTGGAAAATAAAAATAAGGAGTGAAAAAAAAAATAAAGGAGTGAGAAAGCTAAGACTTCTGAAATTAACCGCTATCATTATGCCATACATGACTCAAAAACACAGATTTTTGTACCAACAAATGTTGCTAAATAGTATATTTCGCTACGAGAGCGCCTTAGCGAGCGATCCTCAACAAGTTGCAATTTGCAACATGAGCTGGAAACGAATGTTGCAAATTGGACAAGTCTAAGTCGCTCACATTGCTCGTGAATTACGAATGCCAATTTTTTGCACAACATGCTCATGCATGAATAGAGAAGGCGTCTGATTGGTTGGAAGGAGGAGCCGAACAATTTCGTTGTGGGAGCCAATACTTGTTTTGTCCCACTATTGACTGCTCCTCCTAAAAAACTTTTGACTCCGATCAGAAATTCTACATTTTGGGCCTTGAAAACAGAAACCTAGTGGCGCATTTTGCGACTTTATTACGAAAAATATACTACCATGAAATTTTTTGTCTGAATTATTTTTGATTGGAAGTTCTATAGACTTGTTCATCTATTCACACTTTTTTTTGTGCGGGTATATGATGAAAAATAAAATGTTTGATACTGAATTTAATGCTGTTCTAGTTTGGTTGCGAACAGTCCATGAATAGGTATGGAGTGATTTTTTCAAGTCTAAAATATTTGTTGAAAGTTTTCCTTAACATCCTTACAACCAGAGTGTCAGAGAGAAATTTTGGTACCATTGGGGAATGAACTGACGAGCCATCTCAATGCCTTATGTAAGATTTACTTCTAGGAGGAGGTTGTAAATATAGCGAAAAAAATTTTTTAGATGTTTTTTGTGTTTTAGAACATGTATTTTAAGTCTTGGGACGTTTTTCACCCATACCCCTTTTACATGGATACAGCCATGGTGCCCTCTCTAACCGTTTACTAGAAAGTTGTTTTTATTTCAAAAATTGGGACGACCTTCTGAAAAACTTTGGATCCGCTACCTTTGGTATCCTTTTCGTCCTCTCTCAGGGCCTACATATAACGCACCTACCTATTACCTAATCTTAAACAGATTTTTCAAAAAAATGAGAGTCTAAATAATTTCACTGAAGCTTTCAGTCTATTTTTTTTATTAACACTTCGAATAACTTGGAAAAAAATGGTTATTTTTATTACAAAATTATAATTACACTAGGAGATTCATTTAACTAGGTACCTAATAATTCATTATTTTTTAAACACGGTCTCAGTTAGGCCAAGATTCAACTTCCTGTTCTGTTTTATCAGAAATCTTGAAAATTCCACTCAAATTTTTCATTTCTTAATATAATACGATTTAAGTATTCGGTATTTTCATAAAATCTGCAAATCAATTTAAAAATTTTCTTCTCTCTTGACTTACTTGAGGTTAAAAAAAATGGAAAATTGCGTATTAGGATTAACTAACTGGCTCTTTTTATGTACAATCTAATGGAAATTAATAAAAATGACTCCTTGGAAAAAATACAGAAATTTTTTGACATGATGCGGGTGAGATTATTTCACTATTTCGCTGCAGGCCCTTTAGTAGTGTAAAATGGAAATTTGAAACTTTTTACTAATTTCATTCGGGCTTGTGAACATTTTTTTGTTTTTTTTTTCTTTTTCTCTTGTATTTGGTAATGATTATTATGAGAAATGATAATTTCAGTTTCATTAAAATGGACATAATTTCAAGTTTTTTTCGGCAAATTTTTTGTCAAAAATATTTTCTATGGATTTAGTCAGACTAATAGAACGGGTTTAAAAGTTTTCCACCCAAATAAAAACGCATTTTGAAAATACAGGTCACATATAGCCTAATATGATTCGTACCAATTTGTATTAATTTTCTACGCATGAATCCATTCAATATTGATTCTAGATAGTAGTTCATTTCGAAAGGTGGGCGTTTTATTGGATTAAGGTCAGAATGATAATTTTTTTTTAGTATTTTTATGATTTTAAGTGTTATTCAATGAAATCAGCTTCAGTATACTCGTATTTTAATGGAACAGAAAGCAGAATAGGGCTAATAGATGAAAATCACGAAGAAGTCGAAGTTTTAACCACAGATTATGAATCTTATTTTTTATAAATGATACTTTGCATTCGTCGAATTGAAAAAAACAATTTCGGAGGCTATAGAGGGTCTCATTATCAACTATTTTTAGTTCACGAACCATCTACTAGTCTTCAAAATGTTGGATTACCAGCTGAACGAAAATCTTTTCAAAACGTTGTGAAGATGATGTTTTTAGGTTTAATCAGGAACTAAAAAATTGATCTAGATAGTTCATTATAACAATCATAGAATTAATACTAGAAGCACGATACGCTTGGTGCGTTTTACACGGTGTTTATTGAGACCGGACAGCCCAACTCAAAGATGCCGAACCCCATCCATTAAAAAGCATTGCGAGTAAAAGATTTCCTTCGAATTTTAAGTCGTAATTATCTTGAAACAATGGATAGCTTCTTATTTGAAACAAATCAAATTAAAGAGAAAGCTCTATAAAATAAAATGAGCCTGAAAACAGTACGTTTGAGGTTTCAGAAGTCCAGAAAGTTGAAGAAAAATATGACATCTGCATCAAATTGGTACAATGTTATCGATGAACTCTGAATTTTCCTTCAAGGTAACTTATTATAATTATCTACTCACTTTTACGAATTCGTTGCTTTTGAGCATTATAAATTAATTGTCTTTATGTTCAAGTTCACCGATAACACTATATTAAACCAATATGATATGCGACTTCATTTTCTTCTTCAAATTTCCCGGTTTCTGAGAGCTCAAACTTCTTATTCTCGAACTGATTTTATTTCACGAGGCTTCTTCTTTAATTTTATTTAGGTATTTTAAATAAAAAACTATCTCTCATTTCTAGAGAATTATTGCCAATAATTCACGTAAAAAAGCATATTTTTTATGCTTTTCAGTACGAGTGCTCGGTACAAAGGAGTGGGGAATCATCCTCGCTGGAAACGATCCAGTTGGGTCGTTAGTATTAATTCTATAGTTACAGGATATCCAATTTCATGCAAAAATGAATCTTAACAGGATAAAGACTAGAACTTCGTAGATCAGTTAATTTTACAGAGAAAGAGGGAGTAGGGGATATGAAACAATTTCAGTATTGTTGAAAAGACCTCATCCCATTCGTTGTAACTATTGTCTACACCTTCAACTATTACCTTGAATTGGCTAATTTACATGTATCAAATTCTATAGGTAGAAAATGTAGAGTATTAAGAGAATGTAAAGAATAAAAATTTAATAATGCAGTGAAAGTAGATAGTTGTTATAAACGTGGAACTTCTTGATTTATAAAGCCAAAAACAATTATACAATTTGTAAAATTCTAGATATTCTTTACATTCTTTCCATGAGTAAAATTTACACGTAGTGAAATGTAATTATGTCAATTTACATATTTACCTGCCAACTAGGGCTTGTAACCACAACCATAACCAGAACAATAACCACTAAAAACCCAAACAAATTGACAACATTGATTTGGGAACCGATAACCAAAACAAAAAACTTTCACCTAACCAATAATCAATAACCAATTCCCATAAAATGCTGAAACTTTTAACCAGAACAATAAGCAGAAAGAATTTGTTTTTATTAATTTTCATAAAATATCAATATTATTGATTATTATTTTCAAAAATTACTAATTATTTCCTGAAAAATTATTAATTATAGATAATTTGACCTAAAGAAAATTTTTTTGTATATTTTACCCCAAATTTTGTCTTAACTAATAAACAATAACCACAACCAATAACCAAAAAAGTTGTTTTGGTTAACCAAAACAATAACCAGTAACCAGAAACCAATATAGATTTTTATTGGTTCCCAGTAACTAATAACCACAAAAATGTTTTGGTTATAAGCCCTACTGCCAACCGTGATATTAATTATCGTAGCAATATTTTGATACCTTTTGCATTTCAGTTGAGGAATTTGATGGAAAAAATGTCAAGAAAAAGTGAGTTTGTGAAAAGAGGAGAAACGTCTTCAATTATTATTTTCCCTCACTTTCCCAAAATATTGAAATTAAAATGAATGTAATGTCAAAGTGGTAAATAATGAAACAAATTAATGAGATGACATTTTATACTACCCAATTTCATTTGATCAGTGAAATTATCTAATTTCTTTACCCTCTATTATGAATTAATTTGATTGGCAGTCTGTGGGGACTCTACTCATATAAGATAAAAGGGCTCGCACCCATCGATGACACTCACCATTGAAAAGCTGGCTATTATTTGTTTCTACGACGCTCAACAAATTAACGTACGTTCATTTGTATGTTCTTACCTATATGTACATACAGGTAAGATACATTGTTTGGGCAGTGACAAATTGCCTGATAAAGATCTCGGTGATGTCACAGTCTGGTACCAAACACGCTGCATCATTTCTGGAAATGATGTAATAAGATTACATAATTCCATATGTATATGTACATGTGTGTCTATGTGCATGTGCCAATTTTCCTATATAAACTCACAAAACTGGCTACAAAACTGCCAGTGTTCGCCTAGGATTTGGCTCTCCCATACATTCATGTATAATGTGACAGAACATGCAAAGCTGTTGATACTTTCTGTGTGTGAATACTTCTTCACAACAAGGTATTCCACACAGTCTATAAATAAATTTTTGACCAATAAAGTACTAACCATGACTAATTTTAACCAACCCAATGTGATCACTATCGAGGTAGCCTGCCTACCGTATCACTCGATTTGAGTACCTATTTCGCATGTCATCAAATTTCGAGTAAATTTTTCTTTTAGTCTTTTATGTTATGGTGTAGACGTATGTAGTCTAACAGATGAAATTCTTTTAATTTTCAGATGGACTCAAAGAGAACTCATGTATATTAAGTTTCTCGGCGATATTTTCTTAAGAATGTTGAAAATGCTGATCATTCCACTGCTTACATGTTCAATTATCTCCGCCATCGGCACTCTAGATCTCAGTTTATCAAAAAAAATTGGTTTACAGTCAATTTTATACTACTTCGCGACCACCTCATTTGCTGTCTTCCAAGGCATATTTTGGGTATTGCTTATAAGACCGGGTTCATTATTTAACGATGGCAAATCGGATGACGATAATTTTAAACCAACCGAAAAAAGAAACATTACAACTGTTGACACCTTATTAGATTTAGCCAGGTCTGTATCGAACAAAACATTCTCGAATAGCCTATACCCATTTTTTCAATCGCAAAAAAAGTCTAATTCAAATTTATGTTTGTTTTTTTTTTTTTTAATATGATTACAGAAATCTATTCCCAGCTAATATCATAGAAGCGTGCACTGATCAAGTACGTTGGTCGACATTTATGTGCTCTAGTATTCACTTTGAGTCATCATAAGGAACTAATAATTTTCTTATTTCTTCTTTTTCCAGGAGAAAACGACGTTAATTTACGAGGCCAAAAACAAGCGTAAGAGTAAACTACGATATAAATAGTATTCCAGAAATACAGTTTAAATTAATCTATGATATCATTTTAGAAACATTCAGTGACATGACCTCTTGGTCAATTCAGTTTGAAACGACTCGAGGAACAAATGTCCTTGGTTTGGTTGCATTCTCAATAGCCTTAGGCATTGCTTGTGCTAGACTAGGACCAAAGGCTAAAGCCTTCATTGATGTGGTGGACGCTTTGGGCGAGGCAATCATGTCGTTGACTAAAGGTGTTATTTGGTAATTATCCTAAGAAATTTATTCAAATTGTCCTCATAGGCGGCCTTTTTGATGTCTACTAAAATGAACCTGCTGGCGTGACATTATCAAAAATAAGTTACAAATCCACTTTCTGATCAAAATATCTACTGATTATGAAACAAAAAAAAAAAAAAAATATTTTTCAGTAACATTAATTGTTTTTTTTTTTGTAGAATTTAAGCTGTTTAGCCTGATCTGAATTCATCAAATAGAAAAATGGACATAAGCTAAGATCAATGTAGTGACTGATTCGTATCTTTTTAGCAGGATACTCATTTTGATCGCCATTTTACTAATCTATTGAAGTTAAGTGCGAAGTTCGTGGGGCCCGATAAGACCAAGACCCATAGTGGGCAAAATTTTAGGAGTGTCAACATTTTAAAGTGACAAAGATATGTAAACATCAAAGGGAGAAAAAGAAAAAAAATTCTTTGTCTTATTCTTTTCTTTATGAAATATTTCCTTATTACGATTCAATTAAGTAGGTACAGTGGATTTTTTCACATTGTTTCAACTAGACAAATAAAATAATTTAAATATCCATAGTTATTAATATTTTCATCATTTAGTTGTTACGAAATATGAAAAATTTTCCCAATGAGAATAACCTAAAAAAAAACAAAATCGAAGCTTTTTAGGTTTTCAAAATTAAGTACATGAAAATTAAGATCTTTTTTTTCTTTTACTTGAAATCAAAGGGAAACTTAGACAGATATAAATATGTTTTCACAATATTTGATCATTTTTACTCTTTTTTTTGCATGTCACTATCAAAATTTGGAAAATTTTGCACCTCTGAAACTCCAAAAAATTTCCCAAATTTCATAAGTAACGAGCAAAAAAAAAAAAGGTGGGTAAATAATTTAAAAATTAACATTGAAATATTATTTTTTTCGTCTTCGTTTTGCCTTCCTTTTTATTTTCTTAGGGACCTTTAATCATTGTAATTACAACTGTTCTTGGTCTCAATTTATGCACTAGGACAGAAGTTCCCAACCTTTTTTTGTCGTAGAAAACCCCTCATCCCTGTACATTCACACAAATGAAAAACTTATACGTAAATAAAAGAAATTTTATCAACATAGAAACGAGTTAATCGCCGACGCCACAGGTTGGCAACCACTGAACAAAGATATGCTCTTCAATTTGGATTCATATAAGGAAAATTATCTTCTCATTTGGGAATTATGACTAATGGGTTAAAAACGATCTGTTTTTTTGTCAGACTAAGGTAGATAGTACCAATCTAACAAAATTTAACATTTTTTACTTTCACTTAGGTAGTAAATTCTTAAAGACATAACCGTTAAGCTTGATTAGTACGCAAACAACACAGTTTGCAAGTATACTATTCAGTACGTCATATGTATAGGTTTTGGGAATTATAACATTTATTCTCAAATATTCTCTCATTTCAGGTTCTCTCCTTTCGGAGTTTTCTTCTTGGTCATCACGAATATTCTGGAAATGGAAAGTTTCGGCGTGTTGATCGGACAACTTGGGCTGTATTTTATAACTGTGCTAATTGGTTTATTCGTTCACGGTTTCATAACTGTACCCAGTTTATATTTGCTGTGTCTGCAGAAGTTCCCATTCAAATTTATCAAAAATATGAGCCCTGCAATCGTTACTGCTTTTGGAACTGGATCAAGGTAATACCTATTCATAATTCACATTTCTATGCCCAGTCTCTGTCTACAGTGTAGGAGAGGGTGGTACACAGAGGGATATTTTTTGCTTTTTTGTCGAAATTTAAAATATACCGTTGGAAAGTGCATATCTCTCTGCACCGATGAAGCTGCTTGATACTCGAAATGTAGCAGTTAACAATTAGAGAGACGTGATTTAAAAAAAGTCAAAAATCATTCCACTATGTACCATATATAGCACGCAGTGGAACACAAACATAAATGATACAAATTATGTAAACAATATGCTGTAGCTAAGAAAAATAATTAAGGTTACATAAATGGACTTCTATTTTGGTAAATCGTAATTAAAATTTAAGAATACAATTGTTTTTCTGCAAGTTAATAGAATTTCCTAATTATTAAACTATAGAAAAAAAAATTAAATATGTTTGAATAAAACTTAAAACTTTAAAATGTTTTAATCATAATTTACCTTAATAATTTCAGAAAACCTTCAAAATACCAAAAAATTATTGTTTTACTTTGTACTAATGGGGTTTTATATAGTTCCACTGTGCACTACACTTGGCCATTCCACTGTGTACCCATCCAAGTATTTTTATAAAGTCAATTTTGAGAATACTCTACATGATTATTTTTGGCTGAAATTGTGCATGTGCATTGAAGAAATATGAGCTAAAAATTATTATATTATAACGACTCGCCTTTTGAAATTTAAAAAAAAATTCTATATGAACTGAAAAATAATTGAAAAAGTAACTTTAGGCCCATGAAAACAATAATTCGTTGATAACAAAGGAAGTTCACGCACGTCTTCTAAAAATTTTTTGGCTTGGAGTATGTGTAATGATGTATATTTAACCACATATATTAATAGTGTTCTGAACAAAACGAAACAAATTGCTCCTTTTATTTGGAAAATTCCACTGTTTACCACTCTCACCTACGTATTTACTAATGAAAAACAGTTATGACATTAATTACTGTTATGTTATTTGCAACTATATAGTTCGGCATCCTTGCCTGTATCAATGCATTGCTTGGAAGGAGCCAACAGGATCGACGTTCGTGTAAGTCGTTTTGTCATGCCCATTGGTGCGACCATAAATATGGATGGTACAGCTCTCTACGAGGCAGTCGCTGCTATTTATATTTCTCAGTTGAAAAAAATGTCGTTATCAATTGGTCAAATAATGGCCATAAGGTGAGTGACGATAGAATTAATAATGAAGATTCGGTGCTCATGAATATTCTTTCCACGCCGATTCGACGATTTATTTATCGTGTGTTTTAGTGTAACGGCAACAATGGCGAGTATAGGGGCTGCTGGAATTCCACAAGCTGGACTCGTTACTATGGTAATGGTGCTGGATACAGTCGGATTACCAGCCGAGAATATTGGTTATATTTTAGCCGTTGATTGGCTTTTGTGAGTTACCATTTTACATATTAAATTTAAAATTACCTATGTATTTCGTTGTAGTGGAGCGATTTCAATATTGTTTTTATTTTTTTCCACGATGAAACGGGTTTCCGTTTTTGTAATCTCCACCTAATCAGAATTTGCGTGTGAGGTTGTGGACGGTGAGAGCACAGTTAGCGGTTAATAGTGACGCATTAAAACGGGGTTTTGAGATTTTTAGTAATCCGCCATTTGTACGACAAAAATTAATTATAATTAGGTACCAAAAAAATTTATAAAACGTAGTATCTGAACTGTTACCCATAGCTTCACTCGCGTAATATTTAATAATATTTTTTTAATCTTCTTTTTGTAGACCCAAATGAAACACAACGAAAAAAACAATGAAATAGAGTGAAAAAGAGAGAAAGAGAGAGAGAATCATATATCTACCTCAGCAACCATGAGTAAACGTCAGACGATGAAAAAGGAGAAAGGGAGAGGTTTTTTTCAGTTCTCTTTTCTACTCCTTTTTGTTTAGTTAAAGAAATGTTTTGTCCATTTTCTGTTTACACAGTTGGTAAAAATTGGTAACTTTGCCTCCTGGGAGCTACAGACTTCATTGATAGCAATAAACCTTCCTTGGAATAACACCATTTTTTTTTTTGGAAAATCTCATGAAAATCTGTTCAGTAGTTCTGGAGTGATAGGGTTTCAAACAATATTTAGCCTGTAGTTTTATATAACATTTTGAAATAGAGATTGCGATTGTGTACTGAGTGGGGAATGTTGTTCAAGGTGCACCACAACTATGATATTATTTTCAGCAAATCCACCGAAAAAACGTTATTATTTATTCGACTAAATAGGTAAACCTAATTTATGCATACAATTTAGTCAACAATTAAATAATAAATTATGAAGAGGAATACTTTGTTGTTTGAAGGCATAACCATGTAAAACACTTCGGTTTATAATGATATTTTGTCACTACATACGTGTAAATGGCACCATAAAAAATTAGCAGGTGTGTGTTTGGAATGAACAACCAAAACAACCATTGTTGTTAGGAAGAAGTTAAAATATTACCCCAAGTTTACTCAGTTCAAAAAGAACGATTTCTCTCAATGTCAGGGTAAATAATTAAAATACAATAGATTTTTATCAAATTTTGCATGTTTTTATTAAAATAATGCTGCATTAACCGGTCAAAATTATTAGGGTAATTTTTCTTCAACTATTCACTGGTGCAAAAATTTATTTTATTTGGGTAAATTAACCAACTCATTCTGAACAATTTGGGCGATTTACCCGGGTGAAACAACCAATCATTCTGAATGGTTATAGAATTCGGTTTGTTATCCTGGTACGGGGATTTATTCTGAATGCATTCCAGTTGAGAAAAAACTCCATCAATACACTATAGTGAAGTAATGAAAATCATTTCTGACGGTTCCGCATTGATTTAGAAATCTCACTTTGTTTACCGAAATCAATTCAGTAATAACCTCTTTTTGGTAGATGAGTTGAGAAATTGAATTTTTCGTTGAAGAAAAATAATGGGATTTAAGTATCACCCAATATTTTTTCTACGATGATCAATTTTTAAAATAATCAACAAAATTTAAAAAAATAGCAAATTTTCCATCAATTAGGGATTTTTTATTCGTTTACTATGAAAAAGGCAATGGTGATAAGAAAATTATTGTTGTTAGTAAATTCGATTAAATTTTCTATTCGTCTCAGCAAAACTAACCTCAGCTTTCTAGCTTAAATACCTCGCAACTGAGAAGTCATTGAATAAAAGACGATAGGTTTTGTATTAAAATAAAAAATATTGATACTTCATTTTGATGTTTCATTGACAACGCTGATTTTTTGGTCCTCACACTCAAAAGTCGACGAATGTGGTCATTTTGAAAAAATTTTCGGTCTTAAGACCAAAAAGTAGTTGTCTGGCACCAAAAGATACTTTGTTTTTAATAATTATCGAAACGAATTGATAGAAAACGTTTGTAAAAGGTTCGGAGTCGCATAAATAACGTATTTAATATAATTCGATATTTCGATGGACATCGTTTCAGCAGGTTTCAGTTTATTTTTTTGTTTAGAAATGCCAGGTTTTCCAATAAAATTATCCAATGTTATAAATTTTTACTGTGCTGACTGCTGAGTAGATTTTTCTTCACTTCTAATTGGGCAGTATCATTTACAAGTTTAATCTAATTATTTATTTTCCTACTCATTGGAAGTGAGCCAAGAAAATTATAAAGAATAAGAGTAAAGAATTATAAATTTTGAAAATTTCAGTCAAGTACCAGATTTTAGTTTATTTTTAATTGGGCAGCATAATTTGCAAGTTTTATTTCGACAACTCATTGGATGTGAGCCAGAAACATTATGAAAAATATGAGTAAAGAATTTAAGATTTCCAATACCGTTATCAAATTTTTAACGTTTTAATCATGCTGAGTAGATTTTTCTTTATTTTTAAATTATTCGTGATTTTGTCTCAGGGACCGATTCCGTACTGTCGTGAATGTTCTCGGTGACGCCATTGGTGCTGGAATTGTTGCCAAATTTTCCAGAAATGAACTACATCGTCTGGATGAATTAGCCAAGCATCAAGCTAATAACCATCCAGATCAATCTCATGGGGTCCCCAATGAAACGTGGAACATGACTCCTATGTGAATGAAATAATTAAATTTGTTTTTGTTTTTTTATATAGTTTTTTTTTTTTTTTTTTTTTTTTGTACGTTGAAAATAATTTTAATTAGTTATTATAATTTTACGTAAATATGATTTTCTATCCCAACACATGATCAGTTTTATTTCAATAAATCGTAGGATATTTATTTTCATTCCACTTGACTAAACATTGTAACTTATCGACAAATTGTGTTCGTACTTTTTTGTAGGTTGTAAAATTGAACTGCATTTAATTCCGTTGGTATTTTTATTTGTTGTACCTACATTATTTTAAATTAATGTAAAAATATATTAAGATGGCTAAATTACTTTTAATGAACAATTTGTTTTTCTTTCTATTTTTATTTTTTTTATTTTTTCTTCTTTTTTTTTTAACGTATCATACGTTTAATGACGTCTTATCGAAAATTATAATTGTTTAGACTGTAAATACTCGCTAAACATTGCATGAATTATTACTAAGGAAGTATAGCTTGCATTGTATAGCATAAAATTCAGATAATTTTGGTTTGGCTGCTTAAAAACAGAGTCCACTGTAAAATCATATTGAAAAAAATTTTCAACACCTTCAATGTCTACCACTATACTTAGCTATCGATGCAATACCAAATATAACATTAAGAAAATGAGCTAATATATGTAGATAGCTCATTAGTCCCGCTGAATTGAAATGAGGATGAAAAAAGGACGACCGTTTTTTTATTAGGTATACCTTCTCATTTTCTCCATTTGTTATCAAATTTAAAAATCAAATTATTATTATTCTTAGGTATTATTATTGTTTATTAGTTACCAAGAGTTCGGTACCATTTTTGCGATTTGGAGAGACGTTAATACATCGGAAAACAATTTTACAGTTTATTATTTTATAGTTAGTTACGTTCGTAGTATCCGTAGTAAATGTTCGTACTTAAAATTTTAGTATCTATAGCGGATAAAAAATTTTCAATTTATAGATATTAATCTATGGGTACTAATTTCCCGTCCTGTTAAAAAAAAAAAACGAACAAATTTGTGAGAAGTGAAACCACTTCTGCATTACCTACCTTTGGACAATAATTTATGGTCAATTTTTATTTACATCACCAGTGAATTCGTTTATCTACTTTTTTTTTTTTTTTTGTTTGTCTTTGTGAAATAAATACTAATACGCGCACTATAATAAATCAAAAGAATATTATTGTACAATTTTTTAATTTTTTCTGCTTTATTTAATTTTATTATTGTTGTGTATGTATTAATTTAAATTATGAGAGCAAAATATGATAATAATGTCTTTGAGTAATTTTAATTTTTGAATTTATTTCGTGTCTTTATGAATTTAATGGATAGATCAATATTCTCATCACCATTGGTGTAGGTTTTGTTGGCTCGGGGAATCGAACCTGGGACCTACATATTCGCCAGCTAAAAGCGGTGAACTTAACCGCATGGCCATCTCACCGCCGACTATAACTGGCGAATGTATTTTATATTAGACAGGGTATGGTGGTTCCCACACACTCCCCCCCTAGAGAGACTCAACACGAGTTGAACGACATTAGATGCTGTGGGAGGTTGGGCTGAATCAGAAACGCCTCTTATATCTATACACACAGGCTTATACTACCTATACGGGTTCTATTTCCACTATATAGGGCGCCATCTATCGGCGACTCAAGTTAGGAAGGAGAGTTGTGAGTTCCACCATGCACCACTAGGGTGCGTGCGTGTCCAGCACATATCAAGGGTCACCAGATGTAGGTTTTGTAGGCTCGGGGAATCGAACCTGGGACCCACATATTCGCCAGCTAAAAGCGGTGAACTTGACCACACGGCCATCTCACCACCGACTATAACTGGCGAATGTATTTTATATTAGACAGGGTATGGTGGTTCCCACAATTGGCATTAGTAAATATTTTTTTTGGAGAAAGGCAGAAAACTTTTTTTTTTTAAAGAGCGAATCAAAAATTATTTTCATTGCAAGTGTAAGTATGTGAAAAAACAACTTAAAAATTCTTTTTCTCGAAATTTAAGTGGCTCAAGCGTCTCCCTGACCCCCTTATTTGCGCCGATGTTCATCATATTACAGAGAGAGAAAAATTTGAAATTCTCTGACATACAACAACGTTTTAGTAAGTTCTTTTGAAATTTCAGTTGAAAAATAATATCTCGTTTTGAAAGTTAACCGAGTAAAAAAAGGGATTTAACCTTACGAGAAAAATCGTCTAACGAATGATTTTTCAAAATGTTCTTCCAACATTTTCATGCAAAATTTGCGAAAAATGCATCAGAAAAATTTATAAATTCGAATAAAATTGTTATTTTTCTTTCTATCAGTGATTTTGTCAATATCTCAGAAACTATGCATATGAAATTAAGATAAAACAAAAAAACAAAAAGTATAATTTTTCGAAAGCTATACGTATTTTTTTTATTTTTTTTTTACTATTTTGATAAATATTTCGCTATGCAACTTTACTTACAAACATATAGATAACGTAGAATATGATTATCTCTTTTACATAGTCCATCCTCGCTTTTCTTTAAAAACCTCGTAAGTTAGATTTTTTGCGATTTTTTGATTTAAGAGGTTCTTAAGGCGAAAAAATTGAATTTGTAAAACCTCCTAAGTCTACCATCACCATTAGCATTCCTGGAAGCAAATTAAAAAACACGAAAGTTCGACTTACGAGGTATTTAAGGAAAAATTTATATAGGCTGCCGATTTACGAGATTTTTATTGAAAAAACAACCGACTTACGAAATTTTTAAATTAATAAAAACCAAGTAAGTACCTGAATTGAAATTTAGATTTGAAACTTCGTAAGTCTAAACAATTTTGAATATAACAAAGAAGGGTGAAAGAAAACAAATTATAATTTACGCTCCTCCTATTTCCCTTCACTTCTATAATATAATGACGTTAATTATTACCTTGGGAAAATTTTTATGATTTTTTCAATCAGTTTTTTGTTATTCCTGTAAAATTTGATTTTTTCGACTTAATGATGTTTTTAATGAAAAGTGACGCTATGTATCTATCAAAGTCTTTAAAATCTTTACAGGTCTGCTAGGTTCTATGTAAACAAAAATATAACCTGCGTGACACGTGAAGATTTGATATAGGCACTTATATAATATACATAACCTAATAGCATTGATGACGTCAATGGTTCCTATTTGCGGATTCCACGAGGGAACTTGGCTGACCTACACAGATTTTAGACTTTGGGTATATCTATTACTTATTCCAGTGTGGTTCTTAAAACTATGAACCCCGGAAGTCTTCCAAGGATGCTGCAAGCCTGCAAGGTTCAGTAAATTTTTTATAATTTTCAGGAAAAATTAATATTTTTATCTCATGAAAATGATGATAGAAAAAATAGTTTTGACCGAGTTGATTGTGATATGATAAGGTAGGAATGAACCTAATTTCGCTCACCTAATATTAAAAATTTGGTAGGTATGGTTTTTTGTGAATATAATTTTTTATTGAGGGTGCTGTGAGAAAACTGTAACCCATTTAAAAAGTTTTGCAACCCCCAAATTATTCTATTATAATTATATTGTAACACCGACGACTTAGATTTAGCAGACATTTTATGAAACACCCAGCAAATTGATCTCAAAATTGTCAAATGGGTACAACATTTACAAAATTCTGACTGACATTTAAATAGGTTTTCAAACTACAAAAAATTTCAATTCATTAAGCTCCATCACTAGAAAAGAAAATCATCACAAGTCATTAACATCCAAGCATTACGAGAAAAGCTATTTTTCAAATGTTCTGAAAATTCCTTGTCTTTTTGTTCCTATTCTATATTTGTTTTAAAAGGAAAAGAAAACTATCTGGCTTCCAATCAAACTTCTATCTCAAAAATAACTTTGTTCACCGTATTGTCCAAAAAAATAGAAAAATAACACCAACAACAACAAAAAAGGTGAGCAAATAATCACCTATTAAAAGTGATGTGGGGACAATACTTGTATGAGGTACAGGGTTTTGTTCTCCTCGATGACAGTCGCCACCAAAAGGCTCGCTTATATTTGTCTCTATAGCATTAAACAATTACATGGATGTACATTTGTATGTTCTTACTTGTACATACGTACAAGTAAGATACATTATACGGACTGTGACAAATTACCTAATAAAGATCTCAGCGATGTCACAGCCTGGTACCAAATGTGCTAGTCATTTCTTATCACCTTACATAGACAGGAAATGACATAATGTATGTTACGACATAATACCATATGTATATGTACTTATGTGTATCTGTGTGCGTGTATCAAATCCACTATATAAACTCACAAAACTGGCTACAAGATTGCCAGTATTTTGGCTCTCCCATATATTCGTGTATGATGTGGCAGAACACGCAAAGCTGTTGATTACCTTCTATATGTGAATACTTCTCACAAAAAGGTATTCCACAAGCAATATAATTATTAAAATAAAAAAATGTGAAAAAATATTTCATTTGTAGGTAAATTCTGTTTTTTGTCAATAGATTATTTTCAAAACATTTTACTTATCACTGTTGTAGGCCTACTTATTAAAGCCATAGAACTTTTAAAAAATGCTACATGTAATGAATATACCTACTGAAGAAACTGAATGATTTTTTGTCACTCTAAAAACGTGCACTAAGTCTCTTTAGGCATCATTGGCCTTGAAAAATAATTTAAATAGGCAGAAAATTAATTTTTAAAATGTAGGTACACTGACATTCTTCTTTCATGAAACTTCAAATAACTGTACCTACCTACCGTACCTTATAATTGTTCTTTTAATTTCGAGACATAACCTTATCTAGAACAATACCTATTAAAATCCGATCTTTCATTCATCCCATTTCAGAATGCGTTCGTACTGCAGTTTGATGAAATTTTACAAATGACGTCGGTAACATTCTAAGAATTTCACTTGGAATTAAGCAGAATAATCGAGGAGGTAATGTAATGAGAAATGTTCTCCATACGACCAGTTTACCAAAAGCTGCGTGTTCGTATTTGTTTTGAACAACTAATTAGAATGGTACTAATAGCGATATCTTTCGATATTTGATGAATATTTAGCCTAGACATGTTAAAAATTTCCAATAGGTAGAGCTACCTGTTCAGTCTGTGAATAAAAGGTGAGTCTCAACCTGATTCCGTCGCCACGAAATAAATTACATTTTATTAGTAAAAAATTTTGTATGTTAGCTTAAGTCAAAGATAAGAAAGCAACTGTGCCGTTCAAAATTGATTTTAAATTAAAAATTAGGCCTACGTACCTGTATTCATCAATGTAGGGACGACAATGCTCATATTTTTCGAAAAGAGAATAATGTTCTTATGTATTGGATTGTCTGCTGTTCATACAAAACGTGGACATTTTTTTTTCCATTTTTTTCTGCATTATACAGGATATCCTGGAAATCAACGTTTAAACCGTTGGTAGCTAGAATTGTTAGTAAGAGATACTCTTAAATTTGTGTATCTATTATGTAAATAAAGTTGCATAGCATTTTTTGATAGGAGTAATTTTAAAACGCTATAATCGACTGCTTGTTCTCAGTGGTGGGTATAGAACTCAATGAAACGAGCAAAAAAATTTTGTGTGGACGTAAGGCTTATATTCCGTACTGAATGAGCTATGAAAGTTCTGAGTTACGCTAATTTTTTCAAAAAAGTATTATAAACCATAATAATGTTGAAATAATATTTTTCACTTCAGTATTTTATCAGATGCTTTTAACTACTAAAGTTTGACAGTAGATTCTTAGGACACACGGTATGATTTTGGGTATGGGTTGCTATTTTTAACGATTCAGTCCGTGAAAATTGTTCTATTTTTTCTCTTTTTTGTTTTGTATGTTTATTATTGTCAGTTTCAGCATGAAATAGTAATTTTTTACCATACGTTTACCATAAGCACCGGTTTTGATGAACTTTTTTTTAATGGTAGAGCTGGTGATCCCCTTTTCGTCTGATTTTGTTTTTTCTAGATTTGATCAGATAGTTCTTCAGTTATTTTTAAAAACAATTTCCATTTCATAGCAAAAATGAAGCTATCAACGATTGTAATAAATGAAATGGAAAAACATTAAGACGCAGTGTAAATGTGCCGATTATAGGGTATGGGTATCATTGTTTCTCTTAAACTATTAACGCAGTCTGCTGAAAAAAAACTGAGGATCGTTGGTAAAACTGTTGTGTTGTACTAACCCACAAAAACGGTCGAAATAACACGACTAAAATGAGTTTTTTTCTCTTGATTTTTATCACTGTACTCTTAAATTTTTTCAGTTTTTCATAACTTTTGGACAAAATACTAATTGATATTTTGAAATATGATCGATAACAAAAGAAAATTTGTACAGTTGGCTTCTATTTTCAAATATTTTCAGTCCTGTACCTAAGTTGATTCATTCAAATTTAGGAATTTTTTAATTTTATCACATCAAAATTTAAAGGATGAACCTAATATGGAATACCAATTATTTATGTTTAAAAGAACAAATAATGGAATCAGAATGCTGTAAGTGGCACTTGTCACCTTTATAAGAAACAGTATTATTAATTTTTATAGCTCTAATTTTGATGTTTTCCATAAATTTTCAAGTACCCCATATTAGGTATCCGGTCAAATATAATTATTTAGAATATACCCCATATTAGGAAAGGATTATCTTATTTTGGGAACACCTTTTGTGAAGTCATTATTTTAAGTCATGTGACAAGAAAATTCATGTAAAATTATAAACTGATTCGACAGACTTTTTAATGTTAGAACCAATAACCTCAACGACCACTGATCCTGATTCATCCACAAATTTTTAGATTTAAATTGATTTTTCTTATTTATACACAATTTCAAAGTTATGTATCTCATATTTGGTACATTTACCTTCAATAAAATATTTTTTTCAGAAAATCAGACCAAATTTAGAAGAAAAAAAAAAGAAGAAAAATTCGCTAAAAATAGAAATACAATCGTTTTAAAATTTCTCCAGAATGATCTACTGTAATATTATTTACGTCGATAATGAATATTAAAAGGTCTTGTAAGAATAATAAAATTAGATGGAGTTGGCATTTGCGCCTGCATGATAATAATGAAACGAGAACCGGATTTTTTCTGAAAAAATTTTTATCCGTTCGGAAAAATCCAAAGAAAAGGTCTACTATGGAACTCGTCCTTAATGGCACTCACAGACGAAAATCAGACTCTCGTTAAATATTATTGCGAATAATTATCGATAGATTGTAAAATAATATACAATCTCAAAGGCCAATGAGTGTAAATCAACAATCCGCCCTCTACCTTATACTTGAAAACATAAAAATAATATAAAAAAAAAAGTACCATTTGCACTCCATTCATTGTTCTTTCGTTATTATATCCTGTATTTAATTTTTTTCAAAGTTTTTGTATCATTTTTTTCCTTTCATTCTGTAGTAACACACATTATATAGTTTCATTGTACCATTGAGCTTTTTTTTTTTTTTTTTTTTTTTTCTATTACCTTCCTATTCAATTCTCTCTTTTCCGCGAGCATATTCGACAAACTATTCGAAACAATTGTATGCAAATTTCGTACAAGGTGTGTTCTTACATACTTCACCGCCCCCATTCGAGCATACTAATTTAAGAAAAAAATGAAGAAAAGATAAAGAATTTATTTACCAGCCCACATTATAAAATCCTGTCTGGTATTAAAGTACCTATTCATTCTTACCGTTACGGGTACCAACGTTGGTTTGTGCCATTTTTAGTAGGTTTGTTGAATCATCAGTTGTGTAAATTAAACGATTTTAAAAACTCTATTAAGAGCTGCGATGCCTTCGATTGTCTAACGTTTGTCGCATCACTTTTTTCCTTTATATGTTTGGAGCACTCGAAACGTATAGGTGATTAGTTTTAATGAACATGGAAGCATCTAAGTAAGCAAAACTGACCTCTTTGGAAGAGATTGAGAGATAGGTACGTACACTGATAAGAATGAGTAGATCGACAATATTTTCAAAGAAGAGGAAGGGGAAATAATACGAGTAGTTACTTAATAGAAAAAGTTTTGGTTTCTGAAAATATTGAAATGGCAACGCTGGATTATGAAGACGAAAATCTCATAACTGGGGTTACCCCTAATTAAAGAAAATAATTTCTATCAATTTCTTTCGTTTCTTGTTGATTTTTATTGGAAAACCGTAGGCTTTTTTTATAGGTAAAGATCCATTTTTTATGGAGGCCTAGATTTCCGGGTCTCTGAAAACCTATTTGAAACTGGAAGTCGGAAAAGATCTAAACAAGTTTCAAAAGAGAGCTCTTTTTTCTTATAAATTGACTGGACAAAAACAAAAGTCAACTGATAAAAAAGAGTTCTCACTGAGCAATATATGGAGAAAAGTGGGAAACCAGCTGTTTGATTTATAAAAGGTAGGCCACTAATTCTCTGAAGATACATGTTCGATTTTTTCCGGTAGAATTCGAGGAAAAAAAACTGAGTTCCCAGAAAAAGGCGAACTTTGTGACATTTCTCGGTAACATAGGCGGATAAAACCATTTGGAACGGAGGGGGCGAATTTGGCGAGAGAAATTTAGACCATGGGGAAAGAAGGGCTGAAAAAACGTCTGCAGGGATAAATTTTTCGCTTAACCCCCTATTTTTTTCAAGAATGAGGGTGCGATCGCCCTTTCGTGATATTGTGCAGAGAAATCTCAACGAAACTCGTCAAGGACGTGTAGAACTTGAAACTTTGAGTCTAGTACTTTTTCACCTTATCGAATTCTTATATTGTTGTATCTACTTACTTGTTGATGTGAGGAAGTTTATTGCCACAATTCTGTTGCAAAAATTACTACAAATAACGTAGCCATTTTTTCTACATATTATATAATCTTATTTTCTTCAAAGATAGCAATCATCATCATTCTACTTTTTTCTTATAGTACCTACTGGAAATGTGAAAACATCGTAAATCAACAGCAGGTACTCGTTTCAGTGCCAAAAGTTCAATGTACATTTCAAGGAGGTGGAGTATAGAAAAGTTTTTAGTCTGAATTAAAAAACTGATACCTTCTGGGAATGAAAGAATTTGTACCTAAGCATCGATTGAATGGATTCAAGAAAAAGGAAGGTTTCGATATTGATATGTGTAAGAAGTGGTTGAAGTAAATGAGACTATCGACGAGTAAAATTGACCTTGGTTTTGTAGAAAGTGCAAGACCCAGACTCAACATTGCAAGATCTAGGGATGAAAACTTGAAAAATATGAGTACCTAAGTATACACTGTAAAATATTCGGGTTCGCAATCTTGCAACTCAATAATTTTCTGTAGGTAAACTATTTTATGTTTAATTTTTTGGCGTGGATACGGATGGTAGGTCTAATAGTCTAGGCAAATTGGAATTTAAAAAGGAAATAATTGGAAGAAAGCTGAATTTTGGTATATACGTCGGTTTCACTATTCTTAACAACCTCCTACAAGTTTCAATGCAAAGGATTTAGGCTTCCTCGCAGGAGGGTTAAAATGGTAGCCTAAAGTCGTTTTTCACGTTTATATCACTTAATTTTCATTTGAGCGAAAAATTGTTCAAACAAAATTGAAAGAAGACTAAAGAATCTGTAGAAGGTTGGTTATTTTTCAAAAATACTTCCCGTCGTAATATAGGAGAAAAAAATGAACGTACAATAATCAGAGATAACGATCAAATGGTGTTGAAATTCGGTATATTCATTGGCCACAGTCATTTACAAGGCAGCTATAAGGAGAAAGAAAGACGAAAAAAAAAACAAAAAAAAACACCTTATATCTTCAAGCGAAAGCTTTTAAAGTTATTAACATACCTAACAAATTACTTAACTCGATATTAGTGAAAAACAAAAGCCGAGAGGGGGAAAAAAAAATAGAAAAGATAGAACAAGAGAGAAAGAAACAAGAAAACGAACGGAGAGAGGCGAAAAGAAAGAGTGAGACAGAAAAAATAGAAAATTAATGAAATATTTTTATGACTTGTCACAGTCTTAAATGAAATATGATTTAACGTGCGTTGGGGAAGGAAGTCGAAGTATTTTCCGACCTTTTATCAGTCTGTTTTTCAGAGCTTTTTTCACTCTTTTTTTTATATATAATATTTTCGGCCAGGTATAAAGTATATTGTAGATTGAGGGTTCTGCGTGCATCTTTGTCAACGGAAGTGAGTAACACGCAGAGGGAGTCACGTCGATTCATTTAACTAATGGATTGCGATGCTACGACCTCCGACTGGCTATCAGCTATGCCGACACCTGAAATTTTACTCGCCACAATTGCTGTTAATGTGAAATGTTAGAAAGGGGTGGCTAAAGTTGACGCCAGCGAAGAAAATTCCATTCGCATATTGACCATGGGGTAAAAACATTCGGCCATAGGGTCGAAAAAATATTTTGATAGACTCGTAACTGAGTGGTTTCTTCTAACTGTCCACACGTCTTTTAGGTCAATTTATTTACTCCACAATCTCATCATTCCACATTTTTGACGAATCAAGCTGAGCTTATATAATATTATACTTAAAATGGTCAATTGATTCACTCAGAGACTTTACGCCGATGAATGTTACCTGTAATTTGGGAACTTGCTTGAAATAAACTCTCGTGAGTTGTAAAAGGGTGGTTTTTAATTAACATTTCGAAGGAAATATAGAACGATGAAGTTTTCATTTAATTTTCTTAGATTCCACCCTTATTTTGAAAAATGATTTTAAAAAAAATTGAAAGATGTCCTCGGCATCGCTATGGGCTTTCTATACGTAATTAAGAAATTGAATCGAGTAGCCTGAACTCTAGAATAATATGGAGATTTTTAATAATAGGTAGGTAGGTACCAACACATATTTTCAAATTAAGGTAAATAGTCCAGTAAAATGAGAACAAAGAAATTCTTGTGCACCAAGCTTGGCAAGAAAAAGTAGATTTTCTTTGTTTAAAAATCACATATATCACCGACATTCTTCTAATAAAGTAATATTTATAAAATATTTATGTGGAATACCTTACATGGTGGAAAGTAAACCAACAACAGAAGGTGTTCAAAAGAACAATTTGCGTGTTTATGCCAAAATACCAAAAAGGTATAAGGGAGCCAAGACCTTGGCAATTACCGGTGATTTAGCTTATGATTTTCTGGTCTTATATAGTCGACTCCCTACACGCACACATACACACCTATGTAATGTTTACATAGGTATAGTGTAGATTATTAATCGTACTTTACGGTTGCTATGGCAACAGTAAGGTATGGAGAATGCATCTTCATATTGGTCCGTGATATCCCCGAGATTGTTATCTATCGATTTGTCACAGTCTGAGATTTGTAGCTTGTCTATATGCAAAAATAAACAAGTACAAACAAACATACATTTTGTATTTGGTTTAACTTGCAAGGTACGAATATTTGTCACCGAAGGTGACAACTGTCGTCGATAGGCCGAGCCTATTTCCTCTTACGAGTGGTCTACTAATCCCCACAATTTATATTTTACGCAAAAAATTATCAATATCCCACAAATACGATGCGTGCGATAAAATATACTGATCAAGTATCATGTTTTCAAAATATTTTATGAATGTGTTAAAAATTGTAATCTTTTTGTGAAATGAAAAATTATTCCAAGTTCTAACAAGCATAATTTTAAGAAATGAGCCTATGGTTTTCTTTTCTGCAGTAACGATAATTATGAATTATATACCTATAAAAAAAAACAAAAAAAAATCACTCATATTAGAAAAAAATATCCCACATTGCAAAATGACATATGGTGCAGTTGTCTACGTGCTGGTTACGAAAATATTAGTGAAGATTTTAGTGTCTGTGTTCAAATCTAGTGTATGGCTACAGGAAAGGGATGGATAAAAATGGACCTTTTTCTGAGATCGGGTTATTTTTAGATTAAAACGAGTGGTTTTCTCGATGAATGTTAGAAAATGATTTTTGCAGGACCATTAGAAGGTTAAAAGAGTGAAAATGACTCTGAATAGCTAATAAGTTGGGAACAAATTGACCAATCAAAACCAAAATTGGTAGGTCTTATCCTTGTATGGAAAGTACTCTTTGTATCAGATTCTGTGACTATTGAAAAAGAATTGCAACTTTTATTAAGATAACATGAAAGATTGGCAACTCCAACAGTCCCAGGGAATGAACCATAATACCAATAAAAACAGAATTTAGAATCATGTTAGATATACTTTAATTGAATTCCTGTACTATATTTTGTGACTATAGCTTGAAAATTACTCATTTTAAAGCCATTAATCTGCCAAACCTGCGACAAAATTGCCCCTATCAGACGTACGATAAGGCTTATCAGCAAAAAAATTGGAAGGTACTGTCCTATTGACCTAAAACACATACATATATCCAATTTCAGGTCTATCAATTGAAAATTGCTACCTTTACGCTATTCAATAAAAAATGCATATAAACTAACCTACTGGACGCACTAGGTGTCCGATCTAGATGAAAAAAATTAGAGTTCTTCTTTAGACAGATCCAAATGTATGTTTCAAATTTCGAAACCATCCGATCAAAATTAAGCCTGAAAATAGACTCAACGCAAAAGGGAGTACATATTAAAAAGAATGAATTTTCAAAAATAGTGCCAATCATGAAACGAAAAACGTACCCACTCCCAACCTTGGGTCTGAATACGCGGGTAATTTTAATAAGTAGATTTTTGAAAATACTTTTATTCGGACCAATTAGAATAGTTTTAATTTCTCCACTAATAGATTTGTTTGGGCGTCTAAAATAACATGTTAAAAGTCACATTCCTCCCGCCATGAATGTCCGCAGGTATGGGCGTGAATATGCCCCAAAACGATTTTTCACGTTCGTCTTAACAATAATATTGATGTTATCGAAGACGTAGTAAGTGCAGTATGAAAATGTTCGGCACCAAATTTCCTACAAAAAAGGACATATTCCTTTTAACCATCCAAACTCCCTTTTTTTTTTGCCAAATGAGCCTGAAAGATGGTAACTTTTCATTGAACCTTGAAAGCATGAGTACAGTTGCTATACTAACGCAATAACTTCAACTTATAAATGAAACAATACTCACATCTATTTTTGCATGGGCATCAAAATGGAGGGGATTTGGTCTAATGCCACAAGTTTTTAATTTTTCGTTGCTTTTTTTTTGTTTCATTAACGGAAATGAAAAATAGTTGAAAATTTTTCTTAATTCATTTTAATTCTTCAGTTTATAAATTTTTTCAGGACCCGGACGAGTCTTTTATTTTACTCCAAACCCTTTCAGGCAGTGAGAACCAACTTTCACCAGAACAAGTTCACGACTATAAAACTTGTTAAAACATTTGAACTTGATTACTAGAGCACCTATGTTCACTTCTCGGAATTGAGAGTAAAAGTCTAAAGTAGAAATGAGAACTAACCTTCAATAAATATCAGGTCCAGAACCAAAAAATTCAGTGAAAACTTTCAAACTTTATTACTGCTCTTAAATTTTTGATTTGTAACCACTCAGAACTCACGCAACAATCATAAAGGAGAACTTACGGAGAACTCACTTTCAACAGAACAAATACGTACTAAAACTATTTTATATATAGTGAAAATTTTTAAGCTAATAACAGCCTTCAGAATGGAACTTTTGAAAAATTGAAACAAAACTATGCAGAAACCATCTAGGGAGGCACTCACGTGAGGCCAAAATTATTTTAAAATTTGTCGAGTGGAAGAGACAGAATGCTGCGATAAAAAATGTCTACTTCAATTTATACTAGATAAGCATACCCATAGAAATCATAATTATGATAATTGTGAGTGTGTGTGTGTACACGTATACAGCACACCACCCAATAACAGAAAGCGAAGCGTGTTCTTCTCATACGCGTAGATGTGTGTAGTGATGGGTAGTTCGTTCACGAGTTAGTTCTTTTGAACGAATCCTAGATCATTTAGTTCACTTCTAAATGAACTAGTTCATTAGTTCTTTCTCTTTTTGATAGTTCTTAGTTCTTATCAGTCTACTCTACTCGATCCGTTGATCGAACTGAAGTTGAAGTAAGTAGCAGTCGATGAGTGAGTCAAACAATTAACCAATAGTTCTAGCATGAATTTGTGAATACGAGTCGATCATAATATCATATAATAAATCAGTTGATTTAAATGATACGAGCCAATCATGAATCAGCTGATTGAAGTGATCGAGTTGAAAAATTTACTGAACTAATTGAACTAGTTCAGTGAACTAGTTCACTTTGGTGAAGCAGACTCAATGAACTAAATCTGCAAAATGAACTAAAATTCCCAACTTTAGATGTGTGAGCCTAGCACAGTATTAAATTTGGCAATACAGACAAAATGTAAAGCCATAAGCACAAAAAGGTAGTTTGTGGATTATTAGTCTACTGACCCACTATAGGTGATCGACGAGTGTGTAATACACCCATTTGTCTTCAATCACCTATCACCACAATAATTATTTTATAGGATTGTTCAATACGAAAAAATAGGTATCTACATAGTAATTTTACCTCTTTTTTCTTTTTTCTTTTTTTTTCATCCTGGCTATTAGATTTTGATGAAGTGTGGCACTTCAACGTTGAAAATTTGTTAACGCAAAAATTATAAATTAGAACTAAGAATTAACTTTCGAACAAAACAGGTCAGAACTAAAACTTTTGGTGAAAACTTTTTAACTCAATTAAAGCTCTCAGTATTTTGAATTTTCACTTCTCAAAATTGATATTAAACCAAAACCAGAATTACAGCTTTCAGAATAAAGATTTTGAAACGAAACTTTACAGAAATCGTTTAAAAATAAGCACCTGTTACAGGGTGAATATTTAAAAAAAATCGATCAAGTGGGAAAAGTGTGAAAAAAAAAGCAACTTCAATTTATAATAAAGAAGAATTCAGAGAAGAGATGATACGCATTTCGAACCTATCGACTAACAAAGTCAATTTTCACTTCGTCGAAATTTGATCGTTGAATAATATGATAATTATATTTCCTAAACAGAAAATTTGATTCCGATTTGGTCCATTAAATTTGGAAAAGATAAAACGAGTGAAGGAAAGAAAAGACGTTTTCTAACGAACCAAAAAACATGTTATTTAAATGAAAACTCATTATTTGTTCTAATACCCACCTCAAACATTATAGTTGAAGGCAATTATTTATATTTATAGGTTTTGTAGACTTCTCAAATATCTGTAATTAATTTAAAAGTTGATAATTAACCTTTGAATTTGTTGTGATAAAAAGTAGGTTTACATTTTTGTTTTTTTTTTTTTTAAGTCTTAATCTGCTAAACTTAATTGTCAATAGAACGGCCAAAAAGTACGTTTTTGTTGGTAACATAGTTGTATATTCAATGCAAAAAGGAAAAACATGCTCACTAAATCACTTATAATGTAGCGGTGACTACGTCAGCAATATGGAATGTTAATTACTTCACAATTCACCAAAGACGTAGCGAAAACCTTTTCAAGGGGAGGAAAATAACGAAAATTACCCACTGAAATTTTTAAAATTTCTAACAGTTGAAAAGAAAAAAAAATTCATCACTATGGCGTAATTTTCCAACTAGTGTAATACACAATTACTAATTTTTCCTGCTTCAAAATTTCCAAATATATATGCAACTATTAAATTTTTCCAACTCTAAAAATATTTTTTGAAGAGCTTCCCTCGTCCTCTCCTTAACTACGTCCCTGCCATTCACCGTTAAAACAAAGTTTTCGAATTGTTATCTTTTTATACAACGCAATGCAGTTAATTTTCTTCGATTATAAATTAATCAAGCGATGGAGATGTTCAAAAGGAGGATACATAACTGAGGGAACTATTGGCATGTAATTTTATTACAAATCTTGGATTTTTATGTCGTTCAAGGGAACGGTAGCATTAAAACAAAATGTCTCATGAAACCTGAAAATAGCAATAGGTACTTCATCTTAAGGTTTTATTTTTACACACTGCGTTACCTAAGCAATTTGACGGAATTCAATACAAAAAAAAAAATTTAATTTTTAATTCGTGCTAAGAGCTCGTAAAAAATGTCATCGTTGGACATTCAATGAAATTTTTTAATTTCGCCAAAAAGCTCTCACCATTTCTCCATTTCCAATTTTTTTTTTTTTAATTTAATTTTATACAATGAAACGTTATTTCAAAATTATTTTTAATATAATTAAGAAACACGTATTGAAACACTATTACAGGCTATAGCCAGCACATTTTGACAACACGCTGTTTTATTTAGAAAAATGCTGAACTAATTCGTTGAAACAGTTGTTTTTTGAAACCTTACGATTGAAATGAGTCATCACTCTCAACAGAACTTTGTCAGAAATGTGGAACTTATGCGTAAAGTACTTTTCGGCTACAAAGATTTTAGCTTATAACGGAATCTGATACGACAATAACCAGTTCTAAAATTCTCATGTTAGCTCGACAGATTTAATTTTATGTTGATTCTGTGAAGTGGAAAAATTTACAAAATTAATAGCTATCTCAAAAGAACAACCGAAAGAACTTTTTTAACAAGAAGAAAATAATCAGACACCAAGGGTATGTTATTCGAATAAGATTACATTTTTAGACGAGAACTTTTTTACTCGACAAATCAGGTCAAGAAATACGACACTTTTTGAGGGAAGAAATTCTTTTGGATCCACCCCTGGAAAACCAAACAGCCACTTCAAAGAACTAGAGATATACTTTCCCACAAAATACAACGCCTATTTTCAAACAGTGCCAAAAGTTGTGCACCTTTTTTTCCGTATCGAACACATCCAAAAGGTACTGCGAAAAATTAAACCCTTCAATTTAACTAATTAGGTACTTAATGGTTTTGTTTTGGTGTAAATAAAAGTCTGAATCCATGAAAGAGCTGGAATAAGGTGTAAATTTTAGTACCGGTACTAAACATAATTATTGACGTATTAGTTGGCCTTACACTTCAATCCACTTTCACAAAACGTATAGGTGGTACACTTTGTACGTAGAAGAAAATTCTCGTCTCAAAGAACTTTTTTTATTTATTTATTTAATAACGCAAAGATAATAATTTATTTAATGTCGTGTTCCTACGTAAAAACGTGAATTAAAACTCCTTTCATTTTAATTTTTTTCTTTTTCTTTTTTCATCAATGCCGATACTATCGCTGGCTTTGGCGATTTTCCTTTATGGTATTACAATGCGTTGTACTAATACATATAACGGCTTGTCGACGCACGATGTCTCATACTTTTTTTTTTTTTTTTTTTTTGTAGCTCCAGGAACGATTTTTCCAGCGATATGATTTTAATCCGGTTGCCTTGAGGTAAAGGTTTGGTTTTGGTCGGGTACGATAATTATTGTGAAATATAGAAAATGAGGAAGAATACGGTATAGATTAGTGAATTACCAACCTAAAGTGTTGTTTTTTTTTATTTATTTTTATTTTATTTTTATTTTTTTGTTAGATCGACGTGGAGGGCCTTCGTAAGATTTCAAATTTGAAATTTCGCCTGACCTTGACCGCAAGATAGAGTCAACTTATTAATAGTTTTTCGCTTACAAAACGGTTTTCATTCATGTACTTAGGTATTTAAAATGGTTACACCTTCAATAGACGTTTTTTATGTAGGTTTTAAAAAAAAATTTACATATTAAAATAAGTCCGGTACGAAGACTCACGCTTGGGGGTAGGTTCGTTTTTCATCTCAAGACTCGGCAGAAACGTTTCTGAATTATTGGCTGAAATTCACGTACATAATTATATTAGTATACATATGCACATTTCTGTTTAACACGGTACAGGTTGCAATTTTCATCCGATATTCATGAAAATTGGTACACATAATTATTCAGATCTAGACGAAGAAAAACCCTACTGTTTTTGGTCCAGATCGAATGGACTGTGGGTTCGGTACATCCTATTACGTTACATTTTTGGAAATTTAATGATTCTAAAATGCGTAATTTTTAACCAACAGTCAGAAAATTTGGTAGGCACAGACATTGAATATATTATATTCTAACATTCTGCAAAATTTGATTTCAGTCGGTTCAACGGTTTTTGAGTAGAAACGATTTTAACATTTTTTCAATTATTTCTAAAAGATAAGTAGATAATTCCAGATGAAACAAAAAATTTATGTAGAAATCAGGCTTGTTATTTTATTTTCTAACCTATCATTTAGTAACTTGCGCACGTATTTTTATAACCTCGCAATACAATTCATTATGTATTTCCTAAACATTTCATTAAACGTAATTTTTACCCATTATTCTGGCAAATTATACCTAATTTCGACATTTTCATTTTTTTTTTTACTGTACTCATTTATTTATTTGGATTTTTTTGGTTCAGAAAACCTACATTTTCTAGCGTTGCTTACTGGGCTCGAGTTTTTTACATTTCATTTTGCATCATACAGTTATGCTGACGAGCCGAATGAGAATGATTTTAGTCAACAGCGAATTTAAAAGGTAGGCCATAAAGAGGAAATTCAGATCCCAAGTAAAAAAACTTATGATTCCTCCAAAAAATATTAAAAATCTCATCTGTGTCCATTTTTTTCGCTCCTGTTTTTTTTTTAGAAAATTCTGGGCCCCTAAAAAACTGGAGCCTGCGGGAAATTCCTCCTTCTCCCCCAATTGTCAGGACTGATTGAAGGATCTAGAGGAAAAGTCGAACTTTAAAAATTAGGTAAAACTCAATTCTTTTCTTTACCGGTCCTAAGCTCGCTCATTAGCTGATCTAAAAATTTTTTGTTACTTTTAACGAACATAATCAGCTGCCTCCTAAATGATTTAATAAAATATTCTCACCAAGACTTGGCTTACGACTGACTCAATTTAGATAGTTAAATCAAAAAATGTGCTATTAGGAGAAGATTAGTTGCTGTAATTTTGAACTTTGAGTAAACAAATAATATGGACTGAAAATAAGTACCTACTTACCTTATACCAATTTTTTGTGCATTTTTATGTAAAAAATAAATACTGTATTGAATATGTAACGATATTATTACTATCATATCGTACAAATAAAGTTCAACAAAAGACTATAAGTAATCTTTTAATATATAAAATATGTATAGCACATAGAATATGTACAAGCTGTAAATAATGTTTCTCAAATTACAGTATACAAAAAAGTAAATTATTGTTACAAAAATATGGAATTATTTTAGGCCAGACTTGTGAGTGATTAAAGTGTTGAAAGGAAAGGAGAGAAATGACATACAGAAAACAGGAATAAAGTATGATGAATATTCAATTATAAATAATTTGTGAGAATATACTATAAAAAGAGTGATTGTCCAAAAACATGTGTATTAACAAAATTACTGATTTGTAATAAATATATATTTGTAGGCATATTGATGAATTTGTAGACAGGAGTAGATTTTTTTGGAATTTGGGGGTGATGAGAATATTATTTGGAAGCATGGAAATAAGTGCTGAATTCATAGAAAACATGTGATTGTATTTTAGAGGATGTTTATAAAAAATGTGTTTACATGACAAAAATATGTTACGATATGTATATTATTATAATTACATAATAGGTTATGTAGGTACTTGCATGGTGTACAATATTCTACGCAGTAGACACACGAGGCATGTTTACTAACTACCAATGTGCCACTTTAGTTGCAGTAAGTAATGTTGCATGGTGTGACCATCAAAGAAGATAAAAATGAAGCTAATAAATTGTACTAGCTTCTCACTTGCTCATGTT
The DNA here is from genome assembly GCA_011428145.1 of Ericerus pela. NCBI lineage: Eukaryota > Metazoa > Arthropoda > Insecta > Hemiptera > Coccidae > Ericerus > Ericerus pela. Next base: position 616,763 of record WOFM01000429.1, read on the forward strand.
GATTGTGTTAAACTTTTTTTGAAAGTTACTAACACTCCTGCATGCTGCTAATAAATTCTCTTCGTGTAAACAGAATGATCTAATAAAATGGAATGTAGGCTGCTTGTTACAATAATATTTGTATCATAACGTATTTTTATAGACTACATTTTAAATATTATTTCCCACATACTATTTTACTTACCTTTCATGTAAATTCAACTTATTCTCATACCTATTTTTTGTATATACTCATCATTTTGACAATTAGCCAATATGACATTATCATCAATATCACTTTCCTAAAAATCATACATCCTGTCATAATTATTGTCATACATTGTACTTGTACATATTTATGAATAATCAGCAATTCCTGTCAAAATATATCCCAACTATTTCCATCTACATTCACATGAATCTTGTTAATTATAAATTTATCATATTTTATGTTCTCACACCATTTCTCTCCTTTCTCTTCAACACATAATCACCTATAACCCTATCCCTATATAAACTCATATTTGTAATGTGCTTTTACCATTCTTATAAACCCTTTATACAGTAACATATTTTGCACTATACAGTTTGTACATATATCTTGTACTGTATATTTTATTCATATTAAACTCACACTCTTTTATTGTGTTGAACATTTTATTGGTACGATATACATTAATTTATCGTTACAAGGCTTGTTGTTGATTTTAAAAACATTTGATTACAACCAAATTTTAATTTTGCCCTATAGTCCCTACAGTATTTTTTACTACCATTATCATGACAAGAGAACCTTGGTAAAATCACCTACAATGGATGACGACCACATAAATACCACCACCCAACCCAAAATAGCCTGCCAGGTATCTGTGGACTCAAATTTTGATCATGCCAAGGGACAACTTTAATAAATCTTTATACTATTGGCTATTCTCATAACCACGGACAAAACACAATAGAAACCATAAAACTAGAAGCCATAGACTTCACAATTCTGCATTACCCCATTACCATTAAGAAATTAACACATCATTATCATAATATAAACGTGTATTACAATAAGAAGATCACAATAAAAACCAGTAAACATTTTTAAATAATTTACATCAAAAGATCAAATTGTCCAAAAATAAAAATATACAAGTACAGTACATGATTAGAAAATAATAATAAGTTGATGTGTACGTGTACAGGTGAATAATTATGTCGAGTGAGGAGAACGAAAAAAATGAAAAATATAATTAGATTTAAAATTAAACCACCCACAGAAATAAGAGGGGATGAAAACAGGCAAAATATTGCATACCAGGGCAGCAACCAAGGCTATGGCAATGCTGAAGGGGAAGTGGAAGGTTAAAAGTATACGTAACTGTATGGAATAAATGTTCATCCGCATCAGCATCTCTGAGGAATAGAAGGAGGGAATGAAAGGATGATTGTGACGAGGTGGATGATAAGAAAATATGAAAATAAGATGAATAATAAGATGACAAGAAAAAGTGTGAATTGTAAGGTGATCTGACATGAATTTGTGAAATGGATGAAGATGCCAGTCCACCGAAGTATACATACAGATACAAAAAGTTTCACATGGAAAAAGTTATAGGTTACGGACAAAATTATACACGTAGCCTAAACTTCTAGGCTACAAGAGAATAAAAAACAGTATGTTATAAAAATCGCGGACTATTTTAAATCTACAGGGGGTTTCGAAAATATTATTTACTATTATTTAATTTTGAAAAAAGGGTGTTATGCTGCATACGTCATAACCTTTGTGAGATTCAAACTGGCACTATCCAAATGGTACCTAAAGTCACGTCATTACCATAGCGCCGCATCAGCTGAATGAAATCTACAAACCATAACGATATATTGAAGAAAAATGAGGTCACAAACAGTAATGATGTTTTTAGTAGGCTAGTGAGGGACGTTTGTACAATACCTACTCACAATATTCACGTCAACTGTCAGACTTCAATTTAAGGGAAAATTTATTTAAAATAAAACTATAAGACTCATCGTATCATTTCAATTTCCTCACTTTTTCACATTCGCTAGCTCACTTTCGCATGCACCGTGTGACCAGGCAACAGGCTAATAGATGGCGCAAGTTTAATGACTGCAAGTTTACTAGCCACGTTCTAAGCCAGTAAAAATGCCTCGTGTGACGGACGCTTTAAAAGGTTGTAACAGTTGAACATCGCTGCGCAAAGCAGTAGTGCAAAAAAGTATTGCGTGCGATACCAGTATGTGTTTTGTGTGAAATTTAGAATGTTGTATCCACGAGCCTAATTAGAGAAATGGGCGTTAAGCGTTCAATTCATCGAGAAAGATGACTCTCTTCAAGCCACACGAAAATAGAGGGAGAAAAAAGAAGAACCTTTATTTGTTTATTGATTCCTGCTTCTTTTTATTTTTTTTTTTTCCAGCACTCGTTCCTTTTTACTTAGTTTCATTGATAGAGAAGAGAAAGAAAAAAATAACGATTTATAATCTCATTACAGTATTTTTACTGCTCATTCATTTAATGGTCGTCATAAAGAAAAATAATAAAATATTACATTTTTATCCCTTTTCTGAGTAAAAAGCACGTGATCGGTGCCTAACTTAGTTTTTGTTGGTCATTTCATTACTTTCTATAATTGGTATCTTCAATGATGTGAATTAATCTATTTGTGGTATAACAACCAGAGGAAAATGGTCTGTCGGAAATATTTTTTCTATTGCTCCAAACGAATTTGTTCGCTGACTAATTTTTTCAAAAAATTGAGAAAAAATAAAGAAACTTTTTTACGGTACCAAAACAATTATATGAAGATATCCTCAATTTCATGGGTAAATTTCATTTCTTTAGCTGCTCACCACGCTGCAAAACTATTTGAAAACCATATTCGAACCGTCTTAATTCGAGAGCACGCAGAATAGAAACTGTGTGGGAGAGAGGGACAGTAAGTATAATAAATACACAATTTTTTCGGCTGAAATAGTTTTTTCTCATTTTTTGGATAACCTGCCTCATTTTTCTTAAGTTTCGTTTCAGTTGCGTTGGTAGGTTATTTTTTTCAAATGGTTTGAGGGAAAAGGTCATAAGAACTTTTAGCAGCTTATAATTAACGATATGGTTTGAGAGGATTTGTTAGATTCTGGGACTATTTGCCTTCCAATGTGAATTTTTCATTTTCGCAGTCAACCATAAAAGACCCAGCCAAATAGACTGATTAATCTTGCTCGAATCTAAGCTACTTTGATTGTGAGGGCAAGCAAGAAACTACAAAGTAATTCGGCAGAAAAACGGCTATCAGCTAACCTTTATGAACCAAACTGGATATTGTAATGAAATGTTATATCCAAAATACTGGAGCCCGAATATTCACTAGGTACAAATTGCGGGGCGAGTGTAAGAAGGACCAATGTAACTTTTTTCACTTTTATCAGCATTTTAAATTTTGCACTAATTTCATTTTTTATACCTCCTGCTCAATTTTGTATTTTTTATTAGGTTTTTTGTTGGTTTCATTTGATTTATAGTAAATTGTTATTGATATATATACATAGACTATACGTACTTTTTTTTAAATTAAGTAAGTACTGTAGCCTGATATTGGCTTTTTGAAAGCTAAAAGAATTCTAAAAAAAAAAAATTCAGCTTAGCAAACTGAGCTAAATAAAATGGTTTTAATAGTCATCAAAAATCATTCATCTCTTTTCACATATCTTTTTATACCTTTTTTAACATCTCATTTTATGTTTTATTTTATTTTCTTTTAAACATTTTGTTTTGTATTCCTTTTTTAAATCTCTTTTTACGGATATTCATACATCTATTTTTATATTAAATCGGATGGTTTTTGATTTTTTATCAAAAGTTTTAGCTTTTTTCTTTTCATGTTTGTTTTTCAATATAGATTTTCATAAACATCTATATGTTGGCACTCAGTATATGTTCAGTGTTACTCATGTATTAAATTTCAGCCCTATAGAACAATAGTTACGTCTCAGCGCCACTGATAATATTTTTGGCAGACCTCACAACTAAACCGATTGACCAATTTTCATTATATACCATACTAGTTTTTATTAAATTCAGAACCAATATTTTAATACTATCGAATGATAATCACGCCTTAGCCCCCCTGAATGGAAGTTTTATCGGCTTCCATGGCTGAATCGCTTGACTGATTCTCATAAAACTCGATACAAATGTTGATTAGATTTATAACCAACTACCTACCGAATTTCAGCTCTATCGAATGATAATTGATACATACATACATACATACATACATACGTACGTACGAATTTATGATTATATACAATGATTTGGAAATTATTTCCTCCAAAAAAAAATTTTTCTTAATTAAAGGAACAATAACAAAAAAAATTCCTGTATTATTACATTTTATACAACCAAAAAAAAAAGAGAACGATATTCTTCACATTCTAATCGAACCAACGATAAAATTCAATGTCATTGCAACTCCAATTCGCACTGCCAAAATATTTGCTGATAAAAATTGGCGTCCTGTAATTTTCTTCACTTCAGTAATCAAAGAAAAAACCGTTCGCACATTTAGGAAAAAGAAAAAAATTTTGAAATAATACGAGAGCCAGTTATTTTAATCGTAATTTTATTGGCAAAATTAAAATAAGTTGTTTTAAACAGAATTTTTAATCAATGTAAATAAACAAATTAAATTATTACAACGGGAGTAAAAAAAAAAGACAATTTTTTTGGGCTACAACATTTACAAAAATGAAAGTAGATTATGTATGCTGGATGTTGCGTACTAAATTTTTAAGTTTTACGAAACTGGAGCTAATTTAATCGAGATTTTTTTTCACTTCGCGAATCGACATTTTCTCCAAGAACGAAACTAATAAAAAGTAGTTAAATTTAATTTTTATCTAAATGTCGTTACTGGATGGATTACACTCGTGTTATTGTTGAAACCTGAACTTTCGTTTTATTTTCTGTATATTTCTACGACTTCTATATAGATGAGAAATAGAACGATATGAATGAAAAATTAATGCCGACTAGAAGGTTGGAAAACTAGTTTTTTTTTTTGTTTGCTTGTTTGTTTATTTTCCAAATAAACTGCTTGTTACTCTGACAAAAAATGTTATCAGGTGATGAGTAATTTGAAAAACAAATTATTCATTATGAGCGAATTAATATCTGTTCATAGATTGTATGAATCGATTGTTGCTAATTTAAACCAAGGTTTCATTCTTTACATATATATAATTGCTATAGGTAGATAAATTTATTCCATTCCAGTAAATTTACAACAAAAAAAAAAAATTCCAAAGTGTAAACTTTAAAAGAAACAAATTATTGGTATTCTGGAAACTATTGGCCTTGAGTCACCTATTTTTTTCTCGAATGAGTAGATATACCTACGATTTAATTCTGAAGAAAATTTTATCCTTTAATTTTCTTATTTTTTTGGTAAGTACCCAAGTACAATCGCGTAATTGGAAATAGGTGCCTATATGTCAGAGAAAAATCTAATAAATTGGTTTACTTAATTTTTTGCCTTTCTTCTACTCCCCCTTACATAAATTAGAGGAAAAAACCCAAGAAGTTTATGATAATCGAATTTTATTAATATGTCGTTTTTAGTGAGATTTGTGGATGTCCTTGTGCTGAGGAGAAAGGCTATAAGCAAATGTATTAATGAATAGGCAGTATAACTAAATAAGTATATAGCATAATAATAATATAATGACATGCATCGACATAGGTAATCATAGGTAATCATTTACAAAATTGAAATATTCAGAAAAATATTAATTCAGAGAAATAGAGTAGGTAGGTGGGTAGATGAAAAATTGTAAAATAAGAAAGAAGGAGAAAAAGAGAGCGAGAGAGACGGAGGCGGGGGAAGTTATTATGAAACATAAAATTAAGAAAAAATGACAGTAAGTTAAAGCATTTTTGATAGTCTATTCAGAAATATTAAAACATTAAAATATTTTTTTATGCATATTACTTTTGTAAAATTCACATGTTAAAACACTGTAACGTATTTCCTCATTTTCATAAATTATAATGCTGATTCATTCCTGTTGATTATAAAATTTTATTGCCTTAATAAATAAATAAATGATTTTTTTTCTTCATATCTCAAGGAAAATGAAGACCTAAGGACGATAATTTTATTAGCAGGAAGGAAAAAAATGGAAAAATACAATTTCCTATTGTTTGTATTAACTTACAAGATTTTTGTTCAAAAGGTGAAGAAAAATCATTTGAGGTTAAATTCGTGAATTTTTTTCCCTCATTTCAAAGAATGGCACTCATTCGTCTTATAAAATCACATAAAATGATTGTGGGGTCTTATGCATGTATTAAGGTACCTATATTAACATGATTTCCTGGTTGAAAAGTGAAGTAATTCAGCACCTACAGAAATTATTGTTATTATTTTCTAGATTTCCTCCTGTTTTTATCATGTTTGATGAACTTAAGACTGAATTTTTATTCAGCATCAAATTGATTTCCTAGAGAAACTTCTCAAAAATCAGAATCTGTAAAATTAATAAATTTCTTTCGCGATAAATTTGGGTGGAGTAGGTATTTTCAAATTTCTAATCTTTAAACTCACATCACTGTTAATTTTCACTTTTAATACTTCAAGTATAAGTATGTACTTTTTTACTACAGAACTACAAGTTCTTATACAATCAATAAAATTTAATTTTTTTTATTTCGAGTTCTGCCATAACTTCTACCTACCTACTTTTTTATTCTGAAATTTAGTGAATTAATTTAGTTAAATACTTTTTTTTATTCTGCAGCTTCATTCCAATCTCTTATAAAGGAATGTAATTCATGTTTATCTCTAGGCTAATACTAAATTGTATAATTAAAAGCAGTAATTAAGTGCTAAAGTTAAACTCACTGATATTGGTACGATCATAGATCCTATACAATCAGATTATGGGGGAGGGAGTAAGGGAGGAAATTCAGGGAAATATAGATAATGACAAAAAAATACTTATTATTGATCACTGTAGGTAAATCATTTGTTGAATAATCATATATTTGATTATGAGTTATAGCAGATATCTGCTAAGTACTGTGAAAAACAATAAATTTTAGTAGGTTTTCAAACCTTCTATTTAAGATCGTATAAGTTAGGGAAGTGGGGCTTGGGAGTATGATAGCTTTTTGTTTCATAACAAATCATCACTTTTGGCGAAAAAATCAGGAATTCATATATCTTTATATGATTATATATTCGTATGTTTGTATGCATGTACATACGTACGTGTGTGTGTGTGTGTGTATGAGTGTATGTATGTAGGTATGTATATCGGGCTATATCTTGTCAACACAATACAGGGCGTAATTTTTGTCCAATTGGGCTGAAATTTCGTATGTGGGTATGTTTGAATACGATCACAAATGAGATTGTATTTGACGAAAATCAATTGCGGAGTTGAGAGCAAAATAGGTTCCACCAATAAAATTCAAGACGTAATTAATATTCGGTATGACTGTAATTTGGTAGGTAACTAGTTATGAAACTACTGAAAACTGGTTCGCAGTTTGATGAAAATCGGTCAAGTGGTTTATCTACGAGGACTGACGAAAATTCTACCAGTGGGGGTTACGACGTAATTAAGTTATCAATCGAAAGAGCTGAAATTTTATAGGTAGTTAGCTCAGAACTCAATTAAAATCTGTGTGGAGTTTAATGAGAATTATTCATGGAGTTTAACAATTAAAGCTGACAAAATTTCTACCCCTTGGGCCAAGGCGTAATTACCATTCGATAGGGCTGAAATCCTTTTGGTAGCTGATTCTAAACGTAATTAAAACTTGTATAGAGTTTCATGAGAATCAGTCAAGCTGTTTAACAATGGGGGCTGACAAAAATTCTACCTACAGGGATTAAGACCTAATTACCATTCATAATAGCTGAAATTAGGTAGGTATTTGGTTTTAAATATAATTAGAATTTGTACAGAGTTTTATGGTAATCGGTCAAGCGATTCAGCAATAGGGGCTGTCAAAAATTCCACCTGTGAGGCTAAGGCGCAGGTAGTTATCATTCGATAGAGTTGAAATTTAGTATGGTTGGTTCTGAACTTAATAAAAACTAGTATCCTGCATAATGAAAATTGGTCAATTGGTTTAGCCATAGCTCTGTTTAATAAGATTACACTAACTTACACCAACCTACACCAGTATGGATATTCCACAAATATTCAAGTAAAACTTGGCGCAAAGTCACATAACATTTCTACATTTGTGGAATCGCCCTCCTGGTGTAGGTAGGTGTAAGTTGGTGTAGTCCTATCAAACAGAGATCTTGTGGGCTGCCAACAGTTCCATCAATGGGGCTAAGATGCAATTATCATTCTATACGGCTGATATTTAACACATGGGTAGCACCGAAATGCTGAATGTCGACATTGATGTTTACAAAAATTAATATTAAAAAAAAAAAAAAAAAAAAAAAAAACTGAAAAAGGAACAAATAAAACTTTTGATGAAAAATCAAAAACCATCCAGACAGATGTAAAAATAGACTGATGTATAAATATCAGTAGGCTAAAAAGAAATTTAAAAAGTATTGTAAAAATAAATAATGTTTAAAAAAAAGTTGTTTTTAAAATGAGATCTAAATAGAGATGTGAAAAGATGTGTACCAAGAGATGAATGATTTTTGATGATTATTGAAAACCTGCTTTTCTGTTTTCAATTTTTCCTCCATCTAAAATACAAAAACTTTTTTCTCAGAAAAGCATCAAAATAATTCACTGTAGGTACCTTTATTATATATTTCAATAATGAATCATTGTTTGTATTCTTCTTCCTTCTCAATACTTTAAGTGGGTTAGCACCAGTCAGTGGACAGTTTACAACACTGCATCGTACATATTGTGTAGATTAAACTAGTTCTTTTACCTTGAAAAAATTTCAAATATATAACGATTGAGGTAACAAAAGAAAAAAATAATAATGCAGAACAAATACATTTTTGATTGCTGGCAACGGTATAGCTAAACTAAAAAACGAATAATTCATTACATTTGAAATAGACAAGAGCCAAGTCTGAAGTAAATTTTCTCATTTCCAACATACAAAGGTCTAATAAAATTAATTGGGTGATATTTCTAGGTCTACACTTTAATTTTAGTTATTTTTTGCGGGAGGGGAGAAAGTTCATTAGGAAAGTTGAAAGTGTTCCATCATCAGCTATAGTTGAAGTCTATGATTTTTATGAATCCAAATTAGTATTGGCAAAATGTTTGCATGGCAGAGCCATATTTCACACGTGATAACTCCTATAGTTGATCCTGCGTTTTGTATTTAAAAAATATTGAACATTCCATTATGAACAGCGCGTATAATAGGTACTGAAGGGAATAAAAACATGGAAAAATAATGCATCCGGTGAATTCGACAATGTGCAGCCCCGGGTTCGTTTTGAGTAGTTTTTGATGCAGTTCAGCTTTTTCTTAGATAGATAATTAGACTTAATGAAAAAACAAGTTGTTGAAATAAAAAAAAAAAAGTGATATTTAAAATAGGAAGAACAGGGTTAGGAAAAGAAGCGATAATCAACAAGTTTTCCTTCATTCTTCCTGCCTTAAAGCTTTTAGACCTTTTTTTTTTTAAATTTTTTTTTAGTACTTCCTTACCTCTTTACCAAGGAGACGAAAAGAAACAATTATACTTCTGGCTAAAATAACAAATTGTTTTGGATTTTGCCTTAAAAGAGAGATCTCTCATCTCTGCAAAAAATTTAGCCTAAGAAAGGGTCATTTTCCAGAATTTAAGTTTAAAGAGAAATTAGTGAACCAGAACCATCTCAAACCTATTGAAATTACAATTTCAACCATTCTGCGAGCTGTTACGTGCTTAAGAATTGCATTTAAACTCCATTGGCACAGTATAAATTCATACCACACTGTTTCCTTGTTAATTTTAGAAGTTGGTTTAATTTTCTTGGTGAAAATCTTTGCAACACACTTAATGGTCGATCTAAAAAAAAAAAGTCCAACTGCAAAATACTTGAAACAGCCAATTTTAATTACAAGATACAGAACTTGGTAATTTTTTATGGGGCTACGAAAGGCTAGAAAGACTTTTTGGTAAAAAGCCCAGGTGTAATTTTGTTGAGCTGATAATTGTTAAATCCGTCACTGAACACACTACGTAGGTACCTACCGTAGTAAAATCATGTAAAACAGTGAAAATCGACCATATAAACTAATTAGGAAGAGAAATTTTAAAAATTTTAAAAATTCAATACATAGGTACCTGCCTCCACAAACTTTAATTTTAACTGTTCCAACATCTGTCAAGAAAACAAGATTGAGTCTCGCTAAGAATCAAAGTAATTCTTCCATATTTAGCTGTTTTTTATAAATTTCATTAGAAGCTTTCCTTGAAGAATTTCCAAAACCTTAACTTTTTATGATTTATCTTAATATTAACTACGTTGAATTTTTCAGATATTTGTTACCTAAACTTTCAAGAAAAATTTTCAACTGTAAGATTCAAATAACTTACAATAAAATACTTTTAATTCTTTCAACTTAAAAATTTCTAATAAAAAAATGCAAAAAATTGTTTTGTTAAATACCTCTCTATCTTTCCAACCTTAGGCTTGACAATACATCCTCATTTTGTTCTTCACTCGTAAAGGTTTTCATTCAAATCATTTTTGCATTAATTAGGCTCAAGCTTTTTCGTTTACTCGATTCAATGGCTAACATAAACTACTAACAAAATTATTTCCGGTTTGAGAATCAATACTTATTCGTATATTAAAGTTTTTAAATTCCACAAAAAATGCAATATGCAAAGGCTTGTATACAATATTTGCGTTTAAATTCAATTTTGAACGTCCATTTTGTTATTTTTCTTTTCCTTACTATTTCCTCGTAAATGAGCCCAATGTTTCCCATAAAATAAAATAAGTTTTGAATAACAGACAGAAGATATAAAAACAGCCGATTCTGATGCACATACAGGGGGTCCCAGGTGGAAATAAATTCGTAATTCTTTCATAGATGACGCTGGAGGCGAGATGAGTAGAAAGGAAATTAAATATAAAGGTTATTCAACCCAAATTCTCAAAGAATAGTGGATTTAGATAAATATGTATGAGATAGACTCCTAGAGGATTATGAAAAAATAAGAAAAACATTTCCAGTTTCCTGCCCCTCATTAGGCTACAATTCTTACGGAAAATTAATCAACTTACTGGCTTGAAGTTAATTTATTCTATATTTCAAAAACATCTGCCTTGTTATCCATCTCTTACTCATCTCTTACCCACATCTTCTACGAACAAAATTAAACCAAAATTTCCGCCATATCCTCTACAAGTAAAACACGAAACTCGGACACTCTATATATTCAATTTTCTTCCATCCACTTGACTCTCCACGTCATCTATGAAAGAAATACGAATTTTTTTCCACCAATGACACCCTGTATGTGCACCAGAATCAGCTGTTTACACCTACTATAGACCTAAATAATACTACACAAAATTGACACACGGCCAGCTTACGCACCAAAAAACTCATTTAACAAATTTTAATTTTCGTTGGGAAATCGCTACATAAAACAGGAAATATCAAAATACATAATAATGAGAAATTTAAATTTATTGCATAAAAATCCAAATTAACGTAAATATTCTAATGAAAAGAAAAAAAAAAAAAGAACCGAACTAATTCATTGAATTTACACAAAAAAATTTTCTTAATACTTAATTCGCCGATTTTAGATTATTTTCTTTAATTATAATTATGTATCTTATTACAGGTAAGTACAGTAAATAACTTACAATGAAAAAGAAAAATTGGTGACATAAAAATCACTTTTGTACAAAGTCTATGAAATAATTACACGTACTTATTATCGCAAATAGTCAATGAATATTTTCGTTAGTGATTATGAAAGAAAAAATAAATGATAGAATAATAAAATTTTTACCAAAGCTGTATTCTTTTTTCTTTAGCGTGGATATCACAATTTTCCGTGGTAGAATTTCATTTGCCTTCAAACCGTATATCTAATAAATTTATCGGTGACCATCCGAAGGTCAAGGTTAATTCTTTCATTTTTTCCCTTAACTTTTTTTTTTTTTTTTTTTTTCAAATATTTTTCATCGTAATTATGAAACACAAAAGTTTAAAGTCCCGGGAGAAAAAAAAAATTAACTCGTATAATTTAACCAGCGAGGATACACTGAATTATTGCAAGGTCTTTTGTGGATGCATTTATAGAGTGATTTTGCGATTTCTGATAATTTTGTTCCCGTTTTTGAAACTCAAGCCGGAGGTGTGCTATAAATTTGCATTATAGTATGGTAGAAATTTTTATGTGATCACGCATTAAGTGCGACTCGGGACGAGTTTGAAAAATGTGGATTAGATTCCGAAGAAATGGAGGCGAACAGGAAGTTTGACTAGATCGATCATGTACAATAATTGCAAGAAAATTTCGTTCTTGCTGTAATGTGATGGTTTTCCCAACTTCTTCTCCCACAGTTATGAATTTCACTCAGTTCTATCTTGTGCTAAAATGACAGATCTATTGAAGTAAAAAAAAATTCTAGCACAGCAATATGTTTCGCTAGAAAACCCTGTTTGCCAATTTTTATTCATAATAAAAAAAAATCTAAATTTCAAAAACATGAAAAAATTGCAGAAAAATATCGATAATAATCGATATTTGTATAGATAGTTATTGATATTTGACAAACATAGTATCCATATATAGATATTTCATTGATAATTTCAGTTAAATAAAATTACGAAAAACTATTGATAGTTATCGATGTCTTCAACAAAATTATCGATCTATCGTTGTTTTATTGCTAAAAACCAATTTTCCAGAACTTTTTTGTTTTCTTGTTTTTTCGGAAGCTAAACTGAACCAATAAACACCAAACTCCTATCAGATCTGGCACCATATGAGGAATATACTTTTCTTGATCACTTTCGCAGTTTTCTCAAAACCGTGAACACAAAATCTTTTCCTACAATTTTTCATCTCCAATTTTATCAGAAACTACCAAATTAATACGCATCAAATTTTTATCAGACTTGCACCTAGATAAGGATAATCTATCGTGAAATTACTTTTTTCGTTTTCTGAGAACCGTGGAAAAACTATTTTTTCTGGAATTTTTTATTTTCCAGTTTTCTGAAGAACTACTAAACCGATGAGTATCAAACTTCTTTTAAACACACTACCATATAATAACTATTTTTTATGACAATTTCAGTCAAATCTGTTTCGTAATTTTTTCGAAACCGTAAACACAAAATTTTTTCCAACAATTTTTTTTCTCTAGTTTTCTCGGAAGCTACCGAATTAATAGTCACCAAACTACTCTCGGACTTGCACCGACATAATCGTAATAATTTCAGTCTAATCTCTTTCACCATTTTTTTAGAATCCCGAAAAAACGTCTTTTCCACGAATTATTTGTTTTTTAGTTTTCTCAGAAACTAATCAACTGATAAACACCAAACTTCTTTTAAATTTGCTCTAATATAAGAACTATCTTTCTTGAAAATTTCAACTCTTCCCATCTTGTAGTTTTCTCAAAACCGTGAACACAAAATTTTGGATCATGCATTTATATAACTTAGTATATATAGGTATACAATTATATATAAATAAATTAGGTGAAAATCGAAAAATGGTACAATCGTTTTCGTTTCTCATGAAACGAATAATTTTCATCATTGCCACTCCTAACCCTTTTTGTGAGGTTGATTTTAATACCACGTTTGCTAGCGAATTGGGTACGTAATAAAGAATGAAAAAAAGTGGTGTTCACCATACCGCACACACGAATAGGTAACTACGTCATTTATACGATGGTATAAGTTTACGGGCAAACATACGTGAAATTTTTAATTGACGACGTAGACAAGAACTTAGGTTTATCTAAAGATTTCTGTATTTAAGGACAGTAAATTTGACCAAAGACACAAAATTATCAACCGATTCCTCGCCGTTCCGGCTAGTTATAAATGCAGATGAACTCTTCAAAATCAGTCGCATAAGTGAAGAGAAATGTTAAGGTCATGGCTCTGTTACCGCTAAAAAAATAAAACTTCAAGATAAAAATTAAAAAATAGCTTTCATTAAGGAATTTTTTTTAAGCTTTTGTTTTTCAGAAAATTTTCAATCGAAATAATTTTGCTACAATCAGATTTTACAAGTCCCCGACAGGATTCACTAATGTTAAGAGCGTCATGTTCATAGGCGGATTTTCATCAAATTTATTTGGGAGGGGCAATGTAAAAAAATTTTTTTATCTGTTTGCAATGTTTTGGTTGAATTGAATTTCGTGAGGGTGAAAAAATTTTTTAGGTCACTCTACGCCAATTTAACTCAAATAATAAATTATTTAATAACAGCTTAACTTCACAAAATAAATGGCAAACCAAAAACGAAGAGGTAACAAAAAGAAATTCCTACCTATTGGTGATTAAAAACTTATATGTCATTCAACAATACCAAGTTTCTTTTATCTTCAAAAAGCTGTGCTGACTCTAAAGGGTGCTATTCTGTTCTTGCGAGATGAATTAGGCACCAGTTAAAGAGTGGAAACAGTTCAAATGCAGTGGAATCCTCGGTGTCACCCTAGTTTCATTTTTATTTTTGAAAATAAAACAAACCTACTGTTGGATATTCTGGTTGGTAAAATTTGTCTAATTATTTCAATTTTTTATGGAGGATGCTGCATGGGGACCATCATGGAGAATGAAAAAGGAAGATTAGAGACCGTTTTTTTTTTACATGCAAACATCTTATCTTTGTCTATAGTAGGGGCTAAACGAGAACTACAATCGTCAGATTTTCATAAGCTAACTCTTATTATTCTAATTCTCATATATTTGTGTTACATGACGTGTAGGTGTGTGGTTGTGAGCGTGTGCCGCAAGCATGTTCACAAACGCACTATTAACCTAGATTTTGTGGGAATAACCTAAAGTCTAAAGTTGGTAATTTCGTTTTTATGTTTACACATCAATTCTACAGATGACCACAGCCCCAGAGGAACTCACACTTTTTTTTCAATTTTCTTAGGAAGTACAAGACATATTCACGAGGGTATATTGCACCCCTTGCACCCCCGCAAAATACGCCTAAGGTCATGTTTGGGGCAGATTTTATTCATTTTTAAACATTCGTTAACACATATTCAATTCCCAAAACAATTTCAACAGACAAATATTCATTCACAAATATTATAGAGTGGCCAGCGTGTAATGTTTCGTTTTTCTAAAGAGTATCGTTGCAAAAATACAAAAATATTCATTGGAAGGGAAGGGAGATTTAATTTTTTCAATTTTAGCTAAAACGTAAATTTTGTGATTATACAAGAATTTTATGAGAGAATTTTTCTGCTAACACATATCAACGTCTTGGTTATCTGCAATCTCGTCATTCAATTTTTGCATTACAGCAGAAGAATTAACGTTCGCTTAATTTCCTGCATTAATACGCTTATCTAATTAAGTGCGCACTGTAAAAGTCGGTACTTACGTTAGTCTTAGATTTATTCGCTCATCTGACAGTATTTTTGGCTGGTTTTATTCTTCTTTTACAGTGACACACGTGAATAAAATCCTTGAAAGACACAAATGAAACGTATTTTCGACAGTTATCGCCACATTGCGGATCAAAAACATACAATTACGTATTCAGTGGCGAAATAATGTTTCAGATGAATGTACGGTAACCGGTGTTTCGAATCTAAAAATGTCCAAAACTTTTGCCGAAACGTTGATGAATGATGCCTTATGAAAAGAAGAATTTTCGTCAAACATTATGAGGGTATTCATCGTAAATTATTCATCACAGTTTGTAATCTAGGTACTAGCCGATTCGTAGATAACAGCCGGTTTCAAGCATTTACAATAATGAAAATGAGGTAAAAAATAAATTAATATTTTTCTAATTTCTCCAACAAGAAAATAAGAAGTGGAATTATTGAAGTAGGGTTTCTTTACCTTTATCGTTTAAGTACGTCAATTGGGTTTATATTTATGAAAAATTCTTTTATTAAATTATTTTTATAAAACAGCCTAGGTACGTAAATACTCATTATGCATTATGGCTTACATTAGACTTTTTCATCGCCTGGATTGACTGTTGACCTAATAAGGTATTAAGAGTGTTCACTTGGAGATTGTAACTGAATTTTATATCAAACAGACGCGCGTAAATATTATACATGAATTTAAATGCAGTCACCCACGAAGAATGATTCGAATTTTGGATTTCAACAGCCTCCTCCTCCATTTTAAAAATACATATTTTTCTGAATTATACCCCTTAGATTGGAGCAGGTGTAGTTGGAAGCCTATTGGTCTACTAGTTTCTGAAAAAAATGTAATGTAAAAAAATGGTTGAAAAATGGATTTATGGTAGATAGTTTTCGTACAGCGACAAGACTGGTGAAAATTTTGTGACTATCACTCGATATAAATAGATTTTTGTGAGTTCACGGTGGAAGGGGTTCAAGCAAGTTCCCTTTATTGCTGGACGTATCTCTTTTTGCATTCACAGAGCAAGGAGTTACGAATTACGAGTGTCTTTTCTGCAATGTATTTTGTAAAAATTTTGCGTTTACGGTATAATGAGCTCCGACTTCAAGTGGCCCTTCATTTTTAATTGTATTCCAAGGGATAGGGAGCTCTGGAATTGGTTAAAACTGGAGCTAGGATTTATTTGAAATTATTATTATCAATAAAAGGATAATTAAATTTAATAGTTTTTTTACAAGTTTATCGACTCGTGTGTTGATTATGTTTTTAAAAGACGTTATTCAATATTATTATTTAAGAATTTTTATTTAGCCAAATGAGTTTGAATGGTCGATGAATCAGTAAACTGGATTTCATACCAAAATGATGCTGCGGTAGAGTTATTTTTTGAAAATAATGACAATTATATAAAAATGCACATTTACAAACTAAACATGATTTTAATTAAATCGCAATTTTTCAAGGACTTCTACTAATGCAACATATTTTCTTGGAAAATTCAAACGATGAGGTTTTTGCTGCATCGAAAAATATTCGAGATATAGTTGCCAAAATTTAACTTATTCGATTTCTTAACATATTTTCATAATCAATTCGAGCTACTCGATCTTCATTACTGTAAAATTATTACATTCGAGTGTAATATGGTTTGATTTTAAATTCAATTGATGATGTTCTGATACTGTTCAATACGATTGAAGATGTTGGCACAAATTTATACTGTTTGTTTAGAAAACAAATTTAGGTGGACATTGTAAAACTGGTGTTATACAAAAATTCATCATTTTACGTTATAGACTTGAAAAAAGTTTTTTATAATAATTTCATTAGTAGCTAATTTGAATAGTAAAGGCTAATTTTGAAACAGGCAAAAAGCATAATTTATGAATGTGAACGATCCAACGAGACATGTCAATTCCTATATTATTTCTGACTACATTCTTTGTCATCGAATTAAGTTTAGTTCCAAAAAAGAAAATTTTTTTCGAAAAGAGGGGCTGAGACGTACCTGCTTAGATATGATTATAATTTTTCAAGGGGATAAATTGAAAGAAAAAACAAAAATTTGAAAATTACTTACATAATAAATTTTTTTATAAACTCGTGTCCATTTCTCATATTCTCCTACTTTTTATACAATTTTAATAAAATTTTATATAAAAAGCTTCCAAAAATAAAACCTAGTAGGTGAATTAGAAAAAAACAAAAATTGAACCGAGACCAGAATGAATCCATAAATTTTATTGGATGGGAGAAGGGCTCAATCAAAAAATCAAAATCTTAGTTCGATCCTTTTTTTAAATTTATTTTTGTTGGGGAAAGCCCCTGTTCCTTCCCCTTTAAATCAGATCGTGAACCGGAAAGGTTTTCGTAATTTTTATTAAAAATTTCGTATTAAAATTCACCACATAATAAAAAAAAACAGCATAATGTCAAAAAATCAGTTGAAATTCATTTTGAAATGTAGATTTGTTATCTTCTAATAAAAGTAAGTACAGTTCTCACTGCAGGCAGAATTGATAGAAGAAATATTTTATTAATTGTACTTAAATCAAAATCTTATTATAGTGGATTACCTATAAGTTCTTTCTCACCACTTAATGGTGCTTAAGTTAGCAATGAGGTTTTTTGATGTTCTTATAACTGAGAGGATTTGTGAAAAATTTTATGATATTTTATTGCCAAACATATATTTTATATTTTTTTTAAATTTTTATAAGACTTAATTTTTTAATCCTATAAAAGGGGAGATGCATACTTAGGAGAAAAATTCGAAATCAAACTCAACCAAATTATGCTCAGTATTCGCCTGTACAACTCGAGTCCCTAATTTCCTTTTCTCCATCATTGAAATTGACTACACGATGGAAAACTTTCAGCTAGTACCATACTTTCGAGTACCTACCTCGTTATTTAATTAGGTACCCCTCTAGTGAGGAGTCATTTTTCCTAAAATTATTTTCCCGATAAAATTTTTCCCAATAAACATTTTCCCCAATGGGAATACCTATTATTTCCCAAAAAATATTTTTCTAATAAAATTTTTTCTCATCATTTGATAAATTCTAAAATATGGAGGGTGGTTATAGGTGAGGTGAGTTGCAGGCTGCAGGTTGTAATGTAAGAATTACACCATCCGAGTTTCTACGTAATTTCTGCGAAAAAATATATAATATTGTGTCTAAATATTATCATGACTACGTAGACAATAATAGGAATGCGTACAATGTGAGGAAGGTGCATAAAAATTTGTGAGGAAGATGCGCAAAGAAAGTGTATATGATTGAAATTTGACTGATATCGAATTTTTGGAGGCTTCTACTTTTTTCTTGCCGAAAATTTTCTTACTCCTCTCCAGTTTATTCATTTACATAGATACATGCGTTTTTATGGGTAGAATTTGTAGAATCTACATATTATCGTGGATAGTGGTATGTCGAAACTTTGGGAAATAATATATTTCGCTACGAAAGATCGAAGTGAGTGATCCTCGACGAGTTGCGATTTGCATCACAAGCGGAAGGGCAGTATCGTAAATTTCACGAGTCAAGATTCCTTACATTGTGTTCGAGTTGCGAATACTATTTTTTGCAATACATGCGCATGTGCAATTAGGGCAGGCGTCTGATTGGTTATATTCAAAGTATTTGGGTCCGTATGCAATCCGTAGATATGTAATAAAATGTGAAATTATTTCTAGGAAGGACAACTATTGTAATTTGTCGCAAGAAAAGCTTTTTTCTCATATTTTCCATGGGTTTTATGGAATTGGTTCACTCTATATACTACTCAATAGAGCGGTAAAAGGTGCACAATAAACCTTTAGGTTTCTTGATTAAAATTGTTTAGAAACCAAGGTATTTTCACTTAAAAATTTTCAAATTTATGTGACTTTATAAAACACTATGTTGTAAAAAGTCACACCTCTGTTGTAAAATGTCACATAATACAAAAAAGTTGAAAAAATTTTTTTGGTACAATTTAATGCATGATTTTGAAATTATTACTTATAGATGGATATTTTAATACATATTCGGAAAAATATTAACTGCATCGAACAAAACGCTAAGCAGTATTTTGTCGAGAACTTATTTCTACATAGTATGCTTGCACTTTCTTCACTATTGATTCCCTTTAAATCCCTAAAAATATCAGCTTTCTACCACTAATTGTTTTCATGGAATTATTTTTGAAAGCTTTGATTTTGTACGTTCTCAATGCTAAAAAACAGCACATAATTCCGAAATCAACATGTTTGCTGAATAGGCCACCAGAGGGTGACTAATTTAACTTTAGATCACAATATCAGACTAAAAAATGACCCAAAATTTTATTACAGAGACCATAAGCTATGGCAACTTAACAAACACTGAAATTTTTTTTTCAAAACTAAATATACTGGCCTCAATCTGTCTTCCTCTGGCGTCCCTTTTTCTTTTATCATGGTATGGATTTCACTTTGGAAGCAAACCTAGTTTAAGATTTATGATAATAAATTCATTGTTTCGATATTTCAATTTTGACGTTTTTATAACACGAGAAAATTTTCAATTCAAGATGACATAAGTGATCCAAAAAGAAATTATTTCATAAAACATAATGTATACCATTTGCTTCATCCCTCAAATAGCTTTCATTTCATATAATAATTCACTTATTTTCCATTAAATTCCAGGAGAAAGATCAAAAGTTCTGTGAAAATTAATTTTTACATTCATCATATAAAAAAAATTTTTATTAAATACAATAAAATGCGAGTAATATCAATATTTTGTTGGTCGATAATCATCGTACGTATCGAAACATATTCAGTAAAAAAATTACACATATGGAGTGCTAGTAGTTCTTGAGATCTTTAGGTCGTGACAGTTTACACCATGTGACAAATTACGACAATTGCCCCACCTATAATTGTATAATAGAAAATAATAAAATTTAGAAAAAAGTTCTTGGGAAAGTATTTTGAGGATACTTACATTTTTTTGAGAAAATATTTCTTCGGAAAAAAGAGATGTTTTCTTTTAACTCGAAAGCGTCTACATTTCCGAATAATTGAAAAAAATAAATTATTATATAAATTTGCAATAACTACCACCCTAAATAGAATTATATTAAAAACAAAAACAAAAAACAAACAAACAAAAACAGGTTAGGTATTTGTAACAAAAAAAAAAAAAACAATAACAAAAACAAACGCAACGATTGATTATATTTTTTTGTTTTATGTTCGAGGCTCATAACGTTTTATGAATACGCGACGTCTGCAAATTAATAAAAAAAAAAAAGAAAAAAAAAAGAAAAAGAAAAGGAAAAAAAAGAAAATTATATTTCTAGTAATTCTTTATAACACGATAATTATGAATACTGTAAGTAGGTATATGTAATGTTCAACAGGAAAACCGATGCTCTGTAATACGCTATATGATTATATACATGTGAAAATAGGTTCTCAAATATTAATATGCCTTTTCATGTGCAACGACAAATGATCGGACCGCGAAAAGGCGCGTTCGCAAAGTCTACACCGAAATGGTCGATCTCCAGTGTGCTTCCTATAGTGTCGCGTCAGCTCGTCGGAACGGGCGAATTTCCAGCCACAACCCTTCCAGTTGCACTGATACGGTTTCTCACCGGTGTGCGTTCTGAGGTGCGCCTTCAAATGCGACGATTTCGTATACGTTTTACCGCAGCCCGGATGGAAACAATTATGACTGGTCAGCTTTTTGCGCACCGTCCGTCTGTCTTTTTTATTATTATTACTATTATTACTACCATTGATGCTGCTTGGGACGCTAACGTTTCGGCTGCACCCACTACTACTGCTACTACTACTGCTGCTGCTACTACTACTACTACTACTACTACTACTACTACTACAACTGCTACTACTGCTACTGCTACTGCTGCTAATGTTATTATTATGCACACGATCGGTATAACCGTTCGATTTGTCGTGATGGCCACTTTTGGGCTCGCAGAAAGACTTAACGATATCGTCGACTAGATTTGGCGAGGATGGCGGCGTCATCACTTTGGACAGCGTTTTTTCGATTTGATAGTCGCACGGATTGAACGACAGCATTTTCCACAGCTCGTCCGGACACTTATCAGGCTGGTCGGGACTGGCCGGAGGCGATATCGTGTCCGGCGCGTAATTTACGTTATAAGGCGACGGAAATATGGTCATGAGCGAGTTATAGGCTACCGTGCTGCTCATGGAAATGGGCTGGGGGGACACCACGTCCAGTGGCGGACGAGCGTCGTTACTGTACAAGGCTATCTCCAGACAGTCTGCAGCCGCGAAGAACGGATCGGTTTTGGCGTTAGATTCGCATTTTTGCGACAAATAGCCGGCGGCGGTGGCGGCCGCGGCCGCGGTAGAGGCGGCCGCAGCCACCGCATCGACGTTATGTTGTTCGGCCGCGTTATTTATGAGAAAATCCAAATCTACGTATTCGTCGTCAGCCTGATAGCTGCTGGGAGTCGACCTATCTGTGGCAATGATGTCCGCCCTTTTGGAGCCGACGTATTCGGTAATTCGGGCTGGAGATGGCGCGTTGACGGTGACGGGTAGGGCTTGCGGACCAGGCGGCTGGTTGAGGAGGAAACTTTCGATATCTTGCCAAATCTGCGAGAAAGAAGACAGAGAAACAGAAATGTTCATTCACGGTTTGGTACTATTATACGTACCTACGTATAGGTTTTAAGTTATTCTTGAATAACTTTAATTTTTATCTACAGGGCTACTACGAATGTTTATCCAGTTTGCTTGCAAATGGGGTATTAACATCGACCTCGCCAGAAGGTTAGGTGTGAGGATGATGAAAATTATCCATTTCATAAGAAAACAAAACGATTGGTACCAGTTTCCCATTTTGACCTAATTTTTTTGTTTTATGTAGGTACCTTCTACATTATGTCGACCTAATTAGTAGAGTTCGTATCCGCATTTTGCCTAATTTAAAAGGAGGAGGAGAAATCTGTTTTTCAGTAACAAAATTGAACATTTTATTTTCGTAAACTTATGTTTATAAAGATATTATAAAAAAAAATAATGTTTGTCGATGGAATTTTCGTAAATCTGCTTCTGAAAAAATTAGCGAATAATTTGGTGCAAATGTGGACGCAGAGCATGAAAATTGTGAATGTAGCTGAGAATGTCATCCATCTTCAAGTACTAACTCATTTTTACCTTTGACTATGTTAATACTGGACCAGTAGAAAACGATTATTTCTGGTTAGACATACCGGCGCTGAGTAGGCAACCACAGCGTACCTTTTGACGTACTTTGCACTATGTTTATGCACACTCTCCTTGTGAATTTAAGGGATATCTTTATCAGATGTATTCTAAATTAGTAAACTCAAGAAAAACGATGAAAATACGCAGAAGGTATACCAGGGTTGCCTACTTTTTCGTCGGCTTGTCTTGACATTGAAAAGTACATTGGTCTTATGGAGCTTTACTGATCCAGTATTACATATGTAGTCGACGATTTTTTATACATGTACTACTCGAAAATCCATAGCTGAACTCAAAATTCAATAAATTAATTCATTTTGAATGGTAAAACCACTTTTAAGAAAACAAAATCTGTTGGCTTCCAATAAGTACTAATTTTGCATAATTTGTGTTACTCGCTCTCATTTGATCCTGGAGTTGCTAAATATTTGTGCAATTTCATAAAAGTATAAATACATTCGGGTGGGTAAAATCCAAAAATCACGATTAAATTAGTGAAAATATTGTGCCAAATGACAAATATATATAGATGATTTTTCAAGGATGAAATTTCAAATAAATACATTTGAAAAAATATTTTTGAAATGGTATAATGTTTTGGAAACTAATATTTTGAAAATGTAATTCCGTGTAGGAGAAATTTTTTTGCAAAATGTTTACGAAATGCTGTATTTTCAAGGCATATATGACAGGATGCAAACAGCTAATTTTGAAACTCCTACTTTTCTCACCCCTTTATTTCTTTCTATTGCTCCTTAATTTCTTTTTCTCAATCCTTCATTCTTCTTCTCACTCCTTAATTCTTTTTTTTTTAACGTCTTAATTATTTTTTCCCATGCCGAATTGGTTCCTCAGTTTTCCCCATATTTACCGTTCAATCTCTTATTTTGTTTTATTTGAATTAATTTCTCTTTTTTTTTTATAAAGTTCTATCTGCACCATAACAGGGATTTGACACGGCAACCCACAGATTTCATTGACTCTGGCTCAAATACGCCATTTCGGTATCCACACTCGTTGCAAAAAAAATTGTATACAACTCAGTCAGAGTGAGTAATTTGTCAACTCGTGCACTTATCACAATAATCGCCTACGTTCGTGCTTGCAAACACAGCACTCGTTGAGAAATTGCTCACTTTCCTTCTTAGTTGCGTAATATACTATTTTTGAATACGTAATTGTGTTGAACAAAATTTTTCGGAAAAATGTACCAAATTTGGAAAATTTAGTTTGAGAAAAATGAACTAAAATCGTCTAATTATCTGGCTAAAGAAACAATATTATACCTACAATGTATTATCTAGGGCTCATACCCATCTTTTACTCAGTTTTTTCACAACCAAAACGTATTAAAATTGGTTCAGAAGTTTTCAACAAAACTGGATAACAGACAAATGGTATTTTATAAAAACGGAATGAGCAGAGACATATAGCTAACGAGATGTCCAACTCTCTATAAAGATCTTCGACCATCATCATCATCATTATTAACGAAAAGTCAACTTCGTTCAGCATTCTGCGCAGCCAAGGCTGCCCATATTTCTCAGTGAAAACAGACATCTCTATACCAATACACACACACTATCAAGCTACGACACATGCGCAGTAACAAATATCGGACTTCGAAATGTTTTATAACATTCTATCTTTGTCATGATTTTAATCGGGCGTTGAACATTTCTTTGGCTGTATGTTTCTGAGGATAAGTCACATTTTTAGGCTTTTCATGTTTTGACCGATACCGTTATAGTAGGTACATTTCATACCGCATCGAATGGTAAAACTGAGTTTACCAAATTTAATCCACAACGTGGTAAAAAAAAAGTATTTGAAAATTCACTGTTTCGTAAATATGGGATAAGTCATGGATAAATTTCAAACAGGGTGATGAAATCAGCTTAAAATAAGTTGTTTGTTGTACAAATTGTGACAATGTTCCTTCCTGTTTCCTTCATTTTTAGATGGACTTAGGTACATTAATTGCAGACTTTCTTGACTTCTCCTATTTTTTGACTTACCGATCAAATTTCATACTTTTGTTTCACAAATATAGGATAAGTCACGACTGTAGGCAACATTTTGCCCCACTGCTTCTCCTCTGGGGGAGAATTATCATCACCCTTATTAGTACAGCTTTCTGAAGGTTTACTTTGTACATTCTCTAAAATAGTGTGACCATTTCCCATAAGACACATCAAAAGGTCAGTTAAACTTTGTTTTTGCTCTCCCACAAAATTGGTTTGCTCTCCTGAAAATTTGGTTTTTCTGACTTACCCGGTTTTTGTAAAACACTATTCAAAAGAGTTCCTGAAAAAGTGGTATTCGTAGGATTCTAAGAAAACTATAAATGTTAGGAAAGAAAGTTCTCATATAGAAACAAGTTTGATAGAAATTTGATACCTGTTAATGTATCTAGTAGTTTCTGAGAAAAATATGAATAAAATATTAGGTATTGGAGAAAATTTTGCGTTCTCGCTTTTGAAAAAACTACAAAAGGAATACCTAGGGTTAAATATTTGTGCTTTATAGCCCTAAAATTTGAGCAAGCGGTAAAGTAGTTTGATGTCGGTTTGTTCAGTAGTTTTTGAGAAAAATGTAAAATAAAACAAAAAACCACAAAATTTTTTTGCAATATAGATAGTAGTTTGTGGAATCACGGTGCAACGAATTCAAACCAGTCTCTTGTGTTGCTTGAAGTATATCTTTTCGTATTTACGGCGCAGTGAGTTACAAGCTCCTTTTCTGCACCACGTTTATCAACACTTTTGTATTTACAACGAAATGGGCTGCGATGTCAAAGGATACTTATTTTTAAATATATCTATTCCACGGACATGGAATTTTAGAATTAGTTGTAAATTGGAATCAACGTTTATATTATAAGAATTTTATACTGACTAAAAAAAAGGGAATTTAATCATTTTTTCATAAGTTTACTCCTACGTTGACTTTTTGAAAACACTTTTGAATATTATTTTTTGAAGTACTTCCGTACTTAGCCTACTGTAACGTATATTTTCATCTATTTTTAGAAATGACGAACATATTCGTCTACACATTTTCAAACAACAAAAACGTAGATATTTATCAACAATAATCATCCTATAACTCTTTATAAACAACCACCAAATTACCCGTATTCAATTTTATGAATATAGATATACCTTCTATATATTCATGACCTAGTTGTGCCTGTCCCTCGAGTACTCGACGAGTCAGCACAACCCTATAATAACAACACCCTACCTCACTTTACCTATCCGACATGTACGTTTTCATACCCTGAACAAGTATATAATCCCTCGAGTCAGTGGAATAAGACACAGTTCCTCGACAGCTACTTCTAAGTAGCTGGAACCTCTCTAGTAGAAGTCTCTAGTGAACAGATAGTCTTGCTTGTTGAATTGTGATTGTATATGTATAAATATTAACGTATTAATGTATGTACGGTAATGTACAAATTATTATTTTATTAAATGTGTAAACTCACTCGTGTGTTTCAAAATATTATTGAGTCTCTATTATATGTTAAGGTCCACTATAGTTTGTGGATAATAAACTTGCATTATTTTTAGAAGTATTACTGCTTTTAGTACGTGATATTTCGTGTATGGTGTAACATCGAAAGTGGTTCTAATTAGGTACATTACCACCTCTTTTGGCCGTTACACCTACATCGAAATTAAATTTCTGATTCCAAGATTTTGAGAATGGATGAATTGGAAAACAAGGTTTTCTAGCAATTAATTAATGATACTGCGCTTCATTTTTTTATCTCAACTTTTTTAATTCTTAGTTCCGTATAAAGCATTCATAACCTATTCAATACCACACGAAGATAAAATCTCGATATAAGAAGTAAGATTTAATTTAGATTGTTATTTTGTATGTTTGCAGTTGGATATCAGAAAGCTTGGCCAAAACCAAAAATTCTTATGCAAATCAAACATTAAAATTCCAGTGAAGTAAAGAGAAAATATTTTAAAATTACTTATTTATGCATGAATTTTTAGTGTTTGTCCATCGCATTTGAGCCATTGATTCTAAACCTGGGTAAGATATATTAGAATATATTTTTAATATGAATGTTTTTTAAGCCAAGGGTCAATCCAAAATGTGCATGGACATTTTACCGTCATCGTCACGAAATCCGTTACGATGATACTTTATACGATCATATTACATATTATGTTATTTCTCATTCTCATTATAATAATAACGTGCATATTACGTTAACGTAAATTGTAACAGGGAAGGGATCGGCGTGAGGGATTTGTGGAGAACGCTGGTGTTGAGCAGGGGCGATACTGGAAGAGGGTGGATGAGAGGAAATTACAGGGGACAGCTGAAGGAACTGATGACATCATAATTTTAGACACGAAATTTTAAGGGCAGAGTCAGTGATTTATGGGCCATCATGTCGATGTGTAGGGGGTAGGTTAGGGGCTTGATGTTTTTTAGAGATCTATTCCTCAAACATTGTCAAATTTGGGAAAAATTGGCCTCCGTTATTTTTCCCTTATTTGCCATTTTCAAGGCGGAAAATGTCTTTCCAACCAACTGTACCTTTACGAGCACGATATTTGTTATTGATGACAGAATTTAACGAATGTTGGGGCACACTAAATTAAAATGGAAGAGAACGAAAGTATGTGGAGATGGGCAATACTGAAAACATAATAAAAAATCAGGAGCCCACTCGCGTGCCGATGAAGATCAATGGACAAGTAGCGACAGTCAGAAAAATTCACATTAAGATGCATTTCAAGTATACAGGTATTTTACGAACGTCAGTTTTTTCCACCGGAAGCCGGGGTTCGTGTAAAATGAACTAAAAATTAAGGATATTTTTCCAGATCTGAGGAACAGAAAAGAAACGAAAGTAAACAGGTAAATATGCAACAAAACATTTTCATTCGCTGTTAAATTTTCAACTTTCATGTCTAGGTAGGTAGGTACTGGGTATAGCGGCGCTGATATAACTGTCCTTTTCGTTAGGTAGAACATTAATGGCCGAAAATATGCGTTAATTATTATATTCGAATATGGACAGCGAGCGTTACGAACGAGGCACGTAACTAAAACTGCCTAAGGGACAGCAAGCATACATATGGCCTACCTATGTTGATATTCGACTCCAGTGTCTTTTACTGTCGAGTATTTGATCACTTATATGTGTGTCTGTGTGATAACGCTGGGTAGCCTCCAACGATTTTATAATTGTTCGCAATTTTTTGGGTAATAAACCATTTGGGACGCATTCTCGGTTTCTCATTTACATGCGATTGTCCTGCACACTTACGTATAGGTTTTTATTGTTGCGCTTTGATCGAACACGCACTTATTCTGGTTTAAAAGCCCATGACCTAAAATCCGAATTTAATAAAATGGTGATTTCATTCTCTCGTATTGAACCAATTATGGTAAATCAAAAAAATGAAAATCGATTTGTCTTTCTCTACTTGCCGCCGATAAATCTCGATAAGATTCGATAATCTATTTTTAAATTATAAATAAGTTTTTTTTGTTTTTTTTTTTTTTTGTTCATCGTTCGGGGAAACTAAAGGCAAGGTTAGTGTGGTACAGAGAAATTTCGAATTGAAACACGAAAAGCCTAAGCTGGAGAAGAAAAAAATAAAAAAAGAATTTTAGGTTTTCACCAGAATTCAAGGGTATCTAATATCTACAACCGACAAAGATTTTCCGTTCATTTAACGAGAATTACTCATAATGTAAAAATTGACAAAAATGTGAGAGTTACTGAAGAACAAAACAAAAAAATATCTAAATTTTTTTACATTTTTACCCCAAAATTTGGCATGAAAAAATTTCATATCGGTAGAGATTTGGAAGTCCAGAACAAAAGAGTCTCCCTCTGGTGGCAGAAATTGAAAGAGTCGGGTCATGTATGTTTGATGACTGTTTTTAAGTACATAACAAGTATTTTTGAAAGAAAGAATTTAATGTGAGAAGTGAAAGGGTGGTCATGTGTGTTTGATGACCGTTTTTAAGTACATAACAGGTATTTTTGAAAGAAAGAATTTAATGTGAGAAATGAAATTTTTGATGATTAAAACATGATTTCCTTTTATTACTGTTACAAGTCTGTTATGAAATTGATAATTGTATAAAAAATAACTCCTGAAGGAAGATACGGATGCTTTTGTTCTTATGGGAGATAGCATGTAAAAATATGTAAACAATCTCCATGAACACCCTTTCAGAAATGATAGCACTTGATAAGCACCAGTGTTCCACCACTGCATATCGATCAAACAGAACCTCAGATACTTTTCTTTCAGGGTTAAAAAAAAAAAAAATTAAAAAATTAAAAACTCCAGCACTACAAGCTGGGCTAAACAATTGGTTTTTGTTATCAAAAACTAAGTGCAAAACCGGAAAAATAATTACAATAAAAAAACTGTTTTGTAGCAACCACTCCATTAGAAAATTTATGTTTTCAAAATCCAGGCATGTTAAAACTAAAATAAATTTGCAACAATGTTACTACCTTTGGATCATAAAAATAATGATCGAGTTAAATTTAGTTTCCATTGTTTGGAAATCACATATTTTAGTGCTCCAAATCATAATTAAATCGTATGTATATATCCTATCATAAATATCGTCCGGCATATTTGCACCAAAATTGGTAATATGTGGGAATATTTCATAGCAAATAGTTTGCTCAGATTTCGTTGCTATTGGTCAAAAATTAAATATTTTTTTATATCTGTATAAGTGCCAAAATATGAACAAATACGGCGGAAGAGGAAGTACTGTCCGGCGGATTCACATTAAAATCAATTGGCTCCGTTCTAATGTTTTTATCAATTTTCGTGTCAATCCGACCACAACATTGCCCCCTATAAACGTATGGATCCGCACCCCTATGCCCAAGCACGTTTAATGAGATCGAAATTAATACGTAGATTTTCATAGAACCTACATAAAAATTTTAAAAGTGGAAAAATGTATACAAAAATCACTTACGTTCAAAATGAACAGTCAATGAGATTTAAAATGAATTGTATTGTCGTTCATTAAACAATATATTTTTTCTTATATTTTCTACAGAAAAAGTTTTAACAAAAATTTACCTCGGTTTCATAGTGTGGGCACCATGTTCCTCTTCTCCCTTGGGGCTCGGCCCCAGTCAACAGACTGTAGACTTGGTCCATCACCAAGTCCACACACTTGTGTCTACAGATGTTAAAACATAAACGCATGTTCATAGCATATGGGCTAATGGGCAAAACTAAAAAATTTGTTCTCTGTTTAGCCTAAATGCTACGAACATAGCCTAGTGTGAACACGCATACGTAAATATGCATAGGACGGTTAAACGCTAGACTAAGTAACAAACACATGCCTATTTTTTCCAAAACTTGCAGATAATGTGCGTGTGCAGCCTAACCTATACCCCGGCAATGCCTATCGTTAGTCGCTGATTTCCGATGTTGTAAAAGGTTGGCTGCCTTACCAAAATGGTAACAAAAAAGGAACATTCAAATCCATATTAAATGCCCGTGGGTAACGAGGTTTATCCACACATAGTTAAGGTGCTACAGCCTCATAAAAATCAGGTGTTAAAAAATATTAGTATTCTCAAATTTCATTATTTTTGTTAGAAATGCCAATTATTAGAACAAATATAACTTTTGCCTGCCTTTATCACCTTATTCACACTGAGGTAAATTTTAATCCAAACTTCTTTTTCTAGAAACTTTTATATAAATTTTTTTTTTTTACTCTTCTATATTCCTCGCAAGTCCACTCGTTTTGAAGAAAAATCAAGAAAACAGTCACACATTATGCCATCCTGTGGGGAGAGCCAGCGGGATTGAGCTAAAGGATTTTTTACCATATAATTAGCAGAACACCGTGAACACATTACAGCAATAAAACTTTTAAAAAAATTAATTCCTTTATAAACGCTAATTCGGCTGGGCTATTAATATGTAGATTTTCTTCAACAATCTACATAAAATGGTCAAAGTTCTTGTAAAGCAGACTAATGAAAACCAGTTCTTGGGAAAATAAAGCTTCGGTGAAACCACTTTTTTCTTAATGTTTAACAACGACTAATATTTTTGGTGTATTTCTATTAAAAAATTTGTGCATAATGAAACCTTGCGTATTTCTACACCCACACTACATCATCATGAATTTTATATTTTCCTTCTCCTGATTTTGGAAAAACTGAAAAGTATCGATTAAGTTAAGCGCTGTATTACGCTACTTTCAATGATTATTAAAGAATTTGAAGATAATTTGAAATCCCTTACATGTACCACTATGATTCTTGATTCTTGGAACAGCCTAATGCAATATTAATGAAGCCGAAATTTAAAAACCAGATTAATAAATGTTAAAGTAAAGAGCTGATCAATATTTTAATTTAGAGTAAGAATGAATCAATTAAGTATACGCACCCTCGAAGATCCTTGAATATGAAATGAAATTTCTAATTTAAGGAAAACACTCGAATGCTTCGTAAGAGTTGTTGGCGAAAATGTGCCGAAAAATTTAACTTTTATTTTTTCACATTAGATTTTCAAGGTGAAGCATTAAAAATTTAACGTTAATTCAAATGAAAAAAAATAAAAACACTGCATTTGAACCGTAACTTACCTACATAAGTACTTATTCTAAAATTCATAATTTTCCGTTTTGTAATTCAGGCATTAAATTATTCAACCTCAACTATATTTATTAAAAGTTAGATAATAGATAAAATTTGATGATCGTGCAATGTATTAATAGTGAATTAGATGAGACTCCATTAAAATTTGAAAAAAACGGGTCGACTTTACAAATTTTGTACATGCCCGCAGAGAATTTAACGCTAAATAGCCTAATTTTTTAATGAGTTGGCCACTTAATACCTATATAGGTAACTACTTATTGAGTTGCATTTTCTTGCAGTCGGTTCAAAAGATTTCTAAAAATAAGTAATACCTATATTCGATGATGATATTCTTTCGAATGAACAACCACGAAAAATTTATGGAAAAAAAATGGTAGAAAAAATTCGAAGAAGTTAATATTATAACGTCTCACTCTTTACTCGATTATTGTAGAATCAAACCGATTATTTATGCAATTGATTCATCTTTTTTTGCTATTTATACACAGAAAATTATAATATGTTACACAGACTTAAATTGTTGCACGCAAACCCTCGGGACTTACATAAATTTTTCCAACCAAGATGATAGAAAAGAGAAAAAAAAACCGCAGGTGCCACTAAAATTGTAGTTTTCTTATCTTTTTTGGCGATCATTGTTAGCAGAAAGTTCTGCCTCAGGTATATCTAGATTTATAAATCAAATTAACCAACATTATTCCTCATTTATAGCTAATCATAGTACTCGAATGACTTAATTCTGTATTCAGTATTATTTTTCAAATACCTATACCATACAATCTACATTAATTGTATCTCTCGTCATTTAGAGTTTTTTTTTTTTTTTTTCGATATAATTAGGGCAGTGTTATACAGTCATATTATAAAGTTTTACAGGATTGAGTAATATTAACCGATACATAATTGGTGTTGAAACGAACTATATACAGTACCTACCTATTTTTTATGCTTTTTAGTTTTATGTGTTGAAAATTTAAATATAAATATTGGTTCGTTAAAACCCTGTATTATTCGTAGTCAGAAAATATTAATTTATTACTTTCGATATTTCGAATAGTAAAAATTTGATTTTGAAACTAGAATCTGGAGCTTGTTAACAATAATATTATAATCTAATAGAAGATGATTTTTTTTTTTTTTTTTTTTTCAAAGAAAATGAATTTTGATTGATAAGAACTGATTAACGAATGGCATATTCTCCATCCGAAAGAATTTTCACAGAAATATATTTTTCCCTAATACTAATTACCATTGTGAATTTTTATAAAAAGAAGTAATGAAAAAATGTAATTTCCCAATCTTTTTTATTTAAAAAAAAAAAAAACAGAACCAACCTCACCTAACTACCAAATAATAAAGGAAAAGACAAATGCCTGCCTAAGTCTTTTTAATTTAAAAAAAAAAAAAAAAACGACCAAACCTCATTTTCCTCCATATGATAAAGACATAGAGAAATGCCTTTTTTCAAGTATTTGAAAAAAAAATTAAAATACAGCTTCTAAAATTTTTGGTTTTTCAGTAAAAGCATCTTTCGATAAAGTGGATTCAGTATAATTGATTTTGGAATAATGGCCATTCGGTAAAAAAGGATTCTATAAAACACCCGAATACAAGGAAATCAGTTTTTACTCTCACTGGTCATTAAAATATAACTATACACACGGCAATTTTTAACCTTGAAAAAAAAGGAGGTTTTCAATTCGATCGGTAAATATATTTTATATATATATATTTTTATGTTTGTTCCTACATAATTTCTCAAACTGGCCACCGATTTTGATGAAGTTTTTTTTAAATGATAGAGATTGATCCCATGGTGGTCCCATTAAATTTTTTTCAACATCGATTCGGTAGTTTTGGAGTTACGTTTAAATAAAAAAACTGCTAGTTTTAAAGTAAAATTGCCTCTAACGCTTGAAACAAAACGCCAATTTGAAAAAATTTTTTTTCAAAAAATAGAACCAATCTAAAAAAAAAGTCACTAAAAAGTGAAGAAAAATTTTTTTTTAATTTCTCCAGCAAGGTCTAGGTGTAGGACTGGAATTATTGAAAGTCGGCGACCTTTTCCTTTACCGGATGTAGGATTAGAACCGACTTCAATAATTCCAGTCCCTAGACCTAGATCTTGCTAGAGAAATTTTAAAATAAATATTTTTCACTTTTTAGTGACTTTTTTATTTTATTTTATTTTTTTTGAAGTTGGTTCTATTTGTGTAGAAGTGCAAAAAGTGATCACTGCAAGAATATTGGAACTTGATTGAAAAACAGTTTGTTGTTTGTAGTGATTTACTGTATATTCAGTCAATGTACTTCATTTTAACATAGCTTTTGAGTACTTAATATTAAATATTCAATGAAAAATAAGTAAAAATTAAATTTAAAGTAAATTATGTCGAAAAAATGTTTTGTTTGCAATATTTTTCCATAAATCCACTGATTTTCGAAATTTTTTCGAGATTTTTTTTCGAAAAACCGACAAATGTGATCTATTTTTCAACATGATGATAGTAGCTTCCCTCCAAATTTACAGGACTTTTGATTTGTTCATTTTGAAAACATCAAAACATCAGTAAATAACTATCCCAAATAATATCAAAACTTTCAAATAGGTACACCAAAATCTAAACTTTCTTTACGGGACTGATACAACTATGAAGCAAAGAAATTTTTTCTCACATAATTATATATCTATTCGACTCCTTAGGCTTCATTTGGAGTAGGTACCTATTTAAACGCTGGTTCAGTGGAATAACTGTTATATATCTATTTTTATCCTTCCCCAAAGAAATTATGTACATATTTGTTTTTGCTGATAAAGGTAAGAATTTTTTCCATAGTGTCATCTTTCACCTTCACTGCTCCCTTTGTTTAGAGTATCAGTTAAAAATTTTCTCCATACGAGCCCTTTAAACTTATTAGAAAAAAATGACACGTAATTTTTTTCATCTCTGACAAATATTTGGTGTTGCATATAAAATAATCACAACACGAATTATGTTAGATTATATTGACTATAACTTACCCACACAAATAGTAGTAAGAGATTATTTACATGTATCTAAACTTCAGTTTGATATTTATGTAATATTATAATATAATATTATTGAAAAAAAAAAAAAAAAAATGAATTAACTCAGCCTAAAGCCTACGAAAGACAAGGTTATGGTGGTGACTTTCATATGATTGGTACCTAAAATGTGAATGTGCAGATAAATACAGGGAATAGGATGAACCAATTATATCGAAAGCTTGAGAAATAAAGTCATCGAAAGTTACAGCAGACGAAGAGAAAAGGGGTACCTATGGCCGAAGTGTACGAAAGATTCTCCAGAAAACTGGTTACCATACTGGAAGTTTCGAAGAAATATTAATAAAAAACATGTTTTTACTCTAATGATGTCATATTATAGGTAGATACCTGCCTAGAAGTGGCTATGAGACTAGATCCACAAAAACTTAGTGAGCAAATATAAGTAGTTTGATGAAATATGGCCTATATCATGATACAATACTGCAAGTAACGATTCAAGAATATCGTTACAACTTCATAAGCAAAAATGGGGATAAACTCCAAAAATTACGTTCTAAAAATTTACCCCTCCTCACTAACCATTGATTTAAACGTGAAAAATATTTAAAATGAGACCTTAAAATGAGTTGCTTACGTCCATTGGACTACCTATCTTACTTATGCTCTATTGAGTTCAGTTGAAATGAAACCAAATAATACACATATTTGACGCATTTTTGCTTCAGATCTGTTGGCACCTAACCTTTTACCATTGTTTTTTTGCACGATCTAATTGTTGCCCATCATCTACAACAATATAATATGTAGCCTGCACAGTATCTCTTGTCACAGGATGTGTGAAGTTAATACAAAAATATAATGATCCATTTCCTTTCATACAAAAAAATACAAAACAAGAAAAAAAAAAAAAAGAATTTATGGCAAGCTAACCGTGAAATGAATTGTAATTCTATTGGTAATTCACGAATGTTCGCTCGTTTTCCGGTTCATAAAAAATCATACATTTATGTGTACTTTGCCGTGTGACGCGTCAATCCGCAGGAAATTAAAAAATCGACAGGATATTAAGACGAGCCTTAAAGGGATTGGAAAAACTAATGAATTTGGAACAAAAAAAAAAAACAAAAAAAACTTTTACATATATTGAGATATAGGTCTCCTCGTAACAACCAGTTAAAAAATAAGAAAAAAGAGTTACTCTCTTATGTTATTACCTAATTTCAAAAAGACGATCGGCTTTATCCTTATCAGTACATTGCATCGTATTACAAACTTAACGCATGGGTATAAGCATAAGATTTGTATCGGTGATAGAAAAGAATTCTAAACTACTTTTGTTTTTTTTTATTATTTGTATCTCTATACCTATATATTATATATTCTTTTTTTTTCTTTTTTTTTTTGAAATACCTAATCAGTCTGTCGAGTCAGTTTATCAAGAAACGGATTTTATACAATGCTGAAAAACGAGTTCAACCCCAGCTGGTCTTGATTTTTGTCAAAACTAGAGCTACAAGTTGCAGATTTGGTAGGCAAAGTGGATTTTTTTATTTTATCTTGTAATAGGTAGATATTTTTTTTTTTTTTTTTTCAGCCAGTACCAACCTATCTAACTACCTATTTTGTTCTTTGCACGATGCATTTCACTAAATGGCCATATGAAAGTAATTCTTCGTAATAATGCCAGCTAAAAATGACCTTAGTTTGAAATACATCGCTGCTGGATATTCACGTTAGTAAATTATTTAATTAACGTAGTAAAAGAAAGGTTTAATAAGGACCTTAGAAAATAATATTTTCGTGATTATTACACATAGGTATCTACTGGATAGTTGCTTTTGAAATGAATGATACTGATCGTAAGGGAAGGAATAGACCTAGCTTTGAATGGTAGAAAGTTGATACAATAATTTTTCAGTAATGTTCTTCTGAACGAAAATTCTGGCAGCCAGCCAGTCGGAGAGGATGATTTCATGCACGATGAACGGATTTCGAATAGTATGTATTGCGAGTTGCATTCATAATATTATGTTTCCATAATTTTGAATTAGAAAAAAACTTTGAAATGCTACCATTGTGAAACTAGGGGACCATTTTTTCACTCAGCGTTGATATGGACCCAAAGTAGGAGAATATAAAAGGCTCCAGGAAAATAAACATATGGTTGCGGCCCCATTCGGATTTTGACGAAAATTACTCTAAAAAGTGCCCCCTAGTGACAAACAATTTTCACAAACATTTTGAACCTGTACCCTCACCCATTCCCACAGAATATAGCTTAATGTGTTTTTTTTCTCAAATCAGTTTTCTTGGATTAGAATGAACAAAAAATTTTGAAACTTTGGTCAATAATAAATACTAAAAGCATACACATTTGACAATTTTTTTTTAAATTTTTGACTCATTCATTCATGAAAAATTTTGCCATCAAAATTTTAAAGGGGGCAAGAACCTATCTGAATGGAGTTGAACCAATAATTACTATCAAAATTACCCCTTTATGTAGAAGAACTGACTTCTCTCAGAAAGTGTTTTAAGTAAAGATGAAACCAATTAGAACAGGTAGTTAGTACTTACATATTATTTGACAGAACAGCTATTTCAAGAATATTAAACAATAAAATATGGAATAGTACAATGAGCATACGTACAACTTCGTATAACACAGTGAGTAGACCAGTGATATTAGAAAGAGAAAACCAACAAGAATGTTTTCATAATTATAGTTGAATTGATGCTAGTGATGATCAGTGCTATAATAAGTTTATTTTTGAGATCAGTGAAGCCTAAGTTTGATTTTTGGGGGATGTGGCCTCATACGGTTCTCCATTACTCCACCACTGATGACGATGTTGGAAATATTCATCCCAAATTATTCTTTGTAAAACAATAAAAAAGAAAATTACCTGCAAAAATGAATTAGGTACAAATGAAATAATTTTCAAAAAATCAGCACAAAGGCTTAGGGGGACAGAAATTGGATAAAAATTAATTCATTGAACAAACATCGAATACCCTTGAAGAAATGTTCGTTGCTTTACAAAAAATTCTGATTTTTTTCTAAATTTTTTGCTCAATAAAAACTTACAGTTTGCAGTTTGCTTCTGCTTAACCTATTCTGTGAGCATTTCGTGAAATATTAAATGTACGCTCATGTATTCAATTGTTTTTAAAGCCTCGTATGAATTTTCGAGATAATGAAGAAATTATGGAATTTTACACCAAAATCTTACTTTCATCCGGTAGGACATAAAAAAAGGAAATTGCTCTACTCAACACAATTTGAATGATGGAATGATTAACGATTAAATATCATTTGGAGGTAAGAAATTTATTTTCGAGCAGAGCAGAAATGTAAAACAAACACCAATTTAAAGAGCATCAAAACTGTCTGTAACGTTATTTTATAGCAACTTTCTTCACGATGGTAGTATTTCTGTCATTATATGTATATGAAAAAATAAAAAATCAATTTTGTCATTTCGACATAGCCATTAGGTGTTTTTCTCCTGCTTACTGATTTCAATTTACGAACTTCATTATAAAAGTTCTACTAAAAGAAAAATCTAAAAAAGTGTGAAAAGAATCAGCCCAATTTGTTTTTCTGCCTCATTAACATCCTTTGAATGATTAAAATGTCATTAATTTATGACCCATGCGGGATCTACATTTTTGTTCAAACTAAAACAGTTTATCAGGTACCGACCCAGGATTTTTCTCCGGGGGTTGAGGAGAATTCTTACAAAACTTAAATTTCCGCCTTCTTTGACTCCCATCCCTACCCTTATCCCCTATCCAAACGCACTACCTTCCCTCTCAGTCATACTGATGTGCCTGGAAGATTAAAACACAATTTGAACTTCATAATCGTTTTCCATCTTTTTTGGGGAACTCTGGAGAGTTTAGCTCTGAGAGTTCCCTTCCTTAGGTACACCACTGTTCACTGTTCACCAAATTGAGACGAAATTATTCATGTCAAGCCATTATTGAAAACATTCGTTTCATGACAATGTTGTGGGTTGCATTTTTGAAATTAAGCAGGAAAATTTAGCGTCAACAACTCTTTTTTCTTATTGAAGGTATTGAAAGTCACAAAAAAGCAGCGAAAAATAAGAGAAGGTGAGAAAAAATTTTGTGAAATCATAAATTTATTCATATCCAAATGATCAATTACTGTGATGTATATCACAGTCATTATATCTGATCACCTTAATTTTAAATCTACAAGCTGTATCACTTCTATTTTCAAGTAGCTAAAATTTACTAATATTGCTCATTTATTTAAAAAAAAAAAAAACTCACATAAGTATACCAGGACATTCCATCCATATTCAATATTTCCTAAGTAGACTTCCCTCTTTCTGTACTCAATTTAAAAGTCAATCCTCTATAAATATGGTGATTTATTTTATGAACAATAAATTATAATTAATTACCAGCTTATTCCTGAAAATATTTAAATCATGCTACTTATCAAAATTCGAACTAATCTCTTTGCTTAAAAAACATATGCAGTGGAAGAACTTTTCACGATGAAATAATTTGTTTTTGTTCATAGACGAGGGTGAGGTATATATCGTTGTCACAAAGCAATATTTAAGAAAATTTATTGCCTCATAGGTAACTAATTTTGCATTCGCCTAACCAATATATTGTTTTTAATTCTCTTAAAATATTAGACTAAACACAGTTTAAAATTAGGTTTTTCTTGTAAAATTAACTGAAACTAAAGTTATGCTGACGAATCCATAATTTAGGCAACGTTCCAAAATTCCGAAATACAAGCTTTTATGTTTATTACAATTGATAAGATATCGACTGTAGCGAATGCTTAGACAACGCGTCAACTAACGTTAATTAGGCAGAATTTTCAAAAAATTTGACTTACGACCACTATAATAGTCTACATATACGTACAGGATGAGATACACGCTAGGCTATCCATATTAAGTATATGCACCTACTTCAAACAAGTATAACCCTTCAGCGACAGATACTCTGACAAAAAACCTGTTCCACGGTCGCAACCTCTCCAACGAACACTAAAATGCGTGCGACATGCCGTCCAAAATTTACATATCTCCGAAAATCGATGAATGAAATAATTAATAACACATCGCAATCGTTCTATCCCTCTTCGTGTAAATGCCGGTACAAAATGATCACGATTGTGTAATTTAGACTAACTGAGAGAATTTTTAGCTAATTAGATAGGTACCTATGTGGCTGCAGAACACGCGCTCGTAGGTATTGCCTATAATATAAACCTGTGAGTGAAAAACAATCGGTTAGATAAGCCATCCGACGATAATGAAGTCGTTCAAAACGCGAAATGAAACGTTTCGTTGCGAAAGAGAAACGAACGACTGTTATGATCCATTTTAGCGTTCGTATATTTCAACTTTTGACGAAAATGAGAACTAGTAGGCAATTTACCAAAAGTATTGCTGAATATGGCACGTAATATTATTTTTCAGATAGATATATTACGATATACTTGGGCTACGTATAGTAACTAATCGTAATGTATACGCTCACAAATTAGTTACCTTCGGAGACACATGTATACCTCTTCTAGGTTTTGTCAAAAACCTAATGACAATTTTCAGGAAAAAATAATATGTATTTTATCTTCCAATGTTAATATGCCCCCTTCAGAATACTCGCCATCAGATGAAAAATCACATTTACATGAGCATTTCTTGTAATCTGTAAAATATGTTTGTAATGCACTCTATGGTTGGCAGCTTTCAGCTTACTCGGCAATTTTGTCATTATCACTCATCCTCTAGCTGCAAAATCATTGCCTTCACTGAGAAGTAGTGGTTCGGTGCTTCATTTTGCGGCCAAAAGGTTGCGAGTTCGAGACCGGCTGCTGTCACATTTCCAACCCAAAATGGTGGACGGTTGTGTTCAGTTCGGTTCTAACTGGTGTTCCAGAATGTGATTGCAAAATTCATGCTGGTAAACCATTAAAACCGTCGGATCCGACCATTGTCCTGACTCCCCACAAATACAACAAATATATCTTACAGATGAAAGGTAAAATGGTTTTGTAGTTGAAGCCCAATAAATAAATACAATTACTAACGTTCAAATTCATTTACATACTCGTAACTGACCTTTCTCTTTGGACTCCGGTCATGAATATCCTACATCAGCTGCTGTATTTAACAGTTTTCGTTTAGCATGTGAAGACTTCACCTTTGGTCATCTCTTGTTTTAAGGTGCCCCTCGAATCTTCCATCTCTCCACATTATTTACGAGCACAATAATTATTTTCTGTGTAGTACTTCCTCCCATCGTCTGGTAGATTTCATGTTCATTTCAATTTAAGTTGAATATTGTAACGGCCAAAAGAAGCTCTGATAGTACCGTTAGTACCATTTATAACCACTTTCTGTGTTACACCACACAGAAAATATTAGTACTGTAGATGTATTAATATTTCTATAATATTTTAAAATAGTTGATTTATTATCCACGAACTATTATGGACCTTAACTTGTTGAGAGACAACAATAATATTCAAACACAATAGGTACGTTAAATACTTTACTGAAATAATAATTTATTAAATTCAATAATATTTCAAACACAATTAATTTAACATTGGGATAAACCCTTAGACAAGAATCGTCTATTAAACTGTACAAGCGAACTGAACTAAACTGAACATTGATTGTATTGTCACTAGGGTTCATATACCCGTTCAGAGTATGTAAGTATACATGGTGAATAGACTAAGTGAAGTAGGGACTTGTTATAGTAGGGATATGCTGACTCGCGATATAATCAAGGGACAGGCATATTTAGGTCACTGAATATGGAGAAAGGATTCCTATATTCATAATATTTCGGATGAGTAATTTTATGTTGTTTACAAGAGTTGTGGGATGTTTAGATTATAGTCGAATACCCGTATTTCTGGTATTTGAAACAGTTTTAACAAATATTGTTCGTCATACGTCACAAATATTTTTTTAAAATAAGGAACCACTTTTAACTTTTTAATTACTGTTAGGTACTCTCCCAGAAGTTTATTGATGTATAAACATCTTGGTGCTTGAGAATTAAGATTGTAAGTCGTACATCTTACAATATTGTAGCTGTTGGTATGTACGGGTGTGATTGTACGCTGCGCAATGTGCACTCTCACAACCACACTATTATGTTTACACATCAAACTTTCATAAGTCCCAATTGGAACTCCGGCCTATTTTTTTAATGAATCCTTCTATTATTTTTGATCTAGGTCCTTTGTAAAATGTGGATTTTGTACCTACACTTTAGAAGTGTTCTAATTTTTAGATGATGATTTACATATTTGATTGAGAGATCATTTGCACACATTTAGAAACCACAGTGCAATTTGCTGACAGTACTTTATGAAATTAAATCTCAACTATAAATGTGAGGATCTAACTTTAAAAGACCATAAATGTTATGGTACTTGTATAAAAATGTATTCAATAAGTTACACAAACATAAAATATGTGTATTCAACATAAGCTCGATAAGGAACTGTAATAAAATTTTTGGGACACAATTTTTTTTTCAAGCATATAATAGGTCAAATATGACTCCTAGAGGCGAATTAAGTAACAATAGGCTACTTAAGTCACTACCAGTACTTGAGTGTCTATCCATTTTCAAGGAAGGGGCATGTGAAGCAAATGAGTAAAGTAAGGGTTGTCCTATTCCCTACTATTGTAACGTCTGCAAAATAGTTTAAGCACCCAAAAAAACATTCATTTTTGTATAGAACTGGAGCCCAAATGTTCTCTTCATTGTGTTTGATTATTTTAATTGCACTTTTCTTGAAAACTAATCCTTAACTACTGATTATAACTTTGATATTGTTCATTCTTTCAGCTTTTCATCTTATCCACTTACACCCTTTCCAAAATGCTTCCCATCTGATCCTGTTGCTACTTGCGAATCATATTCTTTCTTGGCTACTTTTTTCTCTACTTGTGAATAAATTTTCACTGATGCCTTCCTACATTAATAATTTTGTCTTTTTAAAGTCTTTTTTTGTGAATTTAGCAACTAATGGAATAAGCACTAGTGTAGCGAATGTGTGACTAAAGAAATATATTTTACCGCTAAAGTAGGTCTAGCAGCTTTATAAAGAAGAATCAAATAGCACTCATTCAACAATCAAAAACTGGAGAATCTTCACCTAAATTAATTATTTTCCTCAGAAAATTCTAGAAATTGAAAATACTTCAAAAGTTCATTTGCATAACTTATTATTGATTCCAACTTCAAAGTTATACTACTGCTTTTTTCTTAATCTATAGACAACAAGATTGAAAGAAATAAAATATCATTTACAGGCTCTTATTTTGGAAGCTAACTTTGAATTCACATTAGGAGGGTGTAATTGTCTTTCATGGATTTTGACTGATGGTGATATTGTATTAGTTAATGAGAAGTTTTTCTTTATGATCCTTCTTTAAAAGTTCACTTTTTTTCTACTTACTTCAAAATTAATTTTTTGTATTGTGGCATTTGACGTCTCAAAAACAAACATATAAGGCCACCTGGTGATAAATCAAAACGTGGTTGCCATAGCAAAATAAAATTTAAAAAGGAGTAGAACTCAGTTGATAAAAAAAAGAAAATAAAAGTTGGCAGGTTCTGGAATGGAAGCATGGGATGAATCCAGAATTTAAAAATTAGACAACCAAATTTCTTTTGGAAAATTAAGAACCAATATCACATAACATTAAAGGCAAAAAAAGGAAAAAAGAAAGTGGACTCAAATCACATCATAAAACAAAAAATCACTAATAACCCTATTTCAACTTCCCCCACATCACCCCTATCCTAATTCTAGCAACTGAACATTATTTCTGAACTAGCCATCACAAATAAAACTGAAGATTGTACTTACAGGATCAGCAGGAACAAAGAACTCAGATTTTTAGAAGAAATATATTTTACTTGAAACAGCAATTAAACAGCAACATGGTTCAGCAACTTGACAAAATTCAGGAAAACCAATCGACAATTATTTTTAATTAAATTTTAAAAATTTTATATTTTTGATGGAAACAATTTAATGAATGGAAATCAATAAATTCAATTTTTTCAATATTACTAAACAGTTAATAAAAAAGGAACTTTTTTATTATTTAAAAACACTTTGAGAAAATTTTACTATACTTTGAACTTAGAAAATTTTTAATGTTGAACTCTGAAAAACTAGAGCATAGAGATGTACTTCTATCAACTTCTAGGACAGAGCTGAAAAAGGTTG
The DNA here is from genome assembly GCA_011428145.1 of Ericerus pela. NCBI lineage: Eukaryota > Metazoa > Arthropoda > Insecta > Hemiptera > Coccidae > Ericerus > Ericerus pela. The sequence goes on from WOFM01000429.1 coordinate 660,489, forward strand.
TTAAAATCAAAAAATGAAGTAACCAACTTCAACAAAAGAAAAGATAAAAAATAAAATGGACAGAGCACATAAAATGTTTTTGAATTCCCCCAAATTTCTGAAATACAAAGTAACAAAGAAAAATATAAAAAATAACAAAAGAAATAATAGAAGATAAGAATAAACAGGAACTTACTATCACAGGAGAACAAAAAAAAGCTTCAGGTCATGAGTGTGAAACTTGTGAAGGTAACAAAAGAAGAGTAAAAACCCAAAGTTGATAATGCTATTGAACTGATAAAAGATCAATGTTGAAAGGAAAAGAAGTGAGTAGGTATAGAAATTTAATTTTATCAGGGATGTGTGGAGAGATAAATGGGAAAGAAGAAAAGTGGAATGTGCAGAAAAAATAAAAGAAATAGGAAAAAAAGAAAAAAAAATTGATGGAGAGGAATGATAGGAGATAGCTTTTCAAGGTAAGAAAAAATAATACTGTTAATAGAATAAAATAAGTTATGTCTTCTTATTTCCTTTCATGTTTTTACTTGAAAGATAAAAAAAAAACATTCTCGATCAAGCTTATTCCACTTACTTTTTCAACTGTAAATAAAATAACTTAGACATTTTTCTCTCGACTGAAATAATAATATGAAAATGAAATATGTGGTTTTTTGGGGTACTCTATACTCACTGGGTTCAAAACTTGTTAATCGGGGAAGAACTCAGAACTCGTCAATGTCAGTAAGAATAAAGTAAAATAATAGAAGTAGAAATAAATGAAAATTCTGGAGGGGTACAGATACCGAACTCTACGAAGTATATTATGAATGAAAAGTGGCTAACCAAAAATTTTGCTCTGGCATTGTTAATGCATTTGAAACATAAATAAAATTGAACGACGAAAGTTCCCCGCTGTACCTACTTGAAAATTCTACTGAAATTTAATTTTTTAATTTTTTCAGTATTGATCTAAGATTTATCCAAGTTTAAGGATTTTTGGCGTAGGCTAAAAAAAATACTCGTCATATTTTCCAGAAACTTTAAAATTGAAAATTCTAAACTAAAATATTCATCGAAATTCTGAGTAACATGATTCTAATCTAGGAAATAATTACTCAACTTATTCCTATCATGTCTCTAATTATTTTGATCAGGTTCATCTAAAACCTACAAAAACAAAAATTTGAAAAATTTTGTCCCTAAAATAGAGTTTGAAAGCACAAGAAGAGAAAAATAACTGATTTTCATTAAAAACGTCTAACTACCTATCACCAAAATAAATCAACCGATCATATCCTCTGCATACTTAAAGCTATTTTCAAGGTTTTAAGTTCGTAAATTTTTGAACCATTTCTTATCACCTTATATTATCAATAAATCTTTTGAATAAATACCAATATCACCATGATTTTTTCACCTTCTCCTCCTTATTTCCTGTTTGTTGAAATATAAAACTTCGATTTTAGATACAGTTTATGATTTTCTATTCATAGGCGTCGATAATGTGATAAAATTATATTTTTTTTTTTTTTCAGATGCAGGAGTTACATAATATTGTATTTCCAGCGATTTCTCACGAGAAATTTTCTCAGATTCTTCTTAATCTCCGAACTGTAACTATATCACAATTTAGCATCCTAGTATTTTTTTTCATTTTTGAAATAAAATCAAAATGTACGTTAGTATTGGTAGGTACTCAGATACTCGTATCTGCTGTTGGTTTTTTTCTCTCTTTTTTATTTTTTATTTAATTTTTGAAATAGAAGTTAGATACCTACTCTGTTCAAACATCGAAAAACTGTAGACACAATGACTAACTGCTATTAGAATGCTAATTTTATTCTTTTCACACAAAAAAAATATTTTTTGCTCGATTATGTAACTGAATTGAGGTAAATGAAAGACACAAGTAGAAATTGGCAGAAAAAAGAAATCCAATTATGAAGAAAAACATCTTTAATAAGAGTTTAATAAATCATGACGACTAATTTGGGCTCAATATTCTATCTTTATTAATGATTGTTAGTGGCTCTGTTTACATGGTCAAACCTAACCTTTCTTATCAGGCCATGGAATAGAGCTAAAATAGTGAAGCTGGCAACTGTACTGGGGGACCGATTGTCACTCTTATTCGATTATAACTAGAGAAAAAATGATGAAAATTATAGCAAATGTACGACCAATTATCTACATTTTTGGGTACAAAGAATTTGAAAATCAATTTAAAAAAAAACTGGGTGCTAAAATGTATGAGTTGGAGAACCAATTTTTGTGATGTTCTGATTTTTGTTTCACGGCCTGATAATTAAAGTTGGCTTTTGCATTATTAATGCCACTGCGTGGTCATAAATAGTTATAACATTTAAGAAATTATGACGAAAAATAAAAAAATAATCCGATTTTCGGTCACATTTATTTTGTTTATGAATTTTTCAGTTAAGATCTATCTATATTAATAAAGTAGAGTCCTGACTCACTCAATCACCGTCCTGCTAAAACAATTGCACCGAATGACTTGAAATTTTAAAGGTATATCACTCTCATAGTGTAGGTGCTCACTAAGGGAAGATTTTTTGAAATTCCACCCCCATGGGATCAAAATGGAGTGAAATGTGTTTTTAAATTTTTTTCTAATATCTTTTTAATGGGATGAGATATTGAAGAAATTTTTGCACTAAAATATTGTTGTATTTATTCCTCAATAATCAATTTCTGGATTTTTTGAAAATTCTGTAGAATTTCCTTCTGGTGAGAATATCTCTCACAACAAGGTATTCCACTGACTTTTTCTCACATTTTTATCAATATCTCTTCAATGGTATGAGATATCGAAGAAATTTTTGCATTAAAATATTATTGTATTCATTCCTTAAAAATCAATTTCTGGATTTTTGGAAATTCTTAAGGGGTGAAATGGGGTGAAATGTTTTTTTACTTCTTTTTACATTACATAAAGAAGTACTTCGGTGAATAAAATCTGGAAAATTAGACAAATTAGTATAATTTTGTTGTTTTTACATTTTAATTTTAAATTATAATTAAGTTCATATTATAATTTAGTTTCTCATATTTTTTTTGTTGAATAAATAAACATTTTTCAAATTCATAATTTACTTTTGATTCACTGAATTTCGAGGGGCGAAGCTTCCTAGTAAACAATAAAGAAAGGGCATCTCAAGTTTGAAAATGGAGGAAATAGAAATTTTGAGGAAAAAAATTTTTAATTTTTTAATAACATTTTTTCATATTGAAAGTACGGTTTATACGCACTGATTTATTCTCTTTGATTTAATGCCTACCTAAAAAATGAACTATAGGGAAACACTGTGTTCTTGTTTATACTTTTTCTCCTTATTTATTCTCTAAAGGTGAAATTTCCCTTCTACATAGAATACAGTAAGGAATAAGAGGATAGAAAAATAGAGTTTAAACCCTACTTTAGTGAAAAAAAAAACAGATTGAATTTTGTGATTTTTTTTATGTAATTGTATAATATAATTTATGATTTATGTATAACTTTCCTTTCAAATTTTTTCTCTTTAAAGAACAAAATGCAAAGAAAAATTGCTTCTCGTACTGAAATTAATTCTTATATTAAAAATTCGTATTCTTCTTTAGGTGATAAATTATTAACATATATAGATCATTAGATAAGGGATTCTTTAATAATAGCCTACGTATATTTGAACCATGAAAAAAAACTGTTTTTTTCCGAGAAATTTCCATATTTTTTCGCATCTAAGTGAGTGTTGCCAACTTCTTTTCCGTAAGTGTCCTCTTTTCAGTGTGTAAAGATTCCCATCGCCATCACACTTGGGTAACTGCTAACTTCCAAAGAAAATGAACCTATTTCCATTTTTTGTCTTCCTGTTCATGGAAATCGTTCACAAGAGGGCGACATCCCCCACGTTAGAACACTCTGATCTAAGGGAAGTTCAAATAATCTGCTCAATAAAATTCGTTCAAAAAGAAAATGGCTTTTAATTTGTTCAAAAATTTCATCAAAATATAAAATTATTGGAAATTCTTTTATTCCAAAAACTTGAAAAACCCTGAATTACATATTCAGAATGTTGACAACCTTATGCGCGCCAAAAAAACCATGAAATTTCTCACTTTTATTCACCTATTATTTCCGTCACTTTTCCAACTAATTTCTTGTCCACACCATCGAATGTCATTTCGATTTTAACCATCAATTCATTAGAAGCGAAAAATGTCGACCAATCTTTTTCTGAATACTGACGCCTCCAGCAGGTTAACTGATTAGGTTTCTATGGCCGAAGCTGAAAACTTGTTTGTTCCAGTAAACCTAAATATAGAAACACTTAACACAATGAAATGGGTAAGTTGCACTGTCCAAGTCTTTATTTCAATTAATTTAACGTTCACATGCAATCATATTTTATACCTCCAATATCGTGTAATTATTGGTAGGTACCTAGGTAGGTAGTATGTATACCTACCGTTTATTATTATTTTATTTTTCTTCACTCTGCTCTAGTAATGTTGGTACTAAATACGTCGATTACCAGTTTGCCAGAGGATCATTAACAACGCTACTTCTTTGGTCAAGACTGTTTTGTAAGAACAATGTTAATACCTGTGTATTTATATGTGTAAAAAATGTGAAAAAAAAAAAAAGCGATCTAGTAAACGAAACCTGTACACGAGGTAATGATCCAATAATCCACTTAAACTGCTTGTCTTTCGGGTCTGATAAAAATGTTTCAAGTGAAAAAAAAAGGCACTCACACACACACACGAATGGTTGGCCAAATGCCAATTTGCATAGATATTTTATTTTGTTGCAGAAAAAAAAAAAACTGAAATAGTAAAAATAAAAAAAAAAAAACACCGTATAGCTATCGATAATTATACTGATTGTCGTAATCTAGATTCAAGATTTTCCTTTCAAAAAATGAATGTATGTGTAGTGCTATAATGTTGTATTGTGAGTGGTGTTAACTCAATCATCTTACGCAATTTATGAAATAAAATATCCTACATAGTGTATTTTTTTTTCTCCTGTTTTGGCCTCATTCGTTTGTCTAGATATACTTTCGATATATTATCGCGAACAAATTTTTTTGTATATTGATTTGAAATCGAATAGAGGTGAATAAAAATGCACTTTTATAATTTTATTGAGAATGCAAATCGTATGAATTAAGACATTGGGGCAAGAAATTCGTTCGAAATTAACCGGTTCTCATAGTTTCACTCATAATGATGCAGGGAAATACGCTGGTTTAGGTTTTTATTTCATATGGTTATTATTCAAAAAATACAAGTCACTCAACATTTTCTTGGATGTGAAATGAATTTCTTTGACCATAATATACTTCTCTTCGAAAATTGTATTTTTGTGATTTGCACCTGTGTTAACATCACATGAACAAGCAGTATTTGGATCGACTCAGGTGTGGAAAATTAGTATTTGAAATGTTGATCTATTGGTACTTATAGGAAGTTCTGTTTGTAAATGGTAACTACGAAACGCCTTTACAGCCAAATTAATTTTTTGCTAAAATTCCAATTCCATCATCGACTAATGGAACGGGGATGTGCGTGATGAAATTATTGAGCATTTAAACCTCTGTAACCGTTTATTGAAACCACAATTATTTTATTCATGGTGAATATCGAGAAGCCAATTATTTGAGGAGAATCTACTCTCATTTTGAGTTTCGATTTAATGAAAACTATTAAAAAAAAATCAAATTCCAATAATGATCAAATATTTTATCTGTTTTGGAGAATTTCACATAATATTCCAAATTGAACGTACTGAAATTATTCTTTATTTATATAAGAAGCAGAAAGAACCACAGTAGAGTTATAAGTTCTGTAGTCTACTTTGGGGTTGGGCCTACTATTGGATTGAAATTATATTTGGTACCACTGGGAGAAAATTCGCGATTCCGTCCATAAAACAGTGGCGTAGCGACAGTGAGCGGGTGGAGCGATGGCTTCAAAGCGCCTGACAGAGGGGACAAAATTTTCGAGGGAAAAAATAAATTAGCAAATAAATTTAGGCTAAGATTCCACTAGACCCTGGCTAAAAAATAAAAATTCGAATAAGATGAATAAGTAAATCAACCCTAGCATTCATCAGCTTCATGAATATAGCTATATTGAAATACTTTCAAAATCATTCCTCCTTCCCATTCCAGCGTATCTTTATAATATAGACATCATCTGTTTGAATGAGGTGGAAGTGCCAAAGTTATGTTCGCGACAGGACGCCCCAAACTTAGCTACGCCATTCCTATGAAGTATGTCTGAAATGATAATCAAACTTGATGGACAACCAGCAGTATCGTAGGAATTTTGGGGCTCGGGGTTAAAGGGACAACGCACCCAAAATTTGTTGATTACCTCCAAGGCTATCATAAGATCTTAAGTTAAGCTGTTTCCGGGAAAATTTTTGTCAAAATTCCAGCAAAATCATGCTCCACCCATGCCACTGTTCACTGTGTCAAACAGAATTGATCAATTTTATTAAATTCTTCTTAATACTGGCAAATTTAGTCTAATAATTATGAATAATATTGTGGTACGATTATTATAAAAATGAGTAAAACTATCTTATTTTGTACAGTTTAATTTTGTATGCCACATTTGATCAGTCTATAGACTAATGACAAAAGAAACTTCCCTCTCGATAAAAAAAGAAAAAAATCAAAAATCCAGATTTCCAGAACCAGTCTAAACTGATAGCATTTGATGACAGTATGTATTTCGTTTCCTTTCGACACAATTTTGAAAATTTTGCATCTCTTTTAACGAATTAATTCAATTCTTATGCTAATTGTAAAGGCTGAAAATTAATTGAAACTATAATTGATGGACTTTTGCATGAAATAGGTTTAATATCAAAAATCGATTTTTATTTAATTTGATGCCAATGAAACAAGCTCAAGGCTGAGTATGGCCTATGGGTAGTTGGTGGTAAACAGGAAGCTTATAAAAAGAGAAATAAATGTATTAACGAACAGTAGTTTCGATTAAATTGGAAAATAAATGAATTAATACTGTCACCCAAAATATGCCTAAAAGCCAAGAGAGACGTATTCTTTCATTTTTTCACAAGGTGACTTTAATATTAAAATTTCAAGAAACACATTATTTCATAAGAGAATAATATTGATAGAGCCTAAATAGATAAAAAATAAACAATTCTTTGACTTGAATGTGGATGATATTTTCGGATAAATAATGGAAAAATTTGCCTGAAATTTTGTAGTGTGTGAAAGCACTACCAAAAAGAATAACTCCATATTAAGTAAATAAGATCGAGAAAAGAAATAATTTCTAATCAAGATCTTTAGGGTTGACTAACAATATAGCCAAAATACCTAAAAAAACATTCCAGTCGTGTCTCAGCAGGTTGAAAAAAAACCTCTGAATTTAAGAATTAATGAATAAGCAGGTGTATTTATTGGAAAAAGACAACATAACTAATATTTCAAGTTACACAAAAGATCAAAAGGGAAAAACACCGAAAGTATCAATACCAAACAGACAAATAATTTTATAAGGTTCATCTTATGCCAGATCGAGAGGTATTAGTCTTTGAACTGTGTACAGCATTTGCCCAATTAAGGGAAAACAGAAGCACTTGATGACAGATTTGGAGAGAAGTTCATAACCGAATTGTGATAATTTGGAAAACCCAAAAATGAAAGCTAATGTAGCCTACTTGGCCACTTTAAAACCGATAAATGAGTTCTTGGTACATCGCAAGATGGCGTAAACAAAAAGAAATTGAATTAAGTTGAAAAAAAACTCGGGAGTTTAAGAAAAAAATCCGTGGTGAAACAGAAGTAATTTGGTGGCCAAATAGTTTTCATCTCTCCATTCGTCTTTATTATCGCACTGTACTCCATTCAGCGAAAGATTGCCAAAATGAAATGTGCAATATTACATTTATGAGCTAGGAAAAGCGGTAAGAAAACTAACAGTTTTGTCACAAAATATTTTACAAGAAACATCGATGTTTTTTCGATATTTCCCCAAAAATATCAATATTTTTTCAAATTTTTTCTCCCAGATCAAAAATTAATCAAGTGAGAAATGGAAATAGAAAATGATTCATCATTTGGTTTGTGTTATGTTTTCGTTATTAGTCTTGAAACAAATTGGTTATTTGTTCCAATTCGTTTTCCATTTTAGAATTTTGGTGTTTCCGTTTATTTTGGTTTCCAGCACAAAAAAATATGGTTTCAGTTTCTGTTTCTTAATCCCTGGAATAAATCCATTTCCCGAATGCCCGTGTTTAAATCCTATCGGTATGTTGGTTTTTTTAAAGAAATTTTGGTGTATAAAGTAACACATGCGCACAAGCCTGTGCATAAAGAATTTACCATCACAGTATAATGAAACGCATGCGCACTAGACGGTGTATTAATGTACAAAAAAATGCGTAAAGAATTTAAATTATGCATTGTTCTAAAATTGTCCACTTTATACACCCCAACTGTAAGTTATTTATACACAGGCTTGTGTAAATGCCTTACTTTATACATTTTAAGGGATTTCTATTACAAACAAAAAATCTAATTTGGATTCGAATATGGATCTTACGATGTATTAGTTCAAACACGGATTATAAAAGAGGTTACAGCGCGTAAGGGCATTTGATGATTTAGGGAATAAAAACAGTATTCTAATTTTTTTTTGGTTCAACTGCTTTTTTCTCTGGTGGTTTGATGCAAACAATAGTGTGTGATACACGTGTATGTAGTAGGTGATTGATACTCGTGTGATTTGCATCCCTCGCCTTTCGCTTGTGCTGCGAAAATCACACTCGGATAAAAATCATCTACTTTATACACTTATATCACAAATAACTATTTTCACACTATATAAAAACGCATTCTCGGCTTTGATGCGGAAAATAATTAAGCTAACTATTATGTTGGTGAATAATTTGAAGCAAAATTCTCCATATGCGTCAAGGGCATCGATACAATATATTTTTGAGAAATATAACGAGTATTTCGTTAGATTGTGAAAAGAATCTTCGATCTACTATCAGCTAAGAATGACAAATCTTATTTTCATGTCTTTATTCAATTTAGTGAAAATAGTATAGGTGGTACACGTTGTAAAAATAATGCCTCTTCTATAATTTATTATTTTTTTCGTTTATCCATGGCCACAGAATATTATTGCAACTGAGACACGACAATGTGAACAAAGTTGACATTTTTGATCTGTTCCTCTTATTAATGAATTTATAAAATCGTTTTACGAAAGTCACGTTTCTATGCTAAAATTCAGGAATTAATCGATTCGAACATTCAGAATCCACAACAGCTCATAAACGGATACATCTTTTTTAAACAGAAGAAGCGAATTTGGTAAAAGTAAAACATTCTCGGGGGAAAAAAAAAAGGTTTTCAGTTACCTACATTTTTTGTTTTTGGTCACTGCTGTATACTTAGGTAAACGAACGTTTGGACAAATTCCTTAAAATGGGACTGGAGCCTGGAGTACACCTTGGATCTCACTTCTCACATCCTTTTTTTGCGGAAATGAGAGATTGACCACCCCTTTTACCCACCCTTTGTATCCGCCCTTGTAGGACAAAAAAATTTTCAATGGGAACAATGGCACTTTCACGATCTTTCGTAGTTACGCCACTGTCCTTATTCAACTGTAAATTTTATTTATTTTTTCGGATTAATTTTTTAGTTTTCCTCAAACGTATACATTATCCAGGAACCAGAAATAAGTTAACAAAATTAATCGCATAATTTACATGATTAATATGAAGCCAGCCTCAGAATAATAGTGGCGTTATCAGATTTTCTTTCAAGTCAACGGGAAGAAGGGTGATTAGAACAGAGACTAACAAAAACTTGAGGAAATCAGAGAAATTTAATAAAAATATTATATTTGATCAGAAAATTGCAAAAAAAAAAAAACTTTTATTGAAGTTGAAACATAAAAATTCAACTAAATTGTATCAATAAATAGTTTTTAAAGTTAGAATATTTGGAAATCATATTTGGAGAGGGTAATTTGCCTGTCATACTCGTGCTCTCCTCTATGTGATTAGGTCAATGAAAATTAATCGAAATAATCAAATATTTACGCTCTTATACAACACTGAAATTGACTGCCATCACCAGTCAGCATAGTGATTGGCGATGACACTTAAATAGGACTAAAATACTAAACAAAAGGTACAAGTGACCTGGAGTAGGTAATTTTATAATGTTTTCAAAACTTGATAACTAGTGGGTCTAAGAGCTCTTCGAGTGGAGCGTTATATGAGGTGTTTAACTGCCAACTCAATTTCAGTTAGAAAAATCCTGATGAGTTCGCGAAATCGGAAAAATTTTTGACCTCTTTTTTCGTTGCTTATTAATCTTTTCAAAAGTTTGCGAATTTTTTTTTGTAAAAGTTGACTAAATTGGAAATTTTACCCTTTTCCTCGACCAAACTGCTTCAAAGAGCCACTGAGTAAGCCTACCAGCTGCTACTCTCGATACACAAATATTCGCTAATATTTTACAACAAACTAAAATATAATGCCATAAAACTTACTCTCATTTTCGTTCATGATCTACAGAAACGAGCTTTGACTTTGCTTCTCGACAACTGTAACAATTATATCGACCGTCAGGTATGAAAAAATTTTTATCCAGTCGATTACCTAATAGCGGCTTTATTTTTTATTAAAAAGTGAAACATAGACCGTCGTCGTCGTCGTCGTCGTTTTTTTTTCTCTCTCTATTACTGTCTTTCTTTCTTACTTTATACAATTGGCATATAGGGAGAAAAACAACTATCATCGTGAACCCTAGACGAGAGTAATTTAATGCCTTTAGGGTCTGTTACATTTAACGAGACCACTCCTACGAGTGCACGCGACGCAAGGTTAACATTTTGGAATATAATTAGTTTCCGGTTACTGATAAAGTGGTTTTAAAATGCAACTGCGTTATCGAAATGGTTAGAGGAGGGGAAAAAAAACTGATTTCCATGAAATTGTGTCGAGTTCCTATGCGTTTCAATGGTGGCCATTCCACGATTATGGAACTTCTTGGCTCATTAGTTGGTTGGTAGAAATGGCTGTGATACGCAATGTGAATACCTTAAATTATGTTTGTTTTAATAACATAATAGGCTTAGACAATATAATGTAATACAGAGTAGATTAGAATAGGTATTATTATATAATTAATCAGTTTATTTAAAAATAATTTTTGTGTGTTTGAAAAGGCCTAAAAAATAAGAAAACTTTTAAATACCTACTCGAAATAAAATGAGAAAACGCTATCTCTCCTTACACAAAACTGTCCGTATACTGTATGAACCCTTGGAAGTCCAGGAAGTAGGTAAATAGTGACTCGATGTAGTCTACATATTATCAAGGGCGTAGATAGCTCCATTGTGAGGGAGGGGCCCACGTCTACCCGGCCAGCTTTTTTGATTTCCCCCCGGTCACTACACCTACACCACCGCTTTCTACCACTGATAAAGACATTATTTTTTAGCGTTAGCTCTACTTTTTTTTTCTAAAGCAGGTCAAGACCTCTAAAACTCCAGAAACCCATTATTTATAACTACCTTTCCTTTGTCTGTACTCACATTCGCTCATTATCGAATGCTAGTGCCAGTGATGTGCTCATTGCACATGCGCTGTATGAAAGAAAAATCAAAAATATTAAGAGTATGTTTTATAGGTATGTGGGGCATACTTTAAATAAAAAAAGATAAACCTATATTTAAAAAAATGAACTAAAAAGCACTAAAACGAAAATAGAAAATATTGCGCAACATGGGAGTAAATTGAGAAATTATCAACGAGTGCAAAGTTTACAAGCACAAGCCATAGGCGAGTGCTGTAACCACAAAAGTTGATAATTGATCACTCCAACCAAGTTGCACACCATACTTTATTAACTGAGCAAACCAAAATTTTTTAATTTAAAAAAAAAAAAACAGTGTTTTCATTTTTGTTTTTAACCATTTTGAGTCATTCGCACTCATGTTCCAGTCATGATTGCTACGAAAACCCGCTTTTATGATAATATATGATACACGATGAACAGAAAATAATGCGATACTTTTCTCCCTAGGGAGATAAAGTAACTACTTCATTCCCGTTGATAAGGTCATTGGCAAAACGCCATTTTTCCACTCGTTAAAAAAATGCTGAACACCTATTTTTCGTTCGCCTAGTTAATACAAATAATTTCTGAGGCTGTTAAATCATCTCTTTTCGATCCAATATGTTATAACCCCATAATCTTCTTTTTTTTAATAAAACTTTTCAATTCGACGCCAAATTTTAAGCAAAAAGTCAACTTACCTACTTAATTTCCCAAAATTTGTTACCGACTTGAAAAGTTTTGTTCAAAAAATAAGAATATGGTGTTATAACATACTAGATCAAAAAGAGATGGTGTTGTAACGTACTTAGAAATTATTTTTTCCTTTCTAGAGCTTTTTTTAGTTCATTTTTTAGTGTACTTAGACTTATCTTTTTCAAGTCGATTTTATTTTTTTGAAAAAAAGTTTTATTTTTCAATTTTCAATTTAAATTTTTTAAATATAAAGAAAAAGGAACCCAACATATAATCCGCCATTATGCTTGCGTACCCACGAACTTCCGCTCAGTTTGGTTAAATTCAAAATTTCAAATCCACCTTATTGGATCAGCAATTTTAAAATTCGAAAATCTGACAGCCGATTCGTAATCATTACCTAATCAACAACCAAAAAAAAAAACTCGACGATCCCAACTTTCATAGAAATAAGTAGAATTTTAAATTTTAGATTCATAATTTTGGATCCGATACGGACCTGTCATTGATCAAATATTAACGAAGCTTTAATGGAACCACCTCTTGACTATCTTCTTTCAAATGAATCCCGAAATTATATATATATATGTAGGTAACCGACGAACATACAGAAACTCTTCCTTTTTTTAAGTCGGTTAAAAAGTTCTTCAAAACATGCTTTGGTTCGTAAATTTTAAGTTCGTAGGCTGTTACTTGATTTTTTAATTTTCTTTTCATTCGTTGCCTGTTCAGTGTTTTTTGAGCGCATACTCTCCATATTTCTCATGAGCTCATTTAATGAATATTACCTAATTACGGATAACTTACGTTATAATTACTGAGTTATAGTTATTTCAATCAAACATTCACTCGCCATTGAAAGTTACAATCGAGACTGGTTCTCTCCTCCACTTATATGTAGTAATTGTGAATTTATTGCTCCATGCATAGGTAACAACGACTCTTTCCATCTTAATGCCATCTTAGTCCAGTTTTCTTTTTTCACCCCTAAAAGGCAAATAATAGACTCATACGATCGGTTATAATTGGGTATCCAAACAATTTACTTTTTTCGCTGACTTGCATATTGCTCTGTCATTATACGTTCATTGTTCTAAAATAATGTACAGTTAATATAATCCGATAATCCAAGCTTAAGACACCAGAGAATGAAGCGGTGTAGTAAAATTTAATTCATGGAATTACTATAACAAAATGCATATTGTTGTTTTAATTCTTATAAAAACGAAAAAAAATTTCTGATTTTAGTAATTACTTCATTACAGGATCACAGGTAGGAACACCGTTACTTTTACCATATTATGTTTGCAATTTAGTGCAATTTAGGGAAACTTACAATCAGAGATCACATACTTTTCTTTGTACGTTAGCTAGAGTGCGCAGTGTTCTGATGTGATCAGCCACATTACTCAAGTGGGAGAGGGATCTGACTTTTCTTTTGTTCATCAACAAGACTCAGGCCGAATCACTACGTAGTAATCGCGAATAAGATGAATTAATGGATCACTGCTGGTCATCAAAACTACCTCTCTAGCCTACAGCCCTAATGGCCAGAGTTCGTTATCCCAACGATCCCAACAAATAATAATAATGAATTGACTGAAATATCCTCGAGAAATGATTGGACATTGACCGATGGAAACAGCATCGTAAGAGTTTAGCTAATATATATAATCTGTAGAAAAGTCGAGGCAAAACATTATAATTAGCCCAAAAATATTCACAAATTCATTCAGGTTACAAAATAACACTTCAAATATCCTACGTGTTCTCAATGTGCAATGGAATTTCATAAGACCCACTCATTTGCTAAATTTATTTCTCTTTTATCACTGGCCTATTTAACGAATAAAAATTACAGCAATTCTTTAAAGAAGTTCTACTTTTTTTTCAGTTTTTTTCTAGTTTTTTTTTTTTTTCTTCTAGTCTTTAGTTTAATTGATATTTTCCTATTTCGTGGAGTAAAATATTCAAATACATACCTATTACCAATGACGATATCCTTGAAAACGCAGCTGGTGAAATTTTATCGAGTACATAATACAAATTACCATAAGAGGTACGAGTTCCAAAATTTCTTTTCAATCACCATATTTCACGATGTTGAATTTTACTCTCAATCATACCTACTCATAATCAAGTTTTTTGTTTCTTCACAACATACTAACTGGATCGTCAACGTCGTCCTTCTCTCACTTCTCCTAAGATAAAACTCAGTATCAAATATTTACATTGTTTAAAAGCCTATATACGGGGTGATGCGGGGTAATGCACGATATCACCCACCATTCAAAAACTCCATTTAGTACATGATGTTTTGCTTCAATGTGAAAATTATGCCACTGTCGATGAGTATTGACGCACCATCCACAAGCATTGTAAGTTCTTTATTTTTGTAACATAAAATTCGAAATATGCGCTGCAAATTATCAACTGATAAACTACTTCATAATGGGAGGCAGTGGATGCATTATATTTTACTAATCAGAATCGGAGTTGGCCTTTAAATCAATCACTAGTGGTTCAACAGCCTTATCAACATTCAACAATCCATCTATCTAACCCTCAAAAATTCATTTTCAGCTTTATAACTAACAATATTATAATCATAATAATACCTAATACGTTGTACGCAGCTTTTCCACTTCGCACTCGTTTATACATCAATTAACTTTCAATTATTAACTGTTTTACAATTTCCATTTTATAATTTGCCCCCATATTGATCCAACAGCAGCATTTGTTTTGCAATGCGCGAAATACAAGAGGCAAAACTACCTACCAACTAAGATATAAAACTTCCGAGGGTCCAAGTTCAAAAAGTTGAATTTTTGGTTTTTTACTCTCACCAATAATACGTATTTTCATATTTACTCACAGGAATTGCTATTGATTTGCATGTAATTGTACTAAATACATATAATTTTTTTGTTTAACATAATATATCAATCAATACTCATCAACAGTGACAATTTTCATATTGATGCAAAACATCACGCACTAAATGGAGTTTTTGAATGGTGCGTGATGTTGTGCATCACCCTGTATAATTATATAACCTGAAAGATTTTTTTTTTTGAAAACTATTTCATTTCTCCTCCTTTTCGTGCTCCCTTGAATCAAATCAAACTCAAAGCTTGCCTGTTACAGGTCTTATTTTGGATTGACTAAAATTATCGTCATTTTTATTCACTTGTATTCTACTTGCTCACAATTTCAATTTAATGAAGTATTGTATGCGGCTACCAAAAGTGCTGCAATCAGGTTTGGTCGTATGTACTTATCTGAATGAATGTGATAGAGTCAGAAACATACCTACAGCTAGAAATATCTCCAATATTCAATCAAAAATAATGTTCTGAATCAGAATATTAATTACTGAACATGTGTAGTAGCTTGGTAAAATTCATATTCATATGGAGATGTTTATTTTCACAAAATTAGAGAATGAATTGATTTGTTATAATTTTTTGTTCGTTCCATCATAACTTCTTAACCTAGACTCTGATTTTAATCGCTAGAAATGAAACATTATTAAAAAAAAGGTGTGAGTTCCGCTGGAGGTTTACTCATGAAGAATTGATGGGTAAACATAATAATAGTGTGGTTGTGCGTGAGCGCAATGCGTTGCACATACACAACCCTACACCTACATGTTATGTAACGCACCCAAACGGAGTTATAATATTGTAAGAGTTACAGTTACGTGAATCTGACAATTGTAATTCTCATTTAGCTCTCACCATAGACACCAAGCGCGAAAATGTTTACACATCAAAAAAATTTGGGTCAGAAAATTTAACAAACTTCAAAAACTGGAACTAAAATGTAACAAAAAAGCATTATAGTAAATTAATGATTTTTTCAAAAAATAAAATCGAATTAAAAAAAGTGACAATAAAAAATGTTCTAAAAAGATAAAAATAATCGTTTTAAACTTTTTCCAGCAAGATATAGGTCAAAAGACAAGAATTATTGAAGTCACTACTAATTAATAAGTTTTGTCATATAATTTTCCGGCACTGATATATAAAGCCTACATAGTTAGGAGAAGAGCGCCGACTCAAAGGTTTTTTTACCCCTGATCTGAAAATATACTCTTTGATTGTTATCAGTGTAAGTAATTTATTCATCCTAGTATCTATTACCTTTTAATGCTATCATATTCCTGGATAACACGACATCTGCACTATTACCATTCACTAGGTGGTACTAGCATTGCCACTACATGGAATGTGCTGCTTGGTTTCATTTTATTTTATGCTGTGGAATCTACATAGGTACATATTATGTACCTACTAGATTTCCTTGTTTTCACAGTATAACCAAAAGTTTGTAATTTTAGTCAGATAGTCGCTAATTTTGGTAGGAGCATTAACTAGTATACTAATCCAAAAACCAGGCTTATTGATTTTGGTGGGTACATCTTTATTTCATTATTCAAGGAAACTTTTAGCATTTAAAGCTCAAATTCATATGTAAGTATATGTTATTTTACAATAATATACAGTATAAGATACGTAAACCAGGTAAACCCATATAACGGGTGATTCAGTTTAACACGCACCATAAGAAAATCCCCTATGGTGCGTATTAAAATGACTCACACAAGTTAAATGATACAGATGAGGTGAAAATAAATGCACCATTGAGAAAATAACAGAAAAAATGAAAGGACTGAAATTTTCGCGAGATATATTCATTATATAGGAGAAAGTCTGAAAGAAATTTGTGCCTATTAGTTCAGTAGTTTTCCAAAAAACTAGAGAAAACAAATTCCTGGAAAAGTGATTTTTTCATGATTATGAGAAAACTACAAAAAGGCTTGGGCCAAAATTTATACAAAAAATAGTTCTCATATAGTCTCAGGTTTGATCAAACATTCGTGTTTATTAGTTTTTTATTTTGCGATAAAACTGGAAAAGAAATAGTTGCTGGAGAAAATGTTTTGATCATGATTTTGAGAAAACTATAAAAAGGATAGGGCTAAAATTTTCAGGAAAAGTAGTCCTCATATTAGACTAGATCTAATAACAGTTTGGTGTTTATGGAGCATAACAAATTATTGCAAAAATTACTACAACATTTTGTCTGTTAGAGATAAGATAATAAATAATAAACTCACCTGAATGAAAATTCAGTGGTCTATAACATTGTTTCTGGGCACTTTTCAATAAAATCATAGATTCAGAAATCACAGGGCCATGTTTATCGAAAAATATGGAGTAAACTTAGTTTTTGAAGAAAAGTATGAAAATCACAGGTAAATTTTTTGAAAACAATGAGAGATAAGAAGAAATTGTATGGTAACGTTATTATTTTCTCGATGGTGTATTTATTTTCACCTCATTTGCATCATTTAACCTGTGTGAGTCATTTTAACATGCACCATAGGGGATTTTCCTATGGTGCGTGTTAAACGGAATTACCCGGTATATGTACATATTATTATGCAGGTTGGTACTAACTTCAATGATACCTCACTAGAAAAATACATAAGATTTAAGTTTTCTCAATATAAAAAGTGGCCAGTGTTTATTCAAAGTTTTGAAATAAATTTTTCTGACTTAAACTTCAATGGGCAGTTGAATGGTGCTGGTACGAAGTCGATACAAACAAAATTAACTGAGATAGAGTTGAATATTGAACAGGGGCCTGCACGATCACCTGATTTAATTCCATACTTTTTTGGAGGGGACACATTAAAACGAAAATCTACCATTTGGGACGATTTTATGAAACTATTACTGCCTTATAAGATGCCATTACCTCTTGTAGTAAAGATATTAATGGTCAACAGCTAAGTCCACTAAGAACTGAATTTTACTACCGCTTTCGGCACTGCATTCTGGTTGAAGGAAAATAGTTTGACCACTCTTTTTAATCATTTTATTCTAGTCTTCATTTATTTTTGTATAATACAAATACAAACTAAAGACGGTCTACTGAATTTCATTATGTTTAGTTTTCATTAAATTTCTGGTATAAATTCTAACAAGTCATGATTAATATTCAACTCTATCCGCGCCAATTTTATTTGTATCGACTTCAAATAGGCACCATTTGATTTCACGTTGAATTTTAAGTCCGAAAAGTTTATTTTTAACCTTCGTGTACGTCATATTGGTCACTGTTTACATCAACGAAACTTAAATCCCGAGTATTTTTTCTGTGGGGCAACACCGAAGTTAAAGCCCTACATACTCGTGCGAGATTTTTAGGAATCGAATTATTCATTTACATGTGAGTATTATTATATTATAGCGAATGAAAGTATAGGCCTGCAATAGTCATTTTCGTAGCCTGTAACTTGCAGGAATGGTTGCTTACTCTACGGCGATTAAAACGGTTATAGTTTATGATAAATAATATGGACCTATTTGGTAACGAATTCAAATTAAAAATTTTGCTGCATCACAGGCGAAAAAGAAAAAATCAATCTGAAAATCAGCTTGCAGAATTATTTGTGGAATAGCCAATACAAAAAAGAAAAAAGAAGGAAAAAAAACTTGAATTCAACAGAGGGTAATAAGATGGAGAAAAAAATTCCGTCGTCAATCTTTAGAACACCTAGGTACCTACCTAATAATTATATTATCGATAATCGAACGTTTGAAATCACACGGTCAACCTTTCGATAATTATACAAACATCGATAGGTGTAGGTACCTACTTCTAATTTGTCGTGGTTGTATTAATTAAATCAGTTTATTATAATATCAAAGCGAGAATCTATATATACTTTATGTTACCGCCGTTATAATTGGCCGAATAATATCAACATTAAATATTTCGAGAAATCTTCCAACTTTTACACAGAAAATAATTCTAAAAAAAATGAAAACTTTCAGACTGGCTGTGAATGATGATTTTATCTCTCAAAATCAACCAGCCGAAATTTTTTCAGCCAAAAATTCCGTTCTAAAGTAACAGTTAGGAAACGAAATATGACATGTACTTCTTGCAGAACTTTGCAGTAATATCCTTGACCTTTTCAGTTTTTTTTTTTTTTTTTTTTTTGTTTACCAAGAAAAAAAGAAATCGAGCTAAAATAATTTCAAAATTTGTTGTTTTAATCTCATTAAGCACATTTAAAGGCATCGTCAGGAGAGATGCTTATGCAGGGAGGGCTGAAATTTTGGTAGACAGTGTCTATAGTATAGTTGTCTTTACGTACGACTTTTAGCAGGTAGTTTTAAAAATTCTAGTGTTTTACATAACTATTACATTACCACTATACCGTATTTAGTCCTTCGTCATATAACTATGCTTGTAGGAACACAATTACCTATGCTAAATGATACGAGTGTTTAGCTTTTAATTAAATTTATTTTGCTTCGTTTTAATCGCCAAAATATGGGCCGAATGACGTACGGTAAGTGTAGTCATAGTGTCTCCCGTGTTAACATGGTGGGATGAAAGTGGGGAGACTGAGAAATTCGAGTATCAGTTACAATTTTAGGTTTATTTGCCTCAAAAATGGTTCAATAGCGATATTAATTTTTTATAAAGTTTCGAATTTCTTAAATTGTGTTTTTAATTAAAATTTTAACCTTAGAAATATATTTCCGGTCATTCTAACTCGATCATCTAATTTTAATTTTATTTTCTGCTGACAAATCGTTTACAAATGAAGATATAAGTGTATGTTAGCTTCAGCAACGAAACACAACGTTCAGTTTGAGAGGACAATTTGAAAAAAAAAATAAAAAAAATACCAACGTACGATAGTGATTGTCCATCCATGTAAGCTAAAAAGTTTTCAAACTTTATCCCAATCGAGTGAAGTATAGGATGCATTTCATTTGTTAGGATTTTTTTGTTTAAAAATTTTTCTCAATCACACCCTCTTTTGCCTGAGGAAGTACACTATTTTTCTTTTTTCGAAAAATGAAGTAAATGTACGCCAGATACCCCTACGAAACCAATACTCCGTTCATCTCCACGTACGATTACATTTGTTTTGCCTATTGAGTACAGATTAGTAACATTCTTTTGAAATTATGATAAATACGTATTTGAAACGAATTACTTATTAAGAACACGTAGACGTTCGATATTCCTAAGTGAGTGAGTACACGGTTAAAGAGTGACAGATAAAATGTTTTTGATTATTTGTTTCTTCAATTCTGCTTCTTTATCATATTTTCATACTCTCTTCAATTTTTACAATAAATTTTCAATTTAATTTCCTTCCTCTCCCTCTAGAAATTTAATATTAAAAAAATTTGTCTCTTAACTTGTTGCTTAGAACAGGGTCGGTAGAAAATAGAGTTTTTCGGTTAGATCCCTTCCTGTTGTCAAAAGAAAATAGAAAAAAATGGTTCGATCTACAACTGAGCCAATTTTGTGGTCACAGTATGACTGTAGAGACAGAAATAGAAAGAGAAGAATAGAGGGAAAGTGGAAAAAAAAAACATTTCGGGGGAAAATTATAATTTTCTTATATCTAAACCTCCTCCTATTGACTTTGGCTTAGAAAAATCTTATAGTAAAACTTCCGACAGGGTGAATTTGGGACTGGGGAAAAAAAAAATTTTAAATTATTTATTTGTGAAAGGGGTTTCCGAATATTGGAGAAGCCAACTTTTTTTAAGGGTTTTTCAGAATTTTGTAAATCTACTCATTTTTTTATTTTTTTTATAAGCCATGCCCGGAGAATCCCTCTCCTCCTCTATCGTCTGACCTGACTGCCGGTTAATTCATCAATTAGACATAGGTAACTCTGTTGATGTTAAAAACAACAAAAGGTAATTTTCTTAATACTTTTATATAGTTTCATGAGATCATCACATTTTGCAACCCATCGATAAGAATTCAATATCACAAGTGAATAGTTCAGAGGGACCATTCACCATCTTCCTCCACCTTTGTACTTTGTACAGCTGCGGTTATATTACATCAGAATTTGCTATCTAGTACACACAATTAATATCTAGTTTGTCATATGCGAATTTAAACCAAAATAACTTATTGGTTTTGGTGTGAGCAAAAAAATTATGGCAGCTAAAATCATAAACTTTTCTCTCAATGGTATGTTAAGAAGTCATTAATAACTACACTAATAATGACTGAATTACACTAGGGTACGTTCTTTGGTGTAGATTGTAAAAATCATGTTCTGACTTGTCTACAATGCCTATGTAAACTTGTGTGCTTGTAAAAAACTTATAATGAAAAACAATTGGTAGGCATTCTTGATTTTTGATTAGAGGGCGCCTAAATTCTTTTTTGATGAACCGATAAGATTGTTGAAAACTTGTTTAAAAAGAAAACCCTAGGCGAAATCGTTTGCATCAGCTTATAACTGGACGGTTATAAATAGCAATTGGAACATCAAAAATTTTCTTAATGAGAAAATTCTATTTTTTATTCCATCGTTTAAGATGAGCACGCCAAAGTTAGTGAATTTTCTAATCACAAAATGTTCAATATTTTGTCATACTCAGTCCTAAGAAAACTTAAGCAAATATTTTCAAATAACCGAACTGGTAAGAAATGAGTCACAGTTAGTTAAGTACAGATTTTATCATCTCATACAGGAAACCGAAATTTTGGTCTTTTCGCTGTGAATCTGTTTCAAAGATTCTGAAGAGTGTTATAATAATTTCTTGTTTTTAAAATAGATATCTCAATTAACAATATTGAAGGTTTAAATTTAATCCGATGATTATTATATATATTGGCGACTTCGAACACGTCTACTACAGAATTATATGCGATTTATTGCGAGCATAATATTAATTAGGTAATGTTTTTATGTTATAAAAATTTAGGAAACTTCTGATTTTTTTGGTTTTTCTATAATATTTTTCATTAGATTTCACAAAATTGCAAAAAATAGCAATAAATGTAATTGGAGCGGTCAATTTGAGGAAAAAATCACGAATGTTGAATATTCTTCGCTTTTATGATCTCTATAAAACGGACGAACCTCAGAAAATGAGTATGATGAGAGAACTCTGTGGTGTTTCTTTCATAATTATGCCTTAGCTTCCAGATTTTCAAGTCTCATCGATCTTTTCGAAAGTTTCCGCAATAAAACTCGAATTACATTCATAATACTAATAACAATGTTTTAATTGGCTAACTCTAGTTTCGTCAATAGTTTATTCGTTTCATGTTGAACAATTACGGAAACACTTTTTATAAGCTAAATTTAAAGAGGTATACCATAATTTTATAAATAAACTTCTCTATATTTGTACGCTACCTATACTCACATCTTGCAACATGTCGGTCATGGTTTTTAAGAGCCAGTAATGGGGGAAAAAAAAACTGAACAAAATAAAACCAATCACAATATAATAATCACATCACGAATTTCTCAGCCACACGATAAAAAGTTAAAATATTGGTGAAAAAAAAAACAAGCACACGATAAGCACGCGAAAATCAATTATGAGCACAGAAACCGTTTCCAATTACAGAACATGCCGGCGATTCAAAACTGACTACTATTAGGACAATCGTATATTATTAACGTTATGCCAAGTTTCATTCTGTAGAAGACTAGTTTGGGTGTACGGTAGAGGGGCAGTGAGGTAGTAGCCTTTGAATGCGGATTTTTTTCTTTTCGTTATGTTCATTGTCCATTTTCTGTCTGTGTCTTCTTCATCAATTGTTTTATTCTTCTAGAGGTAAATATCAAAAGTTCGTTGAAGACTTGGAGAATCTTTTTTGTTTTTGAGCTTTACATAATTTAAGGACATAATTATTATATTAATTTGTAATTACCTATAAGCGCAAGTAAATATTAACAGCCATATAACCTGTTATACCTGCGGTTAAGGTAACGCACAGCTTAATAAATTATTCATCTCGGTGTTTATTAATTATTAATTTATATATTTTTTCTAACATAGAGAATATTTTATTGTAACAGAATATATAACTTATCGCTAATTTGTAAGATGGATTTAGCTTTTTATGAGTAATAAAATAACTTTACTAATATTTGGTTCTTTAGTTTTAATAATTTTTTCATTTTATGCCGAAAGCCTTAAAATTTGCCGATTTTCTGGTGGATAGATGCGAATGAGGACGGCGGTATGTTGTACAGAATAGCTGGGGGAACTAAGAGCTCTGTCTGTGGAGAGTTTAATTCCAAATATTTGTCTTGCATGAATGGCCATGGATAATCAAAAGCTAAATTATATAATAGGTATAATTATGTAGACCTACGATATACGTATAATATTTCTCCTGTCAACTTATTTCACCATTAAAATCAATTTAATGCGAGAAGAAAAAATTAACTAATTATTTTTTTTGTATCCAAATTAAACAAAATTTGCGTTAAATTTGTAATAAAATTATTTTTCTAAACGTTTTTGAACCACTTCGTCGTCAATTTTCGAGATATACTTTTGAATAGAATCAACAGAAATTCCTCAATCAAGGGCGTAGATAAGAAGGAATCCTGGGGGCCTAGATTCCTTCTATAGCTAAAAAAAAAACTTCCCATAAAAAAATAGTTTGTGTTTATTTGGTGGTAGTAAAAATGCCACATTTTGTTTTTGGAAACATAATAAGTTCTCATTGAAATTATAAATCTCTATCTCTACATAACATTATAAAATACTACGGGCTAAAAACTGTTGGAAACACTATCATTCCAGAACCACGGGACGGATTTGCATAAGATTTTCCAAAATAAAATTGTGCTATTCCAGGAAAGGTTTATTGTTATCAAGGAAGTCCGTGGCCCCCCTGGGGACAAAGTTACCAATTTTTACGATCTATGAAAACAGAAAACACACAAAACATTTCTTGAACAGAACGAAGAAGAGTAGAAAAGAGAATTGAAAAATACTCATCCCTCTCTTGGTTCATCGTCTGACGATTGTTGGTTGTTGAGGTGGATAATTATAATTCTCTCTGTCTTACTCTCTTTCCTTTTTTTTTTTCATCGGGTTTCATTCGGGTCTACAAAAAAAGGGTCAAAACAATTATTAGACACTACGTAAGTGAAGCTACGGGTTACAGCTCGTGAACTATAAAATACTCTATTGTTTCAATAAATTCTGGAGGATACAACCCAAGATGTTGTTAAAAATTTTTTATTACGGGAAAACTATTACTGACAACAAAAGCAACCAATCTGAATCGAAAATTTGAAGTATTTAAGAGATTTATTGAAGTTAATGCTCAGTCGGCTAGTGGACTTCAGTCGCAAGTCATCAAATTTGTACAAAATAAAGGTCTTGACCCGAGGAAATGTGGTGATCAAGGCTACAATGAAGCTGCTTTAATGAGTAACTGCTACACAGGTCTCCAAAAGAGAATTTCAGACAAAGGTCCTGACGCATACTTTATACACATGATTATTCTATACACAGCACAGCTCACCACAATTTAAATTGAGTCCTAAAAAAACGCTGTGAAAGCAAATAGAGAAAATGAAAATTTCCTTAGAACTGTTGAATTTGTCAGTGATTTCTTTTGTGCCAGCATAATTCAATAGATTAGGCCTGAATAAATAAAACAATCGTTATCTAGCATGATTAATTTTTATAATTGATTTCGCTGAAAAATTCAATAAAATTAATTAAGTTTTTTTGAAATAATGTAGGTATTAAGGGCGGAGGACGACCCACTAAGCCGCAGAGTCTGATTCGAGGCTTTCTTATCTATTTTTTAGGGCCTTAGTGGTGGTATTATTGTGAGGAGAGAAGATTGGAAGAGCTTGACGAGAAGATGCGGATCTTCCTCCACTATTATATCAACCATTTTTATATAAGTTTTTGAAAAAATTCTACACATTAAAATTGATCTTATACTGAGACCTAGGGGTGGGGGTGGGTTCGTTTTTGTCTCATGACCCCAGGAAAATTTAGGCAATATTGGCTGAAATTCATATAATATGTATGAAAACTGTTGTACTTTGGACTTAATGTACCATGAACCTGAACTCTGTCCAGCTCCCCTAGCACTCCTAACGGAATTTTGCTAAAACACATTCAAAGAGCACAGTGAGATAGTGATATAAACAAAATTGCGTATTTATATCTTATAGTTAATCTGTAATTTTTATTAACAAAAAAATTTTTGAAGAAGCCAAAGTTTTTTTTTTTGAAATTTATTACGAAGTCTGTGGGAAGTACAGAACTGATGATGAAAATAAGGTTCATTCTGTTGGAGGTACTGAAAACATCAAAGAGTAAGTACTTACATATAATCATAAGTCCTTCAACGATTATAGTATGCCAGTCCCTAATTCATAACAATAATTTCCTACAAGGTTAAGGGGGAATTCTAAATTGACTACTGTAATTTCAGAACAACCCAACATCGTGTATCTAGACAGAATTATAATTATTATTTATTTATTTTTAGAATGATTAAGACTTTGAGAGAGAGATATAGGGACTAGCGGTACATTTCTTAAATAGCAGAAAAAAATGGAGAATGACAGGTTGAGATTGTCAGAAACAGTGGGAGAGGCAGAGAAATAGATACTGAGAAGATCCAAATTTTGAGAACTTGACTCCACTGCTTATTATCGACAACGTACTTTGCATAAAAAATTCATCAAAAGTTTTTTATAATATTCAAATTACTCTAAAACGTTTTTCTCCTACACTCAATATCAATAATACGTGTTGTAGGTAAAAAATGTTCTTGAAAAAATTTTCGAATGGTGCTGGCCCATTTGCTCAACCATCCCCAAGTGTTCTAAGAAGAAATTGAATGATCTACTAAAAATTACAGTTTACTTGGCCCAATAGTGATTATATTTCGATCTAAGTATTTTGATCAGAAGTTTCAGTTTGATTCTTTTAATCTTTTCAGTAGATTATACGGATATTTTACCTTCAATCGGGATTCTGAAGCGATTAAAAGGAAGAACAAACTACTTTTAGGAGTCATAAGTTCATTCAGATGTTAGTCTACAGCTGATTGATTATTCATCAAAATCTTATAAATGATTGTACGTATCCCTTACTTGACCACCGATACGAGTGCATGTTACAAGAAGTTCACTTTCCCAGAGACTAGTAATTGATCATCTGTATGAAAAATAAAACATGATCTGCATCTCCGGAAAAAAAATTAGCAATAAACGTAATACATGAATAGGAAACTGTTTGAAAGAGGAAGAGAGTGAAAAACGCAGAGATACGATTTATAATATCCCACATTTTCCATTTAGACCAATATTGAAAATTTAAAGGTGGACTATATTCAATCTTTCTTAAATGCTCAATCAAAAACTGAGCCTTTTCTACGGTTCCTTACCATCATCGAAGAGAGAAATTTCAGGTCTCCGTGAGAAATTGAAAGAAAATTTATTGTAGGTTTTGCATGCATTCGTGTGAATTTCCAAAGAGTCCGGGCAATTTCATGCGAGTATTTCATAAATTATCAGAAAAAAATTATCTAAAATTAAGATAGGTATAATACGTCTACGTATTTTTTTTTTTTTTTGACTGATAATAAACTATGTTTTTTAGTTTTTTTCAAGAAATTTTACGTTGAATTTGTAATTAATGACTGCTAAATGTTAGATAAATCACATTCGTGGCTGTTCAGCTCCCTCAGTATAGGAAATTTTTATGAAAATTTTGTTTCAGGCCATCATGCCAAAATTCAGAGGACAGAAGTGAAACCAAAAATAGCCATAGGTACTCAGATGCAGTTATAGCTTGAAAAACAGTATTAATTGATGGAAAAATTCAGTTTTCACAATTTTGTAATTTTATGCAAGTTTTTTGCATTGTTTTATTTCGTTCCACCCTCCCAAATTATTATAGGCTAACCTTTGCAGTTCCTTAAAACAGAACACAAAAAACTGAGAAAACTCCAGCGCAGCAAGCTATTCAAGAAAATATAGATTTTCTTGAACAAATAAACTGAATAAACAAAAGAATAAATAAATAAATAAATAATAAATAAATACCAAAAAAATTAGAAAAATCAAAATTTTTTGGCAGAATGCTGGCTAAAAATTAGGTAAGTACTTTAAAATTAATTGTTAAACAAATTAATATTGTGGGGACTCTCCTGTATGAGGTATAGGGGCTCGGACCCCTCGACGACAGTTGCCGCCCCAAAGGGCAGGTAAATTATTCGTCTACGTGACGTAAAACACAAAGTACGTTCGATCGTAATTACTTGCAAGTACATGCAAGTAATGTACGAGTACCGAATTGTGACACAATGAGACAATGTCACAATCCGTACACAAACCTACCAGCCATCTCTTATCTCGGTAGGGGATGATGCGACCTGGCCGCCCTCACAGACGTACGTATATTCTTACGTACGTGTCTTTGTGTGTGTGTAAATAAGCCAGTGTTCGGTCTGGTTCTGGCTTACCCGTACTTATGTACGAAGTGGCTGAACACGCTTAAATTCTGTAGAATTTCCTTCTGGTGAGAATATCTCTCACAACAAGGTATTCCACGGTGGTGACCCCGACGTGATTTTTGGCTACGTTGTGAGGTGTCTTGAGGCACCAGAAATTAAATTAGACACAGAAATGAATTTAAATGAAAAGATACCGTATAGATAAGCTGTAGGATCTTTACTATATTTAGCATTAAGTTCAAGATCTGACATAACTTTTGCAGTAAATGTTTTAACTAAAAAAGTCACGATTTTGATTTAACTGATTGGTTAAAAGTTGAAAAGGTACTAAAATATTTGGTGCATACAAAGAATCATAAATTAGTATATAAATGTTTAGATAATGATCAAGTAAGTTACAAAATTTGGCGCAGTGCGCTGGCGAGAAACTCGCTTACTCGGCAAATAAAAATATTTTTTGCAGACTAAGACACCTTTTAGGTTGTCGAAGTAGAGTCTGCTGAAGTGGGAATTCACACCCCTCTCTTTAAAATATATAAACAAAGAGAAACCAGACAGCAGACCTGGAGGAAGAAGGTTGGACTCATGCCCCAACCCCCCCAACTTCGACTCGACACTCTAAGAATTTACCAAATTTGGAAGAAGGCCCTCAACACCCAGAATTAGCACAACTGGGAACTGCAATAAATAAAGAACAATTAGCAGTGAAAACGTTGAGAAGTGGTCAAACTTTAAGCCAAAGTTCTGACCCAAAAACACCTGTCCTACAAACACAGGAGCCAGTGTTTTTGACCAGCAAGGAAGGAAGTAGTTCTGTGGAATACGCTTGTCATCAGAAAGACACAGCAATGGTCCCACCACCAACTGGAAATGAAAACCCACAACCATCGCAGGAAGATAGTGCTCAGCCACAGCTGACGCCTCAAGTCTTGGCACAAATTATGCAGATTTTACAGTTACAGCCAGGGCAGAACCCCAACTTCTACAGACGAAGGATAGAGATCCTGGAATTTCTGCCCAATGAGGTAGATTTGTGGTTGACACTCTTGGAAGGCAGGTTCAAGACCAAAAACATTACACTGAACCAGTGGTATCTCCACATCTGTGATTGGAAAAACTAAAAACCAAATCATTGATGATGTGATGGGTGGTATGAAGATGGGGGATGACAAACCCTCAATCTTCATGGCAAAATTGAGGCAGATGCAAATGGTGGAGCAAATCCTATACCAAGGAGGCGTCAAACTAGAACAAGGGGCCATCTATGCGGCCGAAGACCCTTCAGAAAAATACTCATGCCGCCTGTTCATAAAGGACAGGAGGAACAGGAGAAGGTACTTAATTGACTCGGGTGCAGACCTGAGCATATTGCCAGTCAACAAAACTCAAAAAGTACTCCTTCCAAAATACTATCTCTGTACTGTGAATGGTCAAAACCTTCCAGCTTACGGACTTGAAACTAGCAAAGTTGACATCGGACTCAAGAAAATCATGACGTGGTCCTTCACAATTGCAGATGTTCCAAACCTGATCCTGGGTACAGATTTCCTTGCACATTTTGGGCTGATCATTGACCTTAAAAACGGCAAATTGATCGATAGCGAATCTAAACATTGTGTGGATGGCAAAACGCTAGCTTACAGACTGGACACAAATATATCCAGCTGTACCAAAGTTGACGGACAACTCTTACAGATCCTGTCTCACTATCCTGGAGTCACTCAACCATCAATTCGCAGGCATCCTACCTATAAACATGAAACTGTTCATTATATAGAGACTAAAGGACCTCCTAGCCATGCTAGAGCATAAAGGTTACTGCCTGACAAACTCAAAGCGGCACGGGAGTACTTCCATCATATAATCAAGGAGGGTGTATGTCGCCCCTCAAAAAGCTCATGGAGCTCCCCTATCCACATGACCAAAAAAGCAAGTGGAGAGTGGCAAATTGTTGGAGACTACAGGGCCTTAAATGCCAAAACAGTTCCTGATCGCTACCCAGTACCTAATATAATGGACTTCAATGCAAATATGAAGGGTAAAACGATGCTCACCAAAATTGACATCAACT
This sequence comes from Ericerus pela, assembly GCA_011428145.1. NCBI lineage: Eukaryota > Metazoa > Arthropoda > Insecta > Hemiptera > Coccidae > Ericerus > Ericerus pela. The sequence goes on from WOFM01000429.1 coordinate 690,177, forward strand.
GGGCATTCCACCAAATTCCTATGGCTGACCAGGACGTACCAAAGACAGTGGTTATAACCCCCTTTGGACTATTCGAATACCTTTGAATGCCCTTTAGACTTCGCAACTCAGCACAAACTTTCCAGAGATTTATCAATGTACTGTTTAGGGAATTGCCGTTTGCATATGCATACTTGGATGATATTTGCATTTGCTCTGAAGGCGGCGAGCAACAGCACGAGGAGAATGTAAGAGCCGTCATACAGCATATACACACTGCCGGGCTTACTATCAACGTAGGTAAAAGCTTATAAGCACAGACTGAAATTGACTTCCTCGGCTACAAAGTATCGATCAAAAGCATTTCCCCCTTGAAGACCAAAGTAGAGCCAATACTGAAGTTCCCAAAGCCCTCAAATGTCGCTAAACTTAGGAGTTTCTTGGGGATGGTGAACTTCTATAGACGTTGCATGAAGAATGCAGCCGCCGAACAAAGTAAGCTGTTTGCACTAATTAAGACAAGCAAAAAGAAAGATAAAACTCCACTCAAATGGAATGAAGAGGCAGATCAGAAACAGCATTAAACCCACATGACCCCCCAGGCCTTGCTCATTTTTGATCATTTTTGCGGCAAAAAAACTGGGGGTAGTAGCTGTGGGTACTCTCCCATATGAGGTATAGGGGCTCGGACCCCTCGACAACAGTTGCCACCCCAAAGGGCAGGCAAATTATTTGTCTATGTGATGTAAAACACACAAAATACGTTCGATTGTAATTACCTGCAAGTACATGCAGGTAATGTACGAGTACCGAATTGTGACACAATGAGACAATGTCACAATCCATACACAAACCGCCCAGCCATCTCTTATCTCGGTAGGGGATGATGCGACCTGGCCACCCTCACAGACGTACATATATTCTTACGAACGTGTCTTTGTGTGTGTAAATAAGCCGTATATAAACCACCCGAACCGGCTCTAAAATAGCCAGTGTTTGCCTTGGTTTTGGCTTACCCGTACTTACATACGAAGTGGTTGAACACGCTTAAATTCTGTAGAATTTCCTTCTGGTAAGAATATCTCTCACAACAAGGTATTCCACACATATCTTGAATAATTATATCATGAAGTTGTAAAAAAGGTATAAGATAGTTCATGAATGATTGCGTAGCAAATAAAATAACAGCAAGTTTGTTTTTCGACCAGCTTTTATATGATTCATCTGGTATTTATCTTCTCTTCTTAGCAATATATTGAGGTTTTTTCAAATTACTTCAACGGATGAACCGTCGCGTGTATTGAAACCAAACTTTATAGAATGTTGGAATGTAAATTTCTTAAGCAAAAATTTATTTTTCCTGTTAATTCTTATAGGGAATATCGACTTTAGTTTTGCCATTCATAAAATTCTGAGTAAAACGAACTCTATATTATGTTCTAGCAAATTTTCGCATATTTTGAACATTTTTAAAGTATATCTGCATAATTATTAGCCATATTTGGCCAATGCATATTTTTCAAAACAGCCTAAAATCACTCAAAAATTAAAAAAATTGACAATTTTCTTCTTCTACAGGTAAATAAGTAGGTACTTATTTGAAAATTTTCAAAAAAATACAAAACAAAATTTTTTTCAGCTTTATTATTTGTCCAGCAAAACTTGATGTTCAGGAAAACTTTTGGCATATTTTGGAATATTTTAGCTTTTTTATGGAATATTTGTGCATATTTCATAATTTCATAATTTCAGTCGTATATTTCATGAGCTTGATGTGCATACTTCACTGTTTTTAGCACACTTTCCTCAAATGTAATCACTACGATAAACATGCAAGCTAACCAAAATTATTCCACCAAATTATTTCGTCAATATTATTCCCTTATATTGGATGTGCATGCGCCACTTCCCACATGGCCACACACATACACCAAAAAAAAACAAAAAAAACGTGAGTTCTTAGGGCATATTCATGAAGGATTGATATGTAAGCATTAAAAAGCTTTGTGCATGCACAAAACCGCCCATCTACATTTCATGTAACACGTACAAATGAGAGTTATGATTGTAAGATTTACAGTTACGTGAATCTGACAATCGTAAGTCTCGTTTAGCCTCTATCAAAGACAGAGTGCCAAGATGTTTACACATCAAAAAAATAATTTTTATAGCTTCCGCCGAAACAGTGGATTCTGTAGTGTTACCCAAATATGTTGGCAAAAATCCGGGGCAGGCACAAGCCAAAGCGCCTCAGGGCTTTTATGTTCTGTCTGTATCAAATTTTATGATTGTTGATTAAAAATTAGGTACCCATTTTATAACCATTACTAATCCACAAAAATGAAACGTAGTAGGATGTTCCGGACACAGCATCTGGCCTATCTGGACCAGAAACAATAGGGTTTGTTTTTGTCTGTACAGGAATGAGCGTAAGTTCTTTTCATGACTATCGGATAAGAATGGCAATGTGTACCGTGTTTGATAGAAATATCAATATAATATAATTATACCGTAATATTAGGTATGTAATTATAATATATTTTATACAAATTTCAGCTATAATAGTGCCAAAAGTTTCCGGAAATCATGAGATGAAAAACAAACCAACCCCTAAACCTGGGTCATTTAAAACAAGAGATTTTCTTCGAAATCTACATAAAAACTGTTCGCATTTTTTCTAGGACGGATAGAATAATTTTTCGTAATTCTCTCGAACTAAATAATTGACTAGAAAAACGAAAGGAACAACCATTTATTAGTTAAGCATAAATCAAATTGAAGGGGGGAAGAATAAAACATCAAAAAATTCAATATACTTCCATAAAATCGTTTCCAACCATCGAGTCATGTAAACGCTTTCACCGCAAAGTTTCTCCAAAACAGTACATTCTCCAATATTGCGAGACCACTGGAAATATTTGCGGCCATTATGCGACCGAATTTTCTCCAAATTGCGAATAATTTTTCAAATAAAGACCACCCAGTCGTCTACGGCGATAATTATTAACCTTCACGAATTTACGTGTCTTTTCACATGCAACGACAGATGATCGGATCTGGAGAATGTACGTTCACAAAACTGGCATCTGAATGGCCGGTCTCCGGTATGCTTGCGATAATGCCTGGTCAGTTCATCGGATCTGGCGAATTTCCATCCGCACCCCTTCCAGCCACACTGGAACGGTTTCTCTCCGGTATGCGTTCGTAGGTGCGCCTTCAAATGCGACGATTTGGTGTACGTTTTTCGGCAGCCTCCGTGCGTACAAGAGTGGACCACGACTTTTCGCTTCTCCCAGCTGGGTTTACGCAATTTTAACGGCGCCGTCGACAATTTGGCGCCATTTTGGTGGCAATTTGGACCACCGAGTACGATGCCTGGACGTTGAATCCAGGCGCTTGTCTGCGAATCGGCTGACGACGGATCGCACGAATGTCGCCAAAGATTTGATTCGTCGGCGTATTGATGGCATTGGGGGTTGGATTGGTTATGTTGGACGTAGTAAGCAGTGCTGTAACTTAGACCGCCGTAATTGGCCGCAGGTGAGTCCTGCGGGCAGTGTCTGGCTGCAGTGTAGACGTCGTTTACTCTGCTCGAGTAGATATTGTAGGTCGATGCGCTGTCGTTGTGTGTTTGCCCATCACTGAAAGGTAACGTATCCAGTTTGTTCCAAAAACATTCGGGCTTTGTCGATGATGCTGCGATATAGTCACCGAAATTCGTCTCATATTTGTCACGAGCGGCGAACACTAAATTATTGGATTCGTTTTCAAGTATTATTGTCTCCAAATCTCGCCATACCTGTAAAAAGCGACAAACGAAAAAATGGAGAAAGATTAATTCAGCTACCTGAGTTGCTCAAATCAGCATATTATAGGCAATATTTGATAGTGGTGGTGATGAAAGTTTTTCAATGATTATGCTTTGTCATGGGTACTAATGAAATAAGGACTATTTTTGTATCGAATCCCATGCCCATATGTTTTAAAGTTTTACTCCTACAATATCTCAGGAACCACCAGATTTCCATACAAGAAATTTAGATTAAGTAGGTATGTATCAATATATTTCATTCTTATTCATTTACTTCAAATCAATATTACTCACTTCCTTTCATCAGTAAATACAAAAAAATGTTTTTAATGATCAAAAGTTGTAATTTTTCAATTCCGCTATGCCTTATTTAAAACTTAATTTGAGGAAAATAACATAACTATGCTAAATGTAAAGGCAATCAATTGTATATTGCACACCAAGGTTCAAAAGTGAACGGTTACATGTGAGGGAAGTTTGCAAAATGATCATAGCGAGTAATTCCCAAATCATGTAAACTCACTTTTGAACCTTGTTGAGGAAGATATTTCATATAATTAATTATCACAAAGCAATGAAACGTTAGAATTCTATCATAGTGATGAGTCTTACACAAAAATTCTAAAACATAGAACAAAATATCAACCTTCTCATGGAGGCAGATTTAAGTTTCATTCAGAATGTGTAATCTCTACCTCGATGAAAAGTGAACATGCTTCTTTGTCAAAAGATGCTTTATGTTTTTACATAGAGGCACGTTCATTTACATCGAGATTACATTCATCTATGATAGTAGCTACTTTTCACTTGCAAAATACCAGCGTAAACATTGCCATTCTGATTATGTATTATATAAAATTATTAATGCAAAATTATTCCCTGAATTCTATGTGCATGTGCCAACGATAAATGTTTCCTTTTACTATGCTGACACAAGCCAAGTGCCTGAGGGCTTGTCATACATAAGAACAAAAATCCTTTTAAAGGCGAATCTAATGACATAAGTTCTAGAAACAGTTTATTTTTGGATCTTATATGTAAGTCTGAATACCGAATGAGGGAGTGTTGTAAAATGTCTCACACTAGCTGTTATAAAAAGTCATTAAGTAAAGATGCCTACAAAATTAAGTTTTTGAGACAAACAGGTGGAAAGAACAAATTTTCACTTTGTATAATTGCCAAGGTGGTATGAATTCCAAAATAATTAATTTTAAAAGTTTGGGCTCAGAAAATTCCCTCTTTAATGTCTCATAATTTGTTCTTTGATTTGGACAAGTTTGAAAAAGTAGATTAAATTTTAAATTCAAATAAAACTGCCTATAAGAGTAATTCATATATGTTATGACACTTTTTTATATGATGTGACAGTTTTTTATTTATTTTTAGACAGTTATATTTTATCTGTTATAACACTTTACAACATGGCTGTGACTTTTTAACCCTTATTGTAATGTGTCACTTTTGTCTTTGTGAATGGATTTTCTTCGGAATGTAGTTATTACCAAAATAATAATTCTTGTGTGCCATATTGAAACACTTGCTCCTAGATTTCTTCAAACATCCTGATGGCTCATCCATTGGGAAGGTAGATTTCATTTAGATAATAAACAGATTTTCAAATTATGTGTGTTTTGGGGTGGGCTCATTACAGGTTTTTCGAATTTTGTATCAAGTATACTCCAGCCAACGGCCCATGCGCAGGAGCCTCAACGGCATGGCCACAATATTGAGGATTATGATTTGAAAAACTATCATAGAATAATCTCAAAATTGTGACATTCCAATCCCTATGGTCGCGATACCGATTAAGAGGAAAAATGTAGTTGATCAAGATCGATCTTTTGATGATTAGACCACTTAAATTTTGTAAGATTCTCCATAAAAACCTCAATATTGTAAAATTTAATTGAGATAAAATGACGTGGGTATGCTTAAAATATGGGAAATTGTAGGCATTATCAAAATTGGTTGGAAGTAATCAGTGGTAAACATTGCCTATCCATGTTTTATACGGTAAAAAGTATAAAGATACCACACCAGATGTTTTAGGTCTGGTCTTCTGGGCCAATTCTGTTAAAATTTACTCCTCATTTCTTCTATTAAGTTTTAGTTCAATGTTGGTTCTTAGATGTGAGAATTGAAAAAACTGAAGTCTCGAATAAACAATCAAGCCAATTTAAAATTTAAAAAAAGAAAACAAAATAAAAAAAATGAAAAGTATGATAGTTATGCAAAAGCGTTCATATTTTTGCTTTAAAATATATTCGTCGAATGGGATAAGAAAAATGTAAATTCGGGACTATTTGAGCGTAAAAATGTTCTTTTCAGTTGTACCCCTAGTAATTCAAACAGCTTTTTCTTAGTTCAATTGCCACACTTTTCTTGATTGGACCAAGTTTTTTTTTTTCCTGAGAATTACTTTTGAAAAGAAAAGTTTATCTTTTCAATTTATTCGACACTGGTAAATCGAAAAATTTTTTGGCCAATTTTTGAGAGAAAAAATCATGTTTTGCACTTTCCGTCATATCAAACGGACCGATTAAAATAAATGAACCTGATCGAAATTTGATCATATCAAAGAATTGAAGCTTATCGATCATGATTGATCAAGTATATTACGTGTATAGGTCTTTGACTATATAGAACTGGACCAGTAAGGCTCCATAAGACCAATGTGAGATGCCTAACCCGTTTTTTTCCCTATATTTAAATTCCGTCCTTCCCTTACCAATCAACCCTTGCTTTTTTTGTTATTTCTTTCCACAGCTATACGATGTCCGAAATAATTCTGTCAAATTTATATGTATGAATTGCCATATGCCTACACACCTAAACTTGCTTAGGTATTTTACAATGTTTATTCATATTCGGTATATCTTCTTTCCCACTTAGCCTAGCCGTGAAATACATACGTGTATTGTGTAGCCTAGATGCGAGCATTCTTGTTTTGGCTTGCCTATACTTTGCGGCATATGCAGTTGCTTGTCTGCCGGGTTGAAAAATACGTTACAATTTAAAAACTGCAGCGGCCGAGACTCTAATCTTTTGTGATTCTGTACAAGGGGATGCAATTGGCGGAGTGATTCTGGGGGTTCTTGTTTTGTACCTAGGCGCGATTCGTATAGTTAGGCTAGCAATTAGTTGAATTTTAGCAGTCGGATCTCGCCATGTAGAAGTTTTTGCTTCGAAAGTGTTTTTTCTTTTCTACTAATTTTCACTCAAAGTAAATACTTACTCAATCAGCAGGCCCTCTTCGTTTAATGTAAATCAAAAATATCGCAAATTGTGTGTATAAAATTATCCTTGCTCTCAAGGTTTCAGGCCTAGTTGTGGAAAATATGTAAATTTTGATTTTAATACTCTTTGAAATATTTTGCCCACAAGAGCATCCAATTTGTAAGCTCTTTTAGTATTGTTTTGAAATCTAATTATTACAATTTGATCTTCTTGGTCAAATACAAATTTTGCCGAAAACAAAATTTGAAAAGAATCACAGAAGGGCGCGGAAACCGCATTTCCAGTGTGATTCTACATCAACAACCAAACTGAGCAGTAAGATCAAGTGCTAGGATTTGCCGCCAGTTATGAATTTTCCAACTTCAACTGTTTCCCATCCCATAAACGCTTGACAGCAGGGCTTTTTCAGCCAGATCAATGAGGGGTGACTCCAGAATCTCACCTGCCAGACATCGCATCATTTCCAGGCCGCTGCGAAGCTGTGGATCCAGGATCAGTAATATACCGTTTTTCTTTTATTTGTTCTTTACTTGTTTTTTTTCTGGGAATTGAAATTTGTTATAAAATGATAGCCTAAATAACTAGTCATGTGGTGGGAGGGGGTGGTTGGTTTTTCTGGTGATTTGGGTGTCATGTTAGTTGTGGTGATTTTTCCTTTTTCCTCCCAAATTCTCATTTTTCCTACACTTGGCATGCAAGTGTTTTTACCTTTTTATCAACTCTTTCTTGTTTGGTTGTGTGATTTTTTCGGACGTCACAAATGGTTTTGCTTGGGTTCACCAATTTAGAATACATCTGTTAGAGACATCCCTTAATTTCACAAGGATAACGTATGTAAACATAATGCAATACGTCAAGAGGTACGCAGTGGTTGCCTATTTAGCACAGGCATGTCCAACCAGAAATCATTATTCTTTACCGGTCCAGTAAAATAAATGTCATACTACATAATATGGTCAAAGGTATCGATACCGAATCAAGATCAATTTTTCATCGATCTTTGACGGAATCACTGCTGCGCAGTAAGTATATATATTCAATGAAATCTACCAAATAATGGATATCAACAGTTGGTCACTACATTATTTTTGTCACGGTAAGCAATTTTTTTTGGTGATTCTTTCTGTAATTTGCAACGTATTTCTCACATTTCTTGTTCTTCTTTTCACTTTGAGATGAGGTAAATACTTTATGGACTTCCTCGTTAACTAATCAAACATTTGAAGACGTCATTGTGCCTAACAATTAAGAAGTACTTCATTAATTTTGACCTTCAAGGCTGTCGAATTAAAGTCAGTGTTAAATATGCTGAAATTATTCGTTTATCATAAGCATCAAGTTATATAAATATTGTCGTTAATTGAAATTTGACTCGTTTCAGTCGGGAAGTGACGTTTTTTCACCAAAAATTTCACTTTTTGGCCAACCAATGTGTGTTTTCTTTCAAATGGAACAGTAATGTGTCACCTTCAACGACCTTGCCCAACATTATCATTTCAAAATATATTGAAGGATGGAGAGGTGGAATATTTACTTCTCGCATATTTCCGATTAATAATTCAATGATGTCGGCATCACCTACTAGGAAATGATGCCAACTTTAAATAGTATTCTGAGATTAGTAATGGAAAACGAGAAACCTGTTTTTTTTAATTAAATTTGTCAAATTAGAAAAAATAAAGCAACTTTACCGTTTTTCATAATTTAACTGTAAATTATTTTCAGATATACTTATCCTCTTGTAGGTGACATAATTTTCCAACGAGGCTCTATAATAACAGTGGGCTAAAATTTTCAGAAAAAAAATGGTAGGCTCAGTTCTGATTGAGCCACGGGTTGAAACATAGGACTACGACTGTCAGATCTAATTATTGAGTATGCTTCACAAGGTAGAAGTGAAACTTCTGCATCTTGAAAAAAATATGCCACTATATAAAACACAATAACATTAACTACTTATAAAATCCATAACGTTGCCACTAGGAGAGCTATTAACTTCCAAGTCAACTTAAAATTTATTTTAGCCCAACAAAAATAGACATAAAAAATTTAATTTTTTTTACTTGTTAATTCTGAAGTTATGGTGTTACAAATAAACAAATACACGTACATACACACATTCAGAAAAATATAAATTTTTCTATTTATATGTATGTATTACATTTATATGGTAAGTCTAAGCTTGACAAAGAATACTGGAGACTTGGCCACATCCAGTAGAGTACATTTTTAGCAGTGGTATGTGCAAACTTACGAATCATTTTGTGAGCTTTCTATGGCATTAACAAAAAAATGTCAAAATATATTTTTTGTTGAAAATTGTATTTATAGCTATATAGGTTTTTGAAAATTTTTTTGCATCTTCATCAAGAAAAGAGTGAATCACTAAAAACTTGTTGTGGAAACAAAAAGTTGATTTTTAGGGGTGAAGTCGTAGTCAGATTTTTGGGAATTTTCAATACTTTGAAAATGGCACTTTAAACTACCAGATTCCGAAGAAAAACCTTTTCCCTGATTTTATTGAGTAAAAACATTTAATTTGACTGACATTATAATTCAAAAACCTTCTGTATAGGTACTTCAACCGCAACCATTTAGACGAAAAAGTCATTTTTTACGTCTTAAAGAATGAGAAAGAAAAACTCTAGCGCAACAAGTCACTCTAGAAAATGTAGGTTTTCTTAAACAAACAAACGAAAAAATAAAATAAATTAACAGATAAATGAATTAATGAATGAATAAATGAATAAATAAGACAATGAAAATATCAAAAATTATTTGGTAAAATACTGAAAATTAGGTACTTTTAAAATGACGTATCAAGAAGATTCATATAGTGAATTGTATTGTGAAGTTATAAAAAAGGCATGCAAGTTATTTTAGGATTATTAACAAATAAAATAACATCAAGCCTGTTTTCTGACAAGCTTTGTTGATTCATATAAAATTCATCGTCTCCTCTTAGCAATAGTTTGAGATTTTTTCAAATCACTTCTATGGATGAATCGATTAGCCGATTAAAGCTAAAATTTTTCAGAATGTTAGAATTTAGTGTATTCAATGCCTATACTAAATTTCGTGCCTATTGCTTAAAAATTACGCATTTTAGAACCATTAAAGCTCTGAAAATTCAATATAATAGGATGTACCGGACGTACCATACCGACGATCAGGGCCAAAAACAATAGGCCTCATCCTTGTCTAGATCTAAGCGAGTGTACCAAGTTTCACGACTGTCGGATGAACACTGCAAAACTGTACCGTGTTACAAAGAAATGTGTATAATTATATGAGTATATACCCGTATGAATTTCAGATAACAGTGCCAAAAGTTTCCTGGGGTCATGAAACGAAAAACTCACCTACCTTCACCCCTGGTTCTTAATACCAGATCGACTTTATAAATAAGTCGATTTCCTTTGAAAACCTTCATAAAAATGGAGATTTAAAAAATAAACTCATTTTCATTACCTACATCATAATTTATTATAAGCTGTTAATATTTAAATATTAACTGCCTATAAATCACAAATTCTGCGCATTCACTGTATAACCGCAGTCTTGTGTGGAGATAAAAATTTACTTAAGAGAAAGTTGTAACCGTTTTTCGGTTCTGAAAAGCGAATTTCTAAATTTTTTCACCGCATAAGGAAAAAATAAAAAAGATTTTCGAGCCTTTGCCTCTTGACTACGCCTACAACAGCAGTTTTAAAATGACATTAGTCCTACCGAGCAATTAACGAATGAAAATTGTAGTTGAATTATTTTTCACTTTTAATTAGGTAGATTAAAAAACAAACATCTCCTAAAAAATGTGCATAAATTGTTGCTATCACTATATCAATTCACATATACGGTAGGTATAGGTTGGTACATTTTTTTAATGATAGAAACATAATTATTATTTTTGCGAGCGAATTTTAAATTTTGCCTATGTTCGTGTCGAGAAGTAGATAGGCTTAACCAACGAAAAGACCTTCGTAATCCAAATTCGATGTTTTGAAAATTAAGAGTTTAATTAATGTCATCTATTAATTATAATGAAAATATGCAGCAAATTTAGGAAACACAAGATTATCATTACCTAAGAAAAAAAACTCTAGGGCAGCAATAAATTAAATATAAATTAAATAAACAAATAAATAAATAAATAAATAAATACAATAAAAAATTAAAATACTTATCAAAAGTAGGTACTTGGTAGAATGCTAGGTAAAATCTACGTTTAAAATGAAGTTTCAAGGAAATTCATAATGAATAATTTGAATTGGTTGTGAAGTTATAACGGCTTGGCAAAAAAAATAACGGCAAGCCTGTTTTCCAATTAGCTTCTTTGTTTCATCTGGAATTATCTGATACCAACTCTCGTTAGAAATGATGGAAGATCTTTTCAAAGCCCTTTTACTCATGAACCATTATTAAGCTGACTGAAACTAAAGTTTTGCAGAATGTTAGAATATAATATATTTTATATCTGAGCCAAATTTCGTGACGATTAATTAAAAATTATACGCATTTTAGAACCATTTAAGCCTCAAAAATGCAACATAAACAGGATGTACTGGACCTACCATCCGATCAATCTAGACCAAAAACAATTGGGTTCATCTTTGTCTAAAGATCCAAATAAGTGTTTCAAATTTAATGACTATCGGATGAAAATTACAACCTGTACTGTGTTTGATAGAAATGTATACGTAGGTATTTTACATTATTATTCATAACATATTATCCTTCATAAGTATAGGTATTTTAAATTCAGACTTTTGTAGTACCTTGGGTAGCCTAATTATTTAAAAAAATCATCAGTCGATATCTTTGACTATCAGTGAACAACGATGATTTCTGGTTGTATGTGCCGACGCTAAATAGGCAACCACAGCATACCTTTTGGTGTACCTAGGTACCTACTTTGCGTTTATGTACACCATCCTTGTGAACTTAAGGGATGTTTTTATCAGATGTATTCTAAATTGGTGAACACAAGCAAAATGTCGAAAATACGCAAAAGGTACTATAGGATTGACTACTTTTTTTGCCGGCATGTCTTGACATTAAAAAGTACTTACATTTGGTCTATTGGAGTTTTACTGGTCCAGCACTATATAGTCAAATGTCGAGATAAAAGAACCATTGATTTTTACGTTACCCTAATTAACGTTATTTTAAGATCATTCATAATTTCTGGTGTATTTTGTCAGAATTTCTGATAAAAAGGACCTACCTATGACTATAAATAAATTTATCCCAGTATCTTATTTGGATTTTCGCACAATTATTCAATTAAAATTTTTCCTAAAATCGACAAAAAACTGCTGAACTTGAAAGAATTAAATAAATTCAAAAAGTGTCCATTTTTCAACCACTAGCTAAGAAATTTAGCTATCAGGTAGGGCTAAAATCCTATTTAACTCTTGGCATAATCTGTTAGTTAAACTGTTAGAGTTACACTGATTGCTCGAGCACTTGTTGGCTACACTGATATAATATATCACGTCTACTGACTCTCTCAATACTTATTTATTATTCATTCCTCTTTCTGGTGTTCTTAGAGTTAATCTTTGTTATTCTCTATACAAGAAATACTTACTTGATGCGGTAATGGAGTGTTTTATATTAATTACTTAATTAATTTTATTATCTCATCATTTATTTACTGAATACTTAATGGACATATTGCGGCCAATGTCCAATATAAACTAACCGAGCTCTTGATTGAGGATGGAAATACCAGTTCTGAATCTTTGATTTTATTCTTCAGAATTGCTGTATTATGAGAACAGGCCCACGCCTATACAAAAATAATTAAGCACCTATAGCAGACTACAAAAAAATTTTCTGAGGAAGAGAATATGATTATGACAAAAATTACAAAATTGACAAGGGAAAAAATGGTCATCAAATAAATTTTTAGCATAGCAGAAGAGAAAAAGTAAAAAAACAGGGTGTGAAAAAATAGTTTTTCGTAAAAATTTGGATACTAACAGTATGAAGAAAACAAAAAGAGAGTAAGGGGCCCATTTTGGACCAAAAGAGAGTGTTCTCGTTTTTTATCCAAAAAGAGATTAAATACCCTAAAAAAGGAGTTCATCTGTGCACCCTAACCTATACGCTGCCTTTAAGTAGGTATGCGTAATTGATATCTAAAGACATTAATTTTACATAAAAACTGTGGGGATGTTATCTTAATTGCTCCTCCTTTCAGGACTCAACCCCACCTCAACAGATGGGTCATGGACCTACCAAATAATTAGTGCATTGCACCTAAAACACATAATTATTCATTGTCTGTATACACTCATACAGATGATGCATGTGGCTACACTTATGGGTAAATCTGTTAGGGAAGGCCAGTACGTATGTATTTACATACTCACTAATAAAGTGTGTGTTTCGGTGTATATAATGCAGCCACCGAATCTTGCCCCAATATTCTATCTGTAACGTTGGTATTAAACTGGCTGGCTACTGTTAACAAGGAACGACTCAGTTGCCAAACATGTGAAAATTTATTCAGTTTGTAGACCCAGTTATGTAGGCTTACCTACAACAAAAGCCACAAAAATCTAATTTTTAGAATTCATTTTCAATAGTGATGTAAAAAATTATTCATTTGTTGGGCCTGGTTCACTTGCTCTTGGTTTTTTAGTCTGCTCCCCGCTCCAAAACTGCTCCGATCATATTTAAAATAAAAGTCATTGAACCAAGAATGAGTGTAACCCTAACCATGTTAGATTGAGCAGTAGGTATCTGTCATCAATATTCATGCTATGAAAACGTAGTATCCCTTACTCCCTTCAATATAATCAAAGATATCAAAAGAAATTGGTTGAGAATAGAGACACTGAGTTTTGTAACATGTTGACAAACGATTCCATGAAAATTTGACTTAATTCGTACATTTTGTTTTCAAAATATTACTGAAATCCCATCATTTTCCATTCCTTGCAATGAAATTTATCAAGAGAAATTATGAGAAAACTGTTAATTGCAGAAAGCTGTAATTTTTATAAGATATTGTAATATGTTAACTGAAAATTCTGTGAAAATTTCAGCTCTCTACAACCAACAGTTCTCTTATAATTTCTCTCGATATCTTTCATGATATGGAATAACTATGCAAATAGTATAACCTAAATCTAGTTGCAGAATTTCAGCGATATTTTGAGAACTAAGGGTATGATTTTACCCAGATTTTCAATGGATACTTAGTTAACATAATTTCGATATCTCTGAAAAATTGCAGCTCAATCTTACCTTGGATTTCCGCGATATCGCTGAAATTATGTTCAGATTGAGTGATTAAAATGATATTAAGGAATCAATCTAATTGAGGATTTGACGGAAGTTCAGCAATATTTCGAAAATGAAATGTGCGATTGAGCTGAAATTTTCACAGAATTTTGAACCAACATACTGCAAAAACTCATAAGAATTTCAGCTCTAGACACCTAACATTTCTTTCGTGATTCCTCTGGTTATCCTATGTCAATGACAAATTATATGAATTGAACTCAGTTTAGCTGCTAACAACAAAAACCAGCGTCAGAAAAAACTGAGAAAAGTTTGTTTTGGTCTTCGGAGCATCGGAGCAGACTTTACCACATCGGAGAAGTTTTAGGAACCAGCTCTTTTAAAAAACATGGTTCTTCTAACCAGACTGCTCCGGAGCAGCCCATCCCTAATTTCCAAGTTTTAAAATTAATAGTTTACGTAGGCACTTATTATACCTACTACCAGTAAAACTTGGATAAGTAAAATCCAAAGAGAGAACATAAATTGTTACAGATAACGAGTTTTTTGATTCACAAGATTTTCACTTTCAAAGGTCAAGAAATGAAAAATTTTGGTCAAGGAGATGTTTTATTTACGGCGGTGAAAGAATGAACATTATTCACTTAATTTTGTATGGATTGAAGACAAGAGCTATGTTTGTTGAATATAAATTTTCAGTTATGGAGATAAATTTCTGGAGGAATTTCACTTTCTGAGGTGAAATGTCGCTATTCCAGCTCCGAACTTTATTCTTTTATCGAGGTAGGTAAGTACTAAGACTACTACCTTTTTTTACACTGAAAAGTGATTGAAGCTGAAAGGAACAAGATTTATTTTGCACTAGGGGAGGTTTTACCCTTAACCTCGTCCAGAGAGAGGGGAAGGTAAAGATTGATTCCCCTGAGGCCAAACTTTATGAAAAGGCCCTATGGAACCTCTTAAAATTCTTATACCCACTAAAAAAATTGGAAAGGTTGATTATTTACTAAAATCTCTCTCTCCAGGTTTCACTTATTAAAGTTTTACTGTATCTAATTCTGATTTCACATATTCCAATCGGATTTACCAATTTTTGAAATGTTGGCAATAAACAGAATATTCTGTACATAGGTGTCTACAGAAAAATGATCAAATATGACGTTCATATTTCGAAAAAGAAAAAAAAATGCTGATCGGCGCTTAACAGCATCGATTTTTATTTGAATTAGGTATTTGCTTAAATATTTTTTTAGAATCTTTCAATATCGATTAACACGCGTTTAAAATTAAACCCAATGTAGAATACGCATATAAATTTTCACTATTTATTAAACTAAATGAATTATTTGCATTCATGAAGTGAGAAGAAAAAAAAATAAAAAACATGCCTTAGGATTTTTTTATACCCAAGAATCAATCTGAGATATTATCGTTAAAACTTAATCGTTCAAACGAAATAACGATACAAAAAATTCGCATCATTAATGTCCTCTAATTTTTTATTACTTTTTACGATTCTTCACCACGTAAAGTAATTAGGTATACATAAGAAATTCAGGTCTAGCTATTTCAATATTTTATGGAACAACTTTTTTGTTTTTTATTTTTTTTGTGACTGTTTATTTTTATTTTTATTTTTTTTTTGTTCGAGTTAATATTTATAAATATTGATCTCTTTCCAAACAGAAGAATAGTTAAACTCTGAATTCTTGCAAAAAACAAAAAACCTCACTATAATTTCACTGATTCAATATTTGAATGAGATATTTTGTTAATCCCCAATTTGCGTTAATAGACTTTTTTTTTTTTTTTAAAAAAAAGATGAATAAAAAATAAAAAACTTTTCTGGGTATGTCTTGAAAATTTAATTTAAAATAACCTGTTATTGATTTTTTTTTTTTTTGTTTTTTTATTAAAAATATTATTAATTATATTTAATTATTATCTCCAGTTTTTTGTGAAAAAATTATTAAAACATGATGTATATATTTGTCAACGACAAAAATGGTTGACCAGCATCAACAAAATTTAATGTGACTGTCTTTCGTAATTCGATATTTGTTTTTTTATTTTAAATTAATAGATTCTGTGGGCTATTGGTTTAAGGTAAATGTGGGTGAAAAGAGTCGTAATAAGCCCATGCACTTACTTACTTCTTGAAAATCGGCCATATTACGAAAAAACTGCAAAAATATTAACACACGTATACATATATACGATATAAATGTTAGGTATTAATGGAAATTGAATAGTGATCAAACTGGTTTCAACACGTTTTTTCGTACATCGCGCGATCACGTTCATAATTCACTGATTGTTGTTTTACGTGCAGAGGATAACAGACGAGAACTGTGAAAATGTTTTACACATAAGTAAAGACAAATTGTTAGTACGTTATAACAATTCGCGTTAAAGGATTCGAGGCTGTCCGAAAGGCGGTCATAAATTGGACCATTAGGTATAGGGGCACCAATCAGCCAAAAGGTGTCCCAGCTTTGTCGATGCGTTTTCCGGTCGACGATTTCAAAACGCACTCACCCATCGTACGTCCGTGGACGGTAATCGATGTACCTACTTTACTGAAATATTTTTAAAACAATAATCTTTTATTTTGCGAATGGTTTCGCTATAGCAACATCTCAGTAGATAATTCGATGAGTTCAATAAAGTTAATTTTAATTTTGGTTGGCAGTTCATCAGCTGAGTTACCAGGTCAAATTAAATTTTTCATAAGCTAGAAAAATGGTTCCATTTTGCAGACTGACTGTCAAAATAAAAAGGACTATCGAAGATAAGAATAGAGTGCTATCAGAGTTTTACCTTCTGCGCATTCAAAGCTGCGCACATTTCATGAAATTTATCGTTGAATTTTTGGGAGATGTCTGTTTTCACGTCATTAGAGCCGTAAGACGCATGCGCAGTAATAAACATCCTAATCGGAAATCTTTGACATGTTTTTGATTAGTTCGATGGTGATCTTTCGGTAATCCCAAAGCAAATTTGATTTTTTTCTCAACAGGATAAATTAACATGACATGCCAAATCATGTATAGGTACCGATTTAAAATGAAGGAATTTCTTTGAAGATGTGGGTTGAGACTTTTGTGGTATGGGACCCTAGGTGATATAATCCAACCCAATACAGACCAACATAAATTCCTCAAAAACACAATCAATTAGTGAACCAAGAGCATCTCCACCAACAGAATTTGATGAAGATGCTAGTTATGGTCCAGAACCTGCTCAGCTAGCCAGGTGATTGTTGGTACCGCTCTATACCGTGCAGCAAAAAAATGTGAAGAATAATATTTACCAAAATAGCTGATGTCTGAGAAAGCATCTCTAGAAAGGATCTCACCTAAGTTAACTTCATCTTATTTCCTCGAGCAGGCACATTGCCCGCAGGTAAAAATTAGGCCATATTAGAAAAATACATCATGTATTAGAAATTGATCGAAAAAAAAAGGACAGACAAAAATACATATGACCATCACTGGTCGATGACAAAATGGTGGATAATACGGAACAGCGAAAAAATATACAGAGAAAAAATGTTTCATGTTGCTGCTCCGTGGAAAAAAAGGTAGAGGAAGCCAATGACAGGGGTAAGTGAACTGTACCTGGTACATAGCCACGACTATCACCACTAATGATGAGTGACACATGTTAGTGGTGTAGGAAGTAGGTAATTAAAATTAAAATAAACTAAATAAAATGCACGGGAAGAGGGAGAAATTACATTTGAAATATGTACCTAGGCTAGGTGGCTAGCCTAGCCGAGGACGCTCACGGCGTTTATTATTAATTTGAGGATTTTATTTTATTTTACTTCGAAAATTTTAATTTATTTTATGTTTTTTATTATTGGGGAAGGCCGCATCCTACACTTTTAGTAGAGAACTACTCTAAACATTCATACCAACTCCTCATCCTCACATTATTTATAAAGAGAAAAATGGGTTGTCAATTTTGATGGAAAAAAAGTCCAACGTGCAATGTATCTTATGACCTCTGTAACGCTATCACGTGACCATAGTTACATATATTTGGCTGTGTGTATATTTCAATTTCAGTCTAACTCTAAATCTTTTTTTTTTCCTACACTATGTACCTGATTAATTGATAATTCCGACACCGTTGGGATTTAGGACACATTCGCATGGTTTACGTAGGTTTGTGCATTATTGCTGCGTAGCAGCATTGGTTACTCTCTGGTCATAATATGTATATTATCTCAGTCAAAAAAACTCACAAATCAGTGAGCCTAAATTATAGATCATTCTGACACTCTTTTTGAGTTCAAGCCCCACCTTTACCATATATGCAATGTGGCCGATTGCCCATGGCGCAATATTTTCTGGAGACAAAAAAAAAACTAATGCAGTAAGCCACGGTAGAAAATGCAGATTTTCTTAACCAAAAAAAACTTAGATTTTCTAAAGGAAAAGTGAAAAAAAGTGAAAACAAAAAAGATAAACAGAATTAATGGACGGTGAACAAACATGTTTTATTGCCAACAACACAGAAATACCATCCCAAAAAAAAACAAAAAAAAACTATAAAGCAGCAACAGCTTCGTTAGAGAAAGTAGGTTTTCAAAAATTATAGAATTAGGTAGTTACTAAAAAGTTAGTAATAGTCGGATCATAATATAATATTTGTTTCCAATTACGTTCCAATTGGTCCAAAATTAGGCATTTTATAACCAAAATGAAAACGAAAATAGTCATATCGGGAGTACCGTACGACTGATCCACACCGAAATTTATAGAAAGTTACAATGGATCATAATGAATATTTGTTTCAAATTTCGTAGCTATTGATTGAAAATTGAAAATTTTATAGCCAAAACAAAAACGAAAATAGCCATACCGGAAGTACCGTACGGCTTATCTACAATAAAATCAACAGGTTAGGTCCTTAGCTTAGTGCCAATGTTCGTTTCAAACTTCGTGACTTGGATAAAAATTGCAACCTGTACCGTAGTAACAAGAAATTGACTTACCTATATATATAATTATTATGTATGAATTTTTCCTTGAGTTATGAAACTGAAAACGTCCCCATCCCCACCCCCAGGTCGTTTCGTGACACTAAGATTAATAAATATATTTTCAATAGAAAACCTTCTCGAAAAGGCTGCGTTTTTAAGTAACTGCTGCACACGAACACACGATTTGGAATCGCCAAAAAAACATCACTGTGAAAAAAATTCTACCTAGTTCCCAAACATTTGTGTAGCCTACTGTTACTCTAAATAAGTAGGTACACATCATTTACGCATCATTATGCACTGATTGTGATCCCTCATTTTTCACCTCTACCCTCTCTATTCTCTCAGTTCTCCTGACTTGTCTTACATACAGTGTGTTTCATGAGTGGATCCCAGACCTGAAATATGGATAGAACTGCGTATGACTAAGAAATAACTTCATGTTAACCCATGGCCTAGCCTATATTCGAAATTCGTTCTCAAAACTTTAGCTGGCAGAGGGGCTTAAAGTATGAAAATTTAAAATTTTCAAATTAGATAGTCCGAAAAGGGACTGGGAAGTCATTGGAACCATTACGCACAACAAAAAAGCTTATGTGGAACTATTTTAAAACACTGAAATATAAAAAGTTGCATATGCATGAAATGAAGGGGCTGCCGATAAATCTGCGTTTTCAGTTAGGTAGGTACTTCAATTTTGAAGATACGCCATAGGTATATGTTAAGAGAAGGTATTTTCTTAACGACTTTGATTCAATCAGTATTTCAGGTTTGGAAACCACTCACGAATCTCCCTGAATAAACAACCTCTACATGCACTGATATACGGTTAAAAGCATTAAATTTACCAGATCATCTCTCGAGTCTTGATGCAAAAAGGTAATTTTCTACAACTTTTGGTGGGTGGCCACGCACTCAGCTATTAAGTTACTAACGTAGGAATAGGGTTTGGGTCCAAATCCCTCCCCTAAATTTTTAGAATATCTTTCATGCAGTAGAAAATAATCTATAGGTAGTTAGGCTATACCCTAAAACAATTCGACAAAAACTACTGAAGAGGTACAAAGATGGCATGTTCTTTTTCAAATTCTAAAAAAAATTTGAAAAATTTGAAAAATATGAAAACATTGTTCAAAAAATTTTTTGGTCAATTCGCTCGCACCAAAAATCATCGTAACTTCAAGATACCCACACCTAAGTACCAACCTGAATCCACCGATGGCAACTCCCTATCCCAAAAAAATAATACTTCAGCTACCACACTGTGATATATTGAAACATATGATTTTGTGGCCGTAATTGGTGAAAAAATAAACTTTAACTCTATCGCAAATACGCGTTATATTTTTTGTGATGTGATTGACGCAATGGAGACCCAATAGGTACTATAAAACTAAAATTATCTAACTTTTTTTTAAATATAGTAGTACCTATACTAAGAAGAAATTTCTATTTTTTGAAAGCTTCAATCAAAAAATTGAAGATATTCAAATTATGGGAAAAGCAGTAACAAAAATTAGGAGCTTGGTAGGGGATCCTATATTCAACTATAGAATCAAATAAATAAACATATAGATAATGTGATATTTATGAAGAAAAAAAATGAAAAAAAATCGCGCTTCAAGTTCTGAGCAGACTGGAATATTTATAATGTGGTACACATTTTATACTTATGGGATAGTGAAATTTGGGAGAATGAAGTTTATATTGATACATTTTATATCACCAAATTTGTTTTTAAACGAACGGCCAAACACGAGTTGTGTTTTCATTGGTCAACGCAGGCACCTTCTGGATTGTTATTGGTTCAAGCACCCTGGTTTTTTGTTGTTTTTTTTCAAATACACCACCATATAGTGAAAATAGAAATGTGTACCACATTAAAAAAAACTAACAACTATTTTAGTACTCCAAAAGAAGATAATTTGTAAGTTGGAAATTCTGAATTTTCCTTTTATTGCGTAAATCATTCTCATTAATGTGATGATTTTATTTTCACAAGATTCTACCCATAAATAGTAACATTAATAACTGGTAAAAAGCAGCGAAATAAAGAACATGAGCTCCGAAATACCATTATTACCAAATAGGTACATGGACTTTTCTACAGAGGACTGTCTCATTTTTAGTTGTGTTGTGTGGAAAATAATTGCCAGCAAATTTTTCTTATAAATTTTCATAAATCAAAAACAAGTAAATTTTTTTCGTAGATTTTTGGGAAGGAGTGTGGTAGGTACTCACAAGCAGAGTGTTATCAAACAATGGGCCAAGTCCACAATATTAAAAAACTACTGATCATCAAAGTTAGCCTGCAGAAAGCTTACTAAAATAATTTTTTTTCAACACATACACCAAAAAAAGGTTATGTATTATTAAATCAACTTTGGTTAGCAAAGTGAGAGATTTCCAAGTAGATTCAGAATTTTCTATAATGATTCTCATTACTTCACTAGTGTATTTAATGGGGTTTTTAATAGGGAATTTTACATTTGACGTCACAATACCGGTGGCGCCTTGGAAAAAGAGCTCAACTAAGGGGAAAAACAATCACCAATGAGAAGGTCCAAAATCTGTGAAATTGAAACAACTTCTTTTTTTTTTGTTATCTTGGCTTCTGAGAGATCAAAATTATTGTTTTTGGTCTTAATTTATTTCTTAGAATCTTCTACTTAATTTGGTATGTCTAACTAGAAGCTAAATTTTCTTTAAAGTGAATTACGAAGAAGCATTTGAAGACTGCTTTATATTTACTATGCTTTTATGTTGTTTGTTCGTCCACGTAGTTGTATATAATGCTGCAAACGCCCCAGTCGATTTTTCAGGGAAAATCTCCCATCGACTGTTTTTCTATTTATTTCTTTAAGGCGGAATTTACACATATGCATGATGCGAAATGCCACAAGAAAAAAGAGCTATTTTATATGACGATGCCTAAAAACAACCAACTATTTTCTGAAATTCTGTTAATAAATGAAGTTTATCTATTTAATTTGGAATCCATTGGACAAGTACTATACAGGGTGGTAACTTTGATGTTGCCTCGTAGTAAAAATACATAGGATTTAAGTTCTCTTGGTATAAAAAGTGACTAGTATGTATTGAAGATTTGAAATAAACTTTACCGACCTAAAATTCAATGAAAAATTGAATGGTGCTGATATAAAATCGATACAAACAAAACTGACGGAGACGGAGTTGAATATTAAATAGGGACCTGCATGATCACCCGATCTCATTCCACGTAATTTTTTTCTGTGAACACCCATTAAAATTAAAATCTACCATTTGGAAGGATCCTATAAAACTATAACTGCCTTACAAGATGCCATTACCTCTTGTTGTAGAGATATTAATTCTCAACGGCTGAGTCAACTAACAATAAATTTTTACAACCACTTGAGACACTGGGTTCTGATTAAAGGAAAGGGCAGTTATTTGAGCACCTTCTTTTGTGATTTACCATAGTCTTTATTTGGTTTTGTAATGTACACATACTTACTAAATATAGTCCACTGAATTTCATTATGTTTAGTTTTCATTCTATATTTTCTGGTCATTGGCGTAAATACTACCCAATTTTTCATGGTTAATATTCAACTCTGTCTGCACCAATTTTATTTGTATCGACTTCAAACTAGCACCATTCGATTTCTCGTTGAATTTTAGGTTAGTAAAGTTTATTTCAAACCTTTGAATACATACTGGCCTCTTTTTATATCAAACAAACTTAAATCCTATGTATTTTTCATATGGGGCAAAATCAAATTTACCACCTTGTGTATATTCTCATATAGTGCTTCATACGCAACCCTGCTAACTGAGAGGTTAGCCATTTTGTTTCCATAAACTTAAATAGGTTTGAAATTCTGGGGGTCACAAAACAAATTTGACAATTGTTTGTGAGGGGGTTGTTGGTCAATTAATTTTCCAACGGTGTAGAATCCTGTTATGTAAATCGGTAAAAAAATCGAAAAAACTTTTTCGCGGCCAGACCCCCTTGAGCCCCCCTATTTACACCTAGGTTAGTTACAACATTTTTTGCTTTCGCCGTCCGAAACAAATATGAACCAAATAGCAAAACGAGAGGCTATTTTTCACGGCAATCGGATTTTTCATCGTACCTATTTGTTTTCAAACCAAAATAAATTCCTTGTACCATCGATAAAAACCAACCTTATACAGGTTGCTTTTTGCCAAATGAAAAAAATAGTTCGTACTTTATTTTTACGGAAATTAAAATAACAAAATAACAAATTTTTGCCAATTTTTTTTCTTTAGGAAAGTACTGCTTGTACATACCTAACCTTGAAAAAGTGATTCGAATATTAAAATGAAATTTCAAACTTTTTATGTACGGGAATGAAGGAAATTTCCCCATTTATCGATTCAAAACTTAATTCAAACTAAGTACCTGTTTCTAGACTTAGATTCCGCTGTTTGTTTCAACATAATTACAGCGGTTTCTTTCAAAAAAAAATTTTTTTTAAATAAAAAAAAAATATACATACTTAAACCATTTCTTCTCATTAGCATTCAAAATTGGTAATCATTCTTTATTTGCTATAAGATTTTGCATGCATGCCGATTTCGCAAAACACTAACAGCATGTTTAGCAAGAATATTCAAATTTTTGTTACTCCTACCCAGGAAAACTGATAATCCTATCTCCGATGAAAGAAAAATTGATACTAATTTTCCTAATGATATAAAATTATATACTTCAGCAGATCTGAATACAAATTGAAAAAAAAAAAAAAAACTAATTTACAATAAATTCTTGAATCATGTTACAAATTTTGGTACTTAGGATCTTTCTCGCTATCAATTTTTTCATAAGGTTAAAAAAAATTTAAATAGGTACAACTACTACCTTATAGGTACAATAATAAATTACCCCGACTACTGCCTGTAGTGGTTGTTGCATAATTGGTTTGCCGTAAATGTGATAATTATTTAGTTCCAACACTTTTTCTTTCAATTCAATATTATTATCGATCGAATAAGTGTTTTTGAATTATATTCAAAGGTATCACTTTAGACAGACAGCTAGGAATATTTAAATTTTTTTGTTGAATTTTTATTTTAAAGTTGACACAACACGAATGTAGGTATAAGTTAAAACATTTAAGCGAGTCAAGTTACCCTACATGAATAATTGTATTTCAAAAAATTAATATTTTTTTGGAAGTAGCAAATAAGTAGGTAACTGTTATTAAAAAAAAAAAGTTTTAAAAAAAAATACCTTAAGTTATATTTTCTGATAAGTGCATGAAACTTTTTCTTCTTATTTACAGAAAATAAATTCACTCAAGTTTTTAGAGCGATTATTATTCTTTTTCCAGATGTAGATAATGATTAGGTACATATAATTAAAGTTTATAATTTTGTGCATTTTTCACCATAATATTGCATATTAAACTACCTAGACATTGAGAGAAAAATAAATTACGAATTAGAAGAGCAAAGTGATGAGGTTTTAATAAATTTTCAAAGAAGATTATGTAGGTATGCTATTCAGTCGGTGTTTTTCAAATGAAGCGCATATTTTTTTCTCATATGAAAGTCGCTATACATACGTATATAATAGCCTTCAACATAAACCGAACCAACGACTAAAGTTCGTAAATTAATGACGCGAAAAAATCGTTCTTTCGATACATAAATTTCGACAAATTCTATATTTTCACTCTTTCGAGATGAGGTTTCATGCGCTAATATGTACCTCTGATACTAAATGATTCACGTGAAATATATTCCAATAGGTAAGTAGTATGAAACATCAGCATTATCAACGATCAAAATATTTCAGTGATAGCTGTTTTCCTTGGGGCGAATTTAAAAGGAGACGATCAGTTTCGTAAATACCGGAAAACCAATAAACTTTCTTCGATTTCTATTAATTTTATATAATTATTTGAATTTTATTTAACCTGTTTTTTTTTGTTTTTGTTTTTTTCCATAGGGACGGTAGGTACCTGCCCAAAATCGTAAGAAAGTTACATAAAAACTGACGTAGATATCCTCGATTTTAGTATTTACGATGGTATACTCCTTTTTACATAAATTTTCTCAATTGGAATTAATTATGTCTTCGACTTACTCCTGCGTTTGTTTCTAAAATCAACACAACATAAAACCGACCAAAAAAATAGCGTTCGTTCAAGATAAGTAAGTGTAACATAATATTGTAAGTAGAGACATTTATGTAACATGAAAATCATTTGGAATAAAGGAAATATTTTTTTTTGTACCTACGAGAAATTGGCGAACAATCGTACCTTTTATTTTGAATAAAAGAAGCCTACTTCTAAGACAAAGAAACAAAAAATTTAACAGGTCAGTAATTTTCGTCAAGTTCACAGTTTTTTGGGTCGTATGATTGTCATGAATCTCCTCGATACCCTCTCTGCAGCTGTCGATGTATGAAAATTATTCAATACCTACATTTAAAGAGATACGAAGTATTCCCAATAATATAATCATCGTTTATCTGTCACATAAGAGGTCAGGGGTGTGGCTTACGTTTTCCCAACTGGTCACCTTTACAGAGTACTATTTAGGTACACATATTATACCGTACGTACGACTATCTACACAATGACTGCATTACACGGTAAATTTAACCTGAAAACAGTAAGTACCTATCTAATTATTATATTGTTCAAGCTCGATCTCGTGAGCTATTATAATACGAAGGGCTGCCTAATATTTTATAATCTTTTCCTGCACATCGGTATTCCCGCCGGATGCCCGTAAATCACGTTAGAGAATTGGGTACCTATAATTTAAAGGAAGTAACCACTCCTTTTGATTTCTATATCGAAAAGAAAAAAAATTAAATAACCCAAATGACAATCTGTATGTAACATTTTGAAAAAATATAATTGACTAGGTTAATTGCTTTATTTTCAACTTTCGTAAAAATAAATTTAAATCTATTTCTCAAAACACAAACTGTACCTCATCTAGCTGGGTCTTTTCGCTGGAAAACTCTTGAACTGTAAGACCCTCTCCTCGAACACAGGTCTAGTAGACTAGATCATGCGGACTTTTTACTTCAAAAAAAACCTTGGGCAAGACCCTCAAGAGTGGGCATATAGCGAATTGTGGCTATCCTTTTGGGAGACTGTCATCAGAGGGGACCTTGTGAAGTATAAGAACCAGGAGGGCTTCACCCTCTTACCCCTGGAGGCTCATTGCGCATCGAGGTCAGTAGGGTAGAACTCATGATCATGACATAGCGTGAAATTTTCTACGTAGGTAGTCTCCATTAAGAATTTTTCCAAGTAAAACAAAAAAGTATTTGACTGAAGATCATATCTTGCCATAGCAGACAGAAGCGAATCCAGGGTGGAATGGGTAAACCCCCCAAATGACAAAAAAATTAAAAAATAAAAAAATGAAAGGGAAAAAATGGAAGTATGAGTAAACAATATGTTCGTCATATAAAAATATAAACGTACACATTCAGCTACACGAAAAAAGTATTTTATTCTGTACATTTGTCCCTTGTAAAATTATACAGTTACCTTGTAAAAGTATTACTTCCTGCCAGCACTTACAACACATTTTCTCATGGAATATTCGGTGACCTCGATGTACTGGTCCCTCAAATAAACAAATCCCTTTAATCAGCAAATCACTACTTCATACTGAATACACCCTGAAAGTGTATGTATACTTACTATTACAATAGAAAATTATTATTGTATAGGATTTTCTTTAATGTACTGTACAATTTAGCTAATCCACTCTAAACGATACAACATGAAAATAAAACAAAAAAATATTAATGAAAAACAAAATTACAAAAAAATTTCTATTCGAACAAGTGTCACCGGAATGGTAGTCCATGCCTCATAGCAAGGAGCTACTGAGAAGCTTGCAGAATAGCCTCTTCAAACATCATTATATAGAACACCACTGTAAAAACACCTATGATAGGCTACGATTACACAAATAAAAAAATATACTTTGTCTGAAGTGACGCTTTTAAAATAAATTGATTTGACTGGCAGATTTGATATTATTTTGATAAAAAATCAAAATCGATTATTTGCTCTTGACTAACTGATAATCCAAATTCAATTATTTCACAACTGATTACTTCAAATTTTCAACTTTGTCCTAACAACGTGGTTGTTCTGGTTGTTTATTCCGAACATACCCCAGACTAAACACACCTTTCTATCGTTTATTATTTAAAGTGTATCTATTGGGTTGAAGCCAGAGATCATTCCATATTGGAAAGAATATTTTCATACAATTATCTGTTTTACAATAATGTAGGAACAAAAATGCAAATACAGTGCGTATTATTATGAAGAATTTTTGCTATACAGTGGAAGCTAAAAAAAAAGTCTACTTTTAAGAGGATTTTCAAAAAATAAAAATAAATTAATGAATGAATAAATGAATCAATTATGTATAAAATTCTTGTTTAAATAGCACAAATACTTAGCTACACGAAAGAGAATCTCGTTGTTCTACCTGAAAAAGAAAAAAATAATAAAAATTTAGCTAAATTAAAATCAGCGTTCAAAATTGTAGAATTGAGCAATCTGTTGACAAAAACTTTCATTATCTTGATCAATAAATTTGATCTTGGCTTTCGAAGCAACATAGGAACGTTTGGACACAATACCACAGAACCTTTAATCTGAGTAGACGCATTTGCCATTTTCTGTGCTATTTTGATTATTTTTGATTTGCATCTGCTATTCAATTGAGCCTTGGCTAAACACAAAATAATTTTTATACATTATGGATCATTTTAATTAAATGAAGTAAATTATTCATGTAATTGAAAAGAATTTCTCAGGGGAATTTTGAATTTAAATGGATAAATGTGACCATAAAATGAAATTACATATATTTTTCTCATGATAGGGAATGGTGTATGTGCCTATTTATCTTAGCTCTAACAATACTACGATTACAATAAACCAAGAGTAAGATATTATAATTATCGATGTCCATTCTTTTCAGTTATGATTCCACCTCATGGTTCTTTTTCATTTCCCCAATAAAACATAACATCTTAGTCATCAGCAGTAAAAATGAACTTATAATATATATATATATATATTAAAACTGAATAAATTTAAACAAGTACAATCATATTCAAAATGAAAAAAAACAAACGCATCAACCACTTCGAAGAATTTTAATTGATAAAAAATTAATAATATTCATCGTCGTTTTAATCCAAGTATTATTTTAACACTGCGTACCTAAGTAATTTTCATTACATGATACTCGGCAAAGTGAAAAGATGAAAAAACACATATTAATAATTTTAAGCTATTTTATTTTAAGTGAAAAAAAAAAAAAAAAGTATTACAATAATAATGATAAAAAAATAAATAAATGAAAGAATTACATTAAAATTCGCCATGAGATTATGAAATGTTAGTGACTGAATACGCCGAAACAATTATGAGAAAGGAGAAAGTAATAATGATTAAAAAATTGGTAACTTTAAAATTAAATTAGCACTAACATTAATTTATACGCCAACTGAAAAAAAATTCTGATAAAAACAGGCATTTCATACTAAATAGTAAGCGAGTTCTTCATAAAAAAATTCCTTCATTACCATAAAGCAAAAAAAAAATCAGAAACTACTTTTTCAAGTAACGGGAAAGCAGAAGTCGAGTTGACCCCATTATCTTTAATTTTATAATAACATTTACAGTTATTTTCGAATAATCAAGAAATTAAGTGGATTATATTATTAAACTGACCAAATCAACAGTAACAAAAAACAGGTACTAAATGTTAGATTTTTCATCGATTAAATTTGGAAATTAGTATTTTTCTGCTACTTCAAACAGAAACAATGTTATACAGATAACTAAGTACTTATTTACGTGTTTTTCATGGTTAAATAAGCAATACAATCAAGTTGATAAGAAAAATTATAAAAAATGGCAATCACATTTTTCTTATTAGTCCATAATTTTCCTCAATGACACTGCTTCTCTTTAAACAAATCATACTTCCCAAAAATTCAAAACTCTTAACAACATTCTTCGGCCAACCTCTTCGACAAATAGGTTCAAATATAAAGTGTAATAAACTTATTCATCAAAGGTGCTATTAAAAAAAAAAAAAAAAAAAAAAAAAAATCTGTAGTTCATTCTCTAAGACCACAATTGAAAAAGTAAAAAAAAATAAAAAAGAATACTCGATAGTATTCATCTTCCAACTCGGGTATTTCACCTTACGATAATCGATAAAATAAATCACTGTGTTTAAGGGTATCACATCTTTAAATTTAAATTTATATCATCAACAAAATTAATTTTGTCCTCTTTACACAGACATTTCTATTTATAAATTATAGATGTTTCTTCGTTGCGAACATAAACAAGAAAAAGGCTCCTTCTCACTGGCTAGACGCAAAATAATAATAAAAATACAGAAAAAAATGATGTTCGAACAAATGATGCAGCATGTTGGTTACATTTTACAAGAACCTTTGAATATCATAGTCGACTTCATTCTAAAGCAGCGCGAAATTCATTGAACGATAATGACGACTCTTCTTCAATTCTAGTGTAGGTACGAGCAACAAGTACAGTTAATAGTGCGACTACAATAATATCATCAATGAAACCAATCAAGCCAAATACACGTTCAGGAATAATGTCAGTCGATAAGAAAAAATAACAACCAGCTACCAACAGAGCAAACATAACGTGGCACTTTAATCGAAAGACGAGAGATCCACGAAAAGCGGCGAAAGAATGTATCAAATGCCTGAACATTACAGGAACATTTCTCACCCGATTGACGAACTATGAACAAAATAAAATTCGCATAAAGTACACAGAAGTAGTAAAACCGAAAAATAAATAATACTGTCCTTTCGCTTGAAGAATTAAGATGCAAGATGTGGCCTTCACTGCTTTAGAAAATTTTAAGAACGATATAAAAATAACCAATAATTCAAAAATAATCTAAAGAATAGTTCTTGTGAAAATGACTGTGACTGTATGAACAAAACAATTTAGGATGATATATTACTTTAGCTCAAAAACAATGACAACTCGTTCTATGAAATTCAATGAAGAGTAATAATAGATGATTAGATAAACAGCGAATACGGAGTTATCAACAAACACTGACAAAAATGTACTCATAACACTTCACAGATGTAAGGATTCAATTTAGTATACTCACAGGAAATCGGTTTTCAATTCTAGCATTATACGACGACACTGCATTTACAACTGAAATAAGCAATTCATCGGCGTCATCTGTATTTACCAAGTCATGTAAAGGTAAAAATAAGGTTCGACACTGAAAAATGAACATCCAAGTATTTAAAGGAGAAACTAAGACAAAATAGGAACAATTACTCGTTCCAAAACGAGTAATTTCTAATCGGAAAAAAAAATTTTTAAAACTCACTTCTTGACGACAGAGGGGGCACTTCATTGGAATTGAATAATGTTCTATTAAGTTCATTGCACAAGTACCTGGAATAACGGACCGGTGAGTTGGCAAAACTTTCACCAAAGACTGTAACTTGATTAAATAGCTTCAGAGGAAGTACATACCACAAACGCAATGTCCACAGCTTGACGTAACAGGATAATCACAATTTTCGGTCAGACAAACACAGCAATCAGTACTGAAAATCCGAACATCTAGAGGCTGATCTATGACGAAATAAGTGAGATTCAGTATTACATGGAAGATTCAGAGCTTCATTAGAAATCAGTGATTCACAATAATACCTGTCCTGTTCTCACTAGGATCGTCTCTCAAAATTGACACTGATATGTTTTCATGAGAGAAAGAGTGGCGAAAATATTGCCACATGCGATAGACAAACCTATATTGAAAACATAAGCATACAGTGTACTTAACATAGATCAAATTAAATGAAAACAATAAAAAGGATAGAAAATACTCACTGTTCAGAAATGAAATATGGGTCAAATCTGTAAAATTTAAAAAATACTGTGACACAAATTAGATAAAACATTAAAATAGTAAGGAGTTCATTTCCGACACCTTCGAAAATATAGTCCATAGCAGACTGATGTTCTACTAATAGACAAATGACGAACCAAATTTACGTACAAACATTCTATAAACACTACAGAAAGAAATGAACAAACATTTTCCTCATTTTTATGATAATTAAGAAAACGAGAGATTTCAGAAAGTAGAATACTTTTTTAACCACGACATCATTTTCTGGTTCTTTACTACTTCATTACGATATCAGAATAGAAATTTTCGCATGTTGTTTACAAAATGACAAATTTAATATGGAGTACAGACTTCGATCTGAAAAAAATAACTAGATACGTACATCACTCTTTAAACAGCTTTTGGACGTAACCTTCGACCTTTGACTATATACATACTGGACTGCTAATACTGATAAGAATAACACAGAGTCTAATGAACAACCGGTGAAGTTGAGTCAGACACCCGTATCCCCGTTCAAAATGTTAGTTTACTGGTTTGCTGTTTAAAAACATAGAGCTACCTGATCCGCATCTAACCGAATTAATTACACATTTCTATGTAAAAATTAGAATTAGACATATTTGTAAGAATATTTCGCAAGTAGATAAAAACATTCGTCATACAGCAACAAAAAAGATTATTTTTATGCATCAATAAATCAAATTTTAAATTGATTTAACTGAAATTTTTGAACTTCTGAGTTTTATAGAACTACTGATGTGAAGCGTACAGAACGAGGATCGAAAGAACTTGAGACTTCTAATATTCTTGAGGTTTATTACACGAATGAAAAATACATTATTAACAGAATATGAAATGGCGAAGCAACAGCGATGTACGATCGAAAGTAGTAGGGGGAAACACTTCGTGGTGAGAGTGTACGTATGACATATATATATAGTGATTGTGATGATGATGATGAAGAATGAGTGAAGGTGAAATTTCCGTTACAACACCCCCCTGAAATTTTACCGATTGAGTTCTTCATCATATTTGACGCTGAAAGTAATCGAAATATTATTGTTTCAAAAAAATATTAAGTACAGAATGACATATGCATAATAAAAAAATAAAATATTAACATCGTATCATTTACATAGTATTATGGTAACTTTGGGTAAAAAAAATTTTGCTGTGCTGTGCTTCGAGAATAAATAAAAAATTGAATAAAATAAATAAATATGGTAACATGCATAGAATATTATATAAATAAAAAATATGGTATATATGTAAAAATGTAAAAAAAATATTAAAAATACAAAATTGGTAACATGCAAAAATATTAATTTATTATAGGTAACATATTATTTATTCGTTATATCTTTCGATTAGAAAAAAGAAAAAATTGGAAAAGGAAATCGAAAAAGAAAAAATATTCACGTACACATATTACATTAAAAGGAAAAAGAAAAAAAATATACGAAGGTATTTCTGATTACGAGTTCACTGAATTCAAAAGAACGTTATGTTTCGTATTTTATCTTGAACGTGTGACATAAAAAAGATTTTAGAATAATATATATTGTATCGCTTACTATCTTTCGTGCATTGCTATTGTATTTGAACTGGCGCTTAAAATGTTTTTGATAAGGGAACCTTCTTTCAATTTATCATAATTGCGGTCGTGTAATGGGTTTAATCTTTATTGTATTTATTGTTTGAGGTTTTCCTTTCATTACATCGTGTGGGAATATTTCGTGTATTTCTCTCACTCTTGTTTGAAAATGTATAGGGTTTTTATTATTCGAATTGTAGGGTTTTTTCTTGCTCGATTTTTCTGCTTTTTTCTTTGTTGCAATTTTCGAGAAGTCGAGCACTTATCTCTTGCAAGTATTTTCTAGTAAATGATATTGTTAAGTACTAATTTTGCAATAATTGAAGGTTATTTTTTCAGCACTTATTTTCATGTTACGACCTATATTTTTGGACTTGGGACGACTTGTATTTTGAAATAGAAAATCATGAAATATATTATGACTTTGAAATAAACGAATTTTTTTTTTTTTTTTTTTTTTAATATTATATTATGCATAGATGTTCGTTTCGTTCAATATTTTGACAACTATATTTTCAAATTTGGAACGATCCAATGATTTTGTCAAAATATCCGCTAACTGATTTTCAGAGCTTACGTTTCTAAAGAATATTATTTTTTCTTGAAATGCTTCCAGGATTGAGTAGCATTTTATCATTAGGGCTCTCGATTTTTTCTGACTACCCCCTGAACATATTTTTTGGGTTGAAATATTATCTTCCATTATATCTACACTCAACTTTTCTCCTAAGATTTTGTAATTCATATATTGCATTACTTTTATGGTATCAAGGGTGTCGAAGACTGCAATTATTTCCGCTGCAGTACTTGATGACGCATGAATGGTTTGCTTACAGCAATTCCATTCCACCAAGTCTCCATACGAAAATAACATGAATCCAGTTATGGACTTCCCTTTTCCTAAATTGTTTATATCTATATTATTTTCATCAACTTGGGGTGCATATGAGGCATCAATATAAGCTTGTATACCATCCCCTTCTGATTTATATATTATATTATAATTTTTTGTAGTATTAATATATCTGAAAATTCTTTTCACATAATTTTTCAGAGTGTTATTGGAATTATTTTGAAAACGGGAGAAAAAATTGACTGGGAACAATATATCCGGTCTTGTAAGTCTCGCTAAATATAGCAGTCCACCTATCATCGATCTATATTCTGTATCATCTATTCCATTTTCAATTCTTATCTATTTTCAGACCTGTTTCCATAGGAGTATTAGTATTTTTTAGCTCCGAAATTCCAAATTTTTTCAACATTTTATCTATATGCTTGTATTGTGAAAGTATTATTGTGTTCTGTTCTATATTTCTGGTTATTTCTAATCCCACAAAAAATCTAGGGTTATTTATTATGGTGATCGTAAAATCTTTTTGTAGCTCTTCATTTATTTTTGTAATGGACGATTGCGAATTCGACGCAATCAATATATCATCCACATAAGTCAAAAAATATATTCTTTCATCATTATTAATTATAGTATAAAAACATCTATCGCTTTTTGTTTTAGTAAAGCCCATATCCCTTACTTTTGTATCCAATAGGTCATACCATGACTTGCTGGATGTTTTCAATCCATAAATCAATTTCTTTAATTCTAATACCTGATTGGAGTTGATATTTACACCTTCAGGTTTTCTTACAAAAATAGGTTTGATAATTGGTGAATTCAAATACGCGGTTTTCACATCATATTGCACCACTATCAATTTTTCCTTATTAACTATAGATAATAATTGTCTTATAGTTCCTACTGATGCTACTGGTCCATGGGTTTCGGCAATATTATATTCTGTTCTATCCCTAAACCCTCTCGCTACAAGTCTTGCCTTGGGTTTTGGATTTCCAAATTCATCAAATTTAATAGTGAAGATCCATCTAGTGTCTATGAGTTTTTGGCGATCGTAGTCGACTATTTCCCACACTTTCATATCATCGAGAGAATTAAATTCGTCATTTATGGCCCTAATCCAATCTTCCCTAAATGGGTTCAATTCTATCTCAGAAAAATTTTTTGGAATATTATCCTCTATATATGTTTTATTATATTTTACGTTAATGTTCATAACTATGGGGT
The DNA here is from genome assembly GCA_011428145.1 of Ericerus pela. Taxonomy (NCBI): domain Eukaryota; kingdom Metazoa; phylum Arthropoda; class Insecta; order Hemiptera; family Coccidae; genus Ericerus; species Ericerus pela. The sequence goes on from WOFM01000429.1 coordinate 725,080, forward strand.
TAATTATCCCTAAATCATATTCATAGTCTGATGACTTTATCATTAATGGTTTATTATTTATCAATAATGATTTAATATTCTGGGTTTTGTCCACTTTGACATCGCATGAAATGTACGATTTTGTGTTATAAGGGTCTTTAAGACAGTATCCCGTATTTGTATAGCCCATCATTATATTTTTTTCCGCTCTATGTGCTAATTTCGGGTCAATTTTGCTTTTTGATTTTGCTTTGGCTTTTGTGGCATTTTGCTTTCTAACTTCCACAGGTATATGCCTGTAAGTTAATGCTCCAAAGACTTTAAGGTTTTTTAAATTCGGCTTTATCCCATAAAATAATTCGTATGGTGTTTTAAATCCTTCATTTGCCTTTGTAGGTGATCTATTAATTAAGTAGGCTGCTGTCACTACAGCATAAGACCAATATTTTATGTCAAGATTGGCATCAATTAACATGGCCCGTACTCTCCTCATTAAAGTTTGATTTTGCCTTTCGGCAACACCATTTAACTCTGGAGAATATGGCACCACGTAATCCATTGTTATGCCAACCTCATTACAGTAATTTATTATTTTTATATCCGTATATTCTTTGGCATTATCACACCTAATAGTCCCTATAGGGTATTCTGGAAATTTGTTTTTCATAGATACTATAATATTTTTAAATTCATTCGTCACTTGGCTTTTGTTAGCTATAGGCATGACAAATGTATACTTTGAAAAGTGATCTATAAAGGTTAAAATATATTTTTGTTTTGCCACAGATGGCGTAAACGGACCCATAATATCGGAGGACGCTATTTCCAATTTTCGAGTTGGCTTAGTTCTAACACCATTATGACCTAATCTCGAATTATTAGCAATGCAACATATTTGGCAATTCACAAAATCTTCATCCCTAAAATTTATATTATCGGGAATGCCCACCGCTAAAGTTTTTAACTTTTGCAGATATCTGGCATTTAAGTGTCCAAGTCTCCTATGTATTGTTAGTTTTTTATTAATATTATTATTTGTTTGTGATTTCTGCGGTATTTCCTCAGTTTCATTTTTATGATCTATTATTTCTTCTTCTATACCCCCCTCAGGTGATTCATTATTGGTATCATCTTCCTGAATTTCCAATTCTACAGTAAAATCATCCCATTCATCATCTATATTTTGAGTGATGGGGGCACATATTATATTATTTTCATTATTATCTATATTATTATTAATTTTATTATTATTATTTTCAACATTATAATATATGTAAAAAATTCCATCTTCTTTTTTTGCAGTCATTATTATTTCTGCATTTTCAATAAAGTATATATACGCAATATTTTTTTGTTGATCGATATTGATCGTACCTGTATTGGTGATTTTTATTGCTGAAATAATATCTAGGTTTAGATCCGGCACATAATGAACATCATTTAACTCTATCAATGATTGAATTTTGCTGGATTTTTCGACTTTGATCACCATTTTCCCCGTGTGAGTAGCATATAAAAAAGTATTTCTACCTGCACATTGCAATTTGACTGGAGTCACAAATTTTTTAACATCGACTAATTTATTCAAGTCAGATGTTAAATGTACCTCCGCAGCTCCATCCAAAATTGCTCTGTGATTTAATATATCGTAATTTTCATTATTATTGTGTTTATTATTATTGATAAGTTCATTCAACAACCATTCATTATTATTTCTGTTGAATTTTTTAACCATGCAAGACATTTTCACCTGCTGTTCAGTACTATCTTTTTTATTAGTATTTTGTGAATTTGTATTTGTTTTCGGGGGATAATTCCCTTGATTATTGTTAAAATTATCATTATTATTATTTATTTGTGGATTATTGTTATTACAATTTTGTGCTATATGCCCAAATTGCCCACATTTGTAACATTTTGGATTATTTTGATTGTAATTTCTGCTATTACCTCTATAGTTATTACCCTTATAATTATTACCTCTATAATTCGAGTTACCTCTATAATTATTTCCTCTATAATTTCCATTACCGTTATTCCCATTATTATTTGAATTATTGTTCTGGTTCTGGTTTAGTTCATTATTATTACCATTACCATTATTATTAAAATTATTTCGATTGCTATTTATATATCCATTACGACCATTGCCGTTTCCTTTATAATTATTTCTACCTCTATAATTATTATATCTACCTCTGTAATTATTCCTATTGTAATTATTATTATTTCTATAATTATTATTTATTTGGCTATTATTACCATTTTGTTTTTTCAAAGTTTGATCCCTGAATTTCTGATCAGAGTCTTCCCTTAATATTCTTTTAAAATTGTCTAAATTTTTTTCATTTGAAGGTAAATTTTCGTATTGAATTTTTGCAATTGCTTGTTCGTAACATAGGGCTAATTGTAAATTTTCTAATTCCTCTGATTCCGTAACCTCCTTACCGCTATCACTTACGTCGGTTACTAATTTGTCCCATTTTTTTAGGAAACCCTTCATATTTCCACCAGGTTGGAATCTGAACTCCATCCACTTTGCCTTAGCTATATTGGCTGTGACAGAAGTTTTTGTTCCGTAAATATTATCTAATTTTTTTAACATTAGTATTGCTGTATTGCAATCCCTTATTTGTTTTGTTATATCATTCGACACTCTTTCCAGTATGAATGCTTTAGCATTATCTTGCATTTTACAATAGTTTAACATATCTTTATCTGGTCGAAAATTAAGATCATCTATATTATCGATATATGGCTGTAAAAATTCATGTTCCCCAAAAATATCGTAATATCCAGCTCCCCTGATGGCTGATATAATCATTCTACGCCAATCTAGGTAGTATTTCCCATTAAAAACTTTTCCAAGAGGTGCTTGTATGGGTTTAATTTCATTTGGGGATGCCATATTTTTGTTCGTTTTACGAAATCCTAATAGATTATTTTCTTTATTAATAACTGATGTGTATTTTTTATTTTCAATTATCTCTTTTTCAATTCTATTACTTAAATTTTGTTCCTCACTATTTCCTTTATTATCCAGTTTATATAATTTATTTAATTAAAGAATCTGTTCATAAATTTTTCTTTCGATTTATCAGAACTATAAATTCTACTGGAGAAATAATTTACTGATGATTCTGAAATTTTAATATATTTTAAACTACTAATATTTTCTATTCTTCCCGATATATCCACTACAAAAGATTCCAATATTATTTCCCCTGTGAAATACGTAACATAGGGTAAATTATAAGTTTCAATTTTTATATCTATCACCTTTTCACCTTCAAATTTATTAATTAATTCTTTCAATTCTTCCTTTTCAATGTTAAATTCACCTAATTTTCCTTCATTCAAACTTATTATAGGGGGCATAAAAAAAATTTTAAATTTTCAAATTTTCACTTTCAAACTCAGTTCAAAAATACAATAATACAAATACGAAAAATGATCAGCCTCAATAAATATTACCTTTACAAAGAAATAATAAAAAAAATTTTACATTACTATTTTTGTTGCGCCGACAAATAATTCCTGTTTTCTGGACTCCGCTGTTCACCGTTGTACTACCTGCTTGAATTTGGTTTGGAGTTGGTCGAAAAGTTTGGGTCCTCGATGAGTGGATCTACGATGAGTCCTTGACAACGGGAGCAGGTTTCCTTGGGCTGTTCACTCGATCTCTTTGGCAGTCCTTCCTGAATTTAGCGTTCGATGACTTCCAGGATCGGCCGTTATTAAGTCGGGAACTGCAGCTTCAAATTTTTATTTAATTTTGAATTTTCATTTAAAAAATTAAAATTGTATTATGTTTCGAGTTAAAACTTCTCGAAAAACACGGTAACTACTTCGTGTATTATTCAACAGAAAACATGAAAAAATTTTCGCGCAACAGTAAATGAATTCAAAAAAAAATTATTCCATCGATTTAAATTTCTAAGTCTCTCCTCATAGTTCTACCGCAGCGATGGCTACCATGATGTGAGGCGTACAGAACGAGGATCGAAAGAACTTGAGACTTCTAATATTCTTGAGGTTTATTACACGAATGAAAAATACATTATTAACAGAATATGAAATGGCGAAGCAACAGCGATGTACGATCGAAAGTAGTAGGGGGAAACACTTTGTGGTGAGAGTGTACGTATGACATATATATATATAGTGATCGTGGTGCTGATGATGATGAAGAATGAGTGAAGGTGGGATTTCCGTTACAACAACTACAACATTACCGATTTAATTCGTAATTAAAAGCAATAATTGTTGTAAGAAGAGACCTAGTCAAAGGAAAAGACAATAAGTGAAGTGTGGTTGAAATCCAAGGAAAGAAACAAGTTAGTTAGAGATACTGTAATGCAATGATTTAAAGTACAAGTTACAAGTTTTAGGAAGATGAACGATCTCCCTCCATTACAAGATTACAGTTTGAGTGGGAAATGAGTTTCAGCGTTCTCTATTGAACGAATGAAAAAAGTCGTGTTTGTTCGCACAACCTGAATATTGTTAGTACGCGCTATCGAGAGTAGTTGCGCTACATGTTAGTGAGCGAGTGTAGGTGGAGAGCAGAACAACACCCCCCCACTCAATAGTCCAACGAAACGAGTGAACATGATTTATCACGAGAACGAATATTATATAAATTAATTTTGAAGTATTATATTATTAAATATTAATGTTCATTTCCCAAACAAAATAAACAAAATAAATTACATAAAATTAAATAAATGATGAATAATGACTAGATTGTAACATAATATATTTTGATGTATTTTCGAAATTATTTATCGACACACTGTATTGCGGTAATGGTTTTGATTCGGATATTTTTTCGATCTTTCATGCTGTTCGAGAAAAGTTTTGTTCAATTTTGTTTGATACTTGTTGAATAAGGGTGTTCCGAAATGTGATAAACTAATATCAACTAAACGTGTGAAATCATGTCGATGATTTGTATTCAAATCTCTGTTCATTCGAAAGTTGAATTTGCAGAGATGACAATGAATACTTACACGAAAATAAATTTTGTTTCAACAAGTATTATTTGGCCTAAAGGATATAATATATTATTAATTTTGTTTGAACATGTGATTTTTTCATTTCTTTTTCTCGAACATTATATTTTCATGTACTATGCTGAAAAAAAAAAAAGGTTATTATATTCAGTAATTTGTGGATTGACATATTATTAGCTTCGAATATTTCTATTCCTTCCCCTTTCAAAATAAACGATTTTCCCATATAATTATTATGAATTTGATGAATTTTATTGTGAGAGATTTGATGTTGTTAATATTTTGTTGACTAAGTTTCTAAATTTCTGTTTATCGAGACTTTTATTTAGCATTTCTGCTAATTGCAAATTCGTACCAACAATTTTGAATTCAATTTCTTTATCCTCTTCAGATTGTGTAATGGCATAACATTTTATCATTAAGGCTCTTGCTCGTTTTTGGGCTCCTCCCGACATTATTCTAAGGGCTGATATATTATCTTTGAAAATTCTGACTGGGTCATTTTCTTGAAATATTTCATTTTGTAATAGAAAGGTGACTTGTATATCGTCTAAACCATCGAACACTGCAATTATTTCAGCAGTGGTTGAGCTTGTGGCAACAATTGTTTGTCTTCTTACATTCCAGTTGATCAAATCCCCATTTAAATATATTAAAAATCCCGTTATAGACTTTCCCAAATTTAAATTTGATATTTTTATTTCATGATCTTTTACGTCTGGGGCATAAGATGCATCTACGAAAGAGTGTATGCCTTTACTATCTGATATGAATTTAACCAAAAATTCTTTTGTTGTGTTCACATATTTGAATATCCGTCTCACTTGATTTTTTAATTTAGAGTTTGATTTTGTTTGGAATTGTGAGAAAAAATTAACTGCAAATGAAATATCGGGTCTTGTTATTCTAGCCAGATATAACAGGGCTCCAATCATTGAACGATATTCAGTATCGTCTGTGCAGTTTTCATCTTCTTCAATTTTTAGGGATGTTTCTATGGGCGTATTTATGAAGTTTGATTTGTTCTGATTATATTTTTTTAATATTTTTTCTATATATCTTGACTGTATTAACGTTATTGTATTTTCTTTCCTATCTTCTATGATCTCAAATCCTAAATAAAATTTTGGGTTATTAATTATTTTCATGGTAAATCTTTTTTGAAATGAATCATTTACATTTTTAATCACTTCGGGGGTGTATGATGCTATTAATATGTCATCAACATATGTGATCATAAAAATTATTTTTTCATTTGATTTTTTAAAATATAAACATTTATCTGTTTTAGATCTTTCAAAGTTAATTTTTAAAATATATTCATTTATTAAATTATACCACTATTTAGACGATGTTTTTATGCCATAGATAGATTTTTTAAGTCTCAATAATTTATTACTTTCCATTAGTAAACCTTCTGGGGGCTTTCAATATATGGGGACAATTGCAGGGGAATTTAGATACGCCGTTAGAACATCATATTGAACCATTTCTAAGTCATATTTATTGACAATCTATAGGAACCATCTTACTGACCAAATTGGAATAACAGGGGCGAATACTTGTCCTAATTCATATTCGGTTCTATCCTTGAAGCCCCTAGTAACTAATCTTGATTTTGGTTGGTGGTATCCTTCATCATTTGGTTTTGTTACAAAAACCCATCTTGTGTCAATGGTTTTCAATGATTTATTGTAATCTACTTCTTCCCAAACGCCCATTTCCCCCAGGGAAATAAATTCATCCTCAATAGCTTTCATCCATTCTTTTCTAAATGGGTTATTTTTGACATCTTTATAGCATGTTGGTATACAATCTTCAATCCATCTATTATCTATAGTTTTTGTGATGTTGAAAGAATTTATGTTGACTAAATTTTTTACAAAATTTGCTGGTTTGAGTACCAGTTCTTGTTCACAATTTTTTAAGTTTGATATATTTTTATTTTTGTCAAACTTAGCATCACAAGATATATTAAATTTATTTGAAAAGGAATCTCTAATGCAATATCCTGTAGTGGTATATCCCATGAGTATTCCCTTTTCTCCCCTTGGTGCAAATTTTGGGTCTATTCTTTGTTCATTTTTATTTTTTGATTTAGTCGCATTTTGTTGTCGGACTTCGAGTGGAATATGTCAATAAACTAATGATTAAAAATTTTTAAATTATCCAGATTAGGTTTTTTTCCAAAAAACAATTTCGTATGGAGTTTTGTACTCTGAATTTACTCTTGTTGGTGATCTATTTATCAAGTATGCAGCTGTAGCTATTGCATGTGCCCAATACTTAATATCTAGATAACCATCAATTAGTAAACTTCTTACTCTTTTCATTAACGTTTGATTTTGACATTCAGCAATTCCATTTAATTCTGGTGAGTAAGGAACTACATTTTCTATTTGTACTCCATTTTCTTCACAAAATTTTACTAATTTTTGATCTGTATATTCCTTCGCATAATTGCACCTTATTTGACTCATTGGTGTTTCAGGGAATTTGTTTTTCATTGAAAGAAAAATATTTTTAAATTCTGTAAATACTTGACTTTTATTTGATATTGGTATTACGAAGGTGTATTTGCTATAATTGTCAATAAATGTTAATATATATTTTTGGTTAGCTATTGTGGGTGTGAATGGTCCCATAATATCGGAAGATATAATTTCTAGTCTCCTTTGGGGTTTATATCTAACATTGTTATGGCCTAGATGTTGACTATTTGCTATTTTGCAAATTTCACAATTTATGAAATCATCATCTTTAAAATTAATTGTTTTTGGAATTCCTATTGTGACTTTATGTAGATATCTCATGTATTTTCCATTTAAATGGCCTAATCGTCTATGCCAAATCATTTTTTTATGATTATTTGTGTTATTTTGAATTATTTCTAATGAATTATCTGAAATTTTTTTTTTTTATATTATTATTATCCTTATTATTATTATTTTCATTATTTTCTTCTAAATTATTATTGTTATTAATGGGTTCTTCTTCTTCTTCTTCTATTTCTAATTCGACAGAAAAAGAATCCCATTTGTCATCATTTTGATTTTGAGTGACGGGCATACATTTTTTTGGTATATTTAGGTAATCGTAATTTACTTAAAAGACACCATCAATTTTATAAGATGTAAATAGAATGTCTCCTGTCTCTATAAAATATGTTTTGTATTTTTTCTTTTCCCTGGTCCATATGTAATATTCCAGATTCTGTCACTTTAATTCCAGACATAATATCTAATGACAGATCTGGTACATAATGGACTTCTAATAATTCAATTGCTGTTTAAATATTATTTTCATTTTCTACTAATATTCTCATATTTCCCATATGTGTGGCATATAAATACGTGTCTTTAAGTGCACATTGTAATTTTACTGGAATTTTAAATTTTGTTACTGCGAGAATGATAGCAAATTATATTATACGTCAGCTTATTATTCTCACATATCATATGTTGTGGTAACACTGTTTTTAGTATTATTTGTAATCTATGATTTTATGTTTGAAACCCAACTGTGATAATATATTTTGTGTGCCTTTTGTCACTCATCAAACGTTGATGAATTAACATCTTCACCATCTTGTGTGAAAATAAAGTTCGTGAAAGTGAATATTTGGTGTATTATTTATGTGTTCGTAATATGTGTGTTTGATCTTCTTTCGATGTCATCGTTCAATTAAAGTCTTTCGTCGTCATTTTTGTCTGGCTGAACCAGTTGATAATTTCTATTTCTTCACAGGTTATGGGGCCAGTTACCTGGATGTCAACGTGGTCGCCATTGTTATAATTCGTCAATGTTGTGCTGTCGAATCCTGATCACTTCTCCCAAGTAGTAACCATGTCTGCTAATTTATTTTTCGTCTTTTAATATGTTTGCTTCTCGCTGTTCCTGTGATCTCATTCGAGTTGATTCGTTGGTTGACGCATCTGATATTTGCTGAAATTGCTGTTTGCGGTGCAACTGATCGTTGTTATCTGTCATCGAGATGGACGTTAGGAAGCTGAATAATATTGAACCGTTTAATGGGCGAAATGGCAGAACCTGGAAGTTCAGGATGGAGCTGTTGTTGGCGAAGGAATGTTTGGGTAATATAATAACTGATTCTTTACCGACTGATTGTAATAGGAGAGATACTTGGTCGAAGAAAAATGCTAAGGCGATGTTCCTGATTGCAAATAATGTGACTGACGAGTACCTGGAGATGATACAAACGTACACAACGGCGAAAGAGATGTTTCATGTGCTGACTAATTTAATTGACAACCGAAATGACCAGATGCTGATGGATTTACAAGGAGAATTGTATGCTAAACGGTATGTTTTTGGTGCTGATTTGCAGAAGTATCTTCTTGATTTTTGTGCTCGATGTCGTCATTTGACCAAACTTGGAGACCTGACAACCGTGAAGCAGTTTATCCTGGTGTTGCTGAGATCGCTGCCCGCCAAATTTTGTCCAATCAAAGTTGTTCTGGAGGATGCAGAAGTCGTCACCTGGGATGGAGTGTTCATGAGGCTGAACAATTTCCAGCGTGAACTATCTTCGGATAGCAAGTCGACTGTTAGAAGTAATTCTCTGAATCCTGTGTCACTAAAACCTTCATCAGTATCTGTTGCTGGTGAAGAGAATCTGTTCTTTGGTAACCATAACAATGTCAGTCGTAATTCTGGTAATTTTAATAATCGTTTCAATCATGGCTGGTTGCAAAATCAAAACAATAATCGTGGTTTTAATCGAGGAAGAGTTCAAAATAATAATAATAATTTTCACAATTCGTCTTCTGATATTGAAGGTCGAAATTTTAATAATAATAATCACAATTTAAGTTCACAGAATAATAATTTTAATAATAATGGTCGTAATTGTAGTAATGATAGTGGTCAGTCTAAGATCAAATGTCATTTCTGCAACAAAATTGGGCATATAGCTCGTAATTATTTTGTTAAGAATAGGAATAACAATAATCAAGAAAATCACAATCACAATCACAATAATAATAATTTTAGTAGATCCGATGATCGTAATGGTAATTCTAATAGGAATTCTGCACAAATGTGTAACGATAATAATAATGTTAATGACGGATGCTCTTAATTGGGCTTTAGTTTCACAGTTAATAATAATAATAATAGTAAAGTTGATGATTTTGAGATTAATAAAGATGATAATTTAATCCCTCGAACCACATTTGTTGTCGATAGTGGATGCACAATTCATATTATAAATGATATTAACCTGTTCAGTGAGTATATTGAATTAATTCACCCTCATAATATTTGTGTTGCGAAAAAGGGAGTCTCGCTTTCCGTCATGTCTGTGGGTAAGGTGAAATTGAAATTGTTAAATGGAATTATAATCGAATTAAAGAATGTAAGGTATGCTCGGGGGCTGCCACAAAATCTGCTTTCTGTGAAACAAATGAGCAAGTCGGGTTTTGATACTCTGTTTAGAGAGGAATCAGTTGAGGTCATCCAACGCTGCAGTGGGAAAATTGTAACCACTGGGGTTAGCGTGGACTCGGATTTGTACACGATTGATTTTTTTTAAATGTCAAGTCAATCGTGCAATCTGACGTTGGAGTATGAAATGAGCCCACTGACTGTGTGGCATAGACGCCTTGCTCATTTGAATGTTAATGATGTTAAGTTGTTGTCAAACAGAGGTTTAATACCGAATGTTGACTCCAACCGCAGATTGTTGTGCGAACCCTGTGTTATGGGGAAATAGAGACACAAACCTTTCCTGAGGCATGAACAAAAAACTAAAAAGCCTCTGGAATTGGTGCATACTGACCTCTGTGGTCCGATAAATCCTCCTTCATATAAAGGAGTGAAATATTTTATGACGTTTATAGATGATTATTCCAATTTTTGTTGTGTGTACCTACTGACGAGTAAAATGGAAGCGTTCACAAAATTTAGGGAATATCACAAAATGGTCTCAAATAAATTTGGATATAATGTAAAAAGACTCCGCTGTGATCGTGGCACAGAATACACAAATACAACCTTCCAGTCATATTGTGCTGAGAAGAGAATAATTTTTGAACCTACAGTTGGTGGCTGTCCCCAGCAGAATGGGAAGGCTGAGAGGATGAACAGGACACTTTGTGAGAGGGCGAGAACAATGTTATTTGAGAGTTGTCTTGACAAGATCTATTGGTCAGAAGCCATATTGTGCTCTGTCTATATAGTGAATAGATGTCCCACAAATAAGGATTTTGTTCCCTTTGAGAGGTGATTTGATGAAAAATATGATTATACAAAATTAAAGACGTTTGGATGCGACGCATATATATTGTCATTCAAATACGATTCTAATAAATTTAAAAATAAAAGTGAGAAACTGGTTATGGTAGGATACTCTCCTTGTGGGTATAAATTATTAGACACGAATGCAGGGGAAGTACGTCTGTCACAAGATGTTGAGTTTTTTGAAAATAAAATAGGAAATAATAATAATAATAAATACACAAAAGATGGTGATATTTTTGAAGAAGTTACAGAATTGAATCTTGAGAATATAGAAGTGGATGGTGATTTGAATCTGGATTGTCTACCACAGGAGGCGACAAATCATGATGGTACTGCTAACTATATATATGTTGCTGAGGATGGCATCCCTTTGACGTTTGAGGAGGCGATAGCTGCACCTAACAGCATGATATAGAAAGAAGCTATTTCAGATGAAATTAAAGCTCTGGATTCCAATCAGACTTGGCAGGTGACCAAATGTCCAAAGGGCACCCCCACCATCACTCGTCGCTGGATATTTAATAAAAAATATGATATTAATAATAAAGTCCTATATAAGGCCAGACTAGTTGCCAGAGGGTGTCAGCAGAAGAAAGGCTTCAACTTTGATAAAGTTTATGCGCCAGTAGAGAAACTTTCGACTGTTAGAACACTATTGACGATTAGTAACAAATTAAAATTTTATATTGAACAAATAGATATATGTAGTGCCTTTCTGAATGGTATTCTGTCCGAAGATGTATATATCTTGAAATACTCGAAGGTATAGAAACACAAATTAATAAACACAATAATGTACTAAAATTGAATAGGTCAATTTATGGTCTGAAGCAGTTGCCCAAGGTATGGAACAAATTGTTCAACAAATTCCTTGTCTCTCTTGGCTTCGTGCAGAGTAAGGCTGATGACTGCTTGTACACATCCACAAATAAAAATAATAATTCTATAGCAAATTTACTCACATACGTTGATGACGTTATAATCAGTTCTAATAATGAAACACTAATCACATTTTTTAAAAAGGAAATTAATAAAAGATTTAAATGTAAAGACCTGGTGAAAATTAATAAATATCTAGGATTAAATATTAATCACAATTGTGACGAAAGCATTCTGGAGATTGAGCAGAGAAATCTCATTGAGACTGTTGCGAAACGTTTTGGTGTTGAAAACTGTGCACCTACCTACACACCCATTGACCCTAAACTCCAATTGGACAGGGATCTCAATGCGTGTGATAGTGTATTGAACAATGACTACCAACAGCTCAAGGGATGTCTAATGTACCTAATGCTAGGATCACCACCCAATATTTGCTTTGCAATATCGTATTTTAGCCAATTCTCTAGTTATGCTACTGATGAACATTTTAGATATTTACTACAGGTTCTTAAATATTTAGTAACCACAAAAGACAAGAAACTAACATTTAAAAATGAATACAATAATAATAATAATATTTTAGAAACATATTCAGATGCCGATTGGGGCAACTGTGTAACCACACGAAGGTCTATCTCTGGATATTGTGTCTTTGTCTATGACTCACTGGTGTCCTGGTCCAGCAAAAAGCAGCCAACTGTAGCGTTGTCTAGCACTGAGAGTGAGCTGATTGCCATATGAGATGCCACTACTGAATCAATTTAATTTAAATATCTGCTAAATGATTTTTGTATTCAAATTAATGACAGGGCCACGATTTATGAGGATAATCAGAGTTGTTTGGCACTCCTGCATTTGGGTAAATGGAATACTTGCAGGACCAAGCACGTAGATGTAAAATACCGTTTTGTATGCGATCATGTAAATGTAGATTTTAAATATTTGTACGTACTAACTTCGCGACAGTTGGGTGACATTTTCACAAAGGGCTGCCCGAGGCCTCAATTTACTAAGTTTTGTGAGATGTTAAAATTGTTGAACTTTTTGTATTCGTTTACCATATATGTTAAAATTCTTTCAAGTTGTAATTTTTGTTATTGTTGACTAATGTCATTTTTGTTTAATGACCAATTTATTTTTATGTTGTTAGTCTGGTAATTTTTATAGTGACAAATTCGTATAATTATAATTTGAGGAGGCGCGTGTGAGAATGATAGCAAATTATATTTGAAGTGAGGTTGAAATCCAAGGAAAGGAACAAGTTAGTTAGAGATACTTTAATACAATGATCGAAGATACAAATTATAAGTTTGAGGAAGATGAACGATCTCCCTCCATTACGAGATTACAGTTTGAGTGGGAAACGAGTTTCAGCGTTCTCGGGTGAACGGACAAAAAAAGCCGTGTTTGTTCACACAACCTGAAAGTGTTAGTTTACGTTGTCGAAAATAGTAGCGCTAACGGTTAGTGAGCGAGTGTAGGTGGAGTGTAGAACAACAATATTATACATTAGCTTATTATTCTTCATAATTTACTTGAAAGACACCATCGATTTTATAAGATGTAAATAAAATGTCTCCTGTTTCTATGAAGTACGTTTGTATTTTTTCTTTTCCCTGGTCCATATGTAGAATTCCAGATTCTGTCACTTTAATCCCAGACATAATATCTAATGACAGATCCGGCACATAATGTACTTCCAATAATTCAATTGCTGTTTGGATTTTATTTTCATTTTCTACTAATATTCTCATATTTCCCATATGTGTGGCATATAAATACGTATCTTTAAGTGCACACTGTAATTTTACTGGAATTTTAAATTTGGTTACATTAATTAACTTTTCCATATTTGATGTGAGATGGACTTCCGCCCCCCCATCAAGTAACATTTTTTTTTTAAGTGTATATAATTTTCATTTTTTGTATTATCTTTAATTAATTTTTTTAAGAGCCAATCTTCATTATTATTGTATTTTTTTACCATGTATGACAATTTAATTGGTCTCTCCTCCTCTTTTTTATCTTTATTTTTTTGTTTTTCCTTATTCTGTTCCTTATTTTCTGGCTTATAATCAGGGCATTTATTTTTATAATGTCCCGTTTGGTTACATATAAAACATCTTTCTTCTTTATTATTTTTTCTAGGTGATTGATCATTATTTCTATTATTATTTTGATTTTTATTATAATTATTTTGATTATTATGATTATTATTTTCATTTCTTGAGTTATTGTTACTATAATTATTATTATTGTTATTTCCATTATTATTACCGTTTGTATTATTATTTCGTCTATAATTATTATTTCTATTCCATCTATTGTCTTTATTATTATTATAATTCGTATTATTATTTTTAAATTTATTCCCATTATTATCAATTTTTTTGTTAGACGATTGATATTGTAATTTAATTTGTTTATCTCTCATTTTTTGATCACCGTCTTCATTTAATATTTGTTTAAATACTTCTAGATTTTTTCTATTTTCAGGGAGGTTATCAAATTGCATTTTTGCTATGGTCTGTTCGTATCCTAATGCTAATTGAAGGTTTTCCAATTCCTCTTCTTCAGATACTTCCTTCCCAGCATCACGAACTTCTTGTACTAGTATGTCCCATTTATTTAAGAAACCTCTTATATTTCCACCTCCATTTTGATTTTGCCATATTTGCGACTATTTTTGTTTTAGAACCGTAAGTTATATCTAATTTTTCAAAAATTTCATCCACTGTTTTACATTCCCTAATTTGTTTCGATACATTATATGTCATCCATTCCATAATGAACGCTTTTGCACATTCTTGTTTTTTAAAATATGCTTTAGCAGAATTCAAAGATGGTCTGTATTGTAAATTATCCATATTTTCGATATAAATTTTTAGTTCAGGGTGTGGGCCAAAAACATGCCAATATCCTGAACCCCTTATTAAAGCTATTATCATCCGTTTCCAGTCCAAGTAATATTGGCCATCAAATATTTTCCCATTTGGACCTTGTATCGGACGTATAGTTTCATCAGCTGGCATGACATAATGTACTTGAGGGTGTGTACTCCCAGAGCCTGATCCTCCTTGAGGGGATGGGGTATTGGTTCTTTCGCTTGCCGTATTCATGCTTTCTGGATTACTTGGTAATGTACTTAGTTCCGACAACTCAATTTTGAAAAAAAATAATGAAAATTTATTTTCAAAAAAAATTAATTGCAAAAAAAATTTATTTTATTTTTTAAAAGAGAAAAAAAATATTTTATTTTTATTTAAATTATTAATTTTTCGTAATATTATTCGTATGTATGTTTGCATTTTAAAATATGAAAAAGAAAAAGAAAAGAAAAAAAATATTCCAATTGAGAATGTATTTCAAAAATACACTTGAATAAATCTTGTTTAAATTTGAATCCTTGTGATTGTTTATGACAAAAGATCTATTGAAAATTGTCCTTGAATACTATTTGTAATATTTTGTTGTAATAAGTTTTCAAGTTTATACATTAGTATTTTAAACAAAGGAATTTTGTGACATGAAAATTTTAGAATTAAACTTGCCCAATATGACAAAGGATTTTTTCTTTTGTGACAATAAATTGTTGAAACATGAAATTTGTTCAACTATGAAAGTATTTTACTAGTTAATATTATATTATATTTTTTAATTTTCGTAATTTTACGTATTTTTAAAGAGGATTTTCTCTCAAAATTTTCAAGAAAAATTCTGAAAGATTCTATCGAGTCCAAAACTTGAATACTGAAAATATTTTTTGAAATTTCTATGAATTTTTCGACTTTGATACCTCTTTTATAATGAATTATTCCACCAACATTTACTGAGAAAGTTTCCAAGATTATTTCTCCCAAAAATGTTTTCCAAAATGGGAATTCAATTAAATTTATTCTTACTTCTGTTATTTTTTCATTTTCAAAAATATTTAATAATTTTTTATAATCTTTTTCTTTGATTTTTATTGTTCCTTCACAGTTTGATGTGCAGTTAGCAATTTGTTTTCAAAACCTTATCATTCGTAACCTGCTTTATTCGAACTTATTTTTAAGCTTAATCGTCCTGTGAAATTTCACTTGATTTTTACCGAACTAAAGGGGGTTCTTGAAATTAAGCATTTTGGAAATTAAAGGAAAGAAGGAAAAAAAATTTCAAAGAGAAAAAAATAATTTTTTATATAACTAAATTCGCTCAATATCCCACAAAATCACTGAATATATCCCATCGTTTTCCGCAATAGTAAATGAAATATATAACTTGAAAGTATCGAAAATTACATTACCCAAAACCTGCGGAATTCCGTTGAATATCTCCCAGCTGATTTCGTGAGTAATCGGCGTTTTCCTGTGGGTCAGCACTTGGATCAATTTCAGGTCATCCTCAGAAAATTTCAATCTTGGCAGCATACGAAACAGTTGAATCAGCAGCACTCAATCGACGAAATTTTGATGATGATGATGTTTGAAAATCACGATGATTGCGTTCGATGTAACAGCGGTCTCTGATTTTTGAACTTTATTATGTTTCACTTTGCTGTAACAGACGATCCAGGTCCGAAGTAATCTGCAATCCCACGACAAAAAAACTTTGGTTTCACCTTACCGCAAAAAGATGATCCAGTATTTTTCAGAAGATGATCAAAATGGCGTTAAATTAATTTGGCACCAATATAATTTAAATAAACTTCGAATAATTTTCGATGAACTTTTCGAAAAATTAAACGAAAAAAAATTCACTTGAGTTAACAACTCTTGAATTAAAATATATTTCGTAAAGAAAACAACTTTTAACAAAAATAAAAGCTTATAGTTCCTTAAACTTTTGGATACTATAGCAAAAAAAATTAAATTGAAAGATTAAGTATCACTCTGTACTAACTATTCAGGAATCGCAGCTCTGCCTACCATGAAGTGAGGTTGAAATTCAAGGAAAGGAACAAGTTAGTTAGAGATACTTTAATGCAATGATCGAAGATACAAATTATAAGTTTGAGGAAGATGAACGATCTCCCTCCATTACGAGATTACAGTTTGAGTGGGAAATGAGTTTCAGCGTTCTCGGGTGAACGGACCAAAAAAGTCGTGTTTGTTCGCACAACCTGAAAGTGTTAGTTTACGTTGTCAAAAATAGTAGCACTAACGGTTAGTGAGCGAGTGTAGGTGGAGTGTAGAACAACAATATTATACATTAGCTTATTATTCTCACATATCATTTGTTGTGGTAACACTGTTTTTGATACTATTTGTAATCTGTGATTTTATGTTTGAAACCCAACTGTAATATTATATTTTGTGTGCCTCTTGTCCTTTGACTATATAGCTTAATGGACTGCTAGAACTAATAAAATCTTGAAGCCAAAGAATGCAGGCGTTACTTTTCGAAAAAGGTACTTTGTGTGAAAACTGAATTTGTATTCTGTTATATTTTCGTGACTCCTAACAATATAAGCAGTGAGAGAAACATATTCTTTTAAGTTTCACTAGTGTTAGTACTTTTACTTATCACCAAAGGTCGTTTTTTGTAAAAAGAACGCCTGTTAACAGTGGCTTCAGCGATGTTCCATTTAACCCTATGTATTTCTTATCAGTTCTAGCAGTCCATTAAGCTATATAGTCAAAGCTCTTGTCCCTCATCAAACGTTGATGAATTAACATCTTCACCATTTTTATGTGGAAATAAAAGTTTGTGAAAGTGAATATTTTCTGTTTTATTTATGTGTTTGTAATGTGTGTGTCTAGTCTTTGTTTGATGTCTACAATCAATTAAAGTCTTTCGTCGATATTTTCATACAATTCGATCCGTTGTTAATTCGTATTTCTTCACACAAACAGTAAATATTTGCATCGAATCATATTTGATGTGAGGTAGGACGAAAAAATGAACATGAGACATCAGTTTCAAACAAATATAATTCGCAGACTAAAACATCATGCAAGAATAAAATATAATAAAATGTATAATTGTGAAGCACAGCTCTAGCATTCATGGTAAGTAGAGATAACAGTTTGTGAGAGTGGTAGAATGTGTGACATATATATATTTATTGTATTGATGATGATGATGATGAGTGAGTTGAGGTGGAATTTCCATTACAACAATATCTTCAAAAGTGTTAAAAATTAGTTCATTGTAATTTACATTGGATATTTCATTTGCTATTTGGCAAAAATAATTTTGCCGCCAATTTTCCATTTGCTATTTCTAGACCTTCTATTACTATAAAGTGATTTTTCTGAATTTAATTTTTGCCATGGGATTTGTGATACAACGGACCTAGATCATCTGTACCTGTGAGGCATTTTTCCAATTTTTTCCTCAGTTCAATTTGTCGTTAAAAACTCAAGATTTGATCCTAAAACATCATCTTCATCACTAATCTGTTGTCATTCATCATTATTTTCCAAGAGTTTTTATCAAATTTTTTGGCTGAAAATACGCAATCTCTGAATTTATTCGAATCTTTGTATGTCAGAGGAGAACATCAGGCTATTTTGTTTGTTTTCACACGACAAAATTACATGTAGTTGCGATCTGCTTTGGGAAGTATTTGATGGCATCCCACAACTAACTGGTAACATATACTTCGATATTATATATTTCATGTATTGTGGCAGGATTTGAGGGTGAATTTTGGATAAATTTATGGGACATAGAACATCATCGTAATTAGACTTTATTTCTCTTGCAGAATTCAGGTTAAGACATTTGGGAACCCTCTAAATTGGTAAAAATCTGGTGAGACTATCACAGGAAAGCTTCACTCCTTTTAGGTAAAAGAGTTCATTTAGCACATTGTAAATGGTCAGACTTTGGTGTGAGTTTTCTAATTTTCCCACAAATTGTATCGGGACCACTGAAATTACAAAATCAGATTTCAAAAAATTAAAAACCATTTTTGAAAATGAGGAAATTGTAGGGATAAACGTAAATATCATCAATTTCCCATATTGGAAAACATTCAATCATTCAATGGAGAAATTAGTCTTGAAACTTTTTCTGTTAACATTAGCCAAATTATTGAAAATAAAAAGGAATTGAAATAGTAAATTCATTTTTGACCTCAAATTTTAGATTCAATAGAATATTTTCAAATCTTTCTAAATCAATTTGATCGAGAAATTCCACTATAAAAATTCATATTATAACATAAAAATTACATAAAAAATAATTTTTACCCATCAAATTTTCATGTTTCAACAAAACTTTCAGGATTTTACAAAACCATTTCATAAAAGATAAAATTCATTGTTCAATTTGAACAAGTTTAAAACTCTGCTGTTCTGCCTTTCTCACTGGCAACATATATTTTCCTTATTTTCAATTTTTTCCCTTAATTTTTATCATGACAATTCGAATATTTCTTTAATCTATTGTACAAATAAATAAACCTACATGTAACGATGATCCCTACATGATGCGAATTTCCTTTTGTTGTTTTTAATATTTTAATATTTGTATTTTCCTTCATACTGAACGAAAACCGCATAGAATCATTACGAAATTGATTCACACTACCTTGGAAATGATTCGACCAAATAGTACACGCAAAAAAATCAGCTCCCCATAGCGTACTTTTTCTCTTACAAGTTTTCTTTAGGTAAGTGAAAGTAACATAACGGCCAAAATTACAATATCAAATTTTTCTTCAAATTGACAAAACAATAAATGAAAATTGTGTATTTTTTCACTATGAATTGAATGAGCCTATCGCTGAAGCTGTATCTTTATTAGGTTAAAAGTTATTGTCCTTTTAAATTTCAATGAAATTCAGAAAAATCCGCTGCATTCATTTGTACTTTTCTTCATACTAAACGTAGAGTTTTAGACTGCATAGAACCATTACAAAATTGATTCATCTACCTCGGCAATGATTTGACCGAATAGTACACGTAAAAAAATCTGCTCCCCATATCGTACTTTTTCACTTATAGAAGGTTTTCCTTAGGTAAGTAAATGTGATAAAACGGCCAAAATTTCCATATCAAATTTTTCTTCATATCGACAAAACAATACATGAGCTTAGGCTTAGGGTCAAAGGTCCTAAGCATCTGTCAATTGAACCTAACGCCTCGGGCAGTTAATATATATATATGTGTGTGTGTGTGTGTGTGTATATATATATATATATTATATTTCCAATTTTTCTCACTTTTGCACTTTTTGGGAGTCTCACAATCCTCCGCTGTGTGACCTATTGCAATGAAACCTGGAATGATTTTGTTAGAAACTTTCATGGTTCAAATTGTTGCATACTACCATTTTGTCAGCATGATAACTTTTGTAAATCAAATAATTTTGTCTTGACATTTTCATAGCAGTTGAAGACTATTAAAAACTGGTTTGGTATTGAATTTGAGCGAAATCCGTCAACTGATTTTCAAATGACAGCAATTAAAAAATTTGTCTCTTTTGGAAAATATACACTCACCGCGATTGATGCCAGGCAGATCTATTTTTCTTACTTCGAAATTTTGAATATGGATCTTCGGTGAGAGAAATTTTACTACACGTTTTACAAGAGTGTATTTTAAAAAATTAATTTTCACTCAGCTTATTTTATATATGTTTAAACCATTTTTGTAAGAAACAAAATTTTTACAAGTTGAAATGGGGCAATTTTGAATGATAAATGAGCCCTGATATCGCTGCTCTAGCTCCATTTTTTCACAGATTTTTGTGGCAAATATTCGTTTTTGCAGGACGAGACCAACTCCATCATTTTCAACAGCCCAAAAACCTCAACTGCCATCATAAAATCGAAAAAAATATTTCATAATTTTTCCTCAAAATTGTAAGGTTTTTTAAAACAAAATTATCAACAGCTTAAAAAAGATATAAAATATTATTTTTGTTTACAAAAAATTTATTAGTTAGTTTTTAAAAATGGTACATCTCTAACTAACTGATGAAAATAAAAACAACCTAATGCTACAACAGAACATAAACAGTAAACGATTTTATGAAACTGAAAATATTTAAATTCAATTTCGTGTGATTTGTTCAACCGATGTAAGTCATATGATGTACACAAATACAGATACAGGTACTTGGTATTTTATTAACATTAAAATAAACTAATTACGATTCAATTTAAATTTTCTTCTACAGTTTGTCTATTCTTCAAGTAATGTTGTTTTTTTTAATTTCTGAAGTTTCATATGGTTCTCACAAAATATCATCATAAAAAATTTTTTTAATGTCAGCTTACAGTTTTGGAAATTCTTTGCTTTAATAACAAAAAAAAAAAAAAAAAAAAAAAAAAAAAAGAAGTTTTTACCTTTAAGTTTTTAACAACATTAGCTTGATGCAGCAAAATTATATTGATTCAATAAAAGTAACTAATTTCATAAAGAAAATGTGCTCTCAATCAACAAGGTCGTCCAATTATTAATCTTTTGATTATAAATATTTAACTCACATTAAAAAATAAATAAATAAATAAATAAATAAGACAATAGATTCACTAAATTCATTATAACCAACAGAAATTCGCCCAAGAAACACCAATAGGTACACATAAATGGATCATTTCGTTAACAAAAAATTGGCCAATAAACCAAAACAAAGTTTAATACAAAATCAAATAAAAAATAAATTTCAAAAAATTTTGGTACAATATTTTGTACGAAAGAGTAGGCTATCTAAAAAATGACATTTTGTTAATATGTTTTAAATGCCACAAGGGAAAAAATTGAACTGTAGAAATAATACAAAATTGAAAAATAAATTATCACAATAATATTTTCAAATAACACGTAGGTAAATGAAAAAGAAAGGAAAAAAAAAGCGTAAAAACCAAATTCAATTGATGAAAATCGCAACGAACTATAGCCACATAATGAAAAAACTTATTCAACTAAGAAGCTAAATTGAATCAATTCTCCATGAATAAAAGCATGGAAATTAAACAGCTCACAAATAAAATATCAAATGAAGGAAGAAAAATATGTAAACTATCAGACACAAGCTTACAGTAGGTATCTAATTCGATTGGAACAATTTTTGAGGAAATATTTTCAAGGTCTGACGCTGTTGAGAATTCGTTCACGACTATCATCACGATTTAATTTTGGTGGCGAATGTCTTGCTCTCCGACTACGCTTAATTTTTGCAATACTATCTTCACCAAATACGTCTCCGGTTCGTAGAGCTGATATTAAATCGTCAAATTCGCCTTTGTCGGCCACCGGTTTACCATTCGCAACTCCATTACGAAGATGACCAGAATTCAGTAACGAGCCATTCAGTTCTTTACTCTGCTTTCGATCCATAGTTCGCTTCTTAATCTGGAACAGAAAAGAAGGAAAAATTCCAAACATACAAATTAAGACAATTTTTTGTTTCTCTCAGCTAAGAAAAATCATCAGGAGGGGCTTAGAGACCTTATGATCCTTTTATTTTTTCCTCAAATGAAAGTAAGTAAAATTACACATTTTCAATTTTCTAAGAAGAGGATCACTACATACAGGGAGCTTAGCCCATTTTCGCTATTAGCTTCGCCCACAGATGTCTACATTATATAACCTAGATATTTAACTTACCTGTTTTCAGCAACCTATGATTTCCCTTACCCACAGAGTATTAAATACAATAGAGAACGCATGCCCATCTAAATGCTGCTATAAAAAATGGTACCACTTTTGAAAAGCTGTCATAATCCTTTTGGTACCAAATTCTAATTTGTTAGCCCGTATTTGGGCCCATTAACAACGATAAGAATTTTTTTTCAAATAATTGAATTAAATGAACGAATAAATAAAACTGACAATTTATAAATCACATTAAACCAAATTTCGTAGATTGAAATGAAACGAAAATTGTACCAATCATTCGGAGTGGGGATACTTTATCTCAAAAGCGGTGCCATTTGCTGTCTCACATGCATCCTCTATTACATTTGATACTCTGTGCCCTTGCCGCACCGAAGTAAACAAATTGTAATCAGTAGGTAGAAAGTAGAACTGATAAGGACCTGTATAAGTTCTGAATACAAAATACCTCGTTAAAAATTACAAGAAAGTTCATTTTTTTGCCCTGAAACAATAATTTTTGGCATCCTAGTTTTAATCTTGAAGGTTGATAGAACATCCACATCAAATATGACATCAAAACACGCATTAATAAACATACAGAACTTAATTTAAAACAGCCTTTTATGCATAAGAAATACATTGTACACTACTATTTTGCCACCAAGCAGGGTTATTGGTGCACATCACAACATACCGTAAGTGAATGTTCAACGTAGCAAAAGCAGTCAAGTTAGATATCTAGGTTATACGGTGTATACATCTGTAGCTTCGCCTCTAAAGATACACCAAATAATTTTGCAATGAGGTAAACAACGACCACAATAACACCTTAAAAGTGTTAAGACACACAATTTTAATCACTTCCATACAGGATAAGTTGCCCGACTACACAGTTAAAGAAATGCTTAAACTTGGCAGACACTCATCAAAATGAACCTATTAGGCATATTGATTAGCGATGTAATCTCCACGTATGCGGGGCATGCGCCGCATACCCAAACAGTTTTTGAGGAGAAAATTTAAAATTCTAATGGTCAGTGACCTAAATAAATAAATTAATAAATTTAAAAAAAAGAAATAATATCAATCAGCTAAATAAATAAATGAAATTGCACATTTTATTTACGTTGCGCGAGAATAAAATCTTTTAAGGAAAAATATATATTTTAGTTACGCTAGAGGTATAGGTATAATACGAGTGCACTCGACACGGGGTTTGTGATTTACTGAGCGCATACCTCTCAATACCAAAATACATGAAAAAACAAGCGCATACAACTGAATACTGTATCCCTAAAAATGGGTTTTAAGGAAGTTAGGGTATGTTCTCAGTGAAACGCATACCCTATTTTGTAAACATCATACATACCTACAGGTATAAACAGGATTGTTCTCGACTTTTAATACACTCAAGCACACACCCACCTGTTATTTCTAACCAGAAGTAACCTATAAATAAGATAATTTTAACTTAATTTCTTTAATTTTCAAACCTGATTTTCTCCAAAACTATTCAGTTTTTACAGAATAGTCATTTATACCTACTTTTTTAATGTATTTCTTAACTAAAAATAAAATAGTGAAACACATTTTCCATTATAATGAAGGTGTAAAAAGATATGGCTATTGAGCAAAAATTCCTTCTTTCCTTCCAAATATGGGTGAATCTTCAAAAGCTAGATGAAAATGAATAACATAAATAAGCTCCCTTCTACCGAATTTTATTAGTTTTGTCAAGTTTTGAGGAAGTTATAATAAATTTTTGATTCCTTCATCTCCTTCGATGGGGATGGGCTTTAACTGGAAAAGGAAACATTCTCAGCATCTTGAAAAAATAATTTTTTAGTTTTTTCTACACTGTGGGGACTCACTGGTATGAGGAAAAGGGGCTTGGACCCCTCAATGACAGTCGCTGCCCCAAAGGGCAGGCAAATAATCGTCCTTGCGACGTTAAACACACTAAATACGTTCGATCGTAATTACCTGCAAGTACATGCAGGTAATGTACGAGTACCGAATTGTGACACAATGAGACAATGTCACAATCCGTACACGAACCAGCCAGCCATCTCTTATCTCGGTAGGGGATGATGCGACCTGGCCACCCTCACAGACGTACGTATATTCTTACGTACGTGTCTTAGTGTGCGTGTAAATAAGCCAGTGTTCGGTCTGGTTCTGGCTTACCCGTACTTATGTACGAAGTGGCTGAACACGCTTAAATTCTGTAGAATTTCCTTCTGGTGAGAATATCTCTCACGACAAGGTATTCCACATACACTAAAAATCGATCTTGGAAGTTATGCTGTTTATCTTCCTGACATCCTATATATAATTCAGCGCATACCTATATACAGAGAGCACGGTACACCACTGGTATTGATAGTATGTATATACCATGCAGGCAAAGAAAAAGTTGGCAACTTCAATACTATATTATTCGATAACTATGAGGAAAGCAGATGAGTTGAAAAGGGGAAGGTCCAAATAGTATAATGAATTATATATTGTTTTGGTCAAATGGCGAAATAATAAGCGGTGCTATTCGACATTGTGTTATGAAATTGGGATTCACCACCTTAGTAAAATTAGTACGACTGGAATGTGATAGAATGATCAACAAGATGTCCCTAGTTTCGTCTGCGTAAGATTTACCTACTCATACCTACGATAAAATGTGATATAATTCGTAATTTCAATAAGATTTCTGTAATTTCTCAATATCTACATTCAAATAGAGTGAAATTCTAAACACAAACAAAATGAAGGAACGAGTCTTCATAAAAAGAATAATTGAAAAAATATGTTGATTAGTGACTGAATATACGACTGCTTCAAGTCTTCCACGGTCATCGACAAGTTGAAAATTAAATCATAGTCAGATACCAGGGGGCGAACTGGGCAATCACCACCTCCCTATTCCAGAAAAAAAATTTGGAAAAAAATATAAAAATCTAACTGATCTTTGTTCTTTGTTTTCTTTTTGTCACCATCATCCCACTACAACCTAAAATTCAGCTTTTATTTAAGCAAATTTAAATTCACCCTATACGTTTAGGGAAGCTGTATCCGCCTTGAATGATATCAGTTATTAGTTATTGTCGAGAACAATGACGCTACATTATACTTATTAACGTAAAATATTACTTCAATTTCCTGTTTAGCTCGTTTCTCCTCTTCTTCTCTTCGTTTTCTGATGTTTTCCAAATCATGTTTAGCTTCGTTAAAAGAAGACAAAAATGTGTCAAATATACCGAAGAAATCGTCAGGTTGTATTGTTGAATTATCTTCTCCAAATAAGCGAACTGCTCTGTCAAACTGAAATTTTAAAAATATTTATGAGCAAATATTAGAATATTTACCCTCGTTACGACTTCACAAAAAAATAATACTCTGTAGAAAAATCATGCGACATAATACAGGGTATTACACAAAAAATACGTCAAACTTCAACAGTAAGTTCTCGATGACACATATAATAGTATATTAGCTGTATTCTTTTTGGTAAAAACAATAGTGTTCCGAGCTATTTTCAGAGTGTAAGGTCTCGATAAATTTTGGGAAAGTTCGTTTCCAGGGCAGCTATTTAGGTTTTAGTTCAGGGAACATTTAAACGATAAAAACTCTAAAAAAATATCGACGAATAGACCAACTCAAATAGCTTTTGAGATAAAAATACAATCACATCATCCTTAGAAGAGAACTTTTCCTCAGAACTTGCACACCGAGTCAGGTCCAATAGGTCCGAACTATTTCTGAAATAACTTATTTTTCGAGGTCTGCCCGGACAAAAAGATAATCTTCTTTCAAGAACTCGGTTCATCCTTTTCCAAAAAGAATAGCGTGGAATAGCGTGGAATAGCGTGTTATCAAAAAGTGCAATTATTTCCAACCTTTTTTCCAAATAGAATACAGCTATTGCACGCCAAAGTTCAAAGTGAACCTTAAAACAGTGGTGTAGAGTGAAAAATTTGGTGGGGAAGACAATTAAGTTTTTTTTATAAGATCTGATATAGGTGGTATATTAGACAGCTTAAAGAAAACAAACAATTCACCACGTGCACCCAAAGCTCTCAACTACCTACATGGAAACAATTTCAAAATTGTCTACCCTAGCCTTTACAAACTGTGACAAAAAAAATTTTTTACTCATGAAGTTGATTTTGTCAGAAATAGTTTTAAAAATGTTTATCTACAAGATTTTACTACAGGTAAATCAGGTAGATTTCAATAGGTGTGCACATTTGGGAGTTAATATTAAAAAAGTATTATAGGGTAGAAAATCCTTGCTGTGTTTATTCTTTGTTTTCTAACCATTTCTTTTTCCTTTTTTCTTTTCTTTTTTTTCTCTTCAGCTGTAAGTATAGAATTTACGTGTGTAGACAATATTTACCTTGTCTTCCCTGACACTATGCTTCACTTTTTACATGGAAGCGCATTCACTTTACATCAAAGTTACATTCACCAATGATAAGAGTTACTTTTCACTCGCAAAATATCAGTGTAAACGTTACCTTTCTGATAGTATATTACATAAGAAATGTTATGTCAACATGTGACCTATATTCCAAGCTAAAAGTGATTAGAAAGTTTCATGTTTTCAAAATCTTTACTAAAAAAATGTTTTAGGCACTGAAACTTAAAACTTTTATAGCTCTTTCAATATGTAATATAGGCCACAAATTAACGTAACATTTTCTGTTGGGTTCATTGAGAACTACCGACCACTTGAAGTTTAGTTGTCAATTCCAAGCATTTTGAAATTACTCCTATCAAAGACATGCTATGCAACTTTATATACACACATACACAAAACGAAGAATATATCCTTTAAGTAATGCATACAGTTATTATATTACCTACATACCTACGTAAATTCTGTCAAATAATACAGCATACCCACTACTTATAAGTTTAGTAAAAGTGTCGTTAAACGCCCCCACCCATGTTTTCGACTCACAAATTGATAAAAAACATACCCTAGTTTTCATGTCTTGGAAAAGATCTTCAAGTTCGGAAAATCTGCAAGTTGCAGTGGTCAAAAATTCTTTCATAACTGGTAAAAATCTGTCACCCGGTAGCAGCGGCTGCACTCGGTGAAATTCAATTTCTCGTTCCACCTCTTTTAGATTGTTTCGTAATTGCAACATATCTTTTTCTAATTCTGCGATACTGTAACGAAGAAAAATAATTTAAAAAATAACGATAATATTCGAGCCAAAAATATTTAAACTCGAGTACTATTTCAACGCCAAGAGGAAACAAACCTGACTTTCGACGCTCGTCTCACGTGAGAAATATCTTCTTCGAGTTTCAACACGTCTTTATACTGCAAAAATAAAATCCAATTAATTTTATTCGAATACAGAACACCGAAAGCAGAGCCTTAGCGAGCCGAAACTTTTGGAGGGGCTAAATTGAAAATTTTCCAAGTGTCTGAAAATATTTAAAACTCAATCGTAAAAAAAAATCATATGGTGTACAACGTATTATGATTCGTCCGTAGCCTATTTCCACTTTTAAGGTTTTTGCACGAAGTGATAAAAACCAATTAAAATCACCATTATTTTCATTCTTCTTTTCCATCTTCTTCATTTTCTTCAGCCAGTTCTATTTTTTATTTTTTTTTTGGTTTTTCAACTGCGAAAATAAAATAATTTTTTGTTCGTAATCGATTAATCAACAAATAATTTTTTTGTTTAATCGATTAATCGCGCTGTGAAGCAAAAATCCTATTGCAACGTCGTTCATCGACGTAGCTTGTATCGTAGTGAAAACTTATCTCGTATACTGTAGGTAGGCTTATGTAAGAAATCTGAAATTGAGAACTGCCAGATAATTTGAATTTCAACAACACGAAATGGAGGAAAAAAACGTATTTTTCGCCAGAATACTGAAAGCTCTTTTTGATTAAAAACGTAGTTACTCGAAAAAACTGACGCTCGCATTTAACTAAACAAGAATGCCATTTTAGCAGCTCCATTTTCATCGAAATTTCTTACTTTTTTGTCGGCGATTTCAACGAGGTAATGCAAAAGCGTCGTTCCTTTCATCGCACTTGACTTCGTATCGGCGAGTTTATTCAACGACGCCAATCGAAAACCGGTTGCATTGCCACGGGCACCGCGATTCATATAATTGCCAAGAGCCAAAACGATTTCCAGCAACTTTTTCAGCCTCCTTGATCTGGCCACTTCCCTGGACGCTTCCATAACGGCTCGTACTCGCGGCTCGATTTCCGAAACCCACGTATTAAAACGTTTTTTATAGTGCAAACTACGAAGCCTTTGTTCATAATGTGGCATTCTGTCGATTATAAAAATAAAACAAGGAATTTTTTTTTTTTTTTTCCCAATTCGAAATTACGCAAAAATAAACACATACTTTGAAATTTCATAAAGAAATCTGTCAGCGCGAGCAAGACTATCGATTTCTTCGCTATGTTCTTCAAGTAGTGCTGATTCTTCTGCAGTCGGTGTGAATTTCAGTAATTGTTCCACCATGTCTAGTGGCAGCTGATCTCGGCAATCCATGCTTAATATTACTCTGATTGGGAGAAGAAGAGAAACCGTCCAGTTAGAAACTAAAATTTTCTATAAGGGATGTCCTGGGAGAAGCCCGCCATAATTGGAAACTGTTAGTGCCTACTCAGCAAAATCAACAGGTTTCACCATACCGATGAAGATCAGAGTACACTGAAAATTATTAATTTTTTTCAGCTACGTTGTCTGGGCGCAATTTCTATCGTAATAATGTCTCGCTGACAATTTAGGGAAATTAAATATTACTAAAAAGAAAATATTCAAGAAATTCCATATAAAAAATGAAATAATTTCAAAAATATGAAAAGGCCATGAGTTAAAGATTTTGTATGGTAAAAAAGAAAAGTATTTTTTAATTTTACTTCAACTTTAAGAGCTGTTTTTTTGGACAAACTTCACCGAAAAACTTGAATTGCCTCATTACGCAAGAATAGACATTTTGTTTTTGTATTTCTTCAATTTGCATTTTCTTTCAAGTATTTTTATGTATATATACTTGTGGGTTCGGAGAATCGAACCTGGGACCTACACATTTGCCAGCTAAAAGCGGTAAACTTGACCACAGCCATCTCACCGCTGACTATAACTGGCGAATGTATTTTTGTATAGAGCAAGGTATGGTAGTTGCCACAATACTATATATACATTTTTTTTTTCATGTGTAGAAGTAGGTAACTGATGTCTCATGTATTTGAGCGCACATATTGTCGGTGTCCTTGATTTCGAGCATTGGACCATTTTAAACTGTTTTAAAATGTAGGCACATATACCTACCGTGAAGTTAGGCATTTTCAAAATCAAAATGTGAAAAAATAGCCATTTATGATACAAGTTCATAAAGTAGGTTATTTTGATTGGGATATGATTTTTGCAGCAATGGACTTTGGCTCGTGCTGAGTATCAATCACCCACTTTGTACACGTGTGTCACACATTATTTTTTGCAACACCGTCATAAGAAAAAAGAAAGCTGAATCAAGAAAAAATTAGAATATTGTTTTTTTCCTTAATTATCAAATTTCATAGGAATGCTCACCTGTAATCCACGAGTCAGTAGGTTCTAAGTCCCGTGATCAAATTCCAGCAGTGATACCGCTTTTTTTTTTTTTTTTTTTCCTTTAAATTTTTTATGGTGTATAAAGTAACGCATGTGCACAAGCCAGTGTATAAAGAATTTACAGTCATCATTTGAAGAAATGCATGTGCACAAGATGGTGCATAATGTAGAAAACAATGCATGAAGATTTTGCATTACCTATGCATTGTTCTAAAATCAACCGCTTGATATACAATTGAGGAGCACATAATTGTTGAATTTAGCAAATAGTGACTAATGAACACACTGACTTGTTTTCTGAATTACAAGCTTTTAAAGTTTCAATATGAATTTTCCATAGCAAGAAAATTCAAAATATTATTAGAATTTAATTTTTGATCATGAAATCTCGTTGTACTCATCGAGTACATGAAAAAAGGTTCTCTTGATCACCTGCATATCTTCAATAATCACGAAACAAATTCATGAAAATTAGTGTTTTCGAATAAATTGCCTAACCAAAATTTCAATAGACAACTCATCATGCAATCATATATTTTTGACATGCAAACAGAGTTATGAAGATGGGCAGTTAATCCGGAGAACCTTTTTTAGTGTACACGATAAGAATAACAAAATTCCATTACCATAAAATTTAATTCAAATATCTCTGCCACCCATCAACAGCAGTATTTTCCAAAAGTGTCAAATTTTGTAATGGCTGCCATTCAAAAACCAGTCGACTGATTTCGCTCAAATTCAAGACCAAACCAGTTCCTAACAGTCTCCAACTGCCATAAAAATTTCAAGTCAAAATCTTTTAATTTACTGCAGTTATCGTGATGACAACATGGTGGGTTTGCAACACTTTGAGAATCCCTTCCTTTGAAACTAAAGTACGAATTTCAAAAATTTTAACACAAATGTATATCCCATGAATGGTTTTAACCGTACCCCAAGTTTCATTGCAATAAGTCAAACAGAGGAGGCTCCACAGACTCCCGAAAAGTGCTAAAATGAGCAAAAAGTGGAAATATATATATATATTAGTGTACAAAAGAATTTGAGTGACCTATACATATATACATATATATTCGTGATCTACGACTCAAGATCGGCGCTTTTCCACAGGTCCCGGAATTGCACTGAGTGCAATAGATACATTTTCCTTTGGAAAATACGCTAACAATTTTTTGACTCTTCTCATTTGATTTGGCCATAGAAAATTAATAGAAACTTTGGGAGCCTATAACTCGGAAGCAAACATGTTCATAATATGAGGAACTTATTTTCGTATTTCGATGAGTGTCAGTAGTTTTCAAATTATGGTAACCTCACCCAGGACACCTTGTACAAGTACTGAAAAGAGATTGAGAAATTCTTACTTCGATATATCTTCATCCGACATTTTTAGCTTGGATAATAATATTGTACAATTCTGCGCTCGTCTACCGTCTATCACAGACAATATTTTGGTTTTGCTTTTACCCACTAATCGAAGATCTTCGACGGAACCGTCATTCTGCAAAATTAAAAAATATATGCGAATTTTTTTTTATCTTAAATGCAATAGCAATGGTCGTAAAACCGATTAAGCGAATCACAATTCAGCTTTGCCGAATAATGAAATTCACTGCAATTTGCAGAAATAAGGTGCTTGACAGTCAAAGGGATCGCTTATCTGTACGATTTATATATTTTCCGCAATCATTAATGCAGTTTCTATTCAGTTCTAGAACACCTACCAACTAATAACTCAGATAAGTACGCCGTTTTATAGTTTTGTTTTTTCAAACTAAGAATCAGAATTGCATGATTTTTTTTCATGGCTTCATTTATTTCATAAAAATAGTTGACTGTTTCGTTTTCTTGAATTTATTCGATTTGTCAAACCCCCACGCTATACATTACATGTAATCAGCAATTTTTAATATATTTTTAGCGTCGAATAACAAAACTTATGGATGGTTTAGTTCTGGTGGTCTAGACCCCACTTGGCCAAAAAAAAAAAAATTAAAATCTAAAAACAGATTCTTTCTACGTGGTGGTGGTTTTGTAGTTGAGGTGGGGATATGGATTGGAAGAAGTAATTTGACATGGAGCTTTCTACGCCCATCGCATTTATTTTTAAATTTTTAAGTATAAATTTTAGGCTAGTTTTTAGGACGAACTTTTTTGTATTCTCCCTTAGGGGACTCAAAATGAGGATATTCCCTAAATTTTGAATTTATGATTACGGGTACAACTTTTGGCTCATCACCGACATTCATGGACATTTGCGACTGACAAAAACGATACTTTGTTGAACGGTGGGCGGTATCATTGTTGTTGTTGATAACCGAGACTTCGCACCAGCAGTTATCAGTTTTTTTTCGTTTTTTTTTTCTTCATTTTAAAGATACATTCAACATGGGTAGGTACATTTTCTTTAGATTAACACAATTTTCATCCCCCTTCGAAAAATGTGATCTTTTCCACTGTACTATACCATTTTTCATATTTCTAATTAAGTGAAAAAATTATAATTGATTTAAACCAAAACCACTTATTATTCAAACAGTAAGAAACCACAAATTGATTAAAAAGATTTATGATCAGTTAATCGCACTAAAAAAAAAAAAATTAAAAAGGAATAGACGGATGTAAGAGTATGTGTAAGGATTAAGTCCCCACATTATCTATATCCTTCCACAGGTCGAATAGCTTATTGTCCAAAAAATTGGTAGTTTTTCAAAAAAATCGTATTTTTAGGTTGAAAATTTCTGAATCAAAAACCATAACCAAGATATCGCTTAATCCTATGTACATATACTTACGATCGTGCCTGCCTTTTGGTATGCACAAAATAATTTATCTATATTCTCGAGCTCGAGGCTCTGGTACAGTTTGGTGTCGTCGAGTTCGGTCCACACAGTTCCATTCACTTTGGCCTCGGGTAACTTGGACCAGTTAAACGATTTCA
Source organism: Ericerus pela (assembly GCA_011428145.1). NCBI lineage: Eukaryota > Metazoa > Arthropoda > Insecta > Hemiptera > Coccidae > Ericerus > Ericerus pela. The sequence continues at coordinate 758,291 of WOFM01000429.1, forward strand.
ACGGATTCGACGGTTTAGGCACGTTTTTTATTTCTGTTCTGAGCGGCGGTAACGTCGGCGGAGGGGCTGGGGCACAGGGTGGCGGTGCTGGTGGGCCAGGTACCGGCGGCGGCGGCGGCGGTGCTTGTTTGGGGACACCAGACGCCGACGAAACTCCGTTACATGGTTTATCCTTCGATGGAACTTCGTTACTTGACCGATTCAGACCAACGACCTGGGAAATAGATTGAAAATCACTAAAGCAATAATTATTCATTCGTTGCTTAGATATAAAAGCCTCGATAACTGAAGACTCTACAAAAAGAATTTTCAGAAGATTCAACAGTTTTCCGAAAATTTCATAATTTCTTGATCTTCGCGAGTAGAATGCATTTTGAATAAATCGCCTTACTGGAGTTGGAGTAGGCAACTCATCATGCAGTCATGTATTTTTGACGCACAAACTGCGAATATTAAAGATAGGCAGTTGGACAAGAGAACCTTTTTCAACGTATACTCGACGAGTACAACACGATCCCATTATCAAACATTAAATTTGAAGAATTTTTTCAATTTGCCCCTTTCATTTTGTTATGGAAAAAAAACCGAAATTTTAAAAGCCCGTAAATCTGACACACATGTGTGTATGTATGCTTAAGGAACTTTTTTTTGTATTTTGATTGGTACCAACCAACCTACAACAGTTTCAAAATTATTGCGGACCTTTCTCGGGGCACCCTGTATAAGACAAGAATTTTCACTCCTGCAGTCAGTAATTGTTTTTTTTTCAACATCAATTTTTTATTCAAACTCTACGCATATGACATTAATTCTCAAGTATTTGACCTCTATTAATTTGAAATCCCTTTTCGTCGAAATCATCGAAAATCAAACCTCGAAGTACAATTTTCATCTATCATGACCCCTTGAGATACAAATAATTGAAGTTATAGTGAATAACTGAAGTTATATTGAATAATTTTTCTCATGCAAAACCAAAAAAATAGGGAAGTACCTTCGCATCATCTGGTAGACTACCACTGCTGAGCAACGTTTCAAGTCGTTTTCTTTCAACTTGCTCGTACGAGGCTCTATGTTCTAGTTCACTGGCTCGATCTTCCAGTTCGGATATCTTTTGTTTGGCTTCAAGATGGGCAGCTGTTTCTTTTTCAAGACGCTCTTTTACTCGTTGTAAACTAGCTTCCATATCTTCCTGCAAATGGTTTACAGAAAAAAAAAATTATAAGTTTCCTCAACAACAAAAAAATTTATGTTCTTGTAGATTACGTATTTTAGTATTCAGATATCATTACTTTTTCCTGGGATTTGCGATCTAATTCCTGTTCCTTCAAGGCAAGTTTTGTAACAATTTCAATGTTTTCTTTTTCTAAAAGCTCAGCTTTTGATCGTGCTTCTGTGAGTTCTTCCTCTTTGGCTAATCTATAGAGATGGAAAATTTAAATCATATCACTTACAATTTTCAACGCAATCTAAATGCATAAATAAAAAAAAATTAAAAAATATTAGTAAATAAGTTACTTACAAACGTATTATTTCTTTAACGTTTATTTCAATCGCATTCACATCGTTATCAATACCACCTTCTGTTTGAAGAATAATTTGTTGAACTATCCTATCGAATAGAAGCCAATGCTGCGAATGACTTCCATAATCCACTGAAAATATTTACCAATTCATGAAAATGTATTCAAAAATATTGTACGACTTTCTAGTCATTAACATGAAGTCAAGTATTTCTAATTAGGTTAATATAATTTTTTGATTAGAATAAAAATTCTTAGGGCCGAATGCAAACGCTATTACTCAAGTAATTCTCAAGTACATTTTTTTAATTTTCAATTATATATACATATATATATATATATATATATATATATACACAGGGTTATTCATTTGCAGTTCCCTAAACTTGAAATATGGATATATAACCCTATAGGTACGATTAAGAAAAAACTTTCTCTTCAACTATGGTCTATCACATTGTTTTGAAGAGAATTTAAAAAAAAAAAACTGGAAAATTTCTCAAAAATCTACGAAAAATCCAACCTCAGAAAATCAAAAATGATAAAAAAGTTTGGAAATACGGTTGCCATTTCTAGTAGCCACAGATTTGAGAATTTTAGAATGATGTACATGAATTTTTAGTTCAATTTTACGCCATTGAATTTCTAATTTCATGTTACACATTGAGCATAAAGGGTTGATAAGAAAAATTTTATAAATTTCTTAAATATCGGCCTCAGTTACTTTGCCAGCCCCTATAATTTTGATCATACACTACACCGATAGAAAATAAAATATTTCTAATGAAAGGGCTGAATTTTCAAATGTACCTCAGGGTGAAAAAAAATAGAAAATTAATATTTATACTATTTATTCTTGTTTTTGTGACAATGTTGAACGTAAAATCAATTAATGATGGCCTAATGCAAGTGGAGAATATTCTCAGCTGAAATAGTAGTCATAAATTATATTGCTAATGACAAATAATGAGAACTTTTGCAAAGATACCCAGCGAGTTCACTCTCAAAAATGCGCAAATGAGTCAAAACTGAAAAGTATCAATAAAAAAGTTATTGGCTCAGGTACTTTCTCACTATAACAGATAACGTGGTATACCAAAAGTCGAACTTAACAATATAAATTTTTATTTCTCGACCCAGTTAGGTATTTTACACAATTAAAAGTTGAAACCTATTATATATAGACTCGTAATTGGATTGATAACAAACAAAAAATTTCTTACATGGCAACAATAGAAAATGTTGAAGGAGAGACAGAAGATGTGGATAAGCGGGAGTGTGGCTGAGTTTACAACGAATGAGATCGAACATGGCGGTTGCACTGTTTACATCGACAACATCCTATAATGAGAGAATGAACATAATCATTGCTATAGTCAATAATAATAATACTTACATAGTTATAGGTAAATTTGATAATAATATTGCATAAATACTCACAACATTATATTTTCTAGCTAATTCTTTTTCATCTTCATTTCGAACCATTTCAAAAAAATCTAAATGCCTGAAATAAATTATAATGCATTTTTTAATAAGTACGTAATGAATAAACGAGAAAATCATATTTTTACGTAAAATTAGAAAATATTAATCATGTTTAGCACTTTTTTTTTATAATTTTTATTTCCATATTTAATTGCGCTTTTACAATAATTATAAAATAAATTTTACCAATGCAATTTTTTTTTAGAATGTTCCTCATCTATCAAGTTCCAATTAATATCTATCGATTTAAAAAAACTGCTTCAAAACTTCCATTTCGATCGATTTCGGAATTCCACAAAAAACTTTTGAAACATTTTCAAAAATCTACAGAATTCGTTTTTAGTTTTTGGTTGAAAAAAAAAAAATTTAATATGAAAATTTTAGGTACCTATATTTGGAACCTTTCGGTATAATGGATAAAATCATCTTTAACAACCCAAACATTGCAACACGTTTATGTAATGCTGAATTATTTAGAATAATAAAAACAGGTAGATACCTGCAATATTTGTTTTTTAATAAAAACGTCGAACTTGAAGCATCAAAAAGTATTGCCAGCACACAAATTTATGAGTTTAGATAACCTAGAAAAATTGTGGAAGCTTCATGTAAATAAATAGCGATTATTAGGTCGTGAAATTATGGTTGGCTCATGGGATTATTCAAAACCTTGAAGATCTAGGAAACATAAATATCGTGTCACTTGCTTAAATTTTCCTACAGGTAATTCAAAACCTAACAAAAAGAAAATCGCAATAGGTACCTTAATAGCTTTCAATAAACTTTGAGAAAAAACAAAGCATTCTAATTAATAATACGTTGCAGCGTGGAAACGAGGACAGGTTCAACCCCCCTGAAAGTTTTTGACCACCTCCTATGCTTTCGAAAAATAATTTACAATACTAGGCTGTTGCTTCAAATAGTTTTTCAACCCCTCTCAAAATTATATGCTCTATGTACGCCACTAAAAGGTTGATTGACACAGCTTCACAAGCTCCACAATGAACGTGTTTATTATTTCAACACTAAATTTTTCAGCTCTACTGCGTCTAACTTTGGCACAAGAAGAAAAAAGAAAGTATCATTTCGATGATTTTCAGAGAACAAGCGAAGTATATTATGCTTTTTTGTTCTCCCAGGGCAAGCCTAACCAGAGGGGAGGGGAAAGGAGGATTCCCCCAGGCTGGGTTTTTTAGAGGCCCAGCATTTCCAAAACAAAGAGAAAAATAAGAGATTTTCTATAAAAATGTACTAAAAAACCCGTTAAAAAATTTTTTCGGTCGCTCCACTCACGAAATAGGCTTTCTCAGTATTATAAAACCCCTTCCAGAGATAAATTATTGTTACTACACCAGCACGGAGATACAATTTTTAAGGGGCCCATAAATTTTTTCTCCTCAGATCCCGAATTTCCTCTCTACGGCCCTATCTCAAGGTCTACATTACTACTGTTCCCATAAAATATACTGCATACACTGTATACGCCTTATATTTTCATGAATTTGTTTAGGAATCATGAGCATAGTGAGTATTCTCAAGCAATTTTCAGAAGAGAAAAATTATTAAAAAAGTAATCAAATTAATTGATATTTTTTATTCATTTTATACAAGTGACGTTCCACAAGTAATAGCCCACCTGTTTTCTTGTAAATAGCCAACACTGCAACTGAGCACACTAAAACTCGAAGGGAACTAAGTATTTGAGTTTTGGTACACACTCTCAACCTACCAAGTTTGCCACTGAATGGAAAATGAGTCATACAATCCACTGAAACTGGAGGATCCGGTTAATACATGCGCCATTGTTGAGTTACATTCATTCATTAAATTTTTGGGTCGGTAGAGAGGGGAGAAATCTGACGAGATTAATCAAATATTGCACATATATACAGCTGATCACTTACCAATTGAATCAACTATTTCTCGTTGGCGAATAAAATTTTTTAAAAGGGTTGTTCTATGTTGACAGCTGTATAACTATTGTTTGGATGCCTACTTCAATCCTCATCTTCCAATAAAGAATGACTGGCTAAAAAACCAGCTAAAAATTCTCATCGCCAATAACAGACGATTGATTCACCTTGCAAGTTACCAGCTGCTTAAGTGTCAGTAATGTTTGGTTAATCTTAGAAGATCTATCCTCCCCTCTTACACCTAAAAAACGAATGAATTCGTGCAATTGGACAACAATTACGTACGTATTAATTGGATACTCCGTTTTCAGTGAATTGTGTGACCTATGATAGAGCCCCATCAACACTTTTTTCAAGGGACAAAGTTTAAAAACGATATGTAATACATGGAAAATAGAAAAAAAAACTCAAAATCCAATAAAGTAAATTATAATAAAACCCCTTTAATACGTTCTCGCAGAAGACGTTTTCCCCATGTTACACTTTTTTTTTCGTGGTCCCATGATTTGCCATACTAAAACTATGTAAAGTTTTTGGATAATACATTGCTGGGTATAAAATTTTTCCACATAATATGTTTTCAGGCCGGTCTGGCCAGGTTTACTTTCGGAAATTTGGAACCTTTTGAGGAAAAAGTTTTTTCAAGTTCTGCCTTTGAAAGTTAGTTAGCCTCTTTAGAGAATTAGTGCCACATTATTCCAATTTCAACATCAAGTTTTTGTAAAGTATTGAAAATTCAGCACTTTGAGCCACATTGAACAAGTCTTATTACAACATAATTTTTTTATCCTTTAATTTTTTCTAGTAGAACTTCAAAAAAATTTTATTTGGATTTTTTTTTCTTAAATTTATTAGTTTTTCCACTTTCCGTGTATTACGTTTTGCCACATAATACCTTTTTTCACTGCCGTCCCTTGAAAAACGTATTAACGTAGTTTTACTGCAAATAGGTAAATATGAACAACTTTTTTTTTATATATTTTATGAGAAAAAAATTGAAGAGGACAAAAATTTTGGTATAAATAATAATTAGATATATACCCAAAAATATGGAACTTGCAACACTTACCATTGATAGCCCGCCATTCTATAAGCTCAATGAAAGTATAAAATACCATCATCGTCCTGGTCAGGCTCTCACAGGCTTAATATACCCCCAAAATAATTGATGGAAACATCACTGATAGGATACAAATAGAATAATTTTAAATAAAGAGACTCTAAAATCTTTGGTCTGCTAACAGGAAAAAAAATTGTGAACAATAATTTGCCTTTTCTCTTCTTTATTTCATTCTAGATTGCCATATACATATTTTGATATGCTCACCTGTCCAGAGTTTGATTCTCGTGTTTACGCAATTTATTGATGACCGGTTGAATTCCAAGCATCAAAAATTCGTAACGCAAATGCAATCTGAATTCTAAATTCTCTTGGCCCGGTCCGTAACTCAAGACTGCATTTATAAATGACATTATGGCCGTTTTTATGCTCACATCGTCTCGATACAGTCCCGTACTTCGGTCTAAATCGTTTACGATTCCCTGTTTAAAGTAAAATACAAATTTTTTTTATCAACAAATCTCACATCCGCGAACAGCGTAGTCTAGGAGAGCTCGAGCATAAATTTCAAAAATAAAAGGTACTCTAATTGTGACCCATCTTCTTCCTTGACAAGAAAAAATGGACACTGTCAAACATAAGACGTGCTTATGCAACTGGCTACTGCAAGAGTTTTCAAACAGCTGCGAGCTCCCTCATCAAAGGTGCATATATGGTTTCCTTATAAACATACCTGAAATCGAGTTCTCTCGGAGCAAAAATGCTGATAATGCGTCATAGCATCGAGCACTTTTTTATGGCCACCAGGAACCAAACAAGAGGCACCAAGTATTTCCAAAACAGCAATTTTCGTTTTTATATTTTCCGTTTGCAGACTTTGAGCGATCGTATTTATCGCAGTCGGGTGCGCAAGTACATGCGCTCTGCCAGTCTGAAAATACGCACATTTTTCCATAATTCAACAGAAAAAAGCAAAAAATATATATATTTTTTTGTAGAACGATATAAAATGAAAGAAACTGATTAAAAAAATCTAATCTCTTAAATTTAAAAATTAACACATTCGGATACAATTCCCATCCAAGATGCATTTTTAATTTTATTTATAAATTAAGTCTTGTTCAACTTGCTATATGTATACACGAGAAAAAAAGTTACATATAAATTATTCTTCCTCTTTGAGCTTCTTGAAACATAATTGTACACAGCTAAAATCAATTTTTAAGTAATAAAAAAAATTACTTGAAAACCTACTAATTAATTTTGGTCTCAACTCTCATGAAACGCCCTACGGGTGGAGACAGTTACTTTTTCATTTCATAACTTAAGCAAACTTTTAGCATCAAAAATTCAAATTCATAAACATATAGAGGATAGTATATAATTATAATTATGTAAATATATAGGGTGTCCAAAAATCGTCTCTCAATACAAATGGGTCTTGTAAAAACTCATCCAGAGAAGCAAAAAAGTCTATGGCCGTATACTTTCTTTTTTTTAGCATTGTTGTTTCAGAAATACCGGCTTTCATATGCGCGTGTCGAATAGATTGCATATTCATTCATTTGAAGGTAAAATTTACAAACAATTCCAGTACACATTGCACGAAGGTTGCAGGTCGAATTAAGGCAGCGGAACATTTTTTTTTCAGAATTTAAAAAAAATGAACATTTGACATACTAAAATTTCAACAAATTTCTTCCGATTTCAAATAAATTTAACTTTGTGAGTATCGAAAGTATAGACCTGATCAAAAGAACGTTTTTTAATGTGCTCGATGAGTATCTACAAAATTATGCACTCATCAGAAATCAAATTTGAAGAATTTTTTAAATTTACTAATTTGATTTAACAATGAAAATTTTAAAAATTTAATAGCCTTGTATCTCTGAAATAACAAATTTCAAAGCCCATGTTAATAGGAAATTTTTCTTCTCTCGATGAGTTCTACAAGACCCGTTTGGTTTGGGATACGATTTCTGGACATTTTGTATAAACAATTCTCTTGTTACCACAGTACAGGTCGCAATTTTTGTCTGATTGTCACGAAATTTGGAAAAAATATTAGTACTACAACAAGGACCCAACTTATTGATTTTGGTGCGGATCGGCCTAACAGTACTTCTGGTACCACTATTTTTGTTTAATTTTAGCTACAAAGTACCTAATTTTGGACCAATAACTACAAAATTTGATGCAAATATTTATTCTAACATGTTACTGATTATGGTATGGATCGGCCCGACGATACTTCCGGTACAGCTATTTTTGATTTTATTTTGACTACAAAATACTTAATTTTAAACCACTAGCTACGAAATTTCTAAAAAATAATATTTATCATGATTTATTGTAATATTATACAAATTTTGAAGCAGATCGACCGGATGGTACTTCCATAAAATCTATTTTTGTTTCGATTAACAAAGAGGTAATAGTTTTAAACCGGGTAATTTTAGGTTAATATAGTTAAAAAATTTAATACTGTTATCAATTATGATATAATACCAACATTTTAGCAACTAATTCACCACTTTTTGAAAACCTACTTTTTTTAATGGAGATGTTGCTGCGTTAGTTTTTTTGATTGACGGCGTATATGTAAGTGTTTCTGGAGTTAACGAAAAAAATAAAACGGGCGGATATGCAGTGCGAAATAAGTATACTGGCAAGTTATGATGATTGCATACTGATCTGAAGTCGAATATGATAGGTGCAAAAATCAATGTACAATTTTTTCGATTCAATCAACCAGAAAACTTGCCGATTTTTGGCTCATAACAGTTTCAAATGAAATTTTTTTTTCTTTTTTGTTGAAAACCAAGAGCAAACTCCAGCGAACAATCTGAGATTAAAAACAATAAATTGTAGAGATTAACATCTACGAAAAAACTGATCACGAAGAAAGAAAAATTTACAAAAATATCAACTCAGTATCGTTCAAAAGAGTACGGAAAATGAAATGAAAAATATACTCTTTCAAAAAAATTATTAACTTTTTTTTCTATCTGCCTTAATATTTTCTAAATTTCAGCCAAAATAAACAAATTACTATAGGTAGGTACCTCTACTTTCAAATTAACTCGTGTAAAAAACAATTTTCAAATAGGTAGGTAAGTTAACTTTAAGTTATTTTATTTTTTTTATTTTTTCATTTTTTGGCAAATTATTCTAGTTTGCGAAGATTTTTCCTCATCGATAGCAAATAAATGGAGTAATAATTAACTAATACATTGTAAGTTATACAACCTTCATTTAAATTTAACTATCACCAAGAATAAAAAATTCTTATCAACGATAATACTACTAGAGAGAATTGAAGCAATTTAAAAAATTTTTTCATGCGAAATGACAAGGAATTTGAGGTAATTTGATTTTTTTTTGTTTCATTTTAAATAAAATTTTATAAAACAGCCAGACCCGTATGAAAAAAATACTACAAAAATATTTTGATGAGTTTTCAAGATTTTTGGAAAGGCAAGAAAAACGTTGAAATTTTTTTGAAAGAAGGAAGAAGAGGAATCATACATTTTAGTTGATGAAAAAATTTCATCGCTGTTTTGACCTATCCCACCTGTACATACATATTTGAAGACTGATGACAACAACAATAGATAAGTAAAATGAACAGTATTTTGCATGCGTTTTTCAAAGATAATTTGAAAAATAAGATAAACTTTTATTTTACTTTATTTTATTTAATTTTCTCTACATTCCTCATTATTTTTATCGAAGTTTAATCGTAACTAGCTATTATTGGTCTCAATTTGTATGCTAGAATTGGCTACTCAGTTTAGATTCCTGTCAATTATTTTGTCACATAACAAAGTAATGCGGAAGGAGGGATGCGTAAATTGAACATAAATTCTTCACATAATTATATCAGTCAATACTCCTGATCAGTATGCAACCATAATTGCAACGACTGAATCAACCATACATCAATTAAAATTCTATCGTCAGCTCCGGAAACATCCTGTATTCATACAATGTGAAAAATTACACCCGAGAAAGGTATAGTTTTACGTAAAACTTTGTTTATTACAATGATATGAAAGCTTTAGAGATAATACCATCGTCAAGTTAATCCCACGATAAACTCTGGAAGAATAACTCCTTTTAAAAATTATTAAGCCTATGGCAAGATACACCAATGTACTCTTTTTTTAGAGTATTTACTCTCTTTTTGAGTAAAAAAAAAAAAACTGTCTTTTTTGGTCCAAAAAGTGCACTTTACTCTTTTTTTGTTCTCTTCATAGTCTTAGTGTCCAAATTTTCACCGAAAACTATTTTTTCACACATTTTGTGTTCACTTTTTCTCTTCCTCGACACTAAAAAATTAGGTATTTTTTTTTTCCCTTGTTAACTTTGTAATTTTTGTAATATGCTCTTTTCTTCTGAAAAAAATCTGTGCAGCCTGGCCTATGGCCCTATACAATGAGTTAACAAAAATGCAATTTTGAACAAATCTAATCACCCTTTAACGACGACGACACTAAAATTCAATTAATATGGAATATTTTTTTCCTTTTCTCTTTTAGTTTTTTTCAGTACTGCCAAAATATAATTTAATAAGATGAATCTCTTCGGCGGAAGTTACAACAAGCCTACATCCAGCTGAAAAGACAAAAGAAAAGCTGAGCGGATCAAAATACATACCGAGTTGTTCATCAAGGCCTTTACGCAGCCAATTAACGAAGTGTGAACGGAGCTTTGCGACGTATCATAATCCATGGTGGATAAGGCATCTAAAAGGTGTATCAAACCATCCATCTCGACGAATCTGAGCACATAGCTGTGTGGCTGTGTCCGCAGTGCAGTCTTCAACGAATCAAGTAATCTGCCATAGTTCAGTATGTCACTTTCGTTAGGACCACAATTTTCTTTCGATTTTAAATTAGCAACCTGTGACGAAACGAAAGATGAGAGTGAGAGAAAAAAAAAGTAATTACATGCTACAATTAGAGACACGAAGAATGAAAAAAAACCTCGATAAAAGGTTCATCCCTCGCTAGACGACCAATTAATAAGAATTACGACGCAAAAATAATTAATTTGGTATAGTAGTATTTTTTTAATTTTTTTTTTTTCACTTTTCTAGTCATATAGATGAGGCAATCGACTAAACAGTGAGACACAGCCAGAGACACGGTAAGTATTCGATAATTTACGGAGACAGTTAATAGGAAATTTCAATTAGTCGATTTTTCACGCTTATTTTCACTTCTGGAAAAGACAAGTACCTATAAAAGTTGTAAACTCATCATCGTATACGCTTTGCCGTGGTTAGCCTACATGATAAATCGACAGATAGCCGGACGTAGAATATGGTTTTGCAGAGGGAAAAAAAAGAAAATGAAAAAAAAAAAACACGTGGATAAAGTAATTCCGAAACGTACCATAGCTCGAACCTTTTCAATGTATTGTTCTGGATTCTGAGACACATCCGAGCCATTTTCGACATCCTGTAAAAATTAAATTATTAAATGAAGATATCGAGCAGAACAATGCGACAGATCGATATAGGTAATTAAAAAGACGTGTAAACATTAGATTTTTACTTTCTTGTTCCGACTGCAGTATATTTGCCATTTTTTCTCAGCCGGTAAATCCATCATGGCCGCTTTATTCGGCGGGGTCAAATCTAACTCCTCCTGTATAACATGAAAAAAAATTCAAATATTAGAAAAATCGAACTATATTTTTAAAGATTGAGAGTGAAATGACTTGCTAAAAGTTCAAATATGAAAGTAGCCAAAAAATCTTTGAAGGGAAAGAAAGGCAAATTCAAAGTGAAACCGTGATTCTACTATATATGACGACAACAAAACTTCTAAGTTTCAACAGTTTTCAGGTTGAACCTTTCAAAACCAAACTTCGCAAAAGATTCCTAAGGATACCTAGGCATTTACGTGACCCACGTAACCATAAATTTAGTCCAAATCCATTCGATAAGATTGGCATTGATGCCGTTACACAAAAACGGCTCTATATAACCTGATTTACACTTAGCTGCTTTTCATGCATCTATCTCGCTACTTGGGATACTATTCTGTTAAGGATTAAAGTTACTTGTTGAGATGCCTGACCTGTATTTTCCCTTAAATAAAATTCGTCCTCCCTTTTCCACATTCCGCCTGGTTTTTTTTCTCTTCATAAATAATTTTCCACAGCAGATCGTTCACTGAATCAATTTTATACCTTTATATGTACGAATTTCTGCAATTTATTATATATTTGTTTAGGTATATTTTTTCATACACGGCTTGGCTACAAACTTAAACTTATTCTTCGTTTATGTAGCCTGTCCGCACATCTTTATTCGCTGCCTAGCCTAGCCACAAATTTCGTATATGTTCACAATAGCCTACGTATATATTATTGTTACGGCTTGCCTAAACTTTTGTGGTCCCTATGGTTGTTTGCCATACTGGGCTGAAAAATACGTTATTATTTGAAATGAAGCAGCGGCCGAAATATCTAATCTTTTTCTTACAGGCGATTGGCTGTGAATCGATGACATGATTTATGTACAAGACGATGCGATTGGTGGTGGTGTGTTCTGGGGGTTTTCATCTCGATACCTAAGCACAATCTGTATAGTTAGGCTAGTAGTCAGTTGAATTTTAGCAATCGGATCACGCCGTGTAGAGGTTTTTGCCTCAAAAGTGTTTTTTTTCCGCTAACAATTTTCACTCAAAAAAAGCTTATTCGATTGGCAGGTACGCATCGTCTAATGCAATCAAAAACATCGCGAATCGTGTGTCTAAAATTACCCTTGTTTCCAAGGTTTCATGCCTATTTTTGGAATTTACGAAAGTTTGAATTATTTTGTCCATTAGGGCGTCGATTTGTAAGCCAATATGATCAATAAAAATTGACCACCTGGGTCAATTTCAAATTTTAGCTTTAACAAAATTTGAATAGAATTGCAAAGGGGCGCACAAACCGCGTTTCCAGTGTGATTCAACATAAAAGCCAGATTGAGCAGTGGGAGCAAACACTGAAATTTTCCGTAAGTTGTGAATTTTCCAACTTTGGCTGCTTCCCTCCACACAAACGCTCGTCAGCGGGGCTATACCAGCCGGATCAACAAGGGGTGACTCCAGAACGACACCCTCCAGACATCGCATCGTCTCTAGGCCACTGCAAAACTGTGGATCCAGAACAGTAATATACAGTTTTTCTGTATTTTGTTCTTTACTAGTTTTTTTTTTGGGAATCTAAATTATAATAAAATGATAGCCTAAATTAATCAGGCATGTAGCGGGAGGGGGAGGTTGGTTTTTCTGGTAATTGGGATGTTCTGTCTGAAGTGGTGAATTTTTCCTCATTCTTCCTCAATTGTCTTTTCCTACACTTGGCCATGCGGGTGTTCCTACTTTTTACCAGCCTATCTGTTGACTTTTTCGTTGTGGTTCTTGTGATTTTTTCGGACGTCACATTGTCATTTTAACCTTTTAAAGTCAACTTAAACTTAACAGATTGTCATGTGAGATTCTAATGAGATTCTTGGAAGACTATCCGCCAAGTTAAAGTTAATTTAATGGCTACAAACGCGAACTGACTTGAACTGTTAACAGAATAGTACCCTAAATAGTAGTTACAAAACCACCCACGTGTGAATCAGGCTTATCATTCTATACAGGCAGGTATTACAAGTATCCATAAATTTTTTTTTGAATATTTTCAACTATTTCTACAGTTATAAGTATTATTGACGAAAATGTGCAGAAAACAGATATGTGTGACGAATTTAGCAGGCGTATTTCACTCAAAAAGTTTAAAATTATAATTTCATTAAAATGTAAACGAAAGACATTTCAACATTCGATATAAACAGGCTACATACACAATAACAGAATACAATTATACAAGCGAACTATTAAGTGGTTGAGAAAAAGAAGGTCATCATGGTCGAGATTAAGAATTATAGTCTAATTTTTGGAAAGTTTAAAAAATTCAGACGAGTATTAAAAAAGGTAAGAAAGTAAAAAATGAAATATTGATGAACAAATTGATTGTAAATATCGAGCCGCTTCAACGAAAATTATCCAACCGGAAATATATAGTGCCAGGTCTATCGAGTTCTGGCGTTGAAATAAATTTTACTCTTTGAAAAGATTATGTCCCACAAAACCATTAAAATATTGCATCAGGTAGCTGTTACTAATGTTAAACTTTCATTTTCACATTTTTAAAAATAGTTCATCAAGCTACATAATGCAGCTCTTCTTCGTTGCACCTTAGAAAGAACTGAGAACCCATCTTGCAGTAAAACATGCAAAAAACTGGCGAACTTTTCTTTCGGCCACTACATGAAGACATTCACTTCAAGTTAGTACAACAAAATAATTTAGAATTCGAAGACAGTACAGTACAACCGCTTACGCGGTTCGATCATTAAAACGAAATTCTCTATCCTGATTAAAATCATAATCTCATCAACTTGATATTTACCGGATTTTAATTTATTTCTCATTTTGTAACACTTCCTCGATTATGTAAGAGTGTCTTCGCATTAATATTATTAATATTCATTTTCATGTCATAGTCGACTCACAAGAGACAGAACTCTGCTCATCTTCGTAATTTTCTAAAACTGTTGTTTACCATTAATCAAAACGAAACAAGTATGACCAAACCTGAATTTTGCAGTATCCAACTAGTGTTTCAGATAGCAAAATTGAACATAAATTTCATTTCATAAATTAATTGAAAAAGTAATGATTCTACATTCTCAATTCGCATTTAGAAAAACAGTGATGAGAATTAACGAATAAATACTAAAAAGGTGCAAAAAAAACAACTTTCATTAATTTTTTAAAATCATGAGGAGGAAAAATTTTTTTATGCATTCGCATCTTTTTTTTTTTGGCTGTCTGCTATATATGCTCTAAGATCAAATATCTTCACGTTACATGACTTCCTTATTCCAAAAATACCAATTTTATTTTCCAGATTTATGCATATTTCAGAATAAATGTATATTCTAGAATATTAATATTACAAATGCATATTTTAGCTCAAACAGATACAACACATTTTAAAATAAGTTGGTTGTGTTTAATATAATAATTATGTAGGAGCCCCCAGCAACAAAAACAAAGAACTAAACCATTATTTTGTTATGTAGGGGAAAGGAGGGCAAGTTAGCCAGGAGTGTAAGTTAGGAACTGCAGTTTTCTCTGGAACTACAGTAGATAGCGCCACCAAATTTCAGTATGTGATAGACCTTGCATGTTAGTAGACCATGACCGAATGAGTTTTTGTAAAAAGCCATTTAAAAATAATAATCACTGAAAGTTTTTTTTTTTTTGAGGTGCTACCATAATATTTTGTATTCATGGGGTAAAGAATTAAAAATTTTGATTTGTAATTTCTCTATGTTTGATGGTATTATTCTAAAGAAGTAAGTATTCTCTATAATTTAATGCAATTACCAGATCTCTACATGCAAATTAAAATTTTTAATGGCTTATTCAAAAAAATTTCTACTGGGAAGGCAAGTTGGCAAATTGTTATCAGTAAAATTTTAACTTTTTTTTAAACTAGATTTTTCCAAAAAATCAAAATTATGAATAAAGAAAAGCCAAAAAAGACGTACAGTTGGCATCAACAAAATGATGCTTTAGAAGAGCGAAGAACAGGAGCTTCTATTAACAGTATAGCAATTAAATATGCAATACCTGAAACCACTCTCAGAAGATTCAAAGATAAATCAGTGGAAGTAAGCTGAAATTTAATCAAGATTGATATTTATTAATGTAGAAAAGCGTTATTTGAATAAAGAAAATGTGAAATCTTTGCATTCTGTACGTATTTTAATAGAAATATTTCCATTCGTCAACTTGCCCTCAGGCATTCACCAACTTACCCGACATGTCAAGTAAAATTTGACCTACTGTAGAAATTGTCAAAAATCTCTCATTAATTATCAATATAAAAATCCAATTCTGGCCTAAAATGTAGTCAAAACTTCAAACTAACTTTTGCTGCAAAAAGCAGCGCTCTATGTCACAGCCTGTGTTATAAAATGTTGAAGCAAATTTGACCTCCTGTAGAAACTGTCAAAAATCTCTCATTAATTATCAATATAAAAATCCAATTCTGGCCCAAAATGTAGTCAAAACTTCAAACTAACTTTTGCTGCAAAAAGCAGCCCTCTAACTATGTTACAGCCTGTGTTATAAAATGTTGAAGCTTACATTCGCCAACTTGCCCTCCTTTCCCCAAAAAGAACATTTTGCGTTCAAATTAGGTTCGTTGTATATGGCAAAAAGTGCAGTACTTCAACTTTTTCTTCTAAAAACTGGGAAATCAATTTGGAAAAGTGTGACACTAAAACTTTGAAGAAGCTATTTCATTTTCCAGAGAGTAATTTAAAAAAACTGTTTTGCTTGAAAAGTCATGTCATTGTTTCAAATATAGTGGGAACCTCTAATTAGTGACATTGGATAAAGAGGACAACCGCTTAATTGGAACAAATCTGGAAAGTTTCAAAACAAATAATATAAAAACTAAAGGAAATCACACCACATATTGAGGAGGATAATGCATTAGTTTATTGGAACAAAAGAGGTCCATAGACAAGGAAAAATTGCCCTTGACTTGTTATTGAAAGTGATAATAATCTTATTTCTGTTCATTGGCAACAGTATATGTTACTCTTTGTAATTTGTCATCTTAAGCCTATTAATTTCAGTTTAAATTGTGAATAAATGTAGATTAAAAAACTAGTTTTCAAAAAATATGTTTTTATAATTTGAGAAAAAAAAATTCCCATCCTTGATGAGATTAGGACATAAGGTATTTTGAGTGAAAGTACAAGTTGCTACCATGACACCAAGGTCATGGATTTAGTAAGCGATGAAACTTATGGTGAAAAAGCAAGCAATTGATAAGATGTGATAACTGATAATTTTTTACTCTCCCAAAAAACACCACCCTTGCATAATAACGCGAATTAAAGTGGATATTTACATTCGTGTGATAAATCCATAATTTGTAGGTACACTTTTACTTATTTTAAGATAATAAAACAGAAATACTAGCAAAAGAAAAAAACAACTGATAAAAACGAATATGTGTGTATGTGTGCGTGTGTCACAACATGTGAAAGCAGCGCTAAATTTGGTCATCCAGTGTACTTCAACAAATTGAGTGATTAGAATAAAAGCGTAAAAAAAGTACTTCCTTCCAACAAAAACCCTCAAATATCTTTTTTATTTAATAAATATAATTATGCAGGATAATTAATTATTCAATAATTTCACTGTTTTTATGTGACTACCAAAAGTCTTACACCAAAATTCACCCTTAATTTTTGTTTTTCATTTGAACTCTCAATTAATTAGAACACCGCTTATTAGGGACAAAAAGGGTACCGCCCAATATGTCCTTATTTAAGAGATATCCACTGTAAATGTTTTTTTGATATCGAAAAATGATCATACAAAATATATGAATGCAACTTTTCAGAATTTTAAACACATAGATATAGATAAAAGCATATTTTGAGATTATAACTGTATAAAAAACCTTTACCTATTTATTAAACTTCGATGCATTCTTGATTTCTGGTCAAGTATGGCCTTATATTTGATGATGCAATGCTATTTAGTAGTAGGTCTACGTAGTATTTTATGCAGGGCCATATTTAGGATTTTTGGGTCTGGGGGCTAAAGGCTGGTAGAAGCCCTCACCTAGTTCTTGAAGAAATTTTTCCTTGCTTCGCTCACATACCACCATTTTTAAATTTTTTCCTTACTTGGTGGAGATCTTATTTTGGTGAGGACAAAGAACCATCAGCCACCATTGACCCATCCTGAATCTGGCCCTGATTTTATGAGTTTTTTTCAAGTTGTTAACTTTAGGTTCATCATAAGCAGTCAATTTTATGGGCAGAATACAGTTTAATAGCTAATTTCATATGTGTTTGATTTGCGTTTCCCTTCGATATGACCCTGTATTGTGACCTTCACCAAATTTTTCTTTTATGTAAACTGTTTACAAAACGAAAGGAATTATTTAAAGTACCTACTAAAATGAAAAAAAACCTTAACTTCTGACATATTTTACAAAGTACCTACCTACACTAAAAAGTGAAAAACCATACTTTTGATTCGATACCCAGATTCGAAATTTATTAATGAAATTCAATAACAGAAGCCAATGTTGAATTATTAACTATGATTGAAGATTCAATGTGAGACTTTTCTATCCGTTGTGCTTATCGTTAATCACAGAATTTAATGATATGCAGATTGCAGATCTAAAAAAAAAACGTTTGCTCCAGACAAATATCTAGATATTAGTTTAACACCTACTGCGGATGGATAGACTAAGATGCTCATATTTCTGTTCAACGAATTTTCCCAAACTGAAAACCTATCTAAATCGTTTTCTTGCACCCAAAAGTCTCCATCCTGTGTTAGTCTAACTATCCAGAACGCATTTACATACAAACATACCTACAATTATTGCTCTTATTATAGTATAGGATAAGAAACAACCCATCCTGCCCAACTATCCATTAAACACACCACAATCATAATATCGAAATTTTCTGAATGCATCGACGAGTAAGACGAATTTTTCATCCCAAAAAATCAAACCCAATTCCCATAAAATAAGCAGAAAAAGAGATTTATACGCTAGAAACGTAAATATTAGGTAAGTATTATTTTTAATTAAAAAAAAAATAGAACACAATAACACAATACGACATAAGACTCCAATGGGAAAATAGACATTAGACACGCACGTTACAGCATTTAAATAAATTTTAAAAAAAATCATTAACCACCATGCCATCGAGTTCAAAGCAAATGAAGATTTCGCCAACTATTTTACAGAGTAACCTACAGTTTTCTCCACAATGAGCAACAAATGCCATTTCATGTACTTAGGTATGTGAAAAAAACATTGATACCTACAGTGTAATCAATCGGTGTAGCCTGCTTACATAAATAAGTACCGCAATCAATTGCATGCATTTACTGTTGAATATTCAGGTTTCATCGTGAATTTATTTTCATTTTTCTGCTATACATGCATCTCTGACTATTAAAATTTTGAAAATATTTTTGTAACTTCATCTTCATATTTTTTCAATTACCAAAAGATCTATTGAATTTTTGGTTATTATTGACATATTGTTTGGATCATAAATAAAAAATACAATTAAAATCGAAATTAATCTGCAAAATGCAGGAAAGCATGAATTGGATTCAATTCCCAACTGAGACGATAATTGTTGGGATCACAGGTAGGTAATAAATACAACTAATGTCGAATATCATCTGCAATCCAGGAAAGTAAATATGTGGTAGCATGATCTGTAGCGATTTGGGTTTGATTCCCAACTGAGATCAAAGTCTGGTGCCTTCAGATAATGGTATGAACAAACACTTTCGATTCATCATCATCTTTTTGCATATAAAACTATCATATGATTACTCAGCCACCTCACAATTCTAATTGCTGCACAAATGCATCACATCAAAGTGCAACAAAACAGTAGCAGCTGTAGCAACATGAAGTAAACATAATAGTTATCTCCCTCCACAACATACAACACTAATCGCCCTTATCTCAATGTCCACATGCTTGATGCAGCTTACTGGTTTCAACGAGAGTGATAAAATTAGAGGTTTTTGTTGAACTGTGGGAACCACAGCTAAAAAACATTTCTAATGTTAACATTGTTCGTATCAATGTGGGTACAATGGTAGCATCTTACGTTTTTCACCAAAAATAGTACTGGCCTGCGGCCCTAGTTTGCTTTCCACTGGGTTCCTAAAAATATAATCACTGAAAATTTATGAACATCCCCCTCCAAACTCACTTTATGTATACATAGTGTATCTTTTTTTTGCTTGCTTTGATACCTCATTTCATGCAGAACAAAATCATCATTTTTCTAAACTCTAAATAGATGCCATTTTTCACCGACAGACAAACAAAATAAACAAACAATGCCTCATGGATTTTATCAAACATATTCTTTGATTCTTTTGCTAAACATTATGTCGAACATTTGTTCGAAAATATACTCGTTCAGACGTACATTCATGTGCAACTGGGATTTTAAATTGAAAGAATCCCTACTGGGAAGGAATGTAAGAACTACTGATAATACGATTATATTAATAACTAGCTGCCCATGGTGTCAGCTTCACTTGACAGATACGTTTGTTACTAACTTAAGATCTGCAAAGGTTCAAACATTCATAACTTTACAATCAAGGGGCTACGCACCTCCGAGTAGGATAAATACCTTCCTTGGGACAACATAAATAATTCCTCAAAATTTCAAAACAATTGGTGAAGAACTTTCGGAGATCTTAAGTAAATAACAAACAAATATTTACAATTTTATTTATATAGATAGATAGATAGATGTTCTATTTGCTTGAGAATTGGGATAAAATTTCAAAATTTTCTTCAGCACTTTAATTCATTGTTATACATTTATCTATATCCCTACATAGGTACCTCATAGGTACCTACATATGTATGTATAGGTACTACATCTTTATCTCTACATATTGCAAAATATTTAGGGCTAAAATCTGTTGGAAACACTTTCACTCCAGAACTGCTGGATGAATTTTCTTGAAATTTTCCAGAACCAATTGTGTTATTCAAAAGAAGGTTTATAACAATTACGGAAGTCTGTAGCCCTCTTGGGGGAAAAGTTGCAAATTGTTACCATAAAGTGAAAACCGAAAATAGACGAAACATTTCTGGGAACAAACGAAAATAAGTAAAAGAGATTTGAAAAAAAAAACTTCAATTGTAAAAAAAACTTCTCCTCTTTTCTTTTTTTATCGTCACGACACCTACCAGTTGGTAAGGTGGATCTCTCCAATCTGTTTGATTTTTTTTTCATCGAATTTCATTTGGGTCTACAAAAAAGGGGTTAAAACAATCATTAGACACTACGCAAGTGAAACTGCAACAGATCGTATTATTATAAAATACTAAGGCCTAGAAACTGTCGGAAACACTATCACTCCTGGGCAACGATCATGAACTGAATTGTTAATTGATAAGATCTGATAGCATATGTATTAATTTAAATGGGAGTATCAATCTCTATCAATTATCAAATCATTTCATGATCGCAGCCCAGAACCACAGGACAGATTTACATAAGATTTTCCAGAAACAATTGTGTTATTCCAAGGAAGGTTTATAGCCATCATGGAAGTCCCTAGCCTCCTTGGGTCAAAGTTACAAATTTTTGCTATTTGTGAGTAGGTATTAGAGGTTGCACAATATCGAAATATTATTGACATCAATTTTGTTTCGATAGTTTACTTGATAATTAAACTAAATTTGCCAGCTATTGAATTTTTTTTCCACTATAATGTACCAAATGACTTATTTTTAGCTTTTTCGTTTCCGTTTTGAATCGTTTTTTTCTGTATTTCATGGGCATAGCAATGGTGGTGTGAGCTGGCGCTCTTGCCTCATCAAAATAATTTTTTTTAAATGGCGAACAGTGGCAAAATGAAGGAACCAAAGAAAAATTAAATCAAGTAAGGATGACATGCCGATAAATTATTTTCTCGTTAAGATGTAGGATGATATAATTTTTAAGTAGATTTTCATAGAAAACCAACTTATAATATCAATATTATGAAACGATCTGGTGATGGGGATAATTTTTCATTTCATAACCTAAGAAAAATGTGGGCATCAAAAACAGAAATTCATAATACATGATAAAATTATATCCAAGCCATTTTCACGTTGCCACCTCAAAGGTCGAACTTTTTGTCCGATAGTCACGAAACTTGATACGAACATTAATATTAAGCCAATGACCTGACCTATTGATCTTTATGCAGTTTGGCCGGACAGAATTTCCTATACTGCTATTTTTGTTTCTATTTTGGTTATAAAATGCTTAATTTTAAATCAACAGCTACGAAATTGGGAATAAATATTCAATATAACTTATTGTAACATTTACAAATTTCGGTACGGATTGGCCATATGGTATCTGCATGAAGTCCATTTTAGTTTCGATTTTGAAAGGGTTAATGGTTTTAAACTGTATAATTTTAGGTCAACAGTTAAAAAATGTAATACAATCATCAATCTAGATCTATTAATAACTTTTTAACACCTAATTTTCTACTTTTTGAAAACATACTTTTTCTAACAAAGCTGCTACTATGTTAGAATTTTTTTAAACCTATGATGACGACATAAAATCCAGGCATTCATACTCAAATTTGAATTTTCAAAAATTAGACGGTAGGGTACTAACAAAATTCCATTTCTCCAACAAAAAAAAATCCTAGATAGGCCGTGGTATATTCAAGTAAAAGTTAGTAAGACGAAACTATCGAAACTATCGAGTGTTGATAGTTTTTGTATTTCGATATTGAAACTTTTTGGTACATTTCCCATTCCTAATAAAAACAGAAAACTGGAAAAATATTCTTCAAACAAACGAAAACGAGTAAACGAGAATTGAAAATAACTTATTCTTCTCTTTTTTTTCATCCATTACTGGTTGGTGAGGCCGATATTATTCTCACTCTCACTGCTTCATTTTCAGGGTTTTGGCACGAAGTGCAACAAAACCCTATTAGAATCGCTAAGTTTGTTATTCTTTTTATTCAGCCGATTCTATGTTTTGTTTTTCAACGGTGAAAATAAATTTTATTGCACTATTATTGTTTAGAGAGCTAATGTGAAATTCACTTCGTTTATGATAGTTGATAATGAACGAATAATGAATTTATTAATAATTATTATTAATTAATTAATGAATTATTCTTTTTTTATTCATTCTTTGATTGTATGGGATGTGTGAATTATCTAAACATGTTTTATGAAATTATCGATACATACTGATATTTGGCCGCATCGCTATGCAATTCAACTAAACAAAAACCCTATTGCAACATAATTCAATGATGTACCTAGATTTTTTTCCATCAGGTTTCATTTGGGTCTGCAAAAAAAAAGTTAAGATAACTTTTTCTTGTATTATCAAATGAAACATCGTACGATATGTTTTTTGAGGCGTTGAATTCAAATTTCTGGTCTAACTTATGATTAAATCAATTCTTGGACCCTTTCGGAACCCAATAAGGAGGTAAAGTTAATTTTTTTGTATATTACTGATACTGAATGATAAGATCACTAAGTATATTTTTCAATCCGGTCAAATTTTGGATTAAAACAATTATTTTTGAAACATTTAAGAACAAAAAAAGTATTTAAAATAAAGGAAGAAGGCAAACCTGGACACAACGCAAGTGAAGCTGCTGGTAATAGCTCGTTTATCATATTAAATGGACCTCAATTTATATCGACACAAACCGATTAAAGAGGAGGAACCCTCATCCAATGCAATCTAGAGTGTAAGTTAATTTTAAAAAAATGTATTTTTTCGAAGTTGCGGCGGTCAGTGCACGAAAATTATTAAGCCCATTTAATTAATCGAAAAAAAACTATAATGAGCCTTTTAATTCAACAGAAATATTTACTTGCCCCATAAAATTCTGTGGTGCGAGTGGAAATAACAACAATTTTTGAATATTCTTATATACAGAATATAGAAGAAAATTCCACGGAAAATTTTTTTTTTGGTTGAATTAGCATATTGGATGGAGATAGGTTACCTACTGAAAATACATTTAAAAAAAAAACAAATTGTCAACAAAAATACATTGAAAAGAAATAAAAGGAACCCAGGACGATAATATAGTCTATAAATATAAGAACGGATCTTAGCACTTTTATGTATAGTGATCATATAAAATCCCAATACTTTTGTTCCCCGATTTTGCAGGTTCGTCGACCAACTGTACCTGTAGGTTATGCATAATTTAAAATTAATCGAACTGAACAAATAACTCATTTTTTGTTGAGCACTGGACACGTATTTCGATCAACGTGAGCAAGCACAACCAACAAAAGAAATACACGTGCAATTACTTCAAAAGCAGCGGCTGTCTGTATTTGCCCAAAAAGAGACGAATATCGTCGGCCTTTTGAAAATTTTACAGCATTTTTAATATGGGTACGACTGGTTTGTAAAGCATCACAATGAAGTGAATACAATCGAATGAACAGGTACTTACGAGAAATTCGGCAAATACTGTGTTCAACTCTTCTTCGGGAGGCATCGGCTGCGTAGGGGTCATCGTCTGCAGTGTCAGGGCCCCAGCATTATCCACCACACAATAGGTAATCTCAGGCGGTTCATCTTCCTACAAATATACATAAAACAAACACGTATAGTGGTACCCATAGGTAAATCACGATTTTCACTTTTCAATACAATTTAAACAGGCGAAAATTATAGAGGAAATAAAAAATAAAAAATAAAAAGGAGAAAAAAAAAGAATCGTCAACCGTTTTTACTAGGTAGGTACCTATCTATTTTTTCAACACGATGGTAGCCGTTTAATCGCATGATCTATCGGTACTTTCTCATTGATTATACAAACATCAAATCAAATAGATAAAACTTGTAAGTAGAGAAATTCAAATGGGAAAATTTACGGAATAATACACCACAAGAATAAAAGTGTTGGATACAAAAAATATATAAAAAAACGTAATCGCCGGAATCATTTTACGCTAAATCAATAAAACGTGAACGAAATATTTATACAAATTACAAATTTGAAGCGGCTAATATCAAAGGAAAAAAAATCAAAAGAACGTGATTAAAGAGCGTATACTTTTTTTAAAAGTATTTTCTTCATTTAACGGCTAAGAAAATATAGTTCGATAAAATCTTAGTCCATGGCCGAGATGCTACATTAGTAAATTGGAAGTAGTTCTTCAATAATTAGACTGGGTATATAAATTGAAGGAACCTATATTTTTCAATTTTCATGCAAATTTTTCATCGCAGACCAGTAATGGTGGGTAAAGCTCCATCCGTGGTAATGCGGAGGCACATTAGACTGGTATCTAACTTGATAATAATGAGCTATCAAATATTGCGGTTACAAATAGAGTTTGAAGTTGAAGAAATAACAAAAGAAGTTGATATGAAAGACAAATGGCATAGCAGGCACAGGATAAGCCATTGAAAAATGTCAGCTCAATTAAAAAATTGAAAAACTCTTTAAATGTTGTACTTGGTAGGATTGAATCATTTTACAAAGTTCTATACCCATGTGACTCCTATAGAGGTTTGGAAGTCCATTTAACCCACCAAATGTCCTAATTTTTCTATCAAATTCCAATTGATCAATTCGGCTGAAATTTTGCACAAACATTTTATATACTCATAGGTTTCTATGCAACTAATATACAAATGAATCAATTTTGGTTAGCAAAGTGAGGGATTTCCAAATCCATTTGGAAAAGTTGAAAATGATTTCAATTTTTCCACTAGCGTGGAAATTGAGATTTTGTTTTAACAGAATTTTTTTTTTATTTCTTCATGGTGCCATTTGCACATATGCCACTGGCGCAATGTCGGTATGTAAAACGACTGTTTTACACGGTGATGGCCATAAATAATAATAGTCAACCTATCTGTAATTACTTAATTATTTTGTAAAATTCTGTTAATAAAGGAAGATGATATATTTCATCGATTACAAATAATCTCTCTAGGGGTATTTTTTGAAAAAAATATCGCGCACAACTTGTTTCCCACTTGCAAAATAAACTATTTTTTTAAACTAGTTGCATAAAATCCCTACTATTCTGGGTCTGTTTCAATTTAATCAATTTGGGTGAGGAAGAACGTGGAGAATAATGTTATTTTACTCAGCTAGTTAGCAAAACAAGAGATAATCATCGAGTTGTCTCTGTGACACTCATCTGTGGCTCGAGGTGCAACCACGCCACTTGTTGACCATCACTTGTTTTGGTAATTAGTCGAGTATGATATTTTTTTCAACAAATTCACCAAGAAGAGATAATTATTATGTATTTGAATAAATAAGTAAACATCAATTATGAACAGAATTTTTGACAACAATTAAATAATTATGGAATGGTGAACTTGGTTGTTCATAGGCATCACCATATAAAATGGCCCTTTTTCGTAGTAACATTTCACCACTTTAGTACATGTAAATGGCGCTGTGAAGAGATAAACAAAAAAACAGTCAAATAAAAACTCCATTACTACACTTGTAAAGTAATGAAAATCATTATCGATGGTTTGGAATCAACGTAGAAATTTCTCACTTTGCTAACCAAAATTGATTTTAATAACAACCTCTTTTTGGTGTATGAACTGAGAAAAGTACTATTCTTTGTTTCTCATCACAATATAGACAAATTATACTAATATTTTTTTATGACAATATGGCCATTGTAAGTTATAGCATAGGTACTGACCACAAATGGTGACTAGAGACAACCATTAACGACCCCTATTATACAATACAATATATAAGTCCTGTTTCATTTTTTTTTGCAGGGGGGGCATTTTTCAACAGCTTATCCTGCTATACCCTTTCAGCACTAAATAAGCTAATTATGGGACGAACTTCAAAATGAACATTTTTCAACAAACAAAAAAAAACATAGAACTTATACATTGATGTAGGTACCAAAATAATTTCATATCAATTCAATGGGATATAAATTTCTCTTCAACAACATATATCGACCCTTGTGTCTAAGCGATGAGCCCAAGCAAGGCCAAAAAAAAACATTGATAGATAGTGTAACGTATATTTTCGTCTATTTTTAGAAATGACGAACATATTTGTCTACACATTTTTAAATACCAAAAACGTAGGTATTCATCAATAATTATACATCCTATAACTCTTTACAAACAACCACTAATTTACCCGTATTTGATTTTATGAATATAGATATAATGTCTGTATATTCATGATCTAATTGGGCCTGTCCCTCAAGTACATTGCGAGTCAGCACAACCCTATAATAACAACACCCTACCTCACTTAGCCTATCCAACACATACGCTTACATACTTTGAACGAGTATATAAACCCTCAATTCGAAGGAACAAAACACAGTTCCTACATAGTTCTTAGACAACTACTTCTAAGTACCTAGAACCTCTCCTGTAGAGCAACTAGTGAACAGATTGTCTTGTCTATAGTATTGTGATGAAATATGTGTAAGTATTTAATGTATTAATTAATGTACTGTTGGTGTACAATTTACTATTTTATTAAATGTGTTAATTCAAACTTGTGTTTTCAAATATTATTAAGTCTCTCAAAACGTTAAGGTCCACAGTAGTTGTGGATGATAACTTGAATATTTAAATTACTACAGAGGTATTAATGCTTATCCAGTGTTCAATATCTCGTGTATGGTGTAACACTGAAAGTGGTTCTAATTAGGTACTTTACCACCTCTTTTGGCCGTTACAGATAGGTAGTCTTGTTATTAGTTTTGGTTTTATACATCCAATCCCTTGGAGAATTAAATCTTGGTTTTGGTCAAAATCTCAGTCTTGCTAACAAGATTTCAATACATTAGTTGCTAAATTAAAATTACATTACATAATATTCTTCCAAAATATTTTTTTTTAAATTTGACTAATGTAGAAATAAATTAAAAACATGTTATACTCGATTCATTTTATCAAGTTATCCATTCAATCCTACTTAGTTGGTCTTGATCTTGATCTTGGTTATGCATAGTCGGTATTTGTCTTTGTTTCCCAAAAACTTCAAACCCATGACAAATTCTACCCACTATTAGTCCAAATTCTCAAGCATATTGTAATGATATTTTTATATAATTTAATTCAAATTAATCATCTACTCTAAACTCGTATTTTCTAATATCATTCACCATGTTTTCATATATTTATTCTTCCTTTTATTCGTGTCATTTTAGTCTAGTTCAAACTTGTTTTTCAAGTCCTAACTTGTCTGATAACATCACCATCTCTTCTGTGTAAACTGTTTTCATCTATATTTAGGATGTCACATTTTCTCAAAATATATTTCAATACCTTGCACGTATTCTAATTCCCACTAATTTCTTAAACACTCCTACTTTATTTATATCTATTACATTTCATTGGTTTTATCCAAATTACATTTTCCTTAACATCCAATCATATTCATATATTCCACAACACCTAATTAAAATCATTCGAACTATCACCCTTAGTTATGTTCTGTATAATTCATTCTATTAATTTCATCTAAACTTATAACAACATACACACTCTTTCATAATTATTTCAATATTATACACTTATAAAAAGATAATATTGTCATCTATTGTTTTGTAACGATTACATTGTTACACATATTTGTTAGGAGGCTCTATAATGACTTAAAACCAACTTCAAAATTAGTAATAGACGAAAATGGGCGAGTCTACCTTCATACTCGCCGTATAATAGTTTCTAGGAGAAGTGATGGATTAATATGAGACCAATTTCCAAAATTACAGGAGCTAACAGTCATAAGTCCAAATATCACGACTTTAAATGTTTCCTATCAAAGTTTGTCCTCAGTGATATTATATGCACAAAACCGGGAATACTGGCATTCTCATCCAGGGATGAAGGGGAGGCGGAAAAGAAGTGGATTTTATAAAAATATTTTTTGAGTAGGGTCTACAGGAGTCTAGGTATTTGGGTTTGGATTTGAACAACCATTACTTGTAATCACCAGATTATTAGAGTTTTTTTCTATTGATTTTACAATTTTAATATTTCACACATCTGTTTCCTAAGACTTTAATTAAAACCGACTGAATAGATCGACAAAATTTTATTTGCGGAAAAAAAAGTTTTCATTAGACAGAGCCAAAATAAAAAAAAAAAATTGGCTGGTTTTCAAAAATCATAAAAACTCATCCATCAATTTTTACATCTCATTTTACACCTCATTTTAAATCTCATTTTAAATCTCTTTCAACATCTTATTTTAAACTTCTTATATTTTTTTTAAACTGTTTTTTTTCAACATCTCTTTTTACATATTTTTTAGAATCACTTTTTATAAAAATTCAGAGAAAACAATTCGAAGCCAGTAATTAGAAATTTTTCATACATTTTTTACTAGAATTTGATGGCACTTGTGGCTCTCTCGACTTGCTTGATAAGGAATAAATTAATAAAAAAGATTTTATAACGCATTTTAAACTTATCAAGCTGGGAAATATGTTTTTAATGTAAGATAAGCTAGACAAATTTTTTTTAATATTATAATTCGGTGGTTCTATCAATATTATTAAAAGATGTATTATTACATAACAAGTAAAATCTACTTAATTTTTTTATTGGTCTCTGATACCTACTTTATTCTTACATTTTGTAAGTTTCACCACTCGAAACCTGAACTTACTACTCAGCGAAATCAAAAACGATGTACAACATGAAAAATTATAGCACGTAAATATTTATTATTTGTAAATCGTATTTTTGTTTTAAATTTCGAATGGAATACAGCATTTCGGGGGGGGGGAGTAAATCTAGACGATTTAGAATACAGTTTTTAAATTATTTTCAAAAACATTTTTAAACTACTTGTCCGCACTTCTGACGGCACCAAGTACAAAACATCCAATTAACATCTTTAATGTTATGGTTGTTAAAATTTCATTCGTAAAACAATACATCACACAGATAATAATCCAATTTGACGTAAATAATTGACGGAAGCGAACGGCAGGTGTGTCTCTTTTCCTTTACGACCAAATATTACGTACCTATCCACAAAATACACTTCACCGGTCTCGAATCATGCTACTTAGAATAATGTGTATTCTTCCATTATGCGAGAGGCAACTGAAACTTGAATCCCACATAAAAATGAGAACATCATTCAAAATAATCGCGATAAATTCCACAAATGAAAGTACGTAATTTTTTTCAAAACTATCTTTATGACCAGAAGAAAGTTGTCCAAAGGTAGTAACACGAGCAGCCTAGCTGTAAAGAATATAGGTACTGTATATACTACACGATTTATTCAATCCATTATTTTTTATTAATTTTACTTTTGCATACGTCAACCGACAGCAAAATACAATGTATTGCGAGCAATATTAAATTAATTTACAGAAGGAGAAACAAAATTCTTTCACCATCGAAAGGAAAAAAATTACAATTTGATTGAACAAGTGTTAAATTCGTCAACAAAATATATAACTCGAGAAAAAGTTCGAAAAAACGGAGGACATACGCGTGTGCTGAAGCTGCACCACTAATGAATGAGTTGTGGAATACTATACAAAAAGCTAAAACTTTTAGGATGTAAAAAACTACAGTATTTCTTTCACGTTGTCGCAAGTACATACATATCTACGGGCATTTAAAAGATAAGAAAAGGGAAGGACCACATTCAAAAAGATTCCACAACTACCCCTTCCAGGTAAGGATCTGTTAAATTAAGATCTTACATTTTGAATATCCACGATTGCAGTAGCCATGGGATGCTCTCCTCAAATGACAACTAATGATACATTTTATTATTACTGAAAAATACAGAAACCGAATTACTCACCCATATAAAAGCAGTACTAACACTACTCGATTAACCAAATTCATCTACAATCTATACTATATCGGTATAACTAATTAATGTTGATTTTTTTCATAGGTTTTTGATCTCATATTATGTTGACTGATTTCACTACTCGACATGAAATTGGATATATCTGATCAATAATAAAGTTAAAAATCATTGACCCAACAAATTGCTGGATTTAACCTCGTTTTCGATACAAAAATAGAATTATCATTTCTTAATTGGGGAAGGGCACTACCCAAACCACTGACCAGTGCCTTAGCTAAAAATTTTTGTCAGCGGGGGCATTTCAAACTCTAGAGAGGGTCAACAAACTGTAATTACTGGTAAGTGGCGAGAAAAAAAAGCTATGGAGCTAAATCCCCAATGGATTCCCCTTAACATACAGGCATAATAACCTATACAACTAGAGAGAGTAGAGTAAATTTACAAAAATCCTCTGGAGGCTATACCCTTCTGCTGAGATGAAACGTGCACCAAAATTAAAATTAAAGTATCAAAGCAGATACAAATAGTACCTACGAGCAGAAAATACTTTATATTGTCATTCGCAAATGATCGATTTTGTATACTTTTTCATTTTGAAACCAGCTGTTACTATTTATAAATTCGATTTGGGGTGTAATAAAGAAAGGTCGGGGATATAATCTGGTTAAAATCAAAATTTGGCCTCCGAAAGGGCTACAGACTACCACTATGTCTTTGAAACTTCCTCGGAACAACTCAAATATGTCCTAAAAATTTCATATCGATCTATTGAACGGTTCTGAAATTATAAAAGAAAACACACATACATACAATTACGTTAAATCTCACGTAGATATACAGATTTTGAGCCCACATTTGAAAACAAAGTGATTTAGAAGCATTAAATTTTGGAGACTTACTAATATCACTGAGGACAATATATTTCGGAGAATAAAAAATAACCGAAATAAAATTTTAAAGAGAGTGGGAGAAATAAAACCTACAACAATGCCCTTAGGGGGTCTACAGAATCCTATTATGGTTTTAAACCCTAATTAGGACAGCATAAATAAGTCTAGAGACCCACATCCAAATCCTTATTATACAGATGAATATTTTCAAAAAGTACGATTTTATGATATGTGTACGTAGAGATAGAGATTACATTAAATTACTTTTAACACGTCTAAAAAAAAAAAAAAAAAAAAAAAAACTATCAATACTTTAAAATTAAAATTCGTTTTGTAAGTTCAAACAACAATTATCCATTTTAAGAAAATTAATAAGATAGCAAAAATACTAATTTTGTAGGTTGAAACCTGATAAAAAAGTGGTGCCAATTTCAGACAAGTATGTTCGGAGTCATTCTCTAGTCGTTGTACCAAGTCGATTTAAATTACGACCAATTTCTTCGAAATTTTGGGTCGATTTTTCAAATTATCGAATATCGACGTAAAAATTGATTGTTGAAACAGTTAATCGAACATCTTCTTTTTATGTCGTTTTCGAAGAAAATCTACATATTAAAACTAAATCTGGTATTGAAACCCAGAATCTAGGGTAAATTCGTTTTTCGTCTCGTGACCCAGGAAATTTTCGGCACTATTAACTGAAATTCATGTATATATGTAAGTATATACACATATTTCTATGTAACACTGTACAGATCGCAATTTTTATCCGATAGTCCTAAAATTTGGTACACTTATTTGGATTGTGACAAGAAAGAACCCTATTGTTTTTGGTTCAGATCGGTCGAGTGGTGGATCCCGTACATACTATTACGTTGCATTTTTGGAACTTTAATGGTTATAAAATGCGTAATTTTTAAGCGATAGACACAAAATTTGGTACAGATATTGAATATATTATATTCTAACACTCTACAAAATTTTATTTCAATCACCTTAATGGGTTATCCTTAGAAATGATTAGAAGAAATCTTCAAGAATTGCTAAGAGCATAGATAATTACAGATGAAATAAGAAATTTATGTGGAAAACAGGCCTATTGTTGTTTTATCTGCTAAGCAATCAATTAATAACTAGCGCACGTATTTTATAACCCCGCAATACAATTTATTCATTATGAATTGCTCGACACTTCATTAAAAACCCAATTTTTACAAGTGGCGACATTTGGTTGGGAGTGAAATGACAAAAAATTTTATGAAGTTTAGCATATTTTTTACTTTTTTCGCTCTTCAACAAATTTTTGACCGTTTTTATTTGGATTCTGTAGTCGTACTTTCATTTTTTCATTTAATTTTTTTTTTGGCGTTTGGGGTGAATTTTCCTGTTTTCCCTTTTGGATTCGTCACTGATTTTTACCATGCATTGCGACAAATACTTTTGATACCTTAATTTTTTTATTGCATTCATGTATTTATTTATTTACATATTTAGATTTTTTTTGTTTAAGAAAACCTACATTTTTTAGCGCGGCTTGGTGCGCCAAAGTTTTGTTATTTAAAATAAGTCAGGTTAAAAAGGAGTTTTTAAAAAATACGCTTTTATAATTGGAAGAAGAAAATAACGGCGAAAGGGAAAATAAAATTTCTCACTTTTCTTTTCGAAACAGAAACAAACAAAAACTGAAAAAACAACTGATAAAAACGGATATAGTGTATGTGTGCGTGTGTCGCAACACGTGAAAGCAGCGCTGAAGTTGGTCATCCGATGTACTTCAACAAATTGAGTAAGTAGTATAAAAGCGTATAATGAATAATTTGAAATATAAACTCTCTTTTTTCTCTATTTTAGAGGGGAAGAGTAGTTTTTTGGCTGAAGCCTGGAAAAATCTTGGGCTACTTTAACTTTTAAGTTAGTTTTATGGAATAGGGCAAAATTCGATTTATCTGCAAATAATTCTACACAAAATAGGGCATCGGAAAGCTCTTCATGGGTTAAAAGTGTTTTTCTGTCACACAGACGACAAACAAAAAATATCCATTCGCCCATATACTATTCTTGACTGACACGAAAACGTGTCTGCAGTTAATAACCTACTGACACTGACTTTCGCAGAAAATGCGGAAGTATAGATAAGCTTAATTTTTGCACCAAAGAACGAAATCGAAAGCAAACTCCCTTCGTGACCGTGTAATTCTACCTTCTTTACAGTTTACACCAGACCACCAAGTCAGTAAAGAAGTCTGAACTTGGAAGGAAAAGTTGTGTGCGAAGCCATACAGGCCATAGCTAGTCGAAAAAGATACTAACAGTCTAAACTCTCACAAGGTTACATGAGCTGTCTCCACAACAACGTCGCACCCACGTATAGAATATAATTTTCCATTGATTATTTTCTTTTTTCCACTCTCCTTTCACAATTTCTACAGCATCGTGCACTCATCTTAATTTAGACATCGTGTAGACTGTATAGACTAACGAAGGAGAGAGATTCGACGTAAGCCATGTGCGATAATTTCATTTTTTTTTAAACCAAACACAGCCGCCAGCAGAGAAAAAAACCGCGCAGGTGACATTGTTTTCACTTTCTCGTAGCGAAATTACAGCAACCTAGCACTGTCATATTTTCGCACATTACAGAACTTAATTCTATCACGACCGCTGTGTAAGTGTTTCGATAAACATGATTACCACACGACGACACTGAAAACGTGCAAACTGACTGCTGACCGAAACCGGTTCTCTTGACTGCCAAAAGTCGACGACAATATAAGTGAAGATAAAATGCAACTGGCGCAAAATTCATAAAGTGGGCAAACGATTTGTATAAAAGTGAGATTTTCATTATTCGATAAGCAACTATGTATATCTCTGTGGGCTGTTTGTAAGCACTAATTATGAGTTAAAAAATTGGTCAAAATAGTCTTCGGAACCATAAAACATTTTTTCAAACATACGAGTCATTCAAATTTTTCTTTGCGTTCAAGTTGAATATATTTAATAGAAAATTATCAACTTTTTGGACGGACCTCTACAGAGAGATGCTACTTTCGATGTATTTGCCTTTTCATAGGTAGGAAATTTAGGGCGAGAGAAAAAAAATTAAGGCGTGAGAAAAAGAATGACGGAATCAGAAGATGAAAATAAAAAAAAGGAGTGAAAAATAGTTATTTGTGATACAAGTGAAAAAAGTAGGTGATTTTGATACGAGTGCTGAAAATAACGCGAGTATCAATCGACTACTTTGCACGTGTGTCACACTCTATTTTTTTCAAGAACCCCCTCTACTTCCCTCAAAAACATGGCGATGAATTTTTTTGTTTTTTCCAGATCCAAATAATAATTAACAATTCCATTTTTTTAAACCAAAAAATCACTCCATACTTTCCAACACCTCCCAAGAAAAAAAATTTTAGATTTTTCTAGGAACAATAATTTTTTACTTTTTTTAACCAAATTCAAAAATACTTATGAAATTACTTTTATTTGTAAATTTTTGTCAATTTATTATTGAAAATTTGTAACATATAAAAGCTATTGAAAAAATGTCACCGTTTTCCATTTATTTTTATGAAAGTCGTTCTCTTTTTATTTTCCTCCTATATTATGAAAATACAATAAAAAATGCGGTATTTAATTCCTAGCGATAAATACTAAAAACTGAGAAAATAGCCAACCCATGCGAGAAATTAATCAACCCGTACGAGAAATTCAAGTTTCAAGGTCGCACGGGCAGAAGATAATTTTTTGATTTCGAATCGAAATTCGCTACTTCTTGTTACAAAAAAGAAATTAAAAGGTGAGAAATCTCAATTTATCAATTTTTAGAAAAACAATTCTACTTGAAAAAAAAATTCTCTTTACCAGGGACCAAAATTTATTTTTTGCAACACGTTCTCTAAAAGTATAGGACTATTGATACCTACTAATCACTTTATTGTTTGCAGAGCAAAATTAGTTTATTATCAGTTTGTTTACAGAGTGAGGGGATAATGTGTTTCATTACCTCCAAATTTGAGTGATATATTCAGAAGAAAATGATAATGAGGATATCACTTGTGACATTAAACCTTAGGTATGGTAATTCTTAAGAGTCAGAAAACTTTTAGAGTATTTGTTACAAAAAATATTGTACTTATTCGACTTTTATTAACTCGTGTAATTATCGCACTCGCCTATGGCTCATGCTTGCATACCTCACGTCACACTCATTGATAATTGTTCACTTTCCTCCCTAGCCGCATAATATACCTACCAATAAATCTGAGAAAAATCTACTGTGAGGAAATTACTTCATTCTTATCTGGATTTCAAGCTAAAAATTAAAAAAAATTTTTTTAACTGAACTCAAGTCTTTACTTAGAATTTTTCTACTGGACAGTTTTTGAAAAACGTTTAGGCTTCAGTATTAGTTTCATGGCAAAAATCAGTACCTGTTGGTACACTGCAGACACTGCAATACCAATTGCCCCATGTCCTCATATTTTTTACGTCAGCCTCAAACCATCCATTAAAATGACACTACTTAAGCAGACTTTCTCTCGTGTCCTCATATTTAAATTTTCAAAGTTAAAAATGCAGAACGATAGTGTTTCGTGAAATTTTCATCGACTATCTCTCAAAAACAATGAGTTTTCTGAGGACAACTAGCACGCTGGTTTCATTTTCGAAAAATGTAAAGTTTCCTAACAGATAAATAATACAATCTACGCCTGGTACACCCTGTATACACCGCATTTTCATACCCGTAATTCAATTTCTGGTATTTTAATCTGCGTAACCAAATCAAGGATATTCTTTTATTTTCTCTCTCTCTTCATTTTTGGTAGTTCTTTAACTCTAATATGCGCGCGGTCAACACACACACACGAATAATGAATGGAATAGATGTATGTATATGGCGTGCATAAATCTTCGACTAATTTTAAAATCCTTTTTTTTTCCATTCTTCATTTTTGATATTTCTTATTTTTTTTATGGACGATTAACTGGTTCAGCCAGGAGACCCTGGAACGGTGTGTATACCTTGCTAATGGCAAAATTGTAAACCCAAGCACCGACGAACAACCGTTAATCCGACCATAATATGCCAGCAATATGAGTTAATTATTCGTATTCGCGAAAAAAAAATAAAAATAAAATAAAAACTGAATAAGTATGTGCTTACCTTAAAACAGCCACACCAGCCTTTTCTGCCATTCCGAGCAAACGATTGCGTCGGCATGGTCGAAAAAAACGATGTTATTCGCTGGGAGAAACTGGACGGCCAAACCGGAAAAGCACTGGTTACCGACGCCTGTAACAAAAAAAAAAAAAAAAAAAAAAAAGAGAAAAACATTTTATTAATAAACAAATTTGGCCAAAAACATATAAAAATGACACTGACTTTCCATCTCAGTAGATGAATGGACACGTACGTATGTAATAAAAGAATGTCATTGGTGTGCAACAGTTGAGCACTCGTAATTAGGTAAAAATATATCAGCTCGAGTTCTTTAATTTACAAATTAGATCACGAAGTAGTGACAAGTTCATCTTCATAAAGGGGATTGAAAAAAAACATTTTCAATAACAGTGAAAATTATTCTTCACAAATAGGTAGAAAATTTACACTCACATGTATATGCCTGAACATCACACATTTGGAATATTTTCTGAAAGAGAAACATTCGATGCCAATGAAACCACAACGAACTCCCAAATTGAAATTTACATTTACGCCAACAGTCCGATAAAACGTAATGAAATAACTGCCAGCAAATATTTTCCATTCAAGAGAAAGTATTTTCTTTTTTTTTCTTTTTTTTTATGAATTGAAAATTGTAAGCCTACACATTTTGCTCTAAATTTAAAATAAACAGTTGAAACGATTGCATTTCACTAAACTTGTTACCAGACTACTCCATTACATTAGAGTAAATTATGGGCAAAAAAAAAAAAACATTCCCAATATCCGGTCATCCATTTTTAAATTAATCGAAATACGGTTAAGAGAATTACGAGCTAATTAAAATTTTAACTTTCTTCTACTCACTAATGTGATTTTACCGCATATTGTAAAGAACTCTTCTATCAGTGAAAAAGTTTGTAATAATCTACAAACTCAGAATGCACTTAAAGACAAGTGGGTTAAGAGGGAGAAATAGACGAAGCAAAATAAAACCAAACTCATAATTTGAGAAACGCGTTTTTCTGAATCATTGAAAAATTCATGTCAAGTTACCCATTCCTCTTAAAAAGTAATTTTTTAGCAACACCTGTCCAAAAAGGAGACGGTTATGAGCACCTCCACGATTTTTGAACAATGCATAGGTAATGTAAATTCTTTATGCATCATTTTTTATTTTATGTATCACCTTGTGCGCATCCTTTCTTTATTCATCTTCTTTAAATTGTTTATGCGGAGGCTTATGCGCATGTGTTACTTTATATACTATAAGTGATTTCAAAAAAAATAAAAATTAGTTTCATGGCTAAGATTTTAACACGGGTCTGAGCAATCTCAGCAATGATTACTACCTTAGACGCAGATAACAGCAGTGCGCCACAGCAACAATTTATTTCTTCGGAGATGAAAATAGCATTTTAACTTTTTCTTGGTTCAATTTTTTATTTTCTTAGGGAAGGAGTGTTACAAGAAATAGTGAGTAATACAAGTGTATAAAGTAAGTGATTTTGATTTGAGGGTAATTTTTGCAGCATGAGCCGAAGGCGACTGACGCAAATCACACAAGTAGCAATATCCTTCACACGAGTGTCACATACTATTTTTTGTGACACGCTCCCCCTAGAAAAAAAATTTATCATTTCACCGAGAAAAGAAATTTTTGAAAATGTATTTAAACAGTACAAAAACGGCAAATTCTCCTTTAACTTGCCTTCTTTCGTTCATTTATTTTCAAGAAACTAAGGATGATTAAAAACTTTAGTGAAATACAGATTTAAGTAAATTTCCTCTTCTTTACAGCAAGACTAATCCCTGTTTTCTAGCTTACATAGTGACTAAGGAATTACTGACTGAAAGAGGAGACGTTTCTAGAGTCCAAAAATGGAAAATTTTCTATAATTTGCGTTTTTTTTTTTTGTTTGTTTATTTTCATGTAACTAGAGATGATTAAAAAATTACATGAAAAAAAAATTCGAGCAAATTTTCTCTTCTTTCCAAAAATGCCAATCCCAATTCTACAGCTAAATAAGATGTTTCTAGATTCCAAAAACTGATCAATTTTTATTAATAATTAATTTTTTCGTTTGTTCATTTTCAAACGGCTAAAGATAATTAAAAAATTAGAACTAATGCGAATTTTATCAATTTTATCATCTTTCCAGCAACACCGACTTCAGACCTTTATATTAAATAGAAGTTGAGGAATTATCAAGTAAAATAAGATAGATTTGTTTCAAAACTGGAATGTTATGTTCAATAACTGAATCAGCAGCTTGACCATCACTTTTTTAAAAAATCTGGAAGCTCAGAAATTTCATAATGTTGAATAAGCCACAGTGAAGTAACTGATTTAACAATCTTAGGAAGTCCAACCTGTGCATGCGCGAAATTTTTCTTTATACACAACACCCACCCCAAAATCATATATTTTCATGCATATTAACTATACGTATAATATAAGATTTTACCCTTAAGTCAAAAAGTAAAATTTTGCACAAGTGCAGCTTAGGGCTTGCTAAGATTATTAAATCACTGTCTTTGCTGAGCATGTCCGAGATGGTTAAGTTGCCACTTCAATTATTGAATACAACATTTCAGTTTTGAAACAAACCTATCTTATTTCGCTTAATAATTTCTCAGTGTCTATTTAAGCTAGAGAGCTGAGGTTGGTGTTGGTGGAAAGAGGATAAAATTAACAAAATTTGCAAAGTTATAATTTTTCAATTATCTTTAGCTGTTTGAAAATACACAAACGAAAAAAACGCGAATAAATATAAGCTAGAGCGGTTGGCATTTCTGAAAAGAAGAGTAAATTTGCTTGAATTGCCTTTCATGTAATTTTTTAATCATCTTCAGCTGCGTGAAAATTAAAGAACGAAAGAACGCAAATTAATAGAAAATTTGCTGTTTTTTGAATCTCAAAACCTCTCATCTTTCAATCAATAATTTCTCAACCGTTTTTTAGTCCAGAAAACTGGGGTTGGCACTACTGGAAAGAAGGGAAAATTCACCCAAAAGTTAAATCCGTATTCCATCAAAGTTTTCATTCATCCTTACCTACGTGAAAATAAACGAATGAAAAAAGGCAAAGTAATAGAAAATTTTCAGTTTTTGTATTGTTTAGAAACCTACATTTTCCAAAAAAAATTTTCTTGCTGAAATTTCGTTTTTTGGGAGAATGTTGCAAAAAATAGTACATGACAATCGAGCGAGTAGTTGATTGCTACTCGTATCAAAATCACCTACTTTACGTACTTGTATCACAAATAAGTATTACTTTCGCCCACCCTGACGTTTTTATACTCCGTAAAATACTTTTACACACAAAAAAGAATTATCAACTAGGAGAGAGGGAGAAAAATTACACGTCAGGCCAACGTGGCTTACTTAGAAATATTAAACTGTTTTCTCTAGATGAATTTTTCGAATAAAATGGGGATAAACATTTTAATGGTAAGAGATTACTACTCATTTTCAACATCGAAAAGGGGTACGTCCACATTATTTTTTCGCCCTCTCCTTTCACCCCCAACCCGACTGCACTACCTCAAAAAGGATGCAATTTTTTTTCTATGTCAAGTTTCTGTTTTACGCTTGTGGCCTTGGAGGATACACAACCCGAAGACACTACTCCATTATTTACGCCTTTGCGTTCTTTCTTCTATCGATACAGTGGATTAAGTTATTTTTCCAAATATTTATAAATAAGCTTTTACAACAAATATAGGTATATCTTCAGCAAAAGATTATTCCAACGTGAGTATAGGCGCATTAAAAGAGCCAAATAAGACTATCGAAGAGATAAGTTTACTCATTAGACAAACGTTCCTCAAGACCTCAAACTAAGTTTCGATCTCATTTTGCTTTTAACAAAATAATATAACATTTTAATCAGGCATTCAAATATTTCTACAAACGACGTTACATCAATTTTACAAAGCTTTAATGACTCGTAGCCTTCCTTATAAGTACACCATAACGAAATGTAAACGTTTTTTAGCCATATTTTTTGATTATTACAATTTTCAAATCGACATTTCCGAAGAAAGTGGGTCGAGCAGACAAACAGAGAGAAAACGGGCGAAATAAAACCGAAAAAAGAAAGAAAGAAAAAATTAAACATAAACAAAAAAAACAAAAACAGCCGTCGGCGGTCAAAAAGCAATTTCGTACACTATAGATACCTACGCATAATTTATTTATTTATTTTTTGTTAAGATTATTAGTATAGTGAGCCATAATTAAAACAATAATCCGAGCGACATTTTCAACATTTACATCAACATAATGTGAGAGAAAAGGAGAGAAAAGAAGGTAGAAGTCCCTCGAAGCTAGGAAGAAAGTTTACTAAACTTTGCTAGGTTAGCTTGCGCCTGTTTGTTTGTCACGTTTGTTTGAAACGAATTCTGTGCCGAAGATGAAAATTTACTTGGGGAACGGGTCCTTAATGAGAATCAACAATCTCAAAAGTATTAAAAAAAAAAAAAATTAAAATTAAAATAATAGCCTTCAACGCACGAAACTACGATAGAGAAACTAGTTTTCTCCACCATTCTCAACAAAACTTTGATGTAAATTTTACAAAAGCACAATTCATGAATAAAACCATAAGCGAAGCGGTCACACATAATTCAGATTAGTAAGTTCAAGAATTTCTCATCATTTTCATCAACTCGCTCGTATACCGTGCAAAGAAATAGTTTTCCATCCCCTTCCTAAAAATTTGATGTCACATTTTTACTCGTAAGTCCAGTTGAAAGAAAACAAATCAACCAAAACCTAAAATACGGGTAGAAAACAAACTGGGTAAAAACTCTAGGGCAGCAATACTTCGCTAGAAAACCCAATTTGCCGATTCATTCACAATAAATTCAACATCCTAGGTTCATTACTGCAACGAAAACTATGTTGCCCATTTTGCAAAATTATTAAAAAAAATTGTAGTTTTCTCAGAATTGTTGAAAAACCACTCTGCAGTATTCTCAGAAACTACTTAACCAGTAGATATAAAACTCGTACCTGGTCCTATGTGAGGACTACTTTTCCTGAAAATTTCAGTCCTATCCCTTTTTTTTTGTTTTCTCAAAACGGTGAACACAAAATTGAAAAAAAAAACAACAACAAAAATGCAATAGATAATGACTGTATTATACTCTAAATTCAAAATGAAATCTCATACACATTTCCATAGGTATCTTACTTCGAGTGAGTCTTATCTTATTTCTTTATATCAATATCAGTGGTGTATAATGAAAGATCTTAATTAGAATAGGCCCCAATTCGTCTGAACAAAACCATTAAGGTGGCGCAACAAATATGGACAAGTAAATGAAAGATTCAAATTTCGACAGACCAAATGCTATTTTCCTATGGTAGTCAAAATTTGAATCACCCTATATGTCTAATTGATTATGGAAAAATTGTAAGAATTAATTAAATAGGTATCGTTCTTGCATTGGACCCTGATAGGCCAGTTACAATCAGATTAAAAAAAGTGCTTTGATCAATAAAATCAGGGAAAAGGTTTTCCTTTAAAATCCGGTAGTGGCTCTTTTGTACATATTGAAAATCCCCTAAAATCTGACTGTGGCTTCACCCCTAAAAATCCTCTATTTGTTTTCCAAATAGGTTTTTTATGATTTACTATTTTGTAATAACGCTACGAGAAATTTATTCAAACAAAAAATTATGTAGGGAATAAAATTTTCTACAAAAAAACGGTTGATTGAAATTTTTTGGTAAATTCTGTTGACAGTCCACAAAATAACCCTGAAGTTTGTATATGACACTACTGAAGATGTACTGTACTAGATAAGACCAAGTCTTCTTTATACATACTACACAAGTATACCCTGTCGAGATGATAGCCTTACTATGTACCTATCTAATAGATACTTAAAAATCTAAAAATTTTCGTTTTTGTGTGTGAGGGTTTGTCAGTGTATGTATATGTAACGAGAATATTGGTTACAAAATAATTAAATACTCGTAAATGTTAAAAGGTTGTATTAAACAAGATATAAAACAGTGAAATACTAAATAGTAAGTTACAGTAGGGATAATAAGATTAATAAAGAAGAGAAGGTAAAGAAGATAAATTGTACATGGTTACATGAGTTTTTATAGTTAGAAGTTTTGGGAGGAGAATATGGCGATTTCTTGGAGAGTGGAAACGGTAGTGATATGATTGGAGAGTTATGACAATACAAGTTTAGATATTGTCCAATAGGAGTTTAAGGAAATGACATAAATGGTGATTTTGGGTATTTGCAATATCTGCAGAATGGTTTCATAGAAAAGAGTTGTTATGAAAAGTGTATTTATGTTTGTTTATAAACATTGAATGTAGAACAATTGAGTCAGTAAAGGCAAATAAAGACTTGTTTACATGACGTCAATATACTGAGAATTGTTTTAGGTGATTGATATATATGTGAAATATATATATAAGAGAGAGATATTATGAATGATACGAAATTATCATTACAGTATGTGTGTGAGTTTATTTGCAACACCATAACTTCAAAACCATCCACCTGAAGAAGCCGAAATTCTCTGTGCATAATTGTGTTGTTGCAAGAAAGGTTTTTATAAATTAAGCTACCTTGGAAGCCTGTAGGACCTCTGGGGATAAAGTTCTGGATTTTCTCGGCAGTTTAGACCAAAGTAATTTTATTCAAAATGTTACTGAAAACAGACGTATTTCTAAATAAAAAAG
This sequence comes from Ericerus pela, assembly GCA_011428145.1. NCBI lineage: Eukaryota > Metazoa > Arthropoda > Insecta > Hemiptera > Coccidae > Ericerus > Ericerus pela. The sequence continues at coordinate 801,520 of WOFM01000429.1, forward strand.
AATTTTGAATTTTTCTATACCTACATAAAAACTGTTGGCACTAGAGACTCCACGTTAGCTTTCATTTTTCAATAACAACAATTCACAACATTCAGCAAGGCTTAGAATATGTCTTTAACATCATGCATCTTGTTTGATATAATTTGTATTCCTTCAAAATCTGGTTTCGTTTCAAACACTATTATTCTATCTTGCGAACTGTAAGAGGAAGTGAAAGATTAAACAACACAGATTCTTTGATATTACTCATTGGTGTTCTAAAATATTATTTGCTGACAGGTTGCCTTTTTATAATTATTACTAACATTGAATCTGAAACATATTAAAGGACTTAATCCTCTACAATCATCCACGGTCCTATCCCATTGAAAGTTAACCGCTCTTCAGTCATTATTTCTGAGACTTTGACCCATTTTCCTCACTTCCAAACCCAAATTTACCACTTCTAGGCACCTGTTTCGAACCTTTAGGTCGCTATTTCTTACTTCGGACTCATATTTCTTGCTACAAGCTACGAATTCTTACCTCTGGACTAGTGATAAACAAAATCACCCCATTCATATTCTTTCAAAATACGAAAGAAAAACAAAAAACTGAAATATTTAAATATATTTACAACAGCAAAATTTCCGGCATTTAAATTTTTTTATATTATTAAAATTGCCCTTTGGTCTTGGTCTTGTTTAAATGACCTTGAATGAACTCGCATCCTTTTGATTGCAAAGCGGAACACCAAACCACAGACCCCACATACAGCCCCATCGCAGAACTTTCAACGCGAACAGAGACAAACGCATTCACATTGATATGGTCGTAGAGCAACGAATACTTATTCGCGACAAATATGTCCAAAAATTATGCGTGCTTTCGAAAACTTTCGGTAATCGCGTGTAATTAAGCAATAATTTGAATAACTATGACCAAAGAAAGAAAGAAAAAAAACAGAGGAAAAGAAAGAAAGGAAAAAAAAGTGAAACAAGTAAATTTCACCTCTATTCGTTTAGATTATAGTTTTTCATTAGTAAGCATTCTTTACACGACTAATTTACATTCCAGCACGGTCATAAGGTGTACTCCCATACATACGTATACGTTGACCAATACATACAGTAGGTAGGTACGCGTATATATTATGTATAGGCACGCATATTATACATATATACCTACAGTACCCATAATTTTCTAACCTAACCAAAATGTCGGGTCATTTGTGCACAGAATTATTAAAATCGTTGGTCGTCGTTCGATTTTTCGAGAAAGTGCCAGCACATACGCCTTTTGTGCACGCACCCCACCCAACACCTCCTCACCCAATCTTCTGACTAGTTTTCTGGGTTAGTACTTCGCAAAACCTACGTGCTTGGCTTTTGATAAGGTTATGTTATTCTCTTCTTTTTTATTTTTTTTTCTCCATTAAATTTATTCCAAACGTCGTCATATTTTGGTGTACGTTCTCCTGGGCGAGGACACTGAATACGGATGGGCGAAACGGCGGATATGCTAAATAAGGGTACATATTATACACCAGCAGCAAGGGCTACCTTATGCTATAAAACGTTTCCAGTACACACTATAATCCATCAGGTGGGCATTAATATGCGACAAAATGTAGAATATCCAGGCCAAAATATAAATAGTAACATATTATTATTGAACTCGTGGCCTTTAAACATGTGCCAATCGTTTGGATTCGCCTCCAGATTGCTGATACTACAAGCACCTCCGAACGGATTGTAATATTCGCATATGTACCCACTGTATGGACGACTATCGGTCAATTTAAGGGGGCGTCGTTGAATGCAGAAATTTAACGAGTATCGTTCCACATAGGTACTTTGCCAACACACAGTGGGTATCTAACTTACATAGGTCTGTAGGTCAGAAAGGTAGATGAACACGACGACGACGAAAGTATTATTGGTTAACACCGAGTTGGCTACAGCGAATGAAGTTTTTCTCAAGGAAACGTCGTCGAAATTAGAGCATTTGGCTAATACTAATCGCCGACATTACCCAGTATTTGAGCGAACATATATAGGTATACATAATTATATATATACACGTATATAGGCCTACGTCAATGTTCGTATTAATATTATTTTTTTCATTGTTTCATAGCGTAGTAAATTAATGTTCATAGGTAGGTATAAAAACTATTGCAGGATAACGATACATAAGGTCATGATAAAACCGAAAACTGGGCTACAAAAATTTAGCATAAAGATGAAGATAAAAAGCTGGAAAGTAAGGAAAGTTTTTTTAATGCATTTGAGAATTAGTCATAAATAGGCTTTGGACTGATATGCGCTTGAAACATAACAACGAAATATTGCTCAAAATCAATACGAGGAACCTAAAAGACCAAATTGAAAAAATTAAACACACATTTTACTCTACTCGAAGAATTAAACGGTTATTTATAATCTTACCTATGATAATGTGATACCTATTCCCTGGAACTAGTGTTCCTGATCATCAAAATGTTCTGATCAACCAAAAAGATTTTTTTTTATCGATCAAAATTTGTCAAGATCATCCAATCGATTTTTATCGACACCAAAATGATCGATTTTCGAAAGATCGATCGATTATTAATTTTCCTTAAATGGGTGTTTCTTTTTCGGTAAATCAGTCCGCCTTTTCAAAGTTTTATGAGTACCCCGTAACGAATAGGCGGCTACTAATAAAAAATTAGCACCAATAGAAACCTAACCAGCGTATTTTCATTGTGCATGAGCCATAACAATGGGACAGAAGAAACAGAAAAAACTGATAATCTAATGAAATTGAAAATCGAAAGGGTAAAGATCGATCTTGAAGAATGTGTTGTTAATCGATCAAGATCGATTTTTGATCGGGACCACTATCTAGAACATCTTTTCTCAAACTGGGAGTACCCGTGTGACAAATTCAAAGAGGTAAAAATAATATGAGCTTTATATTGCTTGTAATTAGGGAGTCACGAGGTGCTTTATTTTTAGGCTTTTCAGAGGGTCGCGATATTAAAAGATTGAGAAACAATGCCCTAGAAGAACGAACCGAACTGTGATATAGGTACCGGAAGAGTTTAGAAAAAAACGAGAAAATGTAAGTTCAAGTCATCGACTTTCGAATTTTAACAGATTTAAAAAACTCAAATCATCAATTTTCATATTTCATAGGAACATTCTATAATCTCCTACAGATTATTTGTAATTATATACTTATATTCGACGGGATAATAGACAGTTTTTAAACTTACAAACTTCAAATTTTGTTATATTTACACGTAGGTATGAATTCCAACTAACTGAACTGAAAATACGCACATACTTAAGTAAAAAACCTCTCAACCATTTGCTCCACGCATTCAGATCCATTATTATCATTGTCTCAATATTCGACTTATGCATACACTCGGATTTCTAGTTCAAGAAACCACTTTATCCAAATATAGAGTGTGAAAAAAAGGCAAATGAGGAGAGTCATGCGTGAAAACAAAGATTTGTTCATTTTTCCATTCGAATTTGGTATTCTATATTCAAAACCCAAAAAACATCTTCTCTTTCCTATAGGCGTTTTACTATACAGCACTTACATGCACACTTTCCACACGATGTATTCGGAACAAGATGATTGCATAATTATCCACACAACACACTGACATCTCTGCAAAAATGATGCTATTTCGGGCGAAATAAAAAAAAAAAAAAAAAAAAAAAAACGGTTGAAAAAATAACAAAATAATTATTAATAATCATAAGAAAAAGTAAAGAAAAAAAGAAAAAAAAGATACATTATAAATTACTAGAAAAAAAATACAACCGTCGCTAATAAATCGAATCGCCATCAAAGCAACTGTTGGTCGACGATGCGATAAAATTTAATTGACGGTAAAAAATTGCATAAGTCGAGTCGGAATGAAACACTCGTTTGCGAACTTAATGCTCCAAATATTATTGTATTATATTTTTTCTCTCTTTCCCTCACACCACTCTTCGAGTTTTCTATTTTTCTTTTTCATTTTCTTTTTCCTTTTTTTTTTTTTTTTAAACAAAACCAAACGCACCATCTTCGTAAGCCGATCGGCGTTAATGAAAACGAACGTGTAACCGAATTTTCTGACATTCGAATTAAATCGGAAATTATTGGAAAAGATGCTCAGAAGGTCAGGTTTGTGAAATAGAACGAAATTATTTCGACGAATTGCCAAATTATTTCGACAATTTTTGGCAGGCCTTTTTATGTAGGTTTCATAAGAAAATATATACATTAAAACTGATCTGATATCAAGACTCAGGAGTGAGGATAGGTTCATTTTTCGTCTCATATTCTGACATCATTACCTGAAATTTATAATTATGTATATTAATAGGTATGGGCAGGATCCGAACTATTCGGATCACTGATCATAGATTCTTTATATGATCCGTGATCCGAAAATATTTAATAGATCCGCGATCTATAATTCGAATCACCTTCTGAGAGAAAATCCAAAGTAGCTGTTCGGATCCATTTCTCAGGATCCGTTCTTCCAGATTTTACAAAAAATACGAAAAACAAATAGAAAATAAAGAACGTACTTGTAGGATGCAAGCATGGGGATTCGAATCGGCAACCTACACAATAAAATAGTGGCGATGCTATAGCATGGCTACGTTACCGTCAATAGACTGTGAAGGTGCGAGCGTATAATATAGGTTCACATCCCCACAACCACTCCCCCTCAGTGCTACAGCCGCGTTTGCAGCACAACAACACATAGAGGGAATAGCTAGATTTCTGCTACATAGGGAAACTGATAAACCCACAATACAGGCTTACGCTGTCATGACTCGACGCCACTCTGCAGAGAAGGGTGAGTGAATTTTTAGAGAGATGCACTTCAATCACGTTGGGATGACCATTTCTATACGTCGCCAGCATGGAGATTTGAACCAACAACTTACAGATTAAAATATCGGTGATGCTATCATTCGGCTACGATGCCATAAATAGCTTGTGAAGATACAGGCATATATTATAGGTTCACGTTTTCACAGTACTTAAGAATTATTCATTTATTTTTTTAAAACTGATGAAACAAATTTTGTTTTCTAATCATCCACAAGATCCATGCAAATGATCAGAACTGATCCTTTTTTTTCACAGATAATCTGTGATCTGGATTCGGATAACTATTTAGAGAGTGACTCGTGATCCAGACTCAAATTATTTCTTTAAAAATTGAAAAGGATCCGTGATCTAAGTCATTTTTTTAGCGATCTTACCCATTCCTGGAACAGGTAATGTGGTGCACTTTTTGCAGTGTGGAGGACTTTTTTGTTCCTCACATTACCAACCACCCTTTTTTGCAGGAAACAATAAAGATAATATTTTTCCTAGTGGGGGATTATAGTATTAGGGGGCTAACTATTTTACAATCGATACCACCTTTTAAGTTTATACTCCCCCTTCAACCTCTCAAGATGATTGTTTTAACCAACACTTCAAAGTTTTTTTCCAGATTTTCTCGTCTATAGGTCAATCTTACGGAAAATTTTATTTTTGATGAAAATTTTTCTCATACAATTTTCTACAAATTAAGTCATTTAAATATTTTTCATAGGCACCATAGGTTTAGAGTTGAAAGCTGTCAAACATATTATTGTACAAAGTTTTGTTTTTAAGAGGAAGTGGCATGAACTGGGTTGGAGACATTTATTTTTATGATATCCATTACCCAACACATGAACTCTGTATAATACCTTCCCAAAAGTTTTTGAAGTTAACAAGTAAATTGCTCTCGATAAAAAAATATAGTTAGGAAAAAAAGGAGCACGACATACTCCCATTCTGACATAGCTAAACAAAAATAAACAATTAAAAAAAAGTTCGCCACTTCACCTCTTTATACACATATGTATACAAACGTATATATTAGAAGAATGACACATGCCAGGCCTCTATATTTAACAGACACTCAGAGACTCATTAGAAGGGAGAAAAGGTGAGGCAAATATTCGTCCCACCCACTAGAGTTCACCCTGCCATTGCCAACGTACAAAGTGGCATGCCTTGGCCAAGGCCCCCTGCATCATCCGAAAGATCACTCCACCAATTTTGTGCCGGTGGTATCTACTATGCTTACTTAACACACGTGAGAAACAGTAAAAAATTTTTTACAAATGATACTTTCATCAAACTGGCCCAAGATACTTATGAAAAAAATTATTTTAAAGTAAACTCAAATATACGCATATCCAAATATCTACGTATAAATGGTCACATGATAGAGTTACAGAAGTGGCTTTTATATATAAGATTAAACTAGAATAAGAAGAGCCTACTAATTGAATATGCGATAGTATAAATTTTCTTTTTTTTCCTCTGTTTCGATATTATATCTATTCTGCATCGGATATAATTAAAACTGTCTCCACTTTAGCATTCCAAGAAAATTTTACAAAAGGTGACAAAAAAATCCAAATTCCATCAAAACGTTTGTCTTAGAGGTTTTCCACTTACACAGGTATACATCAGAATTAAAAAGGTTTTTTCTCAACTCATATACCAAAAAGAGGTTATTATTGAACCGATTTTGGTTAGCAAAGTTCAAAATTTCCAAATTGATTTGGATCTGAACAGTTGAGAAAAAAATTTCGTTTCTTTATTAATGTAGACACGAGTTTTTTCAGAACGAAATTTTTTTTTTCATTTTTTTACCCACCGTTTACACATACACAAGTGATGCAATGTTAGTATAAAAAGGGGCTGTTTTACACAGTGATCCCCATAAACAAAATACTTCACCTCTCCCGAATTATTTAATTATTTAATAAAATTATGTTAATTAAAGGCATTGACATATATAATTGAATAAATAATAACCTCTGTTCGGTGGATTTTTCAAAAAAATATTATACTCAATTAATTAGCCACTCATGATAATCAACTTTTTGTGATTACATCATTTGCCTGCGACTCATCCTGCAACTAAGCATCTCATCGACAATCATTCGTTTTGCTAACTAGTTGAGTAAAATACTATTATTCGTCCTTCGTAAAGATGAAAAACAATACACACACATTGCCTTGCAATAAAAATTCATGTCCATGTTAAACTGCTAACAGAAGAAAAAAATCAAAAAAAAAAAATCCAATTTACAATTTTAACTCCAAGAAAAACTGGAATAAGAGACAAGAGAACACTATCAATTACAATAGAGAAAAACAGTTGTCAAAATGAACAACTTCGTTGAAAACTACAACCAAAGCAATTGCTCAAATGAAAAAAGAGACGAAACAAAAACATTATTCGATGTATTTTTTGGCATTCAACACAATTTACGCTTCAGTACCATCCGTTCAAGTGCCACACAAGAATATCTGAAATTGGGCCAATAATTTTAGGAAAGAAGCAAGAAAACAATATTCACGAACACGATGAGCCATTAAAATATCGCACATTATATTGGAGGATTGTTTCCCAAAAACTGCTGTAACCGCCACAGGTAAAGTATACCGTTAAAATACTGTTTTGTTTCTTTTTCGTTCACAAATTTATAGTGGTGTGCAAAATACTTTGGAATGACCGATTCGATGATAGCCTCTTGCTATACAGATGTATACCAACATGCTCATAAACACGTAACAACCGGTTCGTCAGTTGATGACTGCTGTACATCAGCAAATGACATAATGTACGATTCCCGTCGGTCATTTATAATACGTTCAATTATAAAGACAGTACCTACCTAAAAGTCATTTTCAAGATTCTAGCCAGCTTCGTTACCGAAAGGTAATACGTCGAGGCTAAATTAACTTTTGGTAAGAAAAAAAAAAAAAAGGTAGATAATGCCTTCGACACAAGTATAATAAATTACAGCTTTGCAGGCTCGAAAAAAAGGATTTACGCAGACGGTATACAGGGTGTTTGACGGTTTACAGGCAGCCCTTCATACAACAAATGATAACGCAATCGAAGTATTACAAAATTTATAAGATAAATATTTGGCTTATTTTAAAAATAGAAAAAGTCAATTCTACAAAATTTCAGAATTCGAAAATTTCTATTCAAGTATTCAAGAATTGTTTTTCAGGAACATTTTGCCAAATCTTTTTCTTTACGAATTTCTGGTTGATACGAGATTTCAATTTTAGTACTTTTTTTCATTTTAATGTTACCAGATACATACACGTGTACATAACCAGCTAAATTTTCTATCGAACGAGCATTCGAAAATGTAATTAAAAAAACCTTTCCTCCTAAAAAAAAATCTGGATTTCTCTATGTAACCGGGAACGTTTAGAACACAAAAAACGAGAATCTTGAGAAAAATGCTGATTCTCAAGCAAATTAAAGCCACAGACCTTTCTTTCGAAAAAAAAACTGGGTATCTTTCCACGTGGTTTCACGTTAGATTTTACGTCGTAATTTACACCGGCTTCTCGATTTAAATAAATAAACTAATAAAAAAAAATCAAAATGAAAAATACAGTTTCGAAATGAACGACTAAACGATTGTCAGGTTAAAAAAAATATAGAGCTAGCGGAGAATAATACGCTGACATTATATAACAAATACTCCATTTTCATCAAAAAACTTGAAGAAGCTATAAAAGCAACAGAAAACAAACTGAATTATACGTATGTAAGTGCTAAGTAATATCGATGCCAAATGTTTAATACATTATTTATGTAGATATGATATAACCTACGGAAAATTAGCAATAAATTCCGAGTATTAGCAGAGAATTTTCAGATTTTTATCAACTTATACTCCAGAAAACTTCTTTCGACAGGTTCTTAGCAAAGTGTTGGTCTATTTATCATACGCACCCTTTTTTTTTTTTTTTTTTTTTTTTTAATGGAAGTTAGAAGGAAGTTATTTAAAGCAAAAAGCGATTTCCCTTAAATTTTTAACGTAAATTTTGAATTTTTGATTACAAGTTATTTAAAACGCTTTCAAATACCAAAAAATGAACATTACTTCGTTTTTTTAGATGAGAACCACAATTTTTATTTTTATTCTTTAAAACCCGCTTCGTGAACATTCGACTCGTCGAACATCAAAATCAGTTTAATATTGACAAAGATTATGGTGGTCGGAATATCACTTCAATCAGACAATTTTCTAAGAGGAAAAACATAATTTTTAGAAAATTTTTTTGCGAATATCTTCATTTAAAGGTCCGGTTCCTCAACACACGTTTTTGCGAGTCGCCAGCAAAACAAGAATGTGATCAAGAACCGAATTGATAATAGATAAAATTACCAGCAATTGATTCCGCATGTATTTTACTTATGGTCACAATGGCAAATAGCTGACAACTCTTATTAATTATCAATTCAGTTCATGATCGAAGTCCAGAGGACTATTTCACTAATGCTTACGTCAATTAAGCCACTACGACCTAACAGCTTACGGTTTCATTGGAATAGCGACCCTCTTCTGCTGGCGACTAACAAAAACACTGTTGGGGAGTCGGTTTTTTTTTTTTTTTATTATTATTATTATTATTATACAAAAAAACAAAAAAAAGTGGCTGGGCTAACTTCACAAAATGGGTTATGCCAGCAAAAGCTTATAAATTTAGATTATACTTTGAAGTCGATGAAGTGAAGGAAAGTGATAAGGTTTGAGAGGTGAGGGGAGTTGTGGGCGAGAGTAGTGGTTATTGTAGTTGGTATGTTGTAGTGATTATGAAGGGTGTGAAGAGTTAGGCAATTTGCAAAAAATTGCTAAAAACTACGTTTTACCCCTATGTAAATTGCAGCTTGATTTAATTGATATTTCGTCTGTTATATCTTCGTCAATATTGAACTGATTTTGATGTTTAACCAATTAAATCTTCAATAAATTTCCTTCAGTTTTAAAATGTGAAGAGAAAAATTAAGGTTCTCATTTTAAAAAACAAAGTAAAGTTTAGGGTTTGGTATTTACTGGGGTTGCAAATAATATCTACAAATAAATTAAAAATTGACTCTAAAAATTATGGGGAGTAACAATGGACGAATTTTTTCTTTCTTCAAAAACAAAGAGAAAAAACTCTAGCGCAGCAAGCCTCGCTAGAAAAAGTAGGTTTCAGAAAGAAAGAATTATGAATTTTGATGGTCACATTAATTGTCTGTAAATTAATATGCTCTTGGAAAAAAGGATAAAATGATTAATAATTATAAAACCAAGAACACTAAAAATTTTAGATTTTTGAACATCACTATTTGGAGACTAGATTTCGAAATCAAGTCGAAAATAATTCACATTTCCTACAGTAGCAGGGAATAACATTTTGAAACACCCTGTATACACGAGCGTTTTAGTCATTTCTAGCCAAATATAAGATTTTCATCTGAAATGGGAGCGATCGTCGTCGTTAGCTCATTAAAGGTAACACCAAATGACGATGCATGCGTTTGAAGAAACAGCAGACCCACCGTCAGGGGTTAATTTCTAAATAGAAAGCTAAAGAGAATTATGGAAGGCGTACGGATAGGAGATAGCCGAAGAAAGAAGCAAAAAAAAAAAGAAGAAGAAAAAACATGAAGGATATTATGTACCAACATATAAAAGACAGTAGAACATTCGATATTAATCTCTATTAATTAGCCATTCCATCGAATAAACTTTTGACCCTACGATGACAGACGCAACGAGGTAAAAGTGAGAAGATTTTTGAAATTACAAAACCGAAAAGAAAGGAGAGGAAAAAAACTGCATAAGTACACATTTTAGTATCGATATAGAGTACAAAATCTCATGCTGTTCCTGATTAATGAATGTGAAGGAAAAATTTATAATCCAGCCCTTTTCAGTGTATGAAGAGTCTCGCTGCGACGGTTTCAAGTTTTTTTTTTCTCCCTCTATCTTTCACGAATGTGTTACTTTTACGATGTACTTTCTATGTTGAACTAACTTACAGCTACTGGTGTGAAATTCTCAATTGTAACGCTTGTTAAATACGTTTTTATAGTGAGTTTTGTACGTACACACGATTTATTTTTTTCTTTCAATTCGACACTGTGCTTCTGGATGTCTGGAAACGTTATTTTTAGTAAAAGATCACCAAAGTTTGAAGAAGTAGTCTGGATGTGTAGGCCCCCTTCCCTGCCAGACAGACTGGTAGATTCCATTTTTGAAAAATGATAAAGCTACAGCGAACGAAATGCGTGAGAAAACGAGGGAGAATATTTTTCAAAACTTCTAAAAGAGACGAGAATCGAGCTCTAGATTACCTACTCGAGTTATAATTGCATTAACAGAATCTACTTTAAACAAGGCCGGTTTTAAGGGGGGATTTGGAATATAATTCGCAAGCACCAAAACAAATTATTTGTTTTTTCAAATTTTACGTGTATAAAATATGTCAAAAATTACTAACCACTCCAACAAAAATTCATTATTAGTATAAAATGTGATTCAATTCTCCCAAAGAAGAAATCCTCAAACCGGACCTGACTTTAAAATTACCATTATCGACGTAAGATTATTAAAAATTCTGCTCGAGTATTCTATCTCATCCAAAAAATTCTACTTCAAGATACATAATCCAAAATATCTCGATCTGACTAAATCAAATTGGATTGACCAATGTGAATAAAGACTGTACAATATTTTGGGGGAAAAATAATTATTTTTTTGCATTATAATTTTTAAAAGACAGAATTAAGACATCGGCATTACACTTTTAAGTGGGTTTTCTATTGAAAATTTACTAATTAATCTTAGTGTCATGGAACGACTTGGATGTGGAAGTAGGTACGTTTTTCATCTCATAACTCGTGGAAAATTTTGGCACCATTAACTCAAATTCATATATATATATAAAAGTCAATTTCTTGTTACCACGGTACAGGTCGAAATTTTGATCCAATAGTCACAAAATTGGAAAAGAACATTAGCACTAAGCTAAGGACCTGAACTATTGATTTTGTTGCGGATCGGCCGTACGGTACTTCCAATATGGCTATTTTCGTTTTTGTTTTGGCTTTAAAATTTTTAATTTTCGACCAACAGCTACGAAACTTGAAACAAATATTCTCTACCATATATTACAACTTTCTATATAAATTTCGGTGTGGATCAGGCCGTACTGTACTTCCAGTATAGCTATTTTTGTTTTTGTTATGGCTACAAAATTTCTGATTTTCAAGGAATAATAACGAAATATGAAACAAAAATTTACTACGATTTATAACAACTTGATATAAATTTTGGTACAGATCGGTCACACGATACTTCAGGTACCGTAAAACTATTTTCGTTTTTATTTCGCCAATAAAGTGCCTAATTTTAGACCAATAGAAACGTAATTTAGAACAGATATTTATTACGATCTATTAATAACTTTTTACTGCCACTATCTAATTTTATATTTTTCGAAAATCTACTTTTTCTAGGGGAGCTGCTGCTGCGTTAGAGTTATATTATCCTTGATTTTGCCTTAAACCGAAGATAAAATATTTTATTCTCCTCCCAATGTCGATAGTTTTGTAAGAAACCTCTCTTATTTTACTCAATGATTCCTCAGCCTCTAGTCAAGCAAGAGAGCAGAGAATAATATTTCAGGAAAGAGGATAAAACTGACAAAATTTTCATGTAATTTTTTAATAATCGTTAGCTGTTTGAAAATAAACAAAAATAACGAAAATTAATAGACAGTCTGTTGGTTTTTGGAATCTAAAAACTTCTTCTCTTTCAGTTAATAATTCCGCAGCTGCTATTCAAGCTAGAAAGCTGAAGGTGGTGCTGCTGGGAAGAAGAAAAAATTTACTTAAATCAGTATTCCACCAAATTTATCATTCATCATTAGCTACTTCATAATAAACGAAATGAAAAATGCAAATTAATGAAAATATTACGTCTTTGTTTGTTTAGATACATTTCCAAAAAAAATTTTTCTTGGTAAATTTCTTTTTGGGTAGAGGGGTGGCAAAAAAAAGTTTGTGACACTCATGCGAAGTAGGTGATTTCTACTCGTGTAATTTGCATCACTCGTAACAAAATCACCTACTTAACGCACTTGTATCACAAATAACGATTTTCTGAGTCGAATGCGTTTGAACACATTTTTAGAATATAGAAAGCATTTTACCAAATACTACGAAAAAATAAAATATATTAACTTAAATTCTACTTTACCATGTGTTGTTTTTTTAGGACGTAGGTCTTATTCGTTACAATAATTTTACCTAGAAAAAAAACTTTCCATTTCAACTGACGATTTAATTTTTGATGAACATAACGTGTTAACCGATCTTTTAATTTAATAATCGTAATAACAACAGACTCTACACTAATGATAAGAAGATGTTCAGATTTATTTTCTTTCACGACCAACGAAAATAGTCTGTCACTGAAAACCAATCCAGTAAAATACACTGCTTGTAAGCTTCCTAATTCAAAATTGAAATTTTTACTCGAACAGCCGCATCATTACAATATAGTCACCATAACAAATTTTATAATTTTATCTAATATTTTTAACATTCGTAGAACAATTTTTAAAGAATTTTTTAACTCTTAAAAGGTATATTTCAGTCTATAGTGCAATTACTTCCAAACTATACATGCACAAATAATGTGGAAGAAAAGAAAAACTGAAGAAAAAACCAGTCAATAACATTTTTCGCGAAACCGAAACAAAGAAATATGCTTTAAAATAAATTTTCACGAACATAAAATTCAGCTTCCACTTGAAAATGTCTTCTGCCTATTACATACGTCTGATAATCCTGTCATAAACATCTTTAGTGGCCTACCTACACAAACCTAACTCAAAATTCTTGGAAAATTAAAGCGCTCATCGAAAAAATACATTCATTGTTTTTATAGGCTTTTATTCTACTCACTTCTGCGATTTTAAAATTAAACCAATACTGCAGTCAACCTTCCGCAACGAAATAATATTTATTTCGCACGAAGTTAAAGCCGAAAAAAAAATAAAGGCTTATCATTTAAAAACACGTTTTTAATCTAAACTTATTATCCTTGATAATCGAAAGTTTTTATTTTTTTCTCAAATTTTATTTCTTGTTTTCATAATATACTGTGATTAAAAAGTGAGAATCTAAAGGAACCGAAAGTGACAGTGTTTCTATTATCAGATTATTTTAAACCTGTTCTGCCACAGGTGACGAGAATCGAAAAATCACAAGTCAAAATTTCCATAAATCAACTACTGATAGAGAGAGTACCGAAGTTTCTTCGAATAAAATAATAAAATAAAATAAAAAACTATTGAGATAAGTAAACTATCTCGTACTGTTTCTAAATTTATCGAATACAAAAAATTTTTAATGCATCTTTTTGTATAATATCTGTCAATGGAAAACTGTTTCGTTTTCGTTAATGATAGGCCAAAAAAAGAACAAAACTACCGCAGTAATATTTCGCTGGAAAACCCAGTTTGCCAATTTTCATCAATAATTGAAAAATAAAACATGAATTCCAAATATTTGAAAAATTACAAAATAATATTGATGGTTTTTGTTATCTAATAATATTTCATAACTAATTATAGGTAAAATTACGAAAAATCATAGATATTTATCGATATATTTAACAAAACTATCGATTTATGGATGTTTTATAGCTAAAAACCGATTTACGGGAATTTCTTGTTTTCCAATTTTCTCGGAAACTATTGAACCAATAGAACTCTTATCATATCTGGTTCCATATAAGGAATACCTTCCGTGAAAATTACAGCTCTATGCATTCTGTAGTTTTGTCAAAACGGTGAACACACAATTTCGAGAAATGCATACATACATGCATAGGTACATACAAATAAGTACACATAAAAAAAAATTAAGTCAAAAAAGGAAAATAATAACGATCGTTTTCTTTTCTTATGAAACGAATAATTCTCAAAATTGCTACCACTAATCTTTTTATGAGGTCAATTTCAATACACTGTTTGCAAGCAAACTAGATCAAAAATTTAAAAATTTAGTTTATGCAACTAGGCTACCTAATTTTAGAATCTGTGGCAACATTGAAAAATAAAGTAACAGAAGGAAACCGACTCAAAGAAGTGCCATTCGAAATCTGTGAAACACATCTCCCGAACAACTGTTGAGAAAATGGTTTTGATGAAAAAATAGTGAAAAAGTTGAATTGAGAAAAATCAAAATATATACCAACTCGATCTTTGTGGTTGCTAATGACTACTGAAAAAACAAATAATTTGCACCAGACTACTTAGCCAGAAAATGAATAATTCAAAACGTAAGTACAAGTGTATACCTACTTTAGTAAATTGATCTAACTTTTCTCAGTTCTGTGGAATAACAACCGAGTAAATTTCTTTGACGACATAATTAATGAACCGAGTGCTGATACAATGGCAGATTTTGTTTTTATTTTCATTAGGTACTACATGCTTGAAATTCAACAGTGCAACAACTTCTTGACGTTCGTCAGGTTTATTATCGATTAGCAGATGAGTTCTCAAGAACACCAAGACACATAATATATTTTTCAAAAGGAATTGAATAAATACTAATTCTTGCTGCAGAATTTTCCCCAAAATAATTTTTTTCTTTAATGCGCCAAAATCAGAAAGAAAAACATCGGTCAAGCAAAATTAAAAATTTACCGACGACATTATGTTAACAGTACCCATTTTCATTCATAGTAAATTGGAGGCTTCGTACTGATGTTTTCTATGATAACCTAACCAATATTGGTCACAATTCGACAAGGTTCATCAAATCTATTTCGAAAGCCTTCCATTCTTTCACCGTAAACCTCAGCGCAATTATTATTCGACGTTTTCCCTACAAATTACAATCGTTTTAAAATCAAAAGTTGGTTTTTTCTCAATATAGGTACTCGTAGTTATTTGTAATCAAATTAGTGTATAAGTTTACATTAAAAACGAGTTTTTAAAAGATAAACTTTTATTTATTTTTTTTTTGGCTTTAGCTTCATGCGAAATAAATATTATTTCGTTGCGGAAGGTTGGCTGCAGTATTGGTATATTTTAAAATCACAGTAGTGAATAGGTGATTTTGATTCGTGTGAATTTTTAAATACGAGCAAAAGACGAGTACCTATCTATCACCTACCAGTATGTCACACACTATATGTTTTACAACAACCCCACCCCCTTAAAATAAAAAAATAAAATAAAATGAGATAAATATTTTGGCAATTTGCAAACATATAAGCGCAAACTATCTACTTCTAATCAACCAGATCTTGTGGCGTAGTGGTTGAGGTCTTTGAGTATATATGTGATGGAGGCATAGGCGTCGACTTTTGAAATTGGCTGCAAATGTACAATATGAAAATTTTTTTAATATGATTCGAATGACGAATCACATTGGCATTCCAAAAGTGATTCGAATCACGAATCAGGAATCTTTTTCAACCACAAAAAAGGATCTGAATCCCATTTTTTTGACAAATCCTGCCACTCTTGCTATGAGTGCACTTTTATATGTACATCAATTCTAAATGGTTCTAAAATCGCTTGCTTTATACATTGTTAAAGTGCGTATAAAAATCTAGTTCATCAGCAGTGTTGCAAAAAAATTTATTTTTCAATGTTATTATAACTATATATAAGAGGTACATTGTTCACTATCAATATTATTTATTTGGTGAAGTCAAATTAACGCAGAATTGAGCGATATTACGATAAGACACAATTAAAAATTTAATTTTTCAATTTTTTTATGGGCCCAGTTAACTTAGGTGTGATGCGAAAATATGAAGTCACCAAAAAAACTGGTAAATGCAAAATATTCAGTGGAAAAATTAAAAATTTCAGCTTTCAATAACTTTAGGTACGTTTCTTAGAATCTACACATTGCGGCATGCAACAACTAGGAAAATTTCACTGTTGTATTTACGATCATGATCCCTTGACCCCAAAATCACCCTCCCTTCAAAAGTTTATACATATACAGAGGATATAATGAAATTTGTCAAGAAACTGAGCGGCATATACGGACTGGGGCAAAATTTAGTATGTGTGTACCTTGGATACAAACCTCGATCAAGTTCAAAGATGCTGGACGGAATCTGCCCATTAATTTCAAAATGGCGGCTATGTGAATTTTACATTTATAGGCAATGGGGGCATGGCGTAATCTTTTACGGATTGGTATAAAATCTGGCATGTGTATACTTTGAGTATATATCTCGAGAAAGTTCAAAGATGGGCTCAAGTTGCTTCAAACCTGTATGTATACACAAACTATATGTTACATATATGAGTCATTTCTAACCTCGAAGTAATTTTTTTCTATTCCTTCACCAAAAACAATCACTGCTACATGTTTGCAACAAAAAAAATCTACTAAATATACACGGGTACCTTTGAAAAATCTGAAGACCGTGTGTCTATTGGCTAGGTAATGTCGTTTGCGACACAATATTTATCAATAATCTCACTGAATGGCTAATATTCATGAAAAGCCGTTGAACAGGATGGAAGTATAGTAATTTTCGGTCCTAACTGTCTTACAACAAAAGATAGCTACTTTTTTGACATAAATGAAATTACAGAGCAAGTTTCAAGGAATAAATAAGTCAACGAACAAGAAATTTTACACCTTAAAAGTTAAAACAATTTTTAATTTGATGTTATCAGTGTACTTAACTCTAAAGACAACAAATAATAAAGCTCAAAAACACCAATTTGATACACAATTTGATGTTCTTCGTTTCTCTCGGCTTCTAAGGGCTCAAATTTCTAGATCTTTGGCTTATTTAATACGTTGAAGCCTCTTCTAAAATTTCATTTATGCCAAATAAGTAGCTGTCACTAGTTTTAAGTTAATCAGAATCAATAATTCGAATGTTCACAAAGCTTTTCATGTGTATCAGCCACCCAGTGATAGTGCCTTCAGTTGTGACGTCACGCGACATTGCCTTATTACTCATTTATTGCCAAAGAATCAAATAAAAGGGCAATAAACTTCATCATATTCGGGTAACCTGTCACATAAAAAAAATTGTAAAATCCTTCATTGTTATAAGTAAATGAAAAAAAAAAAACTCATTATCATCAATCAAGAACAAAAACTTTTCAAGAAAATGCAAACATCACACCGTGAGTCTCCGGAATTATTTCCTTCACCGATACACATATAAGTATATTATCCCAACTGAACCCCAATTAAATAAAAAATTCCATTCCTCATAAAGACGTATTAACATTGACAATTTTTCAGTAAAAAGAAACAAAAAGCGTCGATCACATATTCCATATACATATACAGGTACCACAACCTCTGCTTGTTTCTTTCAATGTACAGTATGCATGTACAGCAAGTGCAGATACCTTTAGAAATGTAAACTCATTTTTTTATTACTATCATTAACGGGCTCATCGGTTGATTCCAAAAACAATATTCCTCTCTCACTTTTCCATTTCGAGTGCATATAATAGTATATATACACATATATACACATATATACACACTGAATAAATATACACGAAGAGCTAACGTGTGACCGAAATTGTGTGGTTAAAATCAATTGTAATTGGATCAACCTGCTGCTGCTGCTACTACTGCCGCAGCTGCAATAAAGTAGCACATGTTAAAAGAAAAATAAATACGTTGATTGGCAAAAAAAAAAAAATAAATAAAAGAAAGAAAAAAAATCTTTTCCGACCTACACTCTGCGCATTACCGACAAAAAAGAAAAACAACACAACATTTACACACAAATTTAGTTCTGCATCGAGCAAAGTGGCCGTTGAACTAATTCTTTCATTCTTAATTTTTTTGAAAAATATCGATGACTAAATGAAAAACAAGCTACCACACACTACTCCTATACTTTACGAGAGTAGTTGATCGGTTGCCATAATAATGTAATAACAATTAACGGATCGTAGCATTTTATTTACGCAATTAAAATTAATATTAAAACATCGGATTTCATTTCAAACAACGAAGGCTGCGCCACGACCTTTTAATAGAAAAAAAAAAAAAAGGTAGACAAAGAAACAAAAATTCAATAAAATGAAAACTTGATATGAATTAAATGACGGACCGCATAAGAATAAAATTTTTTTGGGAAAAAGGATAAGACCAGTTCATAAATGATGGGAATGAGTTGATAAAAAGTATAAAATTCTCTAACTCAGCAGCAGCTCCCTTAAAAAAGGTTTTCAGAAAGTAGAAAATTAGTTGATAAAAAGTTAGTAATAGATCATAATATTGATGATTGCATTAAATTTTGTAACTGTTGATTTAAAATTACTCGCAATTTTCATATTATTCCATACTCGTGGGCCAGCGATGACTTTTTTTTTTTAAATAAACTTAATTTTGTTTATCAACTTGGACATAAATTCGAAAACTAAATTCATCGAAAATCGAGACATCCAAGATCGATCTCCAAAACATGGAGCAAATTTTTATTTTAATAAAATCATGAACGAGTTTATAAAAAATAATTGCCAATTTTCAGAAGAATATTGATACTTGGTGTTGTTTTAAAAGGAGGAAACTAATAATTTGAATCTTTCAATGTTTTACTACCAATTATGGGAACAAAGTGGAATTTACAAATTCAATGCGTAGTCATTTTGGCATCATGCAAACGGCGAACAGAAAAAAACATTTCTCATGTCACACATAAATTTTTTTTAAATATGAGCAATTAATAAAGTTTATAATAGTAAAAATATTACAAATTCTTAATCTTTAAAACTTGAAATTTTCAAAAGAATCAACTTATCCAGTCTTTCTGGATCTAATCATTCCCAAATCTTCAGAAAAAATATTTGTCACAACTAAACGTAGTCTTTTCCACAGAACAGACATACCTGCAATACATAAAATATGTCTTTTAGCAATCAGGAAGTCTAATTGCATAGTATAGGTTTTTTATTTTTTTTCGAGGATGCCAGCAAGCAATGAGATTTGTTTTTTTTAAGTTTGAAAACAATAAATACAAAAAGTCACCGATGAAAAATTAAATCGAATTAATCCACTATCCGTCATCAAATCGATCAGTGCCATGGTACAAAAATATAACAAGCAAATTATCGGTAAATTTTTTTCCTCCAAAATCGATTTCCTACATTTACACTAAAAAAACCACCTAAAAAACACTAGCGCAGCAATACTTCGCTAGAAAACCCAGTTTGCCAATTTTCATCAATAATTTAGGAGAAAGAAAAAGCTAAATTTCAAAAATTTGAAAAAATTGTAATAAAATATGGATAGTAATCCATAATCGTATCGATAATTATCGATATTTGACAAACATAATGAATCAGGTTTGTTCGGGGTAGCCGATTTTCTGGTATTTCTGGTAAAATTTATGCAAAAAAAATTACAGAAACCTGTTCCAGAAAATTCTGTAATTTTTCTATTTTGAGAATTATCAGAAATTTTTGTTAATTTAACAGTACCTCTGGAGGTACTGCTATTTTATCAGAAACATTTATTGATGCCGTGGAAGTGTTTTGATGTACCTAATATCCAGTAATTTTACCACAAATAACTGAAAAATGGCGGCCTGAACAAACCTAATACATCGATATTTCATTACTTGTTTCGGGTAAAAACAATTATGAAAACTATCGATAACTATCGATAGTTATTGATATCTTTAACAAAAATATAGATGTATCAATGTTTTATTACTAAAAACCTACTTTCCAGGACATTTTTGTTTTCTAATTTTCTTGAAAACTATTGAACCAACAGGCACCGAACCTCCATCAGATCTGGTGCCATATGAATAATACCCTTCTTGAAAATTTTAACGTTATCCTTATTGTAGTTTCCTCAAAACCATGAAAACAAATTGTTTTCCAACAATTTTTCATCGCCAGTTTTCTGCAAAAACTACTGAACCAAATAGGCACCAAACCTCTATCAGACTTGCAATAACATAAGGATAATCTACAATGAAAATTTCAGCTTGATCTTTTTTGTCATTTTATCCTAGAAAAAAATTTTTCCAGAAATTTTTTATTTTCCAGTTTTTTCGGAAACTACCGAACTGACAGATACAAAACTTCTTTCAGACCTGCTCCTACATGAGAAGTATCTCTAGTGAAAATTTCAGCTTTTTCCATTTCGTAGTTTTCTCAAAACTGTGAACACAAAACTTTAAAAGAGTCTATGTTCAGACATAGTGCGTTTTTTTTATTTGTATTATTATAGGTTTTTTATGGTGCTTTAGGGAGTTGAAAACTGTAGGTTTAGGAAATTGCTCCGTAGCTTCATGTCTTAAATCGTGGCTTACCCACATAAGCCATGTTCAAACCCCTCTCTGCTCCGATCAAATTTTTTTATTAAATTATTTTGTGGAGGATAAGTGTCACATTCTGGTGTTTTCACATGTACCTTTGATAGTAGATGAGCCACACTGAATACTACATTAAAAAAAAAGCTTTAACGGGCAGAAGTTTTTAATCTTTTTATTCTTTCCAGTACTTTTTGTCCTTCTCTTTACAGACAAAACCAAAAACACCCGAAAGAACATCCTCTTTGTCCGATCACAGACGCTTGTCAAAATTTTGGGCGATACCTACATACATTCATACACACAATATATACATTTAAAACAAAATTAGGTTAAAATGGGAAAATGGTAGCAATAGTTTTCTTTTCCCATAAAACGGATAATTTTCATCACCCCCATCCTAACCCTTTTGTAAGGTCAATTTTAATACCCCGTTTGCAAGCAAACTGGGTAAAAATTAAAAATCGAAGCCAGAAAAATCGACTTCCAGAAACATCGATCTCAGATTACTATCTCTACTTCAAGAGAGCATTAGAGAAAGGATGCTTTGGTTACGAAGTTCACACCTTTTTTCTAGGTATATGTTACAGTCATGAGTGAAACATTCACACAAATGAAATAACTAATCTGAAACATAGATAATTAAAACGGTCACGAAATCATGGATGACAATAAAGTAAATTTCCAAGAAAATGAGGTGAAAATTTTTCATTTCTCAACACATTAATAGGGTTATTTTCATTTTTAAATACACCCAATCAATCAAATCTCTTTGTTAGAAGTTTGGCGCCCAAAATACCCATCAGTATACTGTATACGTAACTAAATATATCTATTTAATTTTATAAATATTATTACTAGCACACCGATGAAAATTATTGAAAGCTATAAAAATTTTGGTATACAAAGCATAAAACATATGAGAACAAGGAAAAAAAAATTGAAGAAGAATAATTTCAACGAAAAAATAAAATTCAAATCAAATACCTCTTCATTATCACTATCCACAAGTACTTCCTTCATCTTTTCTGAAAAATTTGGTTGTTACAATATTATCGATACATTTTGGCGATATCTGAATCTCTTAACATAACGAACAGGACGACAATAAATAAGTTTACTGAAGATTTCTTTTGAACGAATATTAGGAAAAAACATTCACAAAGAAGAGACACTCATTTCGTCTCCACTCTACTTCATTTACCACAAAAACTGATTTTAAAAAATTCGCGAACAGTACTGCGCAATGGTCGTAAAATCATTTTTTATGACAAACCATTTGGTCTCAAAGCTATATTTTTCATTGTTTTTTTCCTCTTTTTTTTTTAATTTTTTACGAAAGAACTTCCAAAGAAAAATTTTCGATCACAATGATTTCCTATGGACTATTCTAGGAAATTTGCGTATAATATTTGCGAAATGAGGCGCGGCGGCGAAACATATTTTTACTTTGCAATAAAAATAGAAAAGGGGAGAGATACCGTAGGTGCTTCGAGTACTTTACTGGTATGATTTTACAGAGGCAGAATGTCAATAACAGGAAAGAGAC
The DNA here is from genome assembly GCA_011428145.1 of Ericerus pela. Taxonomy (NCBI): domain Eukaryota; kingdom Metazoa; phylum Arthropoda; class Insecta; order Hemiptera; family Coccidae; genus Ericerus; species Ericerus pela. The sequence continues at coordinate 824,257 of WOFM01000429.1, forward strand.
TTAGATGCCAGCTGAATTTCACGGCACACATATTATAGCAATAATGTTGTTGATTTCGTGACTAGTTACAAATGGTGGTTCGACGATCGAACATGCTTTATCAGGTTACCCAAAAATGTAATGCGATAAACGCTTTATGTATATAGATGCCTGATCAGAGTGGCGTAGATTTACACCAATTAAAATGAAACCTAGTTTATTTACAGTATAGGTACTTTATTGAACTTACCTATAAGAAAACATGCAGCCAAATATACGCAAGAAAAGACTGTGAGAACTTGCACAATACATCATATACGAGATCACATATACGACCACCAGAATAAACTAATAATAATATTAATAAGTACACCGAGTATAACAACAGAATTAGTTAGGTACCCCAAGAAAAAAAATTGATAATGGATAATATTCTGTAAATACGTCCGCTATAAAGGTTCATAAATCGTGAGTGCCAGTAATTACTGACCTTTAAACTGATTTTATACAGATTAACCAAATCAAATTTATTCAAATTGAGTACCTACGTACTATAAAACTTTTAATTTTTCGTAGCTTTTTTGTTTTGTTTATTTAATAACTTACCGTTTTTTTAATCTTTCATAAATCGCCACATTTTTACAAGAAATATTAAGAATCAATAATTCTCTTCTACTCTTCACTATCTATGAAGGGAAAAATGACATGCATTTTATTGGCTGGTGTAATGGTTTATGGATTTTGCTAACCAATTGTTTACCAGAGTTGAAAAGAATCAAAATAAAGAATCGTTTTAGCCATAGTTACAGATTTTTAACTTCAAGATTAGAATGTTGAAATTGGGAAAATAAATTAACCAATAATAAATGACTATACTAAAGGACGGTTTATACTGATTTATTCTCTTTGATCTAATATGTAAAAAGTTTACTAACCGGAAACACTGTTTTTTATTTATATTGTTTCTCTTAATCTATTCTCTGAAATTTAAAATTTCCCAACTTTACAGAATACAGATTAAATATTAGAGAATTGAGTTTAAACCCTCCTTAACTGGAAATCACTATAGAGTCGCGCCATCAGTGATGCCAATCCAAAACTGAATGAAAGAACGAACATTTTTCTTCTTCAGTTAGTACTTTTTCCCTTTCAAACTACTTATGGCCCAAACTGACACAAAGAATGTTTCTTTTTATTTTAAAACAGTTACCCACCTCACCTAACCTTCAACTAAATAAAATTAGCAATGGGAAATCACTTTTACATATTGAAAAATAATTACCACCTCACCTAACCATTCACTATTGATTACATGATAAAAGCCCAGAGAAATGCCTTTCTTAGAGTCAACAGCACAATGTAAAGTACAATGCGAGTTGATTTTAATTTGAGGTTACCCCACCATCTTCTGTGGGTTAACCTTTACACATACGAGTTAACTCAACTCAACTCCCACAGTAAAGCTAACTCTTAGGAACACATTCTTATTGCTCTAATGACTGAATCAAGAAATGAATGCAGTCACAAATTGGTCGTTTGTTCGTTTATGCTGGTAAGCAAAACCATTATTTTAGGTAATACAAACAAATTTCAAAGTCACTCGGAATTTCTTGTAGTCAATTTCTACGGTAACGGAAAAATAATTCAGCAGCCCACTTCCACCACATTTCAAGTTTGAAACTTTTTGCATCTAATTCCATTTCAAACCATTACTCTACTACACTATATAGCCCACCACAATTGAATGAATTTCAGTTTAGTAATGAAGCAATAAAACTGGGTATCGATTATTTAAAAAAATAACATTTATTCATTTTTTCTTCATTCCAATCAAATTTGGGAATTATTGAGCACATCATCATGAGCATAAAAACATACCTACTCATAGGCATGAAGTTGCTCTCCCAATAATTTTAAATTGGCTGAAAAATCGAAAAATTTGGAGATAGTTGGAAAATTTATGATTCTGTAGTGTTTTTGACAGGAAAAAAAATTGAATAAAATGGAAATTAGCTACAGAAACAATTTTATAAAAACACTATCCACACTGAAACGTCGTTAATAATAGTTTGGTGAATAAAATAAAACTACTGAAAACGTATTAGTACTCTCAAAATTTGATGCCTTCAAAACTACAAGTAAGTAGAGGTAGGTACTTTTAACTATGTCGCTTAAACAATACTTTATGGCACTTAAAACTGACTGATCAAGAAGAAGATAGTCATACAATTACTTATTACTACCGAGTTTTTGCATTCAATGGGCAAAACCTCATTAAGATCAAATAACTTACAAAGCAACAGCTATATACAGCTAACAGAATTGTTGTAGGTACGCATAAATCAAAGGGCAAAAACTCTGTAGCAAATATATCCTTACAACCTGGTATTGAAGAATGCAAAGAATGTTCCATTGGTGCATTTTCTTTCATTAAATAATACAATTCTAGCTTCGTTAAGGAGACAATTTGAAGATTTTTTATCGTATCTGGTTTGGATTTTTTTTTTAAATTTCTACAAATGCCAATTAAATACAGAACGTCCTCGAAAATGACAAGAAACGAAGTAGTCAATAAGAGTCGACATAAATTTCATTTTCAGACCAAAAGGCATTTTTTTACAAAGAAAATGATGCAATTCCAGTATATTTTTACACAATTTCTTCATTTGCCATTCATTCTTAACCCTTCCCCATCCTATTTTGTTCCATTCGAAATAAAATGAAATTTTAATTGCGATTCTCAGCATTCGACGAAATTTATCGAGGGTAATTGTAAGACAACAAAATACAATTCACATCGACGACGAAGTACCTCGTAGATATAGTATACCTTTCAAAGACATATATCTAAAAATACTCTTCTCTTATCGCAATTAGCGACTAAGTGAACGCAATGCGACTCGAAAATTCTCATTAACACAATAAATCATGAAGGGTACCAGTCTTCAAAAATTTTTATTCAGTGTGTTTACAAGAAAAAAAAAGTGAAATAATGGTTAAATTAGAAAGATTCATATAAACGTAAAGATCGATACAATATTATACGAGGTGTTCACCTGATAAACGCCCCATAGGAAATTACACGCGAATTTTGTTTTTATGACTCAAAAGTAGGCATTATTTTTCAAGGCAATGTGAACTGCTTACATAAATTAAATAAAAATAAAATGGTAAAATTTTCAAGGTCATATCATCGATATTCGGGAAAATATCTATATAATTTCTAATGGATATGTCCACTTTTTGAAGTGAAGTATTTTTGAGTAAAGCTTATTCAAAGATTTTCTTGCCTGTCATTGCATTTGTCCTCCTTGAATCCGACCAGAATTGAGAGAAATGTAGAACTGAAGCTAAACAAGTGCAAACGGTAAGGTTGACTCATCTTCTTGATGCAGAATTAAGATGATATGAAAGATAACAAAGAGAAAAAATTTCAAGAATTTTGGGAAGGAATATATGAAGACTAATGGAAATGGTTAATTGTTCCAATTTCAAAAGTTCGTTCACGGTTCTGCTTCGAGACGAATTCAAAATAATTCAGCTTTAAGAAGAAAATTTGTTCTTCTCAAAGCCTTTCCATTTCCAGTTAAAATTCTATCTATCCATTTCCGTGAATATTGCCTGGATGAACTTAAAACTTTAACCATTCCATTTCTCGTTAAATATTGACTCAGAGAAGCTATTCACACAAATCTTTGAAAAATTAATGGGAATTTTTCAAGACAGTGATAAAAACTACATTCCCCGTAATATTTTTCTACGAGTCAGTCAGAAATTGAACACCCTGTATACATATATAGGTATAGTATTTAAGCAGACAAATCTAGGAAGTACAAAAAATTAAAAATCTAAGATTTTACTGAATATTTTAATTTAAAAATGTAAACTGAGACAAAAAAAACACTGTATCATCTGCCATCCATACGAACAAAATAAACGCTGTTGCTTTTTGCTCGTTCTGAACATTTCATGTTGGCTGAAATTTATGGGAGCATATGTTCGTCCTTCGGCTTACAGAATGACACTCCCAAAAACCGTGGAACAGGAAATTTCAAGTGTTTTTTGACTGATGAAAGTACGAATAGATCGAGATTCTATTATGTTAATTAAAATAAAACGTAAACCAACTAATGTAATGTAACCTCTTTTATTGAGACAGCAATGGGGGAAGATGAAAATTTAAAATGACGGAAAATTTTATAGAAACCCAATTCCACTAAAGCCAAAGTGGAATACTTAAATAACAAGTTGGTAATTTTTTCAATGCCAACTTTCTTGAGGCCAAAAATCTTACGAAATGCTCCTGGATCCTCGTCTTCCGACCATAGGTACGTCACTAAAACCGATCATGTTTGAGATATAATACAATAGGTAGGTATGAAAAGTAAAACCGTTTCATTTCGATTCTGCACTTGAATACATAGAACAAAGAAAACCGACAGACTTGTTTAGATTTGGAATCATTCAAACAATTAAATAACTCATAAAAGAAGAGTACTTCTTCAAAAGTTCAAACATTAAAGCGATCACGTGTTTATTTATTTTACTTTTTCAATAATTATACGTTTTTGGCATAAAATTTGACGTTTTTAGCCGGAAAAAACTCAAGTTACTAAGAAGCTCCACTAAATTTAACTACTGTAAAATAAGGAAAAATTAAATGATCAAAATACTAGAGAGGATGAAACATTTCAAAATTCGAAGAAATAAGAAAAATTTTGCACCAGACATACGCACAATTTTACCCAAATATGGCAGTATTCAAGAAATCGGATCCCGAGTCGATTTTGAGTGATATCAAAAAAAAATAAAAAAGGTGTGATCGAAGTTACACTTCAAAATACAATAAGCTTTTTAATTAGAATTCTGAAAATATAAAACTGATTTTACTATAGATCAATAGGCAGATATTGAAAGTTAATGAAACTTAGAGAATATTTATTTTTACGAAAAAGCGCCTTGACGTTGCCAACAACAATTACATGTGATTTTTGTTAATTAATGGAGGAATTTGGCGACAAGGATTATTCATTATGAATGCAACTAAAAAATTCCATTATGACTCCACAAGCTGGCGTATGAAAAATCTATATAGAGGTAAATTCAATTTTCATTTAAATACGAACACAAAATGTAAAAATTTTTAGTTAATAAACCGGCTACATCACATTAGCGAATTTATACACAATGAATCACTGTACAAATCACTTATAACAAAGGTTGAGAATTATATTTACATTAAATCGAGAAATTATGTTTTTGACTCATTTTTCTAAAAACTGGTCGACTGACTGAGTGGGCTTCATCAATGAATACTACCAAATTCGTTCTATCCGAAAAAAGACTGATAAAATTAACAAATTTTTGATAATCATTACCATCAGTTCTGAAATTTAATTTGCTTAAGGTCATAAATTATTCGCAATAAAAGAAAACATTAACGAGACTTAAAATGAGCTCTTGTTACTTTTATATTATTTGAAATAGGTACACAGACGTTTCTAAGGGAGACTACACATAACTGTGCAATTGCGTCTTAATAATTTGAAGGACATACGAATTAACATCTCATTTAGTGGTCACCTTTCGAGACCATATAGTTTTTTGTAGAACAAGTTTAAGAAGAGCATCATATTTCAGGTTCATTAAACACGAAAACAGACAGGAAATTCAATTTTCAGTTTAATATAGCATTTATAGATAATTGGAAAAATCATTGTCAACTAAAAAAGTTAATTTTATGTAACACAGATTCAGTCAGATAGTAGAACAATTGAAAATTTACAAGTTTTTTTGAAGAACGCTGTCAATCAAAATATGATATTTTCTCTCTGAATGATCGGAAAAAAGAAATCAACGACATAATTTTGTGTCATGATGGCATTAACGCTGGAAACGAAGGTATAAAAAAATCATGATAAAAATAATTTCTGGCAAAGATATTTTTACATAAATCCCTTCCAACTGACATCCTAATAAATATACCAAAAGTCTAGAATGATTCCCCTAGGGTTGTCTCCCCAGGGGGGCTTGATATACTTACCACAAAATTCACTTTTTGTGAATATCTCACAGACTATCATTAAAACATTAAATAATCTAAAAAAAGATTATATTAATATAATATCGATTAAGACTAAAAGAAATAGTAGAAAATGACAATATTAAAATTAAAAGGGGAAAAAGTATCAGACAAAAAGTATTCTTTATAAAATTTTGCACAAAACAACTTCAATAGGTACACATTTCTTGTAAAATTAAACGCAACGCCACTAGAGACCATTCAAGTTGCGCTATTTTTCAAAAATTGCTCAAGGGGAACATTTTACAGCACCTAGGGTACAGGCCCCTTATTAGAGATACAAAAAAGAGCGCAACTTTAACATTCTGCAGCCACATTGCATTTCATTTTAAGAGAAATTTATAAATAACCTTATGTGGGAAAAATTTTGAAAGCAATAATATTCATTGAAATATTTGCAAAAAACTGATTTTTGTGGTATATTAAGCCCCATGGAAGAGATGACACTCGGGGTTTCGATCATTTAGTACTGGATACCCGGGCAAATACACAAAACCGCGCCAACATTATTCACCTAAAGCCCTAAAATGGACATGAATTTCACTCGATTTCCCATGATTCGCGGCAACAGATTTACATATTTTTAAACTCACGAAACAAGCGGACTGAAAATAGACGAAAAAAATGCTAACTGCGAATGCTCAGAAAATCGATGTCCATTTTAGACCTTAAGAATGATTAAACATTTTGTTAACATTGGAGAGATAGGGCTACTGGGGACCAGTACTAAATAATCGAAGACTATGGGATTTTGCTGGACTTTTGATATGTTTATTAGGACATTAGTTAGAGGAGACTGGTGTACAAAAATTTTAGCCGGCAGTTATGTTCAACTCCAACCCTTCGTTTCTCAGGCTACATAATTACTTAAAACAGACAAGATTTAAACAATCTATGCTGCAATTTTAGCAAAGAGTTAGGTCAGTTCGATATGGAAAAAAACATCTGAACTTTTAGCAAGTTCGGATTAAAGGTTCTACGAATCAGAAAAATGCGTAATTAATTCCTCTAAAAAGACTATTCGATTTTCCCGAGTAGAACTTGAGAAAACGTTCTTTTCTCAAAAAAGGACAAATTTCTTCATCGAACTCGGTGAGTAAGTTCTGATGAAAAGTTCTCTTCAGAAGATAAATCTTAGTTTTATGTGAGTTGTTTGAATTTTTCGATTTTTTCACTTCTTAGAACGGACACGGAGCTAAAAAACCATAAGGTAGAACTGAGAACTAACTTTGAAGTAAACTTGTACAAAAGTAGAACCTCAAGTGCAACACTTTTTTTTTTACCATATCGAACACATTAGCTGAGGTGAGAAGTATTTTCTTGAATAAAAAACACTTCTCTAAGTAATAAAAAGACGTCTTCCTACAAAACCGGCGTAGGAAGAAACAGGAAATAAAGCTAAAAGGAGAATTTATGTACACACACAGATTAATTTGTAGCGCACTCACCCATTGCAATTTACCCATCGTGTGGAAAAATATTGGCACCAAAAAAAAAAAAACGTACAATCACTTATCCAGCATATACGATGGACGAAAATGTATACAACACCCACACTTGTATTTTAGCATCGAAATTTCCAAAAATTAAGTCTTTTTTACGGGGAAGAAACAAAAACGAGATAAGATTACTTTTGCCGCGGTATGTCAGTAAAAAATTTTCGTAAAAATAAAAAAAGGTTTTTCGCGATTACTAACGCAGCATGGAAAACGCGTATACGACATAGGCACTGCACTTAAACTGCATTTTAACGAACGAACCGACACTCATCAAGACTGAAACGCGATAACGATTATTCGGGTGTATGCATATGTGCACGAAAAAAAGAAAAATAAATTGAATAAAATAGTAATAATAATAATAATAATAAAAATATTATACACTCTCCGGTTTAGAAGAAACACATTTATATATATATAATAATATACAGCGCATACGCCAATATGTGCACACAGTACGTTATGTGTACGTAGGTATGTACAGGTACTAATAATATGTCAATAACTGTTTTTTTTTTTTGTTTTTTTTTTCGAGTATAGTATATAGGTACGCAAAGGAACGTTGAGTACACACACGTTTGTTGTGGGCCAACCTGTTGAAAATTGAACGAAATAGAAATAAAATAAACCCGAGTGGAGCGCAAAAAGAAAGGTTTTGGCAGCCGGAGGCGGCTATGGTCGAAGCAGCAGCAGCAGCGAATCGCATGGCGAACGAATCGAGAAACGCGCCGCGACGCTATACATAATGAGGCAATACCGGCTGACCACTTTCTAAATTATTACAAATTACCGAAGCAACAGGTACAGACTTACTCAGATAAAAGTAAAGAATGAAAGAAAGATAGGTAAAAAAAAAACATGCGAGTAAAAAAAGAAAAAGAAAAAAGGGGGTAGAAGAAATAGATGTGTAGTATTGTGTGGTGAATCGGTTTCAGTGTACAACAGGTATATGTCACACTCGAACATATAGATACATACATACATACACACACACGCACACATACTAAATACATTAGATGTCAGGTTTTAGAGAATAAAAACAAAAATGTCTACATCTTAAGCAGCATTAATTACACTTCCTCTAACTGTATTTATGTTTTTTCAATGAGCACTATGATAATGGTAAAAGGAATATGTAAGGAAAAATACCTACAGGTTTACTGTGTACCATTATTCGGTGAAGTGGGGCAATGTGAAATATTTTAGAAATTTTATTGTATATTATATATTTTTTTTAGCGTACGCAAGCCGGTATGTACTTACTTTTAATTTAATTTTGAATCCTTCTATCGCAGTTTAGATTGGCTCAAAGTGAAGACTTACTTTTGAAAACGGCCATAATCCACTTTACCGAATTTTTTAGAAGAGCAGTTAATAAGTTATATTTTCTACAGTCAATTGATAATTCACAGACTTGAGTTGAGATGCATTCATAATTTTGGGCACATATTCGATAAACAACGAGAAAATATGTCGAGCTATGAGCTAAAAATTCTGAAAACCGTAGCCTATTGGACTACCTTAAAACTTGACGATATACTATATTTTTAAGGGCATAACAAAGGGGAGCAATGGGGATGATTGCCTCCATGACCTTGTTTTTTTGTTTGTTTTGCTAATCACTTTCAAAATTTAGAAAAAATTTTAGGAGTAAATATGTGACAGCGGATTCCATCAATGCTAAATTTCCTAAATTTTCAAATTTTCGAGAGTGATGAGCAAAAAAAAATCACAATTTTTTTTCAAACAAAGATGAAAAACAATGAAACAATTTAAACAAGAAAACTGTCTTTCAGTCGAGTTTTATAAAGAAAAACATTTCATTTAGAAAAACATGATGGAAAAACCTATTTTCACCAAAATATATGGAAAAAAATTAATTTTCTCAACTCATACACCAAAAAGAGGTTATTATTGAATCGATTTTGGTCACCAAAGTACGAGATTTCCAAATAAATTCGGAACAGTCAAAAAAAAAAATTTCATTTCTTCCCTAGTGTAGAAATGAGTTTTTTCTTGACTATTTTGTTCAATTTTTTACTGAAAAAAATGTAATTTCTTTACTAGAGTAGAAATGGTGTTTTTTCTTAATGAAATTTTTTTTCTCATTCCTTTACGGCACTGTTTACATGTACATAAGTGGCACAATATCCGCATGAAAAGGGGCTGTTCTACACAGTGATGCCCATAAACAAAACATTTCAACTCTCCCTAATTATCTAATTATTTGATAAAAGTCTGTTGATTAAAGGAGTGGTCATATTTAATCGAATAAATAGATAATAACTTCTGTTCGGTGTATTTATTGAAAAAATAAAATATACAACTTGGGAACAAAACGAGTGATTGTCATGAGTTGCGTAGTTGCAGCACTGCATTTCGATGGAATACGTCAAAAAATAAAGATTTAAACCAAAACTATTAGCCCCATGTACCAGTTTCGTTTGACCCTAACTGAGATAGCCAACTACATTGCTTCGATATCGTAGTGATTCTGAGAAGATAAGGACAAACACTAACAGGAAATTACACAATAAAATTTTAGGAGAGTAAGTATAACCAAAAAATTATTTCGACACTCTTTTTGTGGTAGGTACCGAACTGTACAACAATTGATAGAATCTAAAATTAGACTATATAGATTCGAATTCAGAGTTACAAAAATTATCCCCTTTTATGTACCACTTGATAAAATGATGATTCAAGAACCTAAGTACCGTAAGATAAAATTCCATTATTTTTATTTTATGTTTTCAAAAGGTTCAGCTGTTGAATCTGTGAATCAATCCAAAATTAAACTGGAAATTCTAATTCACAGCCTCAAACAATACATCCTATAATATATCATACGATTATCTACGAAATAATCATATTAACCTCCTTTTTGTGGTACCAAAGGGGCCAATGATTGATTCAACTTAAAATTGTACCAAAAAATTGAATTCAGTGTCACAAAAGACATCTCACGATGTGTCACTCAATAACATACCAAAAAATTAACTTAACCCCATTAATGCCGTCTCAAGAGGGTCAACAATTGATTCCATTACAAATTTGACCAAAAAATTGTGTTTATCGCCCCGAAAAATATGTCCCAGTAAATGAAATGTTTTTTTTTTCATTAACTTCAGCTCTGTTCATTGGAAAGGTTTTTTTTATTTATTTTTTTTGTTTGGGTATTTAAAATTTTATTTGAAGATAAAGATGCGCAATATTAAACCTTGAAATGGTTCGTTGTTGTTGTTGTTATCGTTGATGTTGTTGTTGTTGTAGTTGTGAAAATAAGATACTGATGTACTAAACGCAGAAATATTAATTATTATTTCACCTGCAAAAGAATATGCTTCAGTAAAGGTTAAGTAACCATAACTACATGATTATACTTGAGTTACCCTACAACAAGGTACCTGAATTTAAAACATGCTCTTTCAAAATATCCTGTACTGGAACAATTAAAAGAGGAGCTGAATACAAAAAAAATACAAAATGGAGTTTTTCATAGCAATAAAAAGTATTAGTTTCAAAGCCAATGAACAATTTTTTTAACCAAATACCTACTTCACTCTTGTCATTTGTGAGAAAGGCATAAATACTGTATAGCGTTTTTTCTTTTAGCACTGATAGTCTGAGCCACTGACCAAATTAGAACGTTTTTAAAATATTTCGAAAATAAATTTTTGGCACTTGGTTCACCGAAGGCCGGTTTTAAAGGAAAGATATTGTAACGTATATTTTCGTCTATTTTGAGAAATGACGAACATATTCGTTCACTCATTTCCAAATACCAAAAACATTGATATTTGTCAACAATTACCTTCCTATTACTCTTCATAAACAACCACCAAATTATTTGTATTTAATTCTACATATACAGATATACCTCCTGTATATTTATGACCTGGTTGTACCTGTCCCTCGAGTACTCGACGAGTCAGCACAGCCCTATAATAACAACACCCTACTTCACTTTACCTATCCGACACGTACGTTTTCATACCCTGAACGAGTATATAATCTCTCGATTCAGTTGTATAGTTGTTCAGTTCAGTTCTGTTCAGTTTAGAGCAGTTCCTCGACAGCTACTTCTAAGTACCTAGAACCTCTCTTGTAGAAGTCTCCGGTGAACAGATAGTCTTGCTTGTTGAATTGTGATTTAATATGTAGTACTATTAACGTAGAAATATTAACTGTGATGTACAGAATACTATTTTATTAAATGTGTAAATTCACTCATGTGTTTGGAATATTATTGAGTCTCATAATGATGTTAAGGTCCACAATAGTTCGTGGATAATAAACTTGAAATTATCTTAGAAGTATTACTGCTTTTAAAGTATGTGATATTTCGTGTATGGTGTACTCCCAAAAGTAGTCGTGAATTGGTACTTTACAACATCTTTTGGCCGTTACAGATATGAGGTATAATACTCAAAAATATGAGTTAATTTAAAACACAATTATTTGGTTTTCCAAATTTCATATATATGAAATATGTAAAAAAGTGTTAATTACTCCCAGAAAAACTCATGAGTATTATAGAATGTGATTCAATTTCCTCCCCCCCCCCCAAAAAAAAAAAAAAAAAGAATTCTACAACCAGGCCTGGGCTCGCCTTTAGCTTTTCCACTCTTCAGTTAGTAAAATACTTATCCTCATAACTGTATTTTCAATCTGTGTCCGCTTAACATTGAAACACCAACATAAGTAATATTAAAGGATCTCTAAGACGAGCAAAGGCATATGTCTTTTTCTGTCCAATTTTGATTTTTTCTTCACAAGTTATTTCAATGGGCAGTGACAAAACACAAAATAATTTTTTTCAATTATGAATTACTACCTGCTTGTGGTGTCAGCTTTGCTTGACAGACCTCTGACCCTAACCCCGAGCTAAATGTTCACTGACATATTACACGTCAAAATCTGAAAATATAAAGTTCTCCCCTTTTTGGGCCCAGTGAGAGTCGAAGAATGGGTCTATTGATAAAATTAACATCAAATTCGAATTCAGTTCCTCAAAATATATGTCAAGTAATATATTGCGCAATAAAATATGAAAATAAAAAATTATCCCTTTCTAAGCCTCATGAGGGTTGACAAATTGGTTAAATGATAAAATAAGCATCATATTTGAATTCAGCGCCTCAAAAAACATGTCCTGTGGTGTAAATTCAATAATTAGGAAAAGGCCACTAAATGAAGCTCTAATAAGTTTGCATAATGTTTTTTTTCTGTTCACTTTATGTACACGCAGTGCTATTAATCCAGCCTTCATCAATTTTCCTTTATAAATAAGTTTTCCTAAGTGATAAAATAATAAAACCAAGCCTGGAAGTTTCCTAGGTTCCTGAAGAATGCACATACAAAAATTTATCATCATCGGTTTGGTAAATTCTGAGATTACCCTTTCCCTCTTTATATATTAGTACAGATATAGATATAGATTTTAATTGCTTGAAATAAATTATCTGAATACTTGAAAAGAATTTCTCATTGAAACATTGAATTTAAATCGATAAATTCGACAAAAAAATTAAATTACGAAAAATTACATAAAGTTTTTCCCTGGACAGTTATTGGGTATGCGTGAACTTGTTTTGAAGCTCTCTAGTAATATAATGAAGAAGAATGTATCATAAATAAAAACTCGAGAAGTATGCAATTCAACTTTTGGTAAAATGAAAGCATATACGAATTAGGTACGAATATTCAGCTAAAAAACACAGAATAACAAAGAAACACGCCTAAAGTAGTAAATAATTGATTGATAATAATATCAGATACATATTTTCACAACGATGAATTACCATGGTAGGTAAATAATCATACTTCTTATCACGAAAATGTCGTAACGTCTCTTATACGTGTAATCTGGTTCATAAATCAATTTTCGTTCAAATAACAAAAACGTTGTATCGTCAGGCAAGAAAGAATATTATAATATTATAATCCACACATCGTATAAATCCATCAATATGGATTTAACTATTTCATTTGCAATTCGTACTTGCGAGAAAGTTAAACAATCAACCCAACAAGTAGATACTGTACTCCAGTTAGATAGAGCAAACATTTTTTCTTTAAAAAAAAAAAAAAATCAAAAAAAACTACAATATTTGTGGGTGCCTAAAAGATGTGCCAGGGGTGAACACGACTTTTTCTACAATGCGTAGGCATAACTTGATTTCCCAGTTAGATAATGAGCAGACCAATAAATTGTACAAAAGAACAAATACATAGTGTATAGGCATCGCGCACTGATAGAATACATGCATACTCTTTTCTATTTCTTTTTTTTACTTTCACAAATATTTCCGACAACAATCCAAGACTGACACCTGCATTTACAATAGTAGGTACGTCCATAAGAGTCGTTTCAAAAATTCTCTTTTTTGGATCGATTAATATTTAGATGATTTTTCAACCACATATTTTATGTAACCACAAAAACAAGGTAGTAAAAAAAAAAAATTCATAAATCTATTATTACTTTTTATTACATCAAAATCAGAGTTGAAGAGAAAGCACACCAACGTGGTAAATGAAGAATTTTTAAGGTGCATTTCATTAGAAGTTTAACGGAGTGAAATAAAATACTTGAAACATGTCTACAAGTCATTCAGAAGACAAGTTTTTTTTTTTTTCAATACATATTCCATTCTTTGGGGAGAGCATGCAGAGGGACTCGAGATTTTTGAGATCCACCATTTTTTATGCACAGTTTGTTATATTTATACTTACGTATACATACATATTATAGCGAAATGAAACAATTTTCAAGTATGTATTCAGTTTTCTATAAAAATCTACTTATTAATCATAGTATCAAGAAACAACCTGGGGGTGGAAGTAGGTACCTTTTTCGTTCCATAACTAAAGAAAAATATTGGCATCAAAAACTCAAATTCATATAAATACGCAAATAAAACATAACAGGTAAAGGGTCGGACTTTTTTTTACTATCCACATGCATTCAGCTATGTCAGAATAGGACTATGTCTTACTCCTTTCCTACCTAACATTGATATTATTTCATTGACAGCAGTTTGCTTTTTCATTTTTAGGTCACCATATTACCTGTTAATTACAGAAAAAAATTTTTTTTCAAGAAAATTTTAGGAAAGTATAATACAGAGTTTGTATATTGGGTAGTGGACATCATAAAATAAACGTTTCCACCCCTCAAGTTGATTCTATCACCTTTTACTGCCTCCTAAAAAAAACTTTATGCAATACAAAGTTTAACTGCTTTCAACTCAAGAACCATGGAGCGTATAAAAAATTTATAATTTATCTGATTTGTAGAAAATTTTATGAAAACATTTATCACTAAGAATAAAATTTTCAGTAGGATTTGGCCCTTAGGCAAGAAAATCAGGTAAACAACTGTGAAGTACAATTTAAAACATTTTGGGGAGCTGAGGGAGGAGTAACATTTTGAAAGGTGATAAATATTAGGAAATTGTTTTCAACTGTGTAATTCTGTCAGTATAGTTACAAAATTTAATTATAATTTATTTTGATCTAATTAATAACTTTTTAGTAAGTAATTTTATACTTTTCGAAACCTACTTTTTGTAATGAAGCTGCAGCTACGTTAGTCTTTTTTTTTCCCTAAATCAAAATTTACAAGCATTTTAAAGTAAGTACAGAGATTATAATCATTGGATTCCGCACAGGCCATATATGCTAATTATCATAAAATTTTGTTTTTTATGTGTAAACATCTTAGCAGTTAGTCTATGGTAGGGGCTAAAGGAGAATTCAAATAGTCAGATTCTTGTGACTTTAACTCTTTCAATGGTAAAGAATGGTTTAAATTCACTTCTCAATTCTCTAATCTCTAATCTGTATTCTGTAAAGTTTGAAAATTTTAATTTTTAGAGAATAGATCAAGAGAAAGTATAAACCGAAAACAGTGTTTCCATTTAGTAAACTTTTTATATATTAGATCATAGAGAATAAATCAACAGTATAAACCATCCTTACCTCTCATTTGTATGTGTTACATGACATGTAGGTGTGTGGTTGTGTGCATGAACAATGAATTGCAAATGCACACAACCACACTAACCATACTATTATTATGTTTACACATCAATCCTTATCCAATACTTATGAAGGATGATGAAAATATGTTAACTGGAGTTAACATTCGCTAAGTTTATTAACTTGTGAATCTTTGGATGATGTTAACTGTAGGCACCTAACAATGCTTGATTGGTGTGAATACAATGCAGTAAATTTCTTGATAATTGAAAACTACATAGGTATTGATAATGTTAACTGTAATTAATGTTCGTGTAAATATGCATTATGCTTTGACTATAAAGTACTGGACCAGTAAAACTCCATAAGAGTAATGTACTTTTTAATTTCAAGACATGCCGTCAAAAAAGTAGGCAACCCTTATGTACCTTCTCCGTATTTTCAACGTTTTACTTGAATTCACCAATTTAGAATATATTTGATAAAGACATCCTTTAAATTCACCAGGATAGTGTATGTAAACACAGAGCAAAGTACGTTAAAAGGTACGCTCTGGTTGCCTATTTAGCGCAGGCAGGTTTAACCAGAAATCATCTTTCTTTACTGGTCTAGTACTATATAATCAAAGCCATTATGACAATGTTAATCATGTCACCACTTATTATGAGCACTCCTTAAACTGGAAACAAATTAAGCAATTTAAGTAAAAATATGGTCACATTTGAAATTTGGGAGCATCTGCCTGGATACCATAAAACACCAAAAAAAACTTCGATGTCACATTCTATAACGTCATTATAGGTAACTCACACATTTCTCTAATCCAGACTAAAAACATGGACACGGTATAAAGTTACTCTTTGCAGAAAAGAAATTTATTTCAAATTTTCTTCTAGTTTCTCGATTTTTCAAAAATTAAAGCATGAAATTCTTCTTAAAACTCTAAATCTATTTTCCGTTTGTTTTCGAAAATAGAAAAAAGTCATCCTACAGAGTAGATTTTAAATTTATCATCATGAAAAATTTAATTTCAACCTTTGAAAATACCAAAAACTTAACCTTACTTGTGTTTCTTAATCAAAAACTCCCATTTTCCTTTTTATATTATCAAACTATAAAAAAGTTCATGGAGATTTGATTACATCAAGCATCAAAATCAGTTGAGTATTGTGAAAGATATGACGGTTTGAACAGGCTATCATTTTAATCAAGCGATTGGCAAAGAGCGTAAGTAGCAGTATTCACATTAAATTAGTGCTTCCACTGCCCCTGTGTAGAAATCATTATGCAAACTGCTGAATTTAAGTGCTATTCCAACAGCCTTAATAATATTCATATTTCTCAATATTCAACTGATTTTTATGTTTGATCATCTTCATGAAATTTCTTCTAGCTTTAAAATCAAGAGAAAAACTGTGGGAGGGTCTCATTCAAAAAAAAAAAAAAAAAATGAAGTAAGGTCAAATTCTTCGAATTTTCAGGGGTTGCAAATAATTTCTCATCATAAATAATTCATCCGAAACCTACGATGCAAATTACAGGGAGGTTACTTCGGATAAATTTTTTCTGTTTTCAAAAACAAAATGAAAAAACAGGTGAGCGAAATAAATGGACCACCTTGCAAAGACGAAATTATAACGTAGTTGAAATGAAAAACTACGCGAATTTTCTCTATTTTTATTATTAACACACCTATACTAAGGCCGGTATTCATAGTCGACACTAAGTGCTCACTAACCTAATAGTCTGTTTTTAAACTGCAGTAAAGCTGCAAAAAAAAAAAAAGTTTAGCTGGGAATGGTGAAAAACGTAGCTTCCTTGTGACAAACCATATTAAAGCCACCTATGAAAAAAAATTAGCTTCACTGAGAACTATAGCGGAGAACTAAAAGTTTTAAACTGACATTTAGGTAAGTGGATAAGCGTCAACTATGAATACCGGTCTAAGTCATAAGCGATATTGGTGAGATAATTCACCTTAGGAATGTAGTCAGAGGGAAAAAAGTAAGCAAAGAGCGTTGTTTTAGTTCGCAAAAGAAGCTAAAAGAAAGGTTTAGAGAGAATAAAAATTTAAATTTTTCATTTCTTTAAACCGTTTCGCATCAATACGAAAAGATGAACGAAGCTAATTTATAAAGAAAATTAAGGTAGGTAGTTGTAATTTTTAAACAAAATATGTTCAACAGGCATTATGACCAGCCATAGTCTTGACAATAAATCTTCCTAAATTAACTATGTATATATATATGGACTTTCAAATAATAATATTAGCATTTTTCGTACTTCCTCTCAACCAATGAGGTTGTGAATACTCTTTCTCCACATTATCTTCCACATAATTTTCGTGACAGCTCCAATTTAAAAAAATGTATGGGTACCTACCTACCTACAGATTATTTACCTCTAAACTTCCTTCATTACTCAGACACTGGGCGTTTAGCTGTTTTTCAAACGGTAAAAAAAAAAAAAGAAAAAAGAAAAAGAAAGACGAATATATTTCAAACAAATTATAAGGCAGTAGAAAAAACACACAACATGGTTGGAATCGTTGCACATGATAATGTGTGTTACGTCTGGCAGGCGAAAATTGATTTTCCAAATGAAACTGAGGAAAGTTTCATTTTAATTAATACGAGAATCAAGGAAGTCTGTGTTTTTAAAATTCATTACGTAAAAACATCGTAAAACATTTCCCTCTGCGAAAAATAATTAAACACACATAAATAAATAAATAAATAAATAAATCAGCATAAGAATATAGACTTCACAATAAAATCGATTGTTCACGGATATACAAATGACGGAAAATTTTCGAAATGACCAGTCCGTAAGAAGAAAATCTCGAAGACTTCATTAAAAATCATCCATAAGTGTTCGTGAAACAACGAAGTCGAAGATAAAAAACTTGCATTTAATCCATAAAAAAAAATAAAAATTTAATTTTACAACAATAATAATAATAATAATAATAATACCTGATCGAAATAATTCATACATTTTATCAAGGATTGAGAGACAGTACCGCATTCGTAGGAAACCAATACACGGAAACCAGTGCAACTGTTTTATGAAAGAAAAAAATTCATTCATCTCACGTAGGCATAAATTAATCATGATCTACATCTCCGCGTTTTTTATACAGCACAAATTACGAATAAATAATGATCAATTATTTTGGAATTCAAATGAATATAAACTGCAAAATTTCGAGTTCCACCAGATTTAAATAAAAGTTATTAATACCATTATTACGTCTTTTATCCCCGACGTTAACATTACAAAATTTACAACCAATCCGGTAATCTTATCTAATGTGAAAATTATAAAAAAAAAAACAAAAAAAAAAAAACAAACATTGGCTGATGATCAACTGGAATACAGTTCGTAGAAGCAGAATATAACTAATAAAGACAAGTTAACAACTATGAGACTTGTGTTCTCCAAATGAAAGTGTAGTCAAAAAAATAATTTATAGTAGGTAAATAAGGGCTAATGCTATATAGGTCATGAAAGTTTTGTCAGTTTGAGGAACCCAACCTGGGACCTATATATTTGCCAGCTAAAAGAGGTGAACTTAGTTGCACTTAACCACATGGCTATCTCACCGCCAGCTATAACTGGTAAATGTATTTAATATAAGGTAAGGTGTATGGTGGTTCCCACACACTCCCCCCTAAAGAGACTCAAAATGAGTTGAACAACGTTAGATGGTATGGGAGGTTGGATGGAGCCAGCAACACATCTTATACCTATATGCACAGGCTTATACTATCCATATGGGTTCTATTCCCTCTATATGGGGCCCCATTTATCAACAACTTAAGTAAGGAAGATTTGTGAGTTTCCACATACACCATTAGGATGCATGTATGTCCAGCACATGGAGGCGGTCCTCAGATGTAGGTTTTGTCAGTTTGGAGAATCAAACCTGAGACCTACAAATTCACCAGCTGAGTGGTGAACTTATTTGCGTAGCTATCTCACCACTGGCTGAAACTGGAGAATGTATTCCATATAGGGCAAGGTATAACAGCTCCGACAGGTCACTACAACTTCGATTTCTATAAATATGTTCAAAACAAATAATAAACCCCCTTGAGATGTATAAGTAGTGTAAAAATTTTGTGGCCCATATTTTCACATAACTAAATGCTGAACTTCTTCTACTTCAGAACCAGTCAACCAGTATCAAAACTGTACCAATGAATAAAAATTAAAGTAACCCCGACAACTTTACAAGTCACCAAATTTTTTTGGAAAAACAGAAAAAAAACTATGCAGAAATACTTCGCTAGAATACTAAGCTTGCCAATTTTTATAAAAAAAACTGAATTCCTCATAAGTACTAGATAAAACTGCAAAAACTATCGACAGTTGTCAATATGTGACGAATATACCAATCTATTAATATTTCATTGTTAGTTTCAGACAAACAAATTATGAAAAATAATTGATTGTCATTGATGGCTTTATAAAAATATTGATCTATCGATGCTGTATTGATATAAACTGATTTTCCAGGAATTGTTAGTTTTCTAGTTTTCTCGGCAACTACTGAACCAATAGAGACCAAACTCCTATCAAACCTGGTCCCAGATAAGAAACACCGCTCATAAAAATTTCAGCCCTATCCCTTTTGAAGCAAACTGGGTTAAAATAGCAGATGTTTTTGAAAAACTGCTAAAAAATATATTATTGAATATGGTTACAAAATGGAAAAATCAAAAGAAAATTTACTCAAATAAAATTATCTGAGGAAGATCATCCTATTTTCATTGGTTAATTCAAGTACATTCAAAAATTTTGAGTCTGCTCAAGCTTAACCCCTACTATACATTGCACCATAAGTGCTGGTTTTTCCAACCTGTTAGGCTCTCAGTTAGTTTAACAGGCAGATCAAACTTAAAGTTAGAAAGGAGTTTAGTGCCAGCTGACTATTAAATTTCTTACCTGGCGATTGAAAAACCCACCCTTAGACATGTTACTTAAATATTTTAAGACTACGAAGATATCTATTAGATGAATTACGATACTTTTATGACTGAAATGAGAGACAATCTATTCATAATGCAAACGCATTTAAAAAATGCAAATAATGTGATGACCAAAATATAATTTTCAATGTTCAGCAACTATAAAATTAAAATTAAATTTGGTAAGGTAAGTATAACATATATATTGACGGTCATATCTCATATTGACGACCATATTCGTACACAAAGACAAAATTATTTTATTTTCTTAACAATATCACTGCATTCCATTTACTCTTCTTCTTCTCTCAAATAATTCTTATTCTTATTCTTCTTTTAGTTTAATAATTTTATAAATACAATATCCAACGGTATTCGGTGACATCATTAGACTGTTCCCTCGAGTACATAAATCACTCCATTCCCTAAATCTCTACTTTTGTCCCATCAAATACTAATCACAATAGAAATATTTTAACCCTGAATTGTGGATACAAACTCATTTTTAAGACAGAATACTCACTGTACCTGATTTGTACTGTACTGTACTGTCTTGGTCTTTCAATCACCTTCACTCACTTGTACTGCTGTATGTACAAAATATTACTCATTTATTATATTGTGATTTAATCATTATGACTGATATATATTTTCTTTAAAGTCTGTATTCTGAAGTTAAAGTCCACCATACGAGTATCGATAATAAATTATTTAGTTAAATAATTCTCGAGTAATATTGATACTCACTTTAAGTATGTATTAATATTCTCGAAGGAAGGGTAACTCCAGAAGAAAGAAATTATTTGGTACAACACACCTCTTACCTTTCTTTCAACTAGGATTTTCCATAAATTTCTTGAATTCCGCATAAAAGCGATAAAAATGTGGTCATAAAATAAAATATTTTACTTTTATTTTATTTTATTTTACATAATTAACCTCTCTTTCAGCAGCAGATAATGCCAATTACAACGGGGTACTCAAAAACAAAAACTTTCCAGGAAGAAATTTCAGCTAAAATGACAAATTAAAGAAATCAAAACATTAGACAACTTATCAAATAAAAATGTGAGACGTCAAAAAATATTAAGCCTAAGAGGCTCTTTGTAAAATAAAATTCCTTAAGAAAAATAAAATAGGAAATTTAAAATAATTATTTAATAAGTTTCATCGCAGAGACTAACCTAAAATCTTGAAGTAGGTACTCTAGATAACATAGAAAATTCTTGGTACATAACTTATATAAAGATTGCATGAAAAACAATGAGCTTATGTAGAATTCGTGAGAATAACAGGTATAAATCCTGAAAAAGAAATGTGCCTATGACCATCCGAATAGAGAATAACAAGTATAGAAGAAAACGTTTTAGCAAATATCTCATAACACTCCTTGTATTACACGCTGTTTCCTAATCACAATTCAACGTTAATGGTATAATGACCTAAAGACATATAAAGCGCATTAAATGCGTAATATTACGATTCGACGAAGTTTCAATGAACTCCATTATTCATAGCCTATCTTCATTTTTTTACATTTTCAACTTTTGTACTAACGACCGCACATTTGGTACACTACAATTTAAGACGACAATTTTGGACAACTTTCATTAAGTAGGTAATTATTTAATTCTTCGTTTTTCATAGTCATCAAACAATAATTCTGAAATATAAGAAGCTAAACTGGAGACGTGTAAAATTTTTGTTTTCGGAAGTACGCTTCGATAAATTTTTACTTAGGTATAAAGAAATAATGATTAATTTCCACGCATTTTTTTTCTCAATAATTTCTTATAATTTGGAC
The DNA here is from genome assembly GCA_011428145.1 of Ericerus pela. Taxonomy (NCBI): domain Eukaryota; kingdom Metazoa; phylum Arthropoda; class Insecta; order Hemiptera; family Coccidae; genus Ericerus; species Ericerus pela. The sequence continues at coordinate 846,580 of WOFM01000429.1, forward strand.
AAATTGACGAATATTTTAGCATCCATAAAGGTCTGCGTTGATTAATTTCATACCATTAAGGCATCAATGATACAGATATTGATCCATTTGATGAAAATGCGAAATGATCGAGATATAAATACACGTAATAATAAAATATTGTTAAATAAATGTCTTAATCGCTATTTCCTCTGCAGAACAGAAAGTTTTAAAGGTCGGAAGGAGCAAAACTATATCGTTTCGTTTTTCCTTTACTTACTGAAAATGGTTTAGTTTATGCTCTCTATTAGTAAAATTGATCTAATTTGAAGGATTTCGAATACATGAGTATCAAAATTACTTCAATTTTCGTAATACAGGAATTTCATCAATTTTTCACAAATCCATAAGCTTACTTACATTGACTTGTCTGATATTTAATTGATTTTCAATGTTAAAACAGTCGGCGTTCTTATCAGTGGCGCAATACAGAACACAATTTTTATTGAATATACGTACTAAAAAATTATTATCATTTTTCGAGTAGAGCATCCAATATTGAGAAAATTTTGATTAAAATCACGCAGCTCTTCACGCACTTGAAGTGATTTCTATTAGTTCAGTCAAATGAGTATCAAAATGAGGAAAAAATAATTAGCATAAAAACTTTAACTGCCTTTATAGGGTTGTTGATCGGGTCCCCTGCAATAACATACTAAACGTTGCACCCTCTAAACCTCTGGTAATTTTGGGGAAGAGGATGTTTATTATCCAGACTTCGTATCCTCGCCACTTTTCTCATTAATTTTAATTTTGTGATAAAAATAACCCAGCAAAAAATTGTACAGCATAAAATTTCCAACAATAAAGGTTTCATGCACTTTTTTTTGTCCCACAACTCCTTTCACTTCAGAGAGTTAAAAACAACCATTCTTCAGTGAATATGTTCAATAGCATTATATGTACATGAAATATAACTGTAAAATTATCATACTATTTTGATAATTCGTAAACCCAATATATATTTTCTAACCATCCACCCCAATTCATAATCCCTTATCATCTCCTCATCAGCCTTCACATCCCACCCGTTCTCATGGAGCAATGCTACCCTTCCACTCTCTTCCATAATGCATTATCATCCCCTCCACCTTCACAGTCCACCTGTTCTCACGAAGAAAAACTGTGAAGGAGGAAGGGATGATAAGGGGTTATGGAATGGAGGTGAATGGGTAGCAAATATACATTAGGTTAACTAATTATGTAAATAGTATAATAATTACGAGCTATATTTAACACACAAGTAACTATATGCTATAGAACACATTCACTGAAGAACGGTTATTTTCAAAACTCTTTGGAGGAAAAGGGAGCCATCAGACAGAAAAATGGATACGACGTTTGTTGTAGGAATTTTAATGTTGAACAATTTTTTACTGAGCTATTTTTATCACAAAATTGAAATTTTCCAAGAAAAATGCGAAAAACCAAATTTTAGGAGACCAACACCTCCTCTCAAAAATTGCAAGAGGCCTAGAAGGTGTAACTTGTAATATGTTACTGTAGGGTACCAACTCAACAACCCTATATAGTTCAAGTTTGTGTGCAATTCTATTTTATTTTTGTGAGATGTTATAGTATCTAATAATTAAATTCAGCCATACAGTACCAGAAATTAAATCAAAAAGTAGGTACTACATTTTTCATGTTCAATTTTTGGCCAGTGGGTGCTTTATGCGTAAATACAGGGAGTTAAGTACTTAATTGCATAATATTTTGTCATTAAAACTGTTTCCACAATAAAATTAATACACAGGTATGGACAGAGATATTTGCAAAAAACTAATTTGGGGACAAATGATTCAAATTTGCCGCACCGTGGTAAACAAGGTGGAGACAAGTAAGAATTTTATATTTAATCAGAGATTCGCTACTTAAGTAATATTTTATCTGTGACTCCCATGAATAAGTATAGGATAAACTTGATCAAACGAGTACTTAAGTCTTACTTAACGTTAAGAAACTTTCTAGAATACGGGTATTATAGTGTTATTTAACTGATTCATCTCCAGCCGTTCGAGAAGAAAAGAATATTGTAAAGAAATTTTGTTGAATAAGAATCTTATTTAATGCCAAAGTAGGCTACCTAGCTGAACTGTTAAAGAACTTGAAGTGACTACTGTAAACCATGCAAGCGCGGAGATAGGGGTTGTGTAAGAATAAGGGATGCTGGGAGCCATGAAACTCCCTTAGCTTCGAAAAAAGTTGGCCATAAAAAAATAATGTGCGTGTTCGTTGGTAGCGGTGGTAGTACCATGGCCGGGTGGGAGTTGTGTCAGGACAACCAACATGTAGACCCCTCTCTGAAATAGTGGAATTTACGTTTTTGCACCCATTTTTTTTCAAACAATATATTAACAGAAAGGAAAAACTTGAATTCGTATTGGAAATAAGTCAACGACTCCAACAATTATCATACCAAAACTCAGTATGAATAATACAGAAGAGTGAAGAAAAAAAAACGAAGTAAATTGAAACCCCATATTTCTGAAGTATTTTACTAGAATATTATTAAGAATACCCAATAAAATTACAGTCCTTACGAAACCACAAGGAAAAAGAAAGCAGAAAAAGCTTCAGTTGATAAGGTTTCGGTTGAGAATCGTTCGAATTACGTAACAAAAAATACATATTATATTATATAAACCACATTAATAAAATTTTCTGAAAGAATTCACCATTTTCATTAACTCAAGATTGTGCACATTTGTCTGAAAGAAAGAAAGAGAGAAAAATAGTTGCATTCGCCGTCAAAATGTAAGTATATGCAATAAGACAAGCACTGGTGATAATAATTAATCAGCATTACTTTTCGTTGGAAAAGTGAACGATTCGAAGAATGAATGATTTCATAGATTGAAATCACACTAACATGAATTTTTTTTTCAGCTTTTCTCAATAAAATGAGTAGATATGCCTATTAGGGATTCGTTTAAATATTGCGGGAAAATATAGTTCCCATATTTCGTCGAATTTTTCATTTATTTATTTTTTTAAATTAACATTATCAAAAATATAAATTGTTTTCAAAAAATTGAGAAAATTGAGAAAACCATGATGGGAATTAAAATGTAAATAATTACACACTAGTACATTACTGCAGATGAATCAGGTTTTATATTACTTTGAAGGAAGTCAATGGAGAAGAGTGAAGAAGTTTCCATTCAAGGCGGTCACAATGGAACATTTTGTAATTATTGAGAAAATATTTAGATTTTCATCAAACCAAAAATTTTATAAGCAGAAATATGTGTAACAGAACATGCCAAAATGCTGATGTTAGTATACAAAGTACAAAGGATAAACTCCATCCTCTACGGCAGAGGTTCTCCATAGCGATGCATAATATCGACATTTTTCCTATCGATAGCTATTGATAATCATTTTTGAAGAAAACTATCGATTGTTTATGCATCGTCACTCATTAGCCATAACAAACAGCTGAATTCATATTTAGTCATGCTAATACCAATATTTTTTTCTATTGATAGTCATTTTTGAGAAAAAATATTAATAATCTATAAATGATATCTATATAGTCCATCGATAGCACAGACTACAGATAGTTTATGCATCACTAGTTCACATCTCACGGTACACTTACCAGAATGGTAACGATAATCAGAATGAGAGAGAAATTTTTATGTAATAATTTTTAAATGTTGAAAATAATGCTGAAAATGTCCTCCATCGCAAAGAGGTCCACATATTCTCTATCATTTCTTCGGACCCCCCCCCCAACCACTTCAACGCTACCATCACCGAAAAACACTATATTTCATGTCAAGCTTATTTTTCGAAGGAAACAGAGATTCAGACCCCCAGAATTCTCTCCCTTGTCTACGCCTTTTTTATTCCTTCATTCGATATTGGTTTACTCACTCAAATACTCTTACTTCTAGAACTGATCTGAAACTATTTTAATGGGGCTGTCTGGCTGCTGCTGTAGATACAAAATGAAAATGCGTTAATCTGAGATCTGTTTCTTTATATCATCAATTTGTTGTTGAAATTATGATGAAATAAAGACCCAAGAATATTCAAATTATATAGGAATAGAACGAGAAGTTTCACATTTCTTAACATTCTTAAAAGGGGAATTCGAAAAAATGTATTAAAAAAACCAAATGCAATATGCCCTAGGTCACTGACCATTTCTGCTCTTTGCAACCAATCGTAAAGTTTATTCAAGACAATTAGATAGAATACCAACTCGTAATAAATCACACATTATACGCTTTTCAATTAGCCTAAATCAACATTTTTCCATAAACTATAGGACGGTACAACTCATGTATAGAACAGCTGACCAACAGATAGGATCAAGTTCAAATTTGAACAAAACACCGTGAAACACGTCTCAAATAGTAGTAACTTAATTTTCGATTTCTGTATGTATTGATAAAAAAAATATCAAATTAGCATAAGCGTAGCCTAATAGGCCAATTAGAATGCATTCTTTATATTATGTTCCAGTTCGAAAAGGTATCATGGAAATACCTTACCCAAATCAGGCCAAGAAAAGATAAACAATTCTTATATGGTGAAAAAATGTACATCCATTAAATTCACTTTTTTTCAAAATTAGCCTATACGTTGATAATGATCTAACAAATTAGTGTTAAAACGATGCTGAGAAGAAGAGTAAGAAGTAATTGCACGACATTTTAAAACTGAAAACTAGAAATGAGAAATACGCACCCAAAAAAAAAAAAAAAAAAATGAAATAAAATAATGGAGATGGGCTGTCACAAATAGAGCGATTGATGTTGTTCTGCCTTATACACTCCATTAGTCATGAAAGGCATTTCAAAAATTCCTTTTCCAAATTAGTTTATATAGGTAGTTTTTTTTTTGTTTTTTTTTTTAATTTTTTTCTTTACGATGGCGTCTAATTATGCGTTTTATTAATTTCATAAATATTTATTCGACGGTGGCAACGATCACGATTACAGAAAAATTTTATAGAATTCTTTGGCACGAATTCGTATATTTGTATATTTACAGAAAAACACGGAAGAAAGAGGAAAATAACAGACAAAAATCAAAGGGTAAGTAAAAAAAAAAAAAAAACAAAAAAAAACGAAATATAACGTTAACAAAGCTGTTTAATATACAAAGGCAGAAGGTATGAATTACTCATCGATTGGAAACGATAGAAAATAATATACAGATGATTAAAACATCAAACATTTTTTAATACGATTATTAACAGTATATATATAAACTTATATTATACTCCCCACCTTAAATTTTGATTTCAAAAAAAAATAAAAAAAGTGGAAAAGTTTAATGGCCTCGCACATGGTTTTATTTTTGTCATAAAAATCTTTGACTGTACTATAGGCTCAAATATATAAGTTCATTATACTTGTAGACATTTTTAAAAACATACGCCAATTAAAAGAGACAGGGGAAAAAAAGTTCTTTTAGGGTTGCCAAAACTTAGTGGCTTTGTAATATGGCAAAAAATTTTTCTGTGGTTTCGCCGACGACATTTCTCTTCACTATGAATAAATAACTGTATAGAAATAGATAAACTGAGGTTAACAGTAAAAAAAAAAAAAAAAAAAAAAAGAAAACGAAGAAAAAAAAAGGGCATGGTGCCACAAAACGTTAAGAAATCTTTTCCATACGTTGCTGGAAAATAATTTCTTCTGAAGCGAGCAATAAATGAATAATTAAAGGTGCGTATAGATAGCCTACATTATCAGCGTAATAAATTTGTCAATGGCTGAAAATATGAGAAATATAAACTTTTATTTTCTCCATTACAGCGAGATAAAGATAAAACAGATTCATTTGTCAATCACGAAGTATAAAATTCAGATACATTTTCGAGTTAAGAAAATTATTATTTCTTTCGCTGAGTATAGTATTTCGATGACGCCAGTGGCACACATTGTAGGCCATCTCCCAGATGAATTTGTATAAAAAAACAAACTAGAAGCTATTAATTATTATAATCGATTTTAAGTACCCAAGTATATGCAGGGCTAAATTTAATGGAAGACCTTAAGCGTCAAATTTCAAACTTTATCAACGCAAGAAAACGGAAAACATCGGACTGTTTCACTACATTCTTGACAAATAAAATCGACTTACTGTTAAGCAGTTGAAGTCAAGTCGAAATTACGCTAACCTATCGAACAGAAAATGCGTATAGTCGACTTAATAGTAGCGTCGCACGAGAAGATGACGCAAATTGTTTTATACATGGAGTGACGACAAGTCACTGGATTGAAAATGCAACAACTTTTCCAAGGAATTTTCTAACACATTAGCTACTCCAATTTTTTCCACTATTTCTAAAACTCAAACGATTATTATTCAGTTTTAGTCTAAAAACGTAATATTAACTCATAACGACCATACAGAACCAAAAATTTAGGTAAAAACTTTAGAACTTAATTACAGCTTTCAGTTGTTTGAGTTATCACTTCTCAGAACTGACAATGAACTAAAATCATTAAATAGAACTTAAAACTAACTTTGAAAAGTTATCGAACTGAAAATTTCGAACTTAATTACAGCTTTAATAATAGAATTTTTGAAGCAAAACTTCGCAGAAACTATCGGCGGATAGGCACCTACGTGGGGGAAACATTGTGTGAAAATCCGTGACAAAAAAAGCAACTGCAATTTATAATATAGAAGAAATATAGAAAAATCACAAGAATAATAATAAGAAGAATATAAATTGGAAAGAATTTTAGTTTTCGAAAAGTGCGAAACTTCACTCAGTAGACAAGTTCTAATGAAACGTCTTCGATAAAAATGTGGTCGTGTTTATATCACATATTATGGAGTTTCTGTAATTTCTTTCCGATCCAGAACGTTTATAGCTGGTTTTCAAAACAAAAACTGCTATTAATATTTTTGAATTTTTACCACTTCACGGAACCTAAACCGAACTAAAGCCTAGGGTTTAAGTGAGGATTCATTTCTGACAGAACCTGTCAAATATCTAGAACTCAAGTATAGCACTTTTTGCCACACAGAATACAGCTAATAAGCTTATTTAATGATCCCAAGTTTCTTCGCACCACCTTTCTGATTCATACCATCAATACGAATTTTCAATGAAATTTTGTGGCTTCGGAGCAATGAAAAATTAAAACATAAAAAAGTACACGAGTTAATTATTGTACCCAACTTACGTACTGACTCACCATATACAATCTTATAAAATCGATACAGTTAGCAACTGTTCTATAATGTCGTCGTTACTTTAGTCACTGGAGCATTTTTTTCCCCTTTCTCCTATTTTCTCTTTATTTTGCTGCACACAGCCAAACTAAATCCATAAATTTAATTCAGACACCATTGTAAAAACTGAAAATGATACAAACCCAATGGCACGTAACTTAAAGGAAAACAACGTAAGAGTACTATAGCCGTAAAAAATCGCAAAGTTAATTTCCCAGATCTTCATTTTTCTTCCATTATTTCCTCCCCAACATATTTTTTTCTACCTAAGCCTTGGTGATACAAATTTTTTAACATAGGTTAAAATCACAAAATGTTCGTGCTCTCCGAGAAAAGTATTCAAGTATTCGAAAACGGTTTATCATTTCTTGTTTGTCCCATTATCGATAAATAAGGATAATCGGATTTCAAACTGATCGTTTTTATTCGACGCATGTCGTGATTTTTCATCCACAAAATGTCACGTAAGTACTGGCAAGGCACGAATCGAAGGTTAGACGCGGATCAAATATGTATCGAAATTGACGATTAACTGCAATATCATAATTATTGTTCCTGGAATATATGCCAAGTATCAATTGTTGGAATTTATAGCGAAATTACCATTTTTCCACTCGATCAACCATTACTGCGTAGACATGCAGGGCATCCTGGGAGAGGTCCGCCATAATTGACAGACTATTTGTACAATCTCAATAAAATACAAAAAAAAAACAAATAAACACACTTGTTTTTGAATTACACGGTCTCAAAATTTCAATTAATTTTCCATAGCAAAATCAAATGAGAAAATACAAAAAATTGTTCGAATTTAATTTTTAATGATTAGTACGAGCTGTACACAACAAATATTTAAAAAAAAGAGCATGAAAATTTTAAACTGTTTTTTACATTTTAATCAATCTGACCCGAAGTTAAAAAAATTTTTCCCCCATCTTGGATTCAATTTCTCCCATTTCAGCATTTTGCAATTATTTCAATAATTAAATTTTTGAAAAAAAAAAAATGAAACCGACTGCATGTACGGACATAAAACATAGTAGAACTAAAAGGTTGCAAACAAGTTTTCCAGGTTTTATAATAGTAATTTTTTTACAAAGTGGAATTACAACTAGCCGCTGGTCAAAATTCCTTCCAAGTCACATGTTATAAATATACATACAAGATTTTTGAATGAAGCTATGTAGATCGCTTCATATTAAATATTTTCCTGATGCAATTTTCTTTAAATTTAATATGTATGACAACGTGAAATACATAGCATTATTACATCTATTCAAAACATTAGGGGGTTTTATTTGTTAAGAATGTTTAAATTCCTTAGATTTGCTGTCAAAAACTCCTCACTTTCCATTTGATTTCAATCAATTTCATTTTAAGCTTAATGAAAGGTACTTATGAAATCAACATTCATTTAAAAATCATTTGTTGCACAATTTAATTAGTGAGGACCAAAAAGTATTGATTTTCATATTAATATCAAAAAGGATTACTGCCAGTGACTGAATTAGTTGTAATTCCATTTTGTAAAAAAATTTCTATTATAAAACCTGGAAAACTTGTTTTCAACATTTTAGTTCTACTATGTTTTATGTCTCAACATGCAGTTGGTTTAATTTTTTTTTTCAAAAATTTAATTATTTAAATAATTTTTTATGAAGTCTAAAATGAAAGTTTCTAGCAGTTTTTCACAATAAGAAGAATTTACTCTAGAAATGACAGATAATTGTTGATATTTTAAAATTTGGACAAAACTGAATTTTATTTTCAGCCTATTGTTTTTTCTCAATTACAGCAATTCAAATTTATTTAGTGGTCAACAATCAAATTCCAATCTGACGCAAGAAAAACAAAGTTTAAAATTGATTTTAAATACTATTATATCTACTATATTGGACTATATTAATAGTAATAGTAATAATGATTTAACAATAAGGTACATCAAAAAACATATGCTACAATGTATCACACAATAAAATGTGGAAATTAAAAATTGAGCCCCTTTTAGGAATCACTAGCAGTTGAAGAATGGGTTGAATGCAAAAATGAACACAAAATTTGGAATCAGCACCTCAAAAAACATATTTGGTAATGTATCATACATTAAAATATGAAAACTCAAAATTAACCCCCTTTCAGGGCCCATTGAGGGCTGAAGAATGGGTCAAATGAAGAAATGAACACCAAATTTGGACTCAGCGCCTCAAAAAACATACTTGGTGATATATCAAACAGTAAAATGTCAAAATTCAAAATTTTGCTGGTGGAATGTTTATAGTATATGCATTACTAAGGAAGGCTAATATAATACTGAGAGAATGATGTTATCTGAAATATTTATATAACCACAAGAAATGTATCTTAGACACTTTTGGGTGATCCAATCAGCATGTGTTATTTCGTTTTATTTGGAATTGGGACTTGTGATAGGTCATCTTACTTTTTTAATGAAAAACATTCCCAAATTTTGAATCTAATTTTCGGGTCATCTATGGTTAATTTTTCAGATTTCTTTGACTAGTATTACTCACAGTAAAAACACCAATTTTTTGAACCATCATTCATATTTTTAAGATGAATATTGAATGCTGTAGAGTGGCACAAAATTTCATTAGATTGCCAGAAAATGGGTCAAACACAGTACCTCTTTCTGACGCAGTTGGTAAAAATTGTGATAAGACAGCATAAAAATACCTCAGTATTGAAAGATTCTGGATAAAATTTCATATAAAATGATGCTACATAATATGATGTAGTTCTTTGCATTAGGGCTCCACAGGAAGATACTCAATGTAGAATCCCACTTTTGCAAGACACTCTTTTCAATTATCTCAAAATTTATGTCAAATGCAGTAAAAATATCTCAGTCAAACATTATTTTACTTAAAATTTCATATAACATGAGTCCATTATAAAACCATATTGATCATTTTTGGGGCTACTATGGGAGGTGCTAAATACCCTTGGTATTCCTGAAATTGTTAATTCATGTCAAAATCATAGTTATTTGACTCACTGAACAGGATGGTGATTAATAAAATTTTGTACAGTCACCCAAGGTGGAGATAAACCCACATTAACTAACAACAAAATAAATTTCAATACAGTACAGAGGATGAGATCATGTACAAGGTGACATCAGCTGCAGAGTAATCACAGAGTATTAAATATAATGGAGGACGGATGTCCGTCCAAACGCTGTTATGAGAAATGGCACTATTGAAAATACTATCCCCACTCCATCAAATTCGCTTGCCCCTAAATTCAGGCCCATTGATAATAATTAGAAATTTTTATTCAAATAATTGAATATTAAATGAATGAATAAATACAATCATGAATTCAGAAACGAAAAAAAACATGAATTTTGTAGATCAAAATGAGATTTAAAATTATAAGGTTCCGTAGGAGTGGGGTTATTCCATTTTAAAATTTGTGCCACTTTTCATTTCACATGCATCTTCTATTATATTTAATACTTTGTGAGAGTAACATGTTTAGATGTTTAAAATATGTATGTATATCAAAGTGAAAGAAATACAATATTTAAGCATTTGTAGGTACGAGGTGAGGAGGATTTGGGAGTACCCAACAGCTCTAAACCTTAGATGTGAACTATGTTCTTATTTCTAATTGAACTTGTTGAGAACCTAAAACTTAGTTCTGCACTTTATTGTAATAAAAAATGAAGCAGTAAAGAAAATTATTAGCTTTATACAAGTCTCAGTTATCAGATTTTTTAATCATTAGAGTTAATGAAGACTGGCGAGTGGAAATTTTTCACTTTTCAATTTACATTTACCAAAAAATTAAGTACCCTAATTTATTTTGTAGATTATTGATGTAATGTCGAATTTAAGTTGTGAACCACAGATTTTAACATTTTGTCTTCAGGTCATACCCCAATAATTTTACCAAACTGGAGCTAGTGCTGACTAATGATTACGTTACTACATTTGTTCAGGCAGTAACAGAAGTACATGACTCACAAAAATCATGCACTTGTTTCTTATAAACTGCAACAAAACAGGCAAATTTGTAGAGGAGTTGCCAGAATGTTTTTATTGCAGTTTTCTACACCTTATTATTTATTTGTGATAATACTGATAGGAATAACAAAGATGAAAATTGTTTACCACTGGGGCGTTATCAGTTTCCAGTAAGCTTACAATGGGTGTTGTTATTTCTATTAGCTTGGATGAGGAGTTACTCGGATCTCTACTGAATATGAACAAGATTGCTCGTATTCTCTGGGTGTTCCTTAATTTTTCGATGTTATCATTATAGTGAAGAAAAATATATGAAAATTTAGCAAAGCTGAAACTACAAAATAAAAAGTTGATTTTTCATTTCTTTTTTAATATTAATACTTTATAATATTCACAATGTTTTCATACAAAGATTTCATTCTTGACTTGAATAAAAATAGTATCAGTTTTGACTTTTGATGAAGATAAAAATATTGAATATGTTATTAAAAATGAAGAAAGTTTTGAAAAATTTTCACAAAAGCTGAAAGAAGCCAGCATTTCATTTTCAATCCATTCATCAAATACTAAAAGTACGTCAATGAATTCTGAAAAGGTATCTTCTTACCCACACAATCAACTTCAGACCTGTCACACACATCAACTATGCAACGAGTTGGACAGGTACTTGGGCTATTTTAAATATTTCAAAGTTTTTTCAGACACCACAAGCTAATATTGTTTTCATAAAATATTCAACTTAAATTCGACATTACATCAATAATCTACAAAATAAATTAGGGTACTTAATTTTTTGGTAAATGTAAATTGAAAAGTGAAAAATTCCCACTCGCCAGTCTCCATTAACTCTAATGATTAAAAAATCTGATAACTGAGACTTGTATTTCTATACCACTTTGCATGATTCACTGAATCATTTGAAAACAAACGCCTCATCCAAGCTGGTAGAAATAACAACACCCGCTTACAATTCCTCTAGACCAGAGATACAGCTAAAGAGATCCCCAAAAAGCTGATCAAAAACATTTCAAAGATGAAAGGTTTCGGATCAAGATATTTGTTATTGCGCATGCGTTGTGTGGCTCTAATGACCTGAAAATAGACATCTCCGAAAAATTCAATGATAAATTTCATGAAATATGCGCAGCTCTAAATACGCAGAATGTAAAACTCTGATAGCTCTGTTTTCATCTTTAACGTACTTTTGCAACACCTGCTGGTAAACTATATTTTTAAATGCACCCTGACGATGTACAAAGCAGGCAATTTTAGAACAATTTAGAAACAATGTTGAAAGTTCTCATTTTATACATCAGTCTTTACTCCACACACTGTGTTGAGAGTATGCGTCACTTTATACACTGATCCTTCTGCACATTGCCTATGTCATTTTCTTTAGTTATATTTACATATACATACTCATAATTTTTTTTTCATTTTTCATAAAAATTTCCCTACTTAGGAGATTTCAACCATTAACATCTGGGTATGTAAGCTTGCACTGTAACCACGATGCCACGAAAAATGGTTAATTAAAAGGTGACAGTTTGCGCTTATAAGTTTTCCAAAATATTTATTTATCTCAATTTTTTTTTGTTTTTTATTTTTTAAGGGGGAGGGTGTGTTGTAAAAAAATAATGTATAACACACATTTATATAGTAAGTGATTGCTACTCGTGTGATCTGCATCACTAAGATCAAAATCACGTACTTTATACATCAGTATCACAAATAACTATTGTGTACCTCAGCATGTAGGTATAGGGAATTGGACCTCTCTTTAACTGTATGACTATACACTAGACTTACTGTGGGTATTACAGAAAAATACACGAGTCCAGACTCTGCATCCTACTAATAAAATTTTTATGAAATGATTTCTCAACATTATAAAAACTACACTGTGGAAGTAAAAAAAGTGTTTAGCCGCATATTGGGCGGTCACAAAATCTTTTTATAAAGAGGATTCGATTTTAGTAGATAAGAAGAGCACCCGCTGGGTTGATCTTTATTCTGCGGTGTTTTGACCCAACATTTTTCTTTTTTTCTTTTTTTCTTTTTTTTCTTTTTTTTTTCGGCTTCATTCTTTTAAAAACCGTTTGAAATGCCAACCCCACAATGATTTTATTACTCACAGTATAAAAAACGGTTTTCGTCTAAAAACGTATTCTATAGTGGTTGCAAAATCTCTTCGCTTGTTACAAACCCGGAAATAAAAGCAGCTTCAAGCTATACATATACACACACACACACGAGACAATTTCTTCGGGTAGAAAGAGGTTTCATTTTTTCTTTCTCCCCACAAAATATTTCCGTCTTAGTAGTTTTACAATACCACATTCAAAATACCGATGAAAGAGAGTACGTTGAGTGCGTGACTAAAGGGTTTATTCGAATATAGGGCTTCTGGTGTATCTACTCAACCCCACCAGAAATTTGTCGATAAAATCAAAAATATGGACGAGTTCCGCTACAGAAGAATGAAAAGTAAAAACGCCAGTCATTAATGGATTTAGGTATATTTCAGAAAAATACTAGAGAATTACCAGTGAAATAACAATCCTAAAAGCAGTTCTGAAAATATTATACCCGAAAATTTTTACTTGCTTGAGTCGAGATATTGATCACATACAAAAACGAAGGGGAACTCGTACCTAAAAGAAAAAAAAAGAAAAAAATGACACTTGGAAATAGAAGGGAGTAAAGTAATTTAGACGGCCAAGAATGCCAACCCGAAAAAAACAACACTTTTCTCGTCTTATGCAAGGAGGCTCATTCTCTTTCGTCAAGAATCCATAAATCACCTCCAACAGAAATTCGTGGACATTTGTAATGAATTATTTCAATTTTCAATTCAAATCTTTCTAATTGGATAAAAGGGAAAAGTTTGGATGTAAAATGCAATACGTAACGCATAATGTATGATGTAGGTATCCACAGACAGAAAATATAACAGGCATGAAAAAATTTTCTCGATTTTCATGGGTGGACTATACTCATGTACCAGCTTTCTTGCATAAGACTGAGGAGATACATATTTGGAAAAAATAAAATATTATTCTTGGTGTATTAATGGCCCACAGAGATGATTTAAAACGAGGAAGAGAATGGGAGGCTTTCCCAAAAGTCATCAAAATTGTATTGGTGGGCATTAATTTCTTTTCAACTTTTTTTTCTTCATTGAAAAGAACTGAAATGTTACACAACTTTTTAGATTTGATACATTCTTTGATCCTCTACGAGCGGTTTTCGAAACTTCATGTTCAAATTAGAATTCTATTTTGACTTTCAATAGACTTATTTTAATCCACCTCAAACCTACTTTCCCATGTAACTTCATCTAAACATAGTAAAATATCAATCCACAACAAAAACCTTATTTTAATATTTTTCCAAAGGAATACAACAATTGGATTCAGTGTAAGGGCGGAAACTGGGGGCAGGATTTGTAGAAAAGAATCGATCCTGAATCGTACATCACACGAATACATAGGTCACTCAAATTCTTCTGTACACAATATATACCCACGTGTATACTACAATCCATTATGTAATCAGGTTTTTACCAAAATTTTTGAGAAAAAAAGGAAAAGCCGAAAAAAAAGACTAATTATATCTTCCACTGGCATAAATTTTATGAAAACGCCTGCGCAAAATCAGTAATAAATGTAAATTTTTCTGTGTTAAAGAATTATGGAATTAACGTTTTTAGCCAATTTTTGTTTTCTTATTTACATGACGTAAGAAAAAATGTGAATCAATCAATATTGAAAATATCTGAATTTACAAAAATTACTGCGGGGAAAAACGAAATTATCTGCAAAATGGATTTATTTTAGAATGTTATTCTTTTTAACTAAAAGTAATGAAAACATTGTTAATAATAATGGAAAAATTTTAGTCAATTATGTAAATATCCAGTAAAAAATGAGAATATCTATACGTACCTTAGGCAATTTTATAAATGCCTGGTCAAAAACCTAAATAAATGTAGAATCATTTGAAAAATTTCTCTTTAAAAAAATAATCCACCCCACCCAATTCCATTTCGAACAAAAGGATATATAAAACATGCATGGAAAAATAAATGAATTTATTAACAAAATTATTGTTTCAGGATTATAGCTATACATATATTCGAACAAGGAAAATAAATAAACATTTATAGGGAAGTTCAAAATCAAAAGCATCCAAATTATTGTAGTGAAAAACAAGAGCTTGGGAAGCAATTCATCAACACCAAGATCAACAATTTGAGACCATTCCCGATCATCATTTCCCAAATTCCATTTCCTGAATGATAATTTTTCTGAAAATATTTTAAGTCGATAGTTCACTACCTCGAACCGATATTTCCATAATTTTTCCAGACATTTTTTTCGAATGGTCATTTTTCCGAAGAAAATTTTTTTTAAATTGTAATTTTCTCAAAAAGATGAAAATGTAAGCCGCTATGAAGAGGAAAACCGTAGTATGTCCAAAATTTACGTTCTTGAGATTTTTGCTGCGATGCTATCGTTGCAAACTTCGAAATTCCTTGCACGAAAAAATGTAAGATGTCCAACTTTTTCACAGTTTCATTTTTGACATGCTTTTGAAGTTCTCTATACTTGTTTACCGGTATTTTAATTGATTAAGTAATAAAGACTAGGTGAGATTCAATTGTCTATTTTTATTTATTTTTTTTATTTTTCATTTATTTTTCACTCGTTTTTCTGAAAATTTAGGGTATTCGAGAAATTAGTTCTCAAGAAAATAGATTCGCACAAATAGTCCAAAGAGTAAACAGTTGTTCACGAAAAAAGTCTGTTGGTAAATACAATTCGCAGAAAAAGTCGATCCGGTAAGTAATCATTCAGGAAAATCGACTATAAGAAGCAACGTACTCGAAAACAATGTACTGGGGGTTTGAATTTTCAATTTAAAGAAAAAACAGTGAAATAGATAGAACTGATCAATCGGAGAAGAGGCGGGTTGTAGTTCTAAAATACTTTCACGACACAAATTATTGATATTTTTATTTTCTCCGATTTTTTAAAGATTTTCAGCGAGGTCCTAGGCAAAGTAAAGCTGGGGAGGCATTAATCCCCGAAATCAGAAAAATTCAAAAACATGTAGCCATGAGAAAAAAAAAATTAATTTATTTTCATTTGAGGAAAAAATGAGAGGGATCATGATCCTCCTCCTCGAAAATTTCATGTTTGTTTCGCTACTGTAGAATATGTTTTGTAATTCGGTTTCAACTACCAGAACCCCGTCCCACTCTGACTGCACCATTAAAAACAGCACAAAATACAGTTTGTAAGTAAAATACAGCATTACTTTTGTTTTTTGAAAAAGGCTTTTTTTTTCTAATTTTAAGGTCGTTTTTACGAGCAATTTCAAGATTTTACTTCAAATGAAGAATTTCAAAAATTCTATCATCATAAATGTTTAACATTTCGTTTCTCGCCATGGAAGCTTTTTAAACAATAAAATCACCAAAAGCTTTCGAATGACAATCAATAAAGGTTCATTCTTTCCTGTTTCTTTTTTCTTTTGTATTTATTTGCCACTGTTCAACTCCGTCTTAATCTTTCAGTTTTGTTTGGTATTTTAAATGTTAGCAATAATTTATAGTAGGCTATCACATCGGCCTCGAACCAAGACAACGACTCCCAAAATTGGCCTCGGCTATCGAATGAGGATTATCTGTTCGAAAATAAATAAATAACGCCCGAATGTAATTATGCCATCACAAAACAAACACACGCGCAAAGAATTTTTATCGATGACTGAACTAAATATAATTCTTCTGAATTCTGTATATCCGCGAATCACAAAAAAACCAATTACAGTAATGGAGTTTTCTAACATGTGAAAAAAATTAACAAATCAAAACGATGAGAAAACTGAAGCATTTCTTCAGAAAAAAGTATCATGAGTGGAAAAATGATCACAACCAGGACCAACTTTCAGCTAAAAGTTATTTATGATACAAAAGCAAAAAGTAGATGATTAATTATTTGTGGGATTTTGATACGAGTGTCAATGTTGCAGTAAGAGCTGAAGTCGCGGGCTGCAAATCACACGAATATCAATCACCTACTTTTCACATCACACACTACTTTTTGCAACCCCCCCCCCTCAAAAAAAAACTTACTTATTTTTAAGAACCAAAAAATAATTAACAATTTTACTTTCTTTAACCAAAAATTCTCTGCACCACACTAAACCATCCCCTACCCCAATCACACAAGAAATAATACAAAAAATTTTTAGAACCAAATAAACTTAATAATTTTACAAAAAAAAAAAAAAAAGTCAAATCATGCGAGAGAATGATTGAGCCATGAAAGAAAGTCAAATCGCAAGTGCGCATGTGCCCAATAATATTTTTTCGCACGGTATTGAAATTTATAACTTTTTGTTCAATTAAGAGACACTAAAATAGTACATTTTGCAACGAAAACATAAAGTGAGCGATCTTTGGCGAGTTGCAATTTACAAAATGAGCTGCAGGCAAGTGTTGTAATCGCCCGAATCAAGGTTGAGTTCCATGTAAAAAGTAACAATACGGGGCATATTCTTCAGAAATAGGACCGACTTTGACGAAAGGCCGCAAGGGTCAATTTCACGCTTTTCGTGCCAAACAATAGATAGGTAAAATGAAAAATAATCTATTTTACACCTTTTTAACAAAAAAACTAATCGATAAAGAACAGTTTAAACTCAAAAACTGAAGGAAAAAAATATGTTTCTGAGAAAAATAAATTTCAAATTTTAGGCTTTTTCCGCATGATTTAGTTTGAGTGTAAAACAACCATCAGCTCGATGTGGCGTATTACATAATGCATGCAGCAATAAGTACCCCTAAAAAAACATCACATCCCAATCAAATACATTCTTTTTTAATCTGGAGATTCAAAAATTCAAAAGGGAAAAAGATGATTATGCGCATTCTTAGTAGGAACTTAAATAGAGAAATTATACATAATTTTTGGATCCATGGCAAAGGCGTATGCAGAGGTGCCTAAAGGGGCACATGCCTCCCTTGCTTGGCTAGAGAAAATTAAAGAATACAAGGAGAGAAAGAAAAACAAGCGGGAAGGCCATATCCAAAGGGAGGTTTTGGGTGTCAAATTCCATCCGAGGGTAAAAAAAAAAAACAAAAACTTCTAACTGATTTTCGTTCAATGAATCAATTAGAGTTGAATGGACCTCTCACAATCACGATGATGCATTTCATAACCATTTTTTAAGTTTATTACCATACGCAACGAAGTTTCACTTAAAAAAAAAAGTTTTATTATGAATGTTCTAGAACCTAAAACACATCTACAAAATTCTTATTTTTATTAATTTATACCCCCCTTCAAGAAGTGAATCCTGCCTTCTATCCTCATAACCTCCAAAAGTTATTACACGAATTGATAACCAATTTTTCGGCTTGTCTTTCCTGATTTCAGTCTGGTTGAATCCGCAATTTACAACAAACCATTAACACACAGAATGACAGAATAGCCTACTCCTACACAATTATATATACTATATGAGCTGTTACCCGCAGCTTCACTTGCCTAGTGTCTAATAATTTATTATATTAACCCATTTTTTGCGGACCTTAATAAAACCCGATGAAAAAGAAAAAAAAAATGGAGTAAGAAACAGACAGAATCATATCCACCTCACCAATCAGTAGTTGTCAGGCAATGAAAAAAGAGAGTGGGAAAAGTTTTTTACTCAACTCATACATCAAGAAGAGGTTATTAATTAAATCGATTTTGGTTAGCACAGTTTGAGATTTCCAAATTGATTCGGAACAGTCGAAAAGAATATTTCAATTTATCACCAATGTAGAAATAGGTTTTTTGTTTGTTTCTTCAGTGAAAAAATTTTTGTTTGTTCACTAGTGTAGAAATGAGTCTTTTCTTATTAACTGTTTTTTGTTTTGTTTCCTTGCTGAAAAAAAAAATTCATTTCTTTACTAATGTAGAAATTGTGTTTTCTCTAAACGAAATTTTTTTTTATTTCTTTAGGCACAGTTTACATGTACACAAAAGGTGCAATGTCATCATAAAAAGGGGCTGTTTTACACAGTGATTACCACAAACAAAATATTTCACCTCTCCATAATTATTTAATTATTCAATAAAATTCTGTTAATTAAAAGCATTGGTAAATTTAATCGAATAAATAATTACATGTTTGGTGGATTTGTTGAAAAACATATCGAACTCAACTAATTAGCCACTCATGATAATTGACTCGTGATTACAGCATTCTTCTGGGGCTCGTGCAGCAACTACTCAACTCATCAGCAAAAAATCATTTTTCTAACTATACTTATTACTTACTCTATTCACTTTAAGAATGACATAACGTCATTAAGGAAGTTACACACACCAACACATTTGAGAGTAATCAATACATTACAGAATTGAAAATTTGTAACTTTCTCAACCACATAATTGTGAATTGTTGTTTTTTCCTTTCCCCTTCGCCAACAACCTGTGTGTGAGGTCATGTCATTCTTAGTAGAGATGGGAATTTTAGTTCATTTTGCAGATTTAGTTAATAGAGTCTGCTTCACCAAAGTGAACTAGTTCACTGAACTAGTTCAATTAGTTCAGTAATTCAGTAAATTTTTCAACTTGATCAGTTCAATCAGCTGATTCATAATTGGCTCATATCATTTAAATCAACTGATTTATTATATGATATTATGATCGACCGTATTCATAAATTCATGCTAGAATTATTGTTTAATTGTTTGACTCGCTCATCGACTGCTACTTACTTCAACTTCAGTTTGATCAACAAATTGAGTAGAGCAGACTGATGAGAACTGAGAACTATAAAAAAAAGGCGTTCGAGGGTCCCCCTCACATATTTAATGTATAAACATTCAGCTGAAACGTGATAAATAAGTATCTAGATTGTATGTGCCAGCTTGCCACGGATGTCTGCTTGTGAGTGTGTGAGTGTGTGTGTGTGTGTGCGCGCGCGCGTGTGCGTGTTATTTGACAAACAGAATTTGAAACTGGACAGTGCACTGTGCAGTTTTTTATGCAATCTCAACTTTTTTGTATCTAATATTTTTTTACACCTGGGAGGAAGCAGACTAGAGAGCAAGAATGTTTACACATTAAAAAAAAAGAACTAATGAACTAGTTCATTTAGAAGTGAACTAAATGATCGATTAGTTCACTTCTAGGATTCGTTCAAAAGAACTAACTCGTGAACAAACTACCCATCACTAGTTCTTAGTGTGAATAGCGTATAGTTGAATAAAACACTATTTCAATTCTCTTTTCTATTCCTTTTCGTTAAGTTCGGGAAAAGTTTTGAACGTTTTCTGTTTTTATAGATGGTAAGAATTGGAAACTTGGCGTTGGCACCCAGGGGTACGGACTTTCTCGACAACAATAAACCTTCTTCGGAATAACACAATTTTTTCTGGAAAATTTCATGCAAATCCGTTCAGTGGCTTTGGAGTAATAGTGTTTCCAACCGTTTTTAGTCCGCAGTATTTTAGAATCATATGGGGAGGTACGAGATTTAGTTTCTATCGAAATTAAAAATTGTGACGGACAGCAAAAAACTGCCAAAATCAAAAATATAAGTTCACATGCTTAACGTATTTTTTCGCAGCTATTCCAAAGTCGAAATGCGGGTCCTTGTCCGTGAGAATGTCATATATATTTGCTGTCATGGCTTTTCCAGTCACACACCAACCCTACGAACACAGTATCAACAGCCACCAGCTGCCAAATTCTGGCGTAAATGAAAGACGAAAAAACAAAAGAAAAAACCAAGAATGAAATTCACCCCTCAATGTAGGGCGTTATCCTACGCTATATTGTACACTGAGTCACACCAACCTCTCCACGTACATTAGCATCGACAGCATCCACAATTCCACGCAGACCGAACTTACCTCTTCGTCGGATTGATCCGAGTACGAGCCCATGACGTTCGACGGAGACAAGAATACGAGCGACCAAACTATTTAATAATTCAGTATATTATTTTCTTCTCCATATCACCTTCGACACAGTTACCTCTCGTCATGGTGGCATTGGGGAGGAAACTGACTGCCGGTCACGTGTATGTGGTTAATGGTAGACTATGAGCTGTGTCCGGCTCCTCGTACAACACACGTCCGACGAAGAGGTGGAAAAGTTAACAACACAACCGTAACCGACGGAAATCACACAAGCGTAAAAAATGACGATGACATTGAAAAGAAAGTTTAAATAAAATAAAATAAAATAAAAAACCACGTAAAACCTAATCACACACAAACACAACCGAACGAAACAAAAGACACGAAAATATTAATTTGGTCTCGGGATGAAAAACAAGAAAAACACACATACATACACACACACACACACACACACACAAAACGTTTTACAACAAATAGCTTGGTAAACGATATACCACACAACAAACATGAACTGTCAAGACTAAACAACTAAACTATGCGTTGCAATTGTGTGCACTGACTATGGAGTATGGAAATGGGACTAACGCATCAACACAAAAAAAAATATATATATACACATGTGGAAATTGTTTAGTAAAGCTACAGTCCAGATAGATTTGATGAAATCGAGAACCGTTTATCGTATATTTCGTTTTTTTTGGTTTTTTTTTCTTTCTAGTCTTCTACAAACAGGCAAGCAGGCACATGTAGTTCGGCGAAAAGTGCTCAAATGATGAGACAGATGGTAATTTGGAAGCGAAGAAAAAGGCAAAGAAACGAAGAAAGGGAGGAGAAATTGAGGAAAAAAAAGGAAAAAAGAAGGGATGCTGCTGTGTGCGGTACTGCACGCATTGCAAAGCGCACGCGCCTCACCATTTGACATTGGAATCGCTTGTACGACTCTTTAAAAAAAGGGGGGAAAATAAACTCGTCATCGGGTTGTGGGTTGTTTTTACTTTTTTTCATTTCTCACCACCACACATAAACGCTATAAGGCTGCAACTATACATTTTATTCGCGCGCGCGCGCGCACGCACGCACACACATATACACATGTAGTAAAACTGAAACAGAAAACGAAAGCAAGACGTACAACCCTTCGGTACAATGAACGTCTAGCACACCACTACATATGTATATGACTATAGTTGTGACTAGTGTCTACCTTTCGTCCTCTCCACTTTCAGACTGTTCTTTTTAAGCCGGTCTTCTTTCGAAAATCTATTTATTATGTTTGGTGAGGTATTAATTAGCACCCAGGGTTGTGGTTGGGTACATTTTTCGTTTCACGATCTCAGGAAAATTTTGGCATCAATTACTCAAATTCGTTATATATATATATATATGGCGAATTTCTTATTACCACGATACAAGTCGCAATTTTGATCCGATAGGCACGAAATTTGGAACGAATATTAGCACTACGCCAAGGACATGACCCGTTGATTTTGTTTCGGATCGGCTGTACGGTTCTTCCGGTATAGCGATTTTTGATTTTATTTTGCTTATAAAATTTCTAATTTTCGACCAATAGCTACGAAATTTAAAACAAATATTCACTATGATATATTAAAATTTTCTATAATTTTTGGCGCGGATCGGCCGTGCTTTACTTTCGGTATGTACAGCTAACAGAGTGTAGCGCCAGCATCACTCTTATCACTTGTGAAAAAAACCTAAAAGTAGAGTTTTTCCCATTTTTATTGACCCTTTCGTAAACATCTCGGAAACAAGTTCTTGGCACGCAGCTCCGTACATTTTTCCACCCTTCAATGAACATCCGATTTCATATAGGTATGTATAATAGGCAATATTAATAATCAAATTTGCACTCTTTTTCCATTTCTCCACTTTTCCCCTCACCAAAAATCTTTTTTTTTACTCCCTCTGAAAAATTAGTCTGGAATGTGGGCCTAGCTAGCCACATATTTTTGGTAAAATAATGCAAATATTGTATAAAATTTCTTAAAGATATTCTACGTTCAGTGTATACGATTGGAGATATTAGGGAGAAGGGTAACGAAGTATGGGGTCGAGGCAACTGCACCATCTTCCCTCTTATACCTTGCAATGGACTAGTGTGCCAAAATGAATCAAACGAAATGGCGTTGATAAAATAGGGATACACGACTATAATGGTAAATAACGAACGAAGAGATCGTTTCAGCGAAAAGGGATGACGAGATGACAATACTACATATCTCCGTCTCTTTACCTCAATGTGTCTCCCTTTTTCTTTAATAGAATTGGAGCAGGCGTTCACTCATATAGGCATCTTTCGCACCCTGTCAAATTAAATTTACCGGGTTATACGTTGCCAAGGGATCGAAATTAGAAACACGATTTTTCATTGCAACGTAAACGTGCGTCGGTTGGCGGAACGTTACAAAAATACGACCTTTTACTCGGCTAAGTGAACACAACTTGCACAACCCGTCGTCAAGGTCATTTATTTTCTGGTATCTTTGAACTGCAACATCTCAACTTTATGGAGCGATCACGCCATGATAAGTGAATATCTATGACTGATATAGCTGATTTATTCGAGAATAATACTCTAACAAATTTGTTAACACGAAATAAAAGGAGTGAACGGAAATAGTTACAAGGAGACCATGGTCCTGCCAAAGGCATAGGATAGCTCCGTCGTAATGAGGGTCCCCATATTTTTTGTTGGCTCTTTTTACATCCCCCGTACAACATCGCAACAACCATCGAAGACGCACAATTTTTAGAAGTAAAACCTTTTTCTTGAATCTTGGCGAAGAGGGGAATCCAAATTCTCGAGACCCTCCTTTTATCTACGCTCTTGGGCCCCGCTGACGGTATTTGCCCCTGCATTCTTCTCGCCATGTTCTCGAACCGTGAACAAGTTTTGCGTCAAAAACTTCCCAAAAAATCCTCCTTTTTGGAAGAGCTAAAAAGTACAACGGTCGAGGAGTAAAAAGGATAGTTTGTACAATGGAAGAAATTCTTTGGAGTCTGGATACGCCACTTTTAAATGTTTACACTGAAATTGCTTGCCTCTGACATTTGAGTTATATTTTTACTCCAAGTGAGGAAAAATTATAAATTTTAGAAATTTAAAAAAGTGAAAATATTCTCAACCATCGTGTTAGCTATCTGTCGGAAATTCGGAATGTCTTGCGAGTAAAAATGTTCCAAATTGGAAACAAATTAATATAATTAAAATTGGATTAATCGTAATATCTTTTAAAAACTGACGAGTCTCCTGATTTTAAACAATACCATAATTATAGTACATACATTTATCTGATTTTAAATTTCACGCGTAACTTTTAAACCAACGAAGCAAAATAATTTGAACTTATTACCTTCGACATATGTGTGTAGGCCTAGACTATGCATGCAGCCGATAATGAGAACAATAGTGGTCTGACAAAACTAAAAAATACTCACTCTTGCAATACGCAAAAAAGCTCTAAAATAATAAAATAAAATAAAAATGGGAGACAATTATTATTATTTTTCAATGACAAGTCGATAATTTATGTGTAGCACTGTAATTAAAAGATAAAATAAAAAGGTTCAACAATTTTCCAATGGTGAGGAGTAAGATCGTCAATGCTAGTTTTAATAGGTGCGATTTGAGGTGTAATAGCCCCCAGGACCAAAATAAAAAAGTTTAATTTAAAACATCATTATTCGATTTTTCAAATTTTACGTTTAATATGTAAAATATTGCTAACACCTCCAATAAAAATTCACGAATATTATAAAATGTGATTCTATCCTCCCTCCCAAGAAGAAATTCTGAAACCGGGCCTGAAAATTGTGTTTAATATTTAGTTCAAATTATTATGCAGAGTTTATGATATTAAGTACCTACCTTATTTCACAAATTTTATGTTGCAGGATTATTATGATCACTAAATCGACAAATTTACGCCAAAATGATCGATGCCACACGAGTTATATGGGCCAGAACTCGAGATATCAGGACAGTAAAATTCTGATTATTTTTTGAATACTAAATGACCATTAAGGCGTAACAGTGTGGGGCAAAGATCTTTTAAAATTAGATCAGCAGATCAATGGATTAAAGGATAGCGATCTCAGATCATTAGATTATTTGAAAAAAATGATCTAATTTTGAGATCTAGATCTCCATTTTTCAGATATTTTAGATCTTTAGATTTTGAAATTCGTTCGCTTGTAATAACTTAAGTCAAGTACACAAATCAGATAATCAAATAATATAATATTGAAAATAAATTAATAAATGGGATCTAAAGTCAAAGTAGTCACCTTCTAGTGGCCCATTCGTAAAACATATTGACTTTGGAAATTATTGCAGACGTACTATTTTTATACGCTTTTATTCTACTCACTACTAAAGTCGCTACTACGATTATAAAATATACCAATACTGCTGCCAACCTTCCGCAACGAAATAATGTTTATTTAGCATGATGCTAAAGCCAAAAAAAAAGCTTATTTTTTGAAAATTCGTTTCTTAACCTAAACTTATTTAGCATTGAGCTAACATAAACAATCAATGCTTTCGAAAGCAATTCCACGAAAATCGTAACTGGTAGGAAACTGAAATTTTCAGGAGGCATCTACATAGGTTATTTGAAGATTTCCTGAAATTTTTGCTAAAATCGTGCGTTTAAATCTTGAGATGCCGCTAAAATTCTGTTCAAATCCTATGATTTTAATGATAAGAATTGGGGAATATGAACAGAATTTTAGCGATTTCTCAAGAAATAAATGTACGATGTCAGCCAAAATTTCAGGGAATCTTCTGTGACGTCCGAAAAAATCACAAAAACCAAACAAACAACAAACAAAAAAAAAGAGCCAACAGAAAGGCAGGTAGAGTATACAAATTCCTGCATGGCCAAGTGTAGGAAAAGACAAAAAGGAAGAAAAAGGAAAATTCACCATTTCAGAACTGACATCCCAAACACCAGAATAACCAACCACCCCCCTCCCACCACATGCCTGATTATTAGGCTATCATTTTAATTTTGATTCCCAAGAAAAGAGTGACTGAAACAGAGTAATAGAAAAAACCATATATTTACTGATCCTCCATGACAGCTCCACAGCGGCCTTGAAACGATGCAAATTCAGTTGGTGTGGTTCTGGAATGCCTCTCGTCGCCCCGGCTGTTGTAGCCCCGCTGACAAACACTGGTACAGGCAAAAACAGCAAAAAGTTGAAATAAATTGCAACTAACTGGATCCTCTGCTCTGCTTCCGCTGCTCTATCTGGTTAAAGGCTGGTCCACTGTGGAGGTGCGGTTTCTGCACCCCTCTGTGGCCTTTTTCGAATTTTGGTTTAGGCAGAATTCAAATTTGACCTTGAGGGTCAAAGTAATTTTTATTTCGATTGACACAAAACGACTTACAAATTGGCCACCCTAATGGACGAAATTAAAGGAAAAGTGTCAAATTTCAAATATTTCGTGACCTCCAAAAATAGGCATGAAACCTTGCGATCAAGGATAATTTTAGACACACAATTCGCGATTTATTATGGTAACATTAAGCGATGAGGGCAGGCCCCTCCGAGTAAGTTTTCTAATTTTGAATTGAAAATTTAGTGGCCGAAAAAAAAACACTTTCGAGGCAAAAACCTCTACACGGCGCGATCCGACTGCTAAAATTCAACTAACTGTAGGCTAAAACTATAAGGATCGCGCCAGGCATCGAGAGAAATTCCCCCCAGAACTCACCACCAATTGCATCATCTCGTACACATTTCACACTATAAAAATACAGCCAATCCTGCAAGAGAAGATGAATTATTTCGGCCGCTGCATTCGAATTTGAATTTTAACGACTTTTTCAGTCTGTTAGGCGAGCAACCGAACGGACCGCCAAAAGTTAGGCAAGCAGCTACGAGTATCTATTCTAGGCTATTGTATAAGTGTACGATATCTGAGGCTAGGCTAAGTGGCGAATAATACAAATACGGACAGGCTAAACAAGTTAAAACTGTGTAGCCTAGCCGCTTACGAGAGAAAATACGTAGCGAAATATAACATTGATTCGAAGAAATACGTATATAATAATTGAGAACAATTTGGCAAATTCGGAGGCTGTACGTGAAGAAAAAAAATCTCGGAGAAGGGAAAAAAAATGGTTCAGAGATCGTACGTTTTTGAATAAAAAGGAAGGAACATTTCACAAGAAAAAAAAACATAGCGGGAATTCGACAGGAGGTGACGACTGTTAATTGGGAGAAAAAAATCATGGGTCGGGCATCTCACTTCAAATAACCTATGTAGATGTCTCCTGAAAATTTAAGCTTTCTACCACTTACAGTTTTTGGGCAGTTGTTTTCAATAATTTTGATTTTGTATGTTTTCAATACCTATTAAAAAGCTGCTCATTCTTATCCTGAAACCAACAGGGTAGCTGGCGAAGTTTAGTCGAGGCTTTACATCCCCAATGACTCCAACTTATTGTTTTATGTAGTTTTAATTTTCTTATTTTTTTTATTTTTCAATTCTTTTATATGAAAGAGATGATGGAGAGGAAATTGGGAAGTAATCTGAAAAATCAGAAAACGATCTAATTTAATAGATCACAATCTAGATCACCTCGATTGATCTATCGCCCCACATTGAGGCGTAAGCATTTCTTAATATTGATCAGGAAAGAACGTCAAAGAGAGGGTATATTTTTGTGACATTTATTACCTGGGTGGTATAAGTATTTTTAGTTTCTTTTAAATTGAAGAGTGTAGATCACAGAAGAAGTCCTCTAAATTTAGCATTAATGAAAACTACCTCCCATTTCTCTCAGTAAAAATAGGGCCATAAAGAAATCCCAAAAATCACTGGCATCTCTTTACAGAACACACCCTCCTGGTAAACAGTCGCATTTTATATATCGGGCGCTGCCACATCTGAATTTTTTATATTTTCTTCAGGGCTAGAAGAAGCTAATTGTAAAAAGGTTTTATTTTGTTCGACCTTCGAACGTGTATCTCTAACAAAAATTTCACGTCTACTTTTCTGTAATGAACCCCCACATTTTATTATAATACAAACACGTAAGTATACCTACTTGCGAAGCGAAACTTTTTATTGAGAGAGGAATCTCGAATCAATGACGAGGGTTGTTAAAAACAATTCTTTAAAACGCAGACACCACTTACACTTTCCGTTTTCAGGTACCTTCTTTTCATAAACTGCTTTGTACAATCATCGCTTTTTTTTTCTTTGGTTCAATTCTGTGTGGGTGCCTACATTCAAGTGCAGAGCAGTAAACTATTTTTCCAGGCCGACTGTAAAGAAAAGTTAACATGCGATTTGCTCTGCACGACTACAAAACGTAATTATTCCATTCGAGTACGACAAACACTGTAATTTTCTGGCCAAAAAGAAAATCCACCACAATCAAAGCCGGGGTATAAAGATTGAGAGAAACTGGAATAAACAATAACCTGACCTCTTGAAGGAGCAAAATAAAACCAAAAAAAAAAAAAAAAAACCATTAACTATTTAAATCAAAATTAGAAAAACGTTTTGATACACTAGGCATGACATATCCGATTAGGTATATAGAGCTATAATATATACTTGTTTCCGTTCACGTTCGATTAAAAAGTAGGCCTACCAATACAATTGTAAGCCTACCAGTTTTGTAAAAAATGGACATTATTGTGTTCTTTTAACGTACTACAAGGTCGAATTTCTTTTTCAACAATTTACGTTGGTATATTTCACTGGAAAAATGTGCCAGTGAAATCGAAAGATTTCTGCTGTAGTCTTGTTATCTGAAACTGGCAATAAATTTAAAAACCTAGGTACCTACTTCGTAAATTAATGTTTTTTTTTTCTTCCCATCATCCTTTACATTTTTTTAACTGGAGCAGTGGGTACAAGCAAAGAGTAATGTTCTTTGCCCACCTAACAAATGTGCCACCTCCCAACTCTTTATAACAATAAAACATTTCCTGTCATCGTAAAAAAAAATATTATTTCTTTATCTTTACATCTTGTGTACACGCATCAACTGAACTTACTTTTTCATACATATTTTTGGCGCAGTCGTAACATTTATTTGTTCTTTGTTTTCTTTACTTTCTACAGGATGGCAGTCCACCACTTAGCACACTAAAACAAGCAAAGCACCGTATAATTTTCAGTTTCCATCAATCCAATCCACAGAAAATATTCATCCTTGGTACCTACATCAGGAGAATTCACGATTTTAAAATGTGATTCCATAAGTTATTATGAAAAAGGATTTATTTTCAAGATTTTCAAACTTCATTAGTAAAAGGTACATTATCAAAAAACGGCGATTGGGAAACTGTACCTTTTTTCATATCGTTTCTATTAGTTAAGTTTCTAAAATTTACCCTAATATTATTTGTTTTCCGTTTCCATTTCCATCATTTTGGTTTCGGTTTCCCTTACATTTCCAGATTTTAACAAAATTTTTCATTCAGTTGCCGTTTTGCGTTTCGTTTCTGTTTCCATTTAAAAACAATTTTTTCATAATTTAAAATTTTTCAAATCCTGTTCAAATATTGATATATCGATATTTTTTCAATATTTTTCCAGAAACATCAATATTTTTTCAATATTTCCAAAAAAACATCGATATTTTTTCAAATTTTTTCTCACAGATCGAAAATTAATCGGTGAGAAACAGAAATGGAAATGATTCATCAACCAGTTTCCATTATGTTTCCGTCACTGGTCTAAAATCTAAATGGTTCATTGTTTCCAATTCGGTTTCTATTTCAGAATTTTGGTGTTTCTATTTTATCAGTTTCCAGCACCAAAAAATATTTTTTTTGTTTCCAAAAAGTTCGGTTTCCATTTCCGTTTCTCAATCCCTGTCAAAAAAATGTTGAAAAATCAAGGAAGAAAAATAGTCTGAGGAGACCAGAATGAAACTTATCTTAGGTGAAAAATTTCTCAAGTCACTCATCGAAATCATAGAAAATTGTTTAAAAAGTTGAACAATTATTTGAATTATAAGTCTTTCATCATCCATCTCAGAATGGTGAAAAGTAAGGAAGTAGATAGCTCGATTGTTAGGGAAGAAGTCCAACTCTTCTCAACTGTCCATCTCCTCCATCACAATACCATCACCACCACCAATAAATATTACTTAATTTTTATGTCAATCCTTTCTCCAAATCTGGGGTATTCGGATCTCCAGAACCTTCCTATTAGCTACACCCTTGTGAAAAAGTGTAACAATATTTTTATATCATACATAATATAATTTGTATATTTTCAAAGTCCTAGTTAAACTGACCGTATTTGGTAATATATTTGTACATTCCCTATCACATCATCTACACAAGCCAAGACCTGTCTCATGACATCACTTTTTTCCTAAACCAACTTGTTTTAATACAAGCAAAATATGATGTCACTTTTTCTCTGAAAGCTTTCTGCCAATATTGTCAATATCCAAATTCTAATTATTTTTGTAACTACACCTACTTATGTTATTTCTCTTTAATATTACTGGCTTTCCTATATTCGTATGACAAATCAATATCCAATTATATTATTTACCACCTTAAGTGACTTTGTAAATTTGCTGCATCTCTGTCTCTTAAATTAATATATAAACTCACTAAATCTTACTTATAATCCAGTCGTTTAAATATTGCAAACTAGTATCTTTTAATACACATATTTAACCTTTTATATGTGTCTTATTATTCTATACAAACCAATCGACACAAAAAGAGATACAAACTCGATAATTTGACTCATAAAATTTGTAAGAAAATGTTACGTTTTAGATTTCATTAGCGTTTTCAATATTTTTCAATACTAAATATAGCATTGATTCGTAGGCTATGGGGTGCGTAAGATTGATCTAGGGTGTGGAGGTGTCATCGAACTGTAAAAAAAAAAATGTATTTACACGGCAGATTATGATAGGTATACCTAGCAATTTGATGAAGAAAACTGTGATATTTTGAATAATCAGAAGGATAATGAGGTGCTAATGGTGGAAAGATATAGAACTTTTGACAAAGGAGGCACCATAAAGAAGTGTATGACCAACTGAAGCAGGAAAAAACTAAGGTTTGAATGTTTCCAATTTGCGAAAAATGGAGGGAGTTCAAACTTGAAGCTTTATCTTACATATTTTGAAAAATAAACAAACCTAAAAGATAAACACAAGAAAATAACTGAACAATTTTACATTCTTAAATTATTTTTTCAACATAGACCTCCCACTATACCTAAATTTTACACATATTTAGCAACTTATTTTAAAAATTATAACAGCTTAGGTTCTAAAAACTGTAATAAAAAATTCTGAAAATATTATAGAGGTTGTGAATCGAAGAAGTAACTGAATTGCACAAAAAAATAAAGATGTACTCAAAGTAACATCTCAGAAGTTTGTGTGTTTACAGCAGAGTTGTGAATTAAAAGTAGAGTACAGACTGAGTGAGATAAACGAGTATGTATGGAGGTAAACAAGTAAGCGGCGAAATAGTGTAACAGTGTAGCCGCGAGCAAAGATGTAAAAGTATATTATAAAGATACGAGTGTTTGCGGGAGAGAGAGGCGAGAAGGATTGATGGTTTCAACAAATATTAAACGAAATTTTGTCAAAAATTTAAGTTAAACTTTGTAATTTGGAATATGCATGTTTTCGACGAAAATTAATAATATTCATTCTAACAGCCACTAAAGCTACTCAAAACATCTTTCCCTGCAGTAAAACTCTCGACTTTTGGAGCAACTTCTTAGGTATGAACAAAAAAATTAATTGATTATATTATAAAACGTTCGAAAGGCGAGAAGTATTTACGCCACATTTCACAGCAATGCTCCAAGAAAAGAACCATTTAGTTGCATAGTTAGCCTAAACATCTCTTCTTCGAAGTTTTCTTTAAATTGTCATCCTTTTTATTCTAGGATTTTAGATTTAGCCCATAAGAGAGGAAATTTAAGTACTAAATTTTCCAGTTCAATGATTTCCACGCAAAAGATCGTTGGAATTGAAAATTAATTTCCACCTACTTTGGTATACTATCTACTCTTTCTAACCTTCTTCAAATTGAAAATGTAGCCGATAAATCAATGTAAACGTTTCTCTATGCCAAAAAATGAAAATTTTCTTCGGAATGTTTTTGTTATAATAATTATATTCCTTCCCCTACTTCCAAACAAAATGTTTTATCATCATCCTTTCAAAATCGGTGATAGGTAAATATCGGATTAGTATAACTTACTTCGCGAAGTATTAATACTTCAGATAAATAGTTTGATCAGTCGACGTAGTCAAAGAAAAATGTATTGATCATAACAATGTACAAAAACCAGCATAAAACACAATAAATGATTTCTGTATTCAAGAAAATAATCAGCATCAACCACAGGTTATCCTCGATGCAGCGTCACGCACTTTCGATACCAAATTTATGACTTTTGACAGACAAAAATTTCAAAAGAATACCAGTCTGGATTGGAGCAGTTCTACCAGTGAAACCAATTCAACCTCAACATATCTTCAAAATTTACAAGCCATCGACATTATTGTCATGTCAGATAAAACCGGAAGAATTATCGACCATTCACCCATACCTGGAAAGGCATTAGCCGAAGAGAACGAATAATAATAACATAGGTAGGTAGGTAGGTATCTATAAAAAAAAAGGGGGAATCAAATCACTGAACCAGACATCCCGAATAATAAAAAGCAAGTAAAACTTATATACAGTACCTACTCTAAACAAACCTTCCAACTTTATTACTTACGGTTTTTTTAGTAGGTGTATACGTAAGAAATCGTAATGAAATTTAAGCTATACAAATATATGAATACCCGTATATATAATTATGTGCAGATATAATATACATATATATATATATATATATATATATTACAGTTAGATGCATTATTGCGCCGACAATCTACTTTTACTTCAATTAATAAAACAATGTCGACGATGAAAAGAAATTACAAGCACACAATGTAAAGAGCAGGTAATTTGCGCTGCATAAGAGACCATCAAAGAGGACCAAAAAAAAAGAAGAAAAATAGTGGGCGTAGATGGATGCATTTCTGGTTCATTTACAAGAATGATTTTTCAGATATTTCTACTCTCGTCTTCTGTGAGTTCGCTTCTTTGGACGATAGATGGTACAGGCCCATGAAGAAAACCGCCTACACAACTATGGTATAGGTACGGTAGAAGGCAATTTAATGCTAGGCACTTTTTAAAAATAATATCTTGTCTTTTCGATAAAGAATATAACAAACGAGTTCGGTGACAAGAGATAGAAAAAAAAAAAAGCTCATATAATATATTTATCTTGACGATCATACTTTTTGGAAAATAGGGAACACCCTCAATGATTAATCGTAGAGAATATAATATACGGACTTCTATGATTGAAAATTCAAAAATGTTTTTTTCACGAAACAAGACAGTGTTGTTTGTAGAAAGTTAGGTACCTACTTGTAGATAAAATAAGTTTTATTAGTTTATGAAACGAAAAATGTACCAACCCACAATCCTCTGTCTTGTCCGGGGATCGAAATTAATACGCAGATTTTCATAGAAAACCTACTTAAAAACAGGTTTTCTGAACAAGCATCAGAAATTTCACAATCATCAACTAAAACATTGAAAAAACAATAAAATTTAAACGTTTTTTCTGAATTTAAAAAAAAAATTTAAAATTTGGTCTAACCGATAGGCTTAAATAGTTGTTGAGAATTTATGACGTCATAATTTAGTGACCGATTGGAAGAAATCGCGAAAGTAGAATGAGTGAATGCAGTGCTACGAACTACTCCAATAGAAATTTACAAGTCAAAGGTTATTAGGTTTGGCAACACTGTTGCCAAAAACCTATTACAATCACAAATACTTTTTTTTATTTTTTTTCGTATGATTTTAAATTTTATTCGGTGGAAAAGTTGAAATAAGAAATTAATTATTTCGTCATTAGTTTATTAGTTTTCCGTTGTTTTGTCTTATTCATTTAAGTAAATTCCAACACGCTCTTGCAGTTTTGAATCAAAACAGCTTGTTTAATGGTCGATAATAGGAATGGGCTTAGCGAGCATTCAATCTATATTTTACTCCTGAAAGGAAACCGCGTAGAAATATGTAAGGAAAGCAGACAGCCTATTTCAGTCCCTTTCAAATTTGGATTTGATAGAATAACTGACTTTTTAACTAACGTTTTAAACTTCAGCTGTTTCTAAACTATAAACATTAGATATAGCAAGGTGTAGTGCTCCTTTTTGCAGTCGGATTAGAAGAGATATTTAAAAAAAAATAATAATCAATTAGCTTTTGAAAATACTGATAGCAAGCCAGTTGGAAAAGTAGATTTTGCTTACAAATAGATAGGTTTTCAAATTATTTGTATTGTTGGTTGCATTCTTCATAGATTTAAAGAATTTTGCATTATAAAGAAAACTTTAAAAATTTGTAACTCAAAAACAATGAGGGGATTTTTACCACTTTTAAATTTGACTGAGATATGAACTCAAAATACACAAATGCTTGACATGCTGAATTTTGCCCCCCAATTTGTAAACAAATACGCCCTCCAGTTTGTTGTCCAATTTTGTTATACCCATATGCTTGAAAAAGTATATAAAATTTTTTTGGGAGGGAGTTTTTGGAGTTTGGGGACCTTGATCTAAAAACCTAAAATTAAGTTCTCTCCAAGTTGTGACATTCCAAAACTCCACAATTGATAGATTCTATAAAATCTACCTAAAAATGAATGTGTGTAAATGATCATTAGGGAGGAGTAAGCGAATTTTCCATTCACAAGGGGAAGTCCCTATAGGAGAGCTAGCATTTCGCCTATTTTTAGATTCCTTAACAATTCCTTATAAGAGTTATCTATTTTCAGTAGTTTGAAATTGGCCACCAGATGCCGTCCACTTTGCTCCCTCTAGCCAATTAGAAAAGAGTAAAAGTCTTTAAAAATTCAGTATCAGTCAAGCATTAATCATGTGTGCTTTTCTTATCTTCTTTGTGCACTTTGTTTATTTACTTATGTTTGGGGATATTCCTTTAATTTTTTTTGGCGCCTTTTACACAAAGTTTTGTTCACATTCCTTACTTTGTGCACATGCCTGGTTTACCTATTATGTGTCCTCGCAGATCCTGACAGGAGAGCTAAATGGGTTCAAAATTCAAGAAGAGACAATCGGGAATCCTCAACCATTGCAATTTCTTCCAATAGATCATTAAATTTTGATGTAAATAACAAGATTTATCGACAATTTGAAGACAAATCCTCATGATATATACGTGATATCTACAGGAAATAGAATTTATAAAATTGAAGACAAATCTATTTGTAACTGTGACAAAAAACATTTCATTCTTACATGCATATACATATAATAGAATGGACACAGATAGACTGACATGGTGAAAGAATTTCACTTATAGAATCATACAGGTAAATATGGTCGTCTCGGCTCTCAACATTTTTTCATATTATCGCTGGATGTACCTCTTTTCACTTTCAAAGTTAAATTTTAGAATTTACTTTGAAAGTTTGTTGAAGGTGAAAGGAACAAGATTTTTGTAGCATTTGGAGCGATTTTTCCCGTAACAATGTTTCGAGATTTTACATTAGGTATCGATTTTTGGTACTTGAGTACATATTTGTATGAATACGTAAAAGCCAATATACTTTTAAAGTTTCCAAAATTCATAAAAATACACGTTGAGCTGACGTCTCCGGCAACTATACCGGCAGCTTGACACAAACGAACAACTCGTCATGCAGCATCAACGTATAGTGAGAAAAACCAATAAAATTTCAATGGTACAATATTAAAGCACGATTACGAAATCATTCCTTCATGTAACAACAGTTCAATAAGAAAACAAAAAAAAACATGTAATGAACACCCAACACGTACATTAGATACAACACAATAGTTTAAACCAAAGTTCGGATTGAAATGCTCCAATTGTAATTTTGTCATCCTTCCAGGACACAACAATCAGTGCGTATATATATAGTGGTATATCGAAGAGTGAAAAATATATCAACAGAATTCTATTCGCTTTCACCGATTTTCTTGCGGACGTACAGCAGTTTTTAAAGAGAATCACGTAACAGATGAAAGATTTTTAGGTTTTCCATTAAATCATTTTCCGTCTTGCATTCCAGTAAAAAAAAAAAAAAAAAAAATGTCAAGGACACCAAATAATTCGATTACGATTGTCTACGAATGATTGGTAAAGAAGTATATTATAAAAGCCGCCGATACGAGGCGATTTAAACTGCCGAAAACGGGGCTTAGATCATCTTTGGGAACTCAGAGAAAGTATGAGTTCTACAGGGAATGAAAGAAAAAGTGATAAATCGTGACGGAAATGTAGGCCTACCAATATAAAGCCTAGTCATCATCGTGATTTTCGGTCATGGGAACTTTACTGAGTTGAAATTCTTTCAAGAATAATTATACCTACTTGAAAAAAATGTTGAAATGATTTCGGAAGATGAAGTGACAAAGGTTATATTATCATCGTTACTGGGGTTTTTGTTTACAAAATTCAATTTGTATTAGGTACCATATTGAGAAAATTTTCAGTTTTTATTCGAGTCAAGAGTTTGGAGGAAAGTGGGGTTAAATTTGACTCGCTTCATCGGATATAACCAGCTTTAAAGTAAAAATTTCGCAGACTCGACCAATCGAAGACTAAATTTAACTACATCGGGAGGGGTCTGAGGATTTCCCCCACTGCGCGAGATCTAAGAGGAGATCGCGATTATGGGGTACAGGGGGCTGTGCCCCCTGTTGAGGCGCACAACGCTGTTTTATAACAGCCTAATGTTAAAAACCTACCATTTATTCTTCATTTAAACTTTTTTGGTTTTTATCTCATTTAGAATGAGAGAGGCATACCTCGGCTTGGGGAAACGTAAGCCCCACTTTTCAAATAATTTTATATTTAATAAAAAATCCAGAAAAAAAGTGCAAACCCAAATTAGATGGTCAACACTATTTTAAAATTTTTAATTTAAAAAAAAGAAAAGTCTGAAACCCTTCTTACGACAAGGGTGTAGATAAGAGGGGATATAAGGGGTCTCGACTTCCTGTGGTTTTTTTTCGGTTCTGGTGATTTTGTGTTTTGAGGAGGGGTCAGACCACTGAGAATATGTGGACTCTCCTCTCCCTTATAACGTACTTATAAACGCCCTTACCATACAACAAAATCAGTTGGACGGGCTTATAATTATGTATTGTTCACAAAAATATTCGCGATATTTAGCAAATAAGGTCATAAACTTTTATTCAAAAAAAAAAGTGAGTCATTTTGAATATTTAAAAGCATTATTATTCTAATATATACAGCAACAGCGTAGCCAATGAGGTTAAAGGAGGCGATTGTCCAATGACCTTTTCTTTTTTTTGCTTGTCACTTTTAAAATTTGGAAAAAATTTTAGCAATAAATATACGGCAGCGGTTCCAAGGATGCTAAATTTCTCAAACCTTCTAAATTTTCAAAAGTGACGAACAAAAAAGTTATCAAATTTTACTGCCCCTTTGAAAAAATCCCGGCTACGTCCCTGATACAGTAGACATATTTGGCCTACGGCTTATGGCCAGCAATGCACAGTAAAGTTAGGTTTTAAGATATGCAGAACGCATCGTGATTCAGGATGGTATTTGAACTCAATTATTGATGCTCATAAACAAATTCACTCGACAACCGGAAGCCAAGAACAATGAGAGTAGGATATTAATTATACGTTTTTTTTAAAGTTATCAAAATTATCGGTGTACTTCTGCACACAACTTAAACGTATTATAAAAAATTCATTTTTAGTAAACTCATTTCTTTACAATTCAGTGGCCGTTACCTACCTAATTACATCATGCAAGAAAAAAATTGGAATGTTTGAATTTTGAGCTATGGTAAGCCCCTTAAGTGCGACCCAACCACGGAAGCTGATAATAACGAAAAAAAATTTTATAGAAATTTCAAATAAGAAAATTAAAATCGAATTCAGTTAGCTTCAAAAATACAAGTACCTAGCGACTTAATCATTGTTGGCATAGGTATTGAGAAGCAATAAAATAATAATACTGCTATTACTTATTGTTATTGAAGAGATACTCAAGATTATGATATATATCTCCGTCAGTTTATGCGTAGGTACTCATCAATTCAATCACAGTCAGGGTGGATGCAGTAAAATAATTCAAAAATAGACGCAACACATGACTTCTTCGTGTCATAAATTATTATATGCATAAATAACAAAAAACTGATTTTATCCACAAAGATTTTTTCCAAATTTCCACCATAATATGGTTATGTTCGTACGAGTCAGTAGGTGTAAAGCTACAAGTTATTACGAACACTTGACGCAAACAAATATTATTCTTTCGCACGAATGCTGGCATAAATTAGATAATCAGTATAATTTAAGAATTTTATTGGAATGAGAAGCGAAATGTTTACAACAACCTTTGATGAAAAAATAACGAAATATTATTGGTACCAAGATATTAACCTTTATAGGTTGATAATCAAATAAATAATATGTAATAGGCATAAAGAGACCCCTACCTGAATCTCTAGAAAATGGTTCGCACGTGTACCCGGAGACAAAGATTTATCATTATAAACCTGACCCATAAGTAAACAAACACAAAGGAACTGGTGCGTACGATATTGAGGTCCTTAAAACAAGACCAGTTTATGCATCAGTTACGTCCACCACAATATAAGAAGTTTTAAAAGAGAATGTCTAAAAGAGAATCAAAAGAAAAAAAGATATGTACGAAAAATTTGAAAATAAATATGTAATCACTTACATGTTTGCAGAATCACTTATTCGAAAACGAAAATTTTGACCAATTGCCTTAATTATTGATTAGTGAATACATATAAATTAATAGTAAGCTACACCAAATTTTAACGAAACTTCCAAATCATAAAAACGAAAACTAAAAATAAGCTAAAGAGACATTACATTATTTCATGAAGTCGTTCAATTCTTCCAAAAAAAAAAAGAAAAGAATGCGAAACGTTATGCGCAAGGCGAGTTAATTCAACTTTCATAGAATTTTCCAAAATCAATATCCGAACCACGGGCTGCCGCTCATGATGAAACGACAGCCGGTACTCCAGTCTTTTCGTGTTGTACTAAAAAAAGCGCGAAATTTCGATAGTACAATTTCCAGCAGGTGTTTTGTCACATTTTGTTAGGAGTTCATTTAAGAAAAGAATGTAGGCTACGACAATAATTTTTTCGAAATCGCGGTTTTGTAATAGGAGATATCGGATCGGAGAATAGGTATAAAAAAATTGCTGGAATTTTCAACTCCAGCGTGAATATTAACAATAAATGATTTAAGTAAAGGTATCCGCTCTACATGTTTAAAATTTATTTATTTTTCTTATACCTAAACAATATTTGCTGAAAAATGGGTGATTATTCTCTGCACTTTTAGTGCAAAAAATTCAAAACTCTATTTTTTCGACGTGGTATTCTCAAAATTTATAAAATTTCGATTAAAATCAGGCGCATGTGAAACAATGAAATTTCATTAGTTTAAAAACAAATTTAATAAATTTGATTATTTGCTCCCGCTTTCTTCTCAAAAGAATCTCCATTCAAAGTACTTTCTCTGAAAAATTAGTTCACCGTCTTTATTAACTTTACGGTAATTTAAAGGACTGTTTTGTAATATGAAAAGTCCCTTAAACAAATAAACACACTTTTAAAAAAAAATTAAAATCTCAGTCTAATATTCTCCGACTTGAAAAGTCAAAAAATCAAAAATTATGTATTTTCTCTAAAACTGAAGGAAATGGATTCGTTTAGAGTCCACCAATATAAGCGTCATAAAATTTTATATAATAAAGGTTTAAGAACTTATTATTAACCAAAATTTCGAAGAACTGAGCCGGTCTTTTTTAGATAACTTTCATCCAATTTAGAATATTTAAAAAAATTTGAACTAGAGCTTTATAACCAAAAATATGGAGGGAGAATCGACTATAACTTCTTTACGAACCATTCATATTATTGAAATAAGTTATTTTTTGTACCAATTTTTTTTCTCCAAAATTTCAGAATTTCGAACTGCATGCATTCTCTCTGAAAATAGTCAATGCACCCATTATTGAAAAAAAAAAACACAAACATCAGCGAAAATAAAACATTGTATTACGGCTGGGTAATGTAGTGGCAGAGACACTACGAGTTTTGGTACTTATATTAATGTTTGTTTTACGTCCAAGGGACTATAAAATATCGTCGTCACACTCCTTTCACACACCTCTGTTCTCTCCTGTCGCGCAACGACGAATGTTGGCAACCTCCTCAGCCCAGTAACTCGTCTACCTACATTTCTTTGATAGACGAGTTCCCAGCTCACCCGCCAGGCGCGCATGAGATCGTGGGCAGAGCCCACGATACTGGGGGCAGTGTCCATGGCCAGTCTTTCAAGACTCGCTGCCCTGTAGATCTGTAAAAAAGCATAATGATTTTCATACACACACAAGTACATACATGTCGTTTATTATAAAAGTATAAAAAAACAGAACAAATTGTACTTATAAACTACTGAATAAATATTTACAATATTTACGAAGTCCACAAATCTTTGTATGAAGAAAATAATTTATGTTTCATGATTTTCTTCCAGTTGAGAGTCAATTATTGGCTCTCAACTGTGATTTGTAGGCCGTCAAATTGCCGGACGCTTCTCTGAGGAATGGATGTTGACAGGTTCAGCACTTTGTAGGAGTTTCACTGTAAGGAAGAAGAGGTATTAAGTTAGCAATTTTTTATTTAAAATTGTGATAGTTGACAAAGTTATCACAATTCTATTTAGTGTGGATCGCGATCCGCTATCACCTTTATCCGCTTTCCTCGTAGGTAGCCGGATGATAAAGTAAGCATTTGACAAGGTTGACTTGCCGTGTTTTCAAAGATAGCTGAACTCCAATGTTGCCAGAA
The DNA here is from genome assembly GCA_011428145.1 of Ericerus pela. Lineage (NCBI taxonomy): Eukaryota > Metazoa > Arthropoda > Insecta > Hemiptera > Coccidae > Ericerus > Ericerus pela. Next base: position 887,712 of record WOFM01000429.1, read on the forward strand.
GCATTGGTGTTTGTAGTAGTGGTTGTGTGTATGAAGTGTATTTACAGATCAAGTTCGGATAGAAGTTAGTCTATGTTTGGGCTAACTTCTGTATTAGTTCTTAGTTCCAAAAATGCTAAGAACTTTATTGGCCGGCTCACTATTTTAGAGCTGGGCAATCTGACGTCAGCGTGGCGCACTTGGCCATCACGTGACGTCATCAGGTTTACTACAGTGGCTATTTTGTAGATTCCTGGTTTTGTCATAATGTCCAACACGTGGACTATGTCTCCAATTTTCAGTTGGAAACTTACCATTTGGTAAGCATTGCTTACACCTTTTGGAACTCTGTCTCTCAGATATGGGAGGTAGAGTCCTTTCCAAGCTGCCCAAAGCTTGGTAAGGTTTATTTTATCAATTTTCTATAAACTTTGTAAATTTTTGGCTGTTATGGTAGTTTCATCTAAAGGTTTGTCTAGGTCCAATGTAAAATTTCGAAAATTTGCATGCATGAAGTGTGCAGGTGTTAGAGTCACTTGCTCAGCTTCATCTGCTGCAGGGCATAGAGGTCTTTCATTCATCATCACTTGTATATTTTTAAGCGCTGCTTGAAAATTAAAGCGATGATGAGAGTGTGGACCCATTACACGTTCAAACGCTTGTTTGAAGACTCCAATTAGTCTTTCATAAGATGCACCATACCACGGAGCCTTGGGTCGAGTGAAGTGCCAGGTTATTCCTTTTTGTTGTAACCTGTCACTTATAGTACTGTCTGATGTTATTGCTTCCCAGAATTGGGGTAAGTGGGTTGCCACTAACCTAAACTGGGTGGCATTGTCAGACAGTATTGCCTTTGGTGTTCCACGGTCTGTGAAGAATGTTTGGAACGCCATCCACATTTCTTGTGTTGTTAATGATGAGACTGATAAGAAGTACACTGCTCTTGTTGATAGACAGGTAAAGATTAACACCCACTTTTTGTAAGTTGGTGTTGTTGGAGTTGCCAAAGCCTTTTTCTTTTTTGGTAGGTATTTGTCAAATACTGAGTATGGACCAAAAACATCCACACCTGTGTAGGTGAAAGGATGAGTGAAAGGTACCAATCTGAAATCTGGCATTTCAGAATGTGTTGGTTGTGCAAAAGCCCTTTTATTTGACTTTTTGCACATTACGCATGAATTTTTTAATACTTTTGGAAGTATTCTCATTGCCCTTGGTACAAAGTAAGTTCGGCGGAAGGCTACCATTGTAAACTTAATGCCTGTATGACTATTTAATGTGTGTACATTTAATAGTATTAATTTTGTTAGGTGTGATTTTGGGTGTAACATTACTGGAGATAAGATATCTTCAGTAAATGGTGTTACAGGAATATAGTTCCTTAACCTTAACAGCCCTGATTCGTCAATTGTTATGTGAAATTTTTTGTATGTCAAATATTCGGGGGCATTATTAAAGATTTCAGAAAAGTATTTTTTCTGATCTGCGTAGATGAAGCATAGTAATGCGAATTGATAGTTATTAGGGATTAAAGCCCACGGTGAAACCAACCTGTTTCTGGCAAGTCATTTTCGTGATAATTTTCTAAGTGCGTTTATGCAATGGTAGAAAATTCTTTTTAGACTTATTAGTGTGTTAAATTTGTCTATATTGATGTTGAATGGAGTGTTCAGTGGTTCGTGGATGAAACTTGTGTAGGGTATTGTTTTGGAAAGATCTGTCTTTTGTTTAGTAGACAGATCTAGTATTTGTTGTGAATTTATATTGTTTTGAGTTTGTGTAAGATCCTGACTGATTTGGTTGGGATCTTGTACTTGGTCAATTTGTGTAGCAAATGTTTTAACTTCACAAATATAATTAACCGAACTCATAACAAATTTTGGGATAAAAGTTTTTCTGGATTTTAATTGTCTTTTTAATTTGGCAGGTTGATGACTGTCAAATATTGTGTCTTGATTATTGGGAATCAAGTCTGACAATTTATCCGAAACTTTCAATGTTTCCCTTAAAGTAGAGAAGACTGGTATAGTTTTCTCTTCTTCTGTTAAATCAGGCAGAGACTGAATAATATGTAAGTCAGTCTGTGGCCATGTATCAGGATGTAGAGTTAACCACTGTGGACCTGTCCACCATGTAGTAGTGAACAAGTCTTCCACCATTGCTCCTCTTGAGCCGACATCCATTGGGTTGTCGGCTGATGAAACGTATCTAAACTGTAGGTTTGGTACAGTTTTTATTTCATTAACCCTATTTAAGACAAATTGTGTTAACACTCTATGTTCTAACAGCCATGTTAGAACGCATTTGCTATCTGACCAAAGATAAGTTGGGCTGTTGTGTAAGTCAAGAGGATTGCGTATATTCTTGACTGCTCTAGCTCCTATGAGTGCCGCTAACAATTCTAATTTTGGGATTGTTACCGTTTTCATAGGGGCTATTCGTGATTTTCCTATGACGAATCTGGCTTTAGTTGCTCCACTTTCTTCATTGTGGAAGCGTAAGAATGCAACCATGGAGAAGGCAGTTTTTGAGGCATCTACAAATATATGTAGTTGACATTCATTCAGGTTATAAGTACCCGAATAAATTTGTCTTGGTAGGCAGTAAGTTGTGCACTGAGTTAAGTCTTTTAGTAGTTCTGTTGCTATTGGTTGTAGCGTCAGAGGTAAAGACTCATCCCATTTATAATTTTCATTCTAGAGTTGTTTTATGAAAACTCTGGAAGGTATAAATGCTGGGGCAAACCAACTGTGAGGGTCAAAGAATTGTGAAATTGCTCTTAGGAACAATCTCTTTGACCAGTTTGGTACTTGGTCTTTTAATTTTGGTGGACTGATAAAGATGATATCTTTATCCATGTCCCAAGAAAGTCCAAGTACTTTTATTTGAGGCTTTGTAAGTGCATGTTCAGGTGCAAAATCATTTCGTAATGGGATACAATTTGTTCCTCATTGTGACAGCTCCATGGAGATGTTTTTAATTAACTTGTCAGCCTGGTTATGCAATTGTAAAGCGTCTTTGTAAGTAGGCAGTGATGTTACTAAATTGTCAACGTAAATGTTATTTGCATGCTTTTTATAAAATTCCGGGTTCACCTGTTGGAAGTTGTGTAACAATACTGCCGCCAATAAAAATGGTGCTGTTACAATTCCAAAAGGTACGCGTTGAAACCGAAATGTTATTATGTTATCTTTTGTTAATGGTTTTGATGGATCTTTACCTCATAAAAACCTTGTTACATCCCGATCATCAGGATGCAATCCTATTTGGTGAAAGGCTTTTTTGATGTCGGCAATAATGGCAAATTTGTCTTTACAAAAAGACAAAAGTATTTGAAGCAAATCTGGCAACAGATTAGCTCCTTTAAACATACATTCATTAATGGAATGTTTTGACTGTTTTGTTTTTGCTGACCCATCAAAAACTACCCTGAGTGGTGTGCTTTTTGTTAGATCTAAAATCCCTTTGTGAGGTAAATAATGAATTAGCTCAGATTTTGATTTTAGATCTACTCTCTCTATCATCTCTAACTCAATTAGTAAGTTAAAGTACTCATCATATCTTTTGAAGAATTCAGGCATTTTTTGTAGTTTAGGCAGTTGATGTTCGAGTCTTCTGAACGATAGATTGTAATTATCCGCCAATGGTGGAGGATAATTTTTATATAACCACCTAATTTGGTAGCGGTTATTTACCAATTCTACATTTTTGTAGAAAAGTTGCAAAGCTTCGGCCTCAGCCTGAGCTTCTACCAGATTATTAGACTCGATGCCAATGGCATCCAGTCTCCATAAATTCTCAATCTCTTGAGGATTATTAAAGAATACTGGTGTGAAGACTTCATCAACTGCGTTTTGATTTGGGATGATCCCTCCTAACATATGTCCAAACTCAGTCTGTATTAGTGTGAGAGTTGGTGAAATGTGATGAATATTTGTTACAAATGACAACATATAATCATTACCTAATAATAGGTCAATCGTATGCTCCACATCAGTTTTGCAAAAATTTATTTTCGAATACTCAGGGAATTTTTTATAAAATTCTGACAAATTTGGTTGATTCAAATTTTGCGTAATCTTATTTATAGTTTTCGCTGTTATTTGAACCACTATACCACTTGGTGTCAAAATTTCAAAGTCCACTAAACTTGATTTGAAAATATTCGAAGTTTGGTTTCCAACACCTTTAAGTCTTATTATTTCTGTTTCATATCCTTTTAGTTTTAAGGATGTGAAAGCGTAAGACTTAGTTATGAAGGTGTCTACACTACCACAATCAAAAAATCCTGTTATTTTGATTGGTTCTTTTAGGTATTTTGAACGAGCATACGACTGAAATACAAGAAAAGTTGAGCTTTTCTTGTGTTTAATAAAAGACAAAAAGTACTCACTGCTCACTGGTAAGCACTCCTTTTGATCTGCGCTAAGTTCTGTCAGCATCCTGGCCCTTGTCACTTCATAATCTGTTACATTCTGTTGAACATATGATTTATTAGTATCAAAATCATCATGTTTTGAGACTTTATCAAAATCACATGTTTTCTTACTTAATGCTTCCTTGCGCTGGCACAGTTTATTGTACCAGGCCTCCATATGCTCCTTGTAGATGGGATAAGGAGCATTCGGACACAAGTTGCTATGATGTGTGACTGATAGGCAGTCGAACCATTTGCAGCAGGCCGAGACCTTCTGCAGGCAGCTTGTGGTTGTATGGCAGGTTGCGCATTTGGTACACAACATTCTGGCCTGGTACTCGCGTTGACTCTGGGGAAGCGTGTTGAAGCGAGGGTCGTAACAGAGAAACGCCGGGTGTTTCTCATTGCAGAACAAGCATGCTTTTTGCAGGACAGCTGGCATGTTCAGGATACTTTTTGGAGTATCCTGAGCATTCCGCATTTCTTTGTTCTGTTCTCTACGTGCTGAAACAGAAGAACGGTTGGGAGACTTTGATGAGTTTCCCTTATTACTGTTTGAGCGCTTATTAAAATTGTTAGGATTAGATTTATCTTTTCCCTTTGATTGATCGTTACCGTTTGAGAAGGTAGCGGCTATAAATCTTGGACTGCCTTTAGGTTGTCCCTGATTATTTCTCCTAGAATTTGAATTGGGGTTATGCTTTTTGTCAAACATTTCCTCAATTTTTATAAATTCCCTGATTGCCGAAAAGAGATGAGAGACATGTCTTTTGTTACTTTTGAGATGATTTCTGTATGATCTCGGTGGGTTGAACAATTGCTCTTCGTCTACTACCATAGAGACCTGCCGATAACGATCAATCAACACTGCAATTCCATCCATACCATCTTGGATGGATGAAAGTCCGTTTGTAGTGTTTGGAAATTCAGTAATAGCGGTGAGGTCCTCCAGCTCTTTCTTCCTGCGTTGCTGTTCCTGCCATTGATGCTCAAGCCGCTGTCTCTCCAACCGCTCTTGTTGCAGGCATTCAGCTTCTCAGTTCTGCTTTGTCAGCTCATTTGTCACTAGGCAAACGCCCTGTTGTTTCCCCACCACCGAGCCCTACTTGACCCAATGTTGATGGGGTTGGTTCCTCGTGACTTTGTTCTGGGAAACCAATCGGCATTGGTGATGGTGTCGGCTGCAGAACTGGTGCCATCAGTGGAAATTTTGCTTCAATTTCCCCTTGGTTGGCACACAGTTTGAGGATATTCGCCCTGACCAGGAGTATTTTGTTTTTGTCGACTCCTAGTGGCGGATTCATCAGCTGCTCGATTACTAGAGTGATCACCGGCAGCTGTTTTTGGGCCTGAACTAGCATTAATTCAGGCTCATTGATCATGTTGTCGAGTTCTATTGTATAGAACCCGGCAGTTGTTATCGAATCCAGGTAGATCTCGATTCTGGTTTCAAAATCGTCGACCTCTTGCATGGATCCCGTGCTGTAGTGTGACTCGCCACTTGATGCTTGTGACGGGTCTACCACGGCCTTATGTCAGGCCGATGCCTCAATCTCCCTTTCAATATCTTCGTGATGAAGACCGTGTCTACTGGCAATTACTTTTGCCAGTGGAGCGTTGGCGAGGACTGGTGACATCGGGGTATTCTGGGGTGCTGGCGGAGTCGTGTTTGGCTCCGGTGCAGGGGCCACCAAATGAGTTGGTGGTGTGTCTGCAGGTTGTGGAGGTGCTGGTGACGAATCCATGGGTGTTTCATCACGTTGCATTTTAGATTCTGTTAGGTGAAAATATTAAAAATTATTACACTTTTTCATGTTTAGTTTTAATTTTTAATACGTTGCTACGGGTATTTTTATTCTTGACTTTTGAAATATTTTCAGTTTTATTTTAATTTTGAAAATTTTGGTATGACCCGTGGGCGCAATCAGGATTTCCCATCATGGGTTGCGATCTATTTTTCGAACATGGAATATTTTCAAAGTTTTAATGTCAGTTTGAAAATTTTGGCATGACCCATGGGCGCAATGAAGGTTTCCCATTACGGGTTGTTGTCTATTTTTGTAATTATTGATTATTTTTCAAAGTTTTTGTTTTAATTTTGAAAATTTTGGCGTGACCCGTGGACACAATGAAGGTTTCCCATCACAGGTCGCAATCTATTTTCGTAATTATTGATTATTTTTCAAAGTTTTTGTTTTAATTTTGAAAATTTTGGCGTGACCCGTGGGCAAAGTGAAGATTTTCTTTCACAGGTCGCGATAGTTGTTCCTAAATTACGAAAATATTTGGTGATGCAGACGAAGAAGAAAAAAAAAAGAGAAAAAAAAGGGTAGGATTTCTTTTAATAATTTTTGAATTTATTATTTATCAATTGATATTCAAAAATTTTTGCGTGACCCTTAAGTGTAATGAGGATTTTTGATCGTAGGTCTCGTTTATTTTTATCAACATTAAATTATTTTCAAAGTGTTTTATCAGTTTTGAAAATTTTGGCATGACCCCTAAGTGCAATGATGGTTAATCATCGCGAGTCATGATATAATTTTTAATGGAACGTAAAAATTAAAAAATATTTCCAAATTATTTTTATTATTTTGAAAATTTTGGGGTGACCCGTGGGCGCAATGATGTTTTATCATCGCGGGTCACGTTTGATTTTAAATTTTGTGAATTATTTTCGAAGTTCTAAGTTAACTTTAAAAATTTTGGCGTGACACGTGGGTGCAATGAAGCTTTCCCATGATGGGTCACGATTACTTTTTCAAAGTCTCGATAGGCTTTGAAAATTCCATAATTAAAATTGCGAGTTATTCAACATCGACGAATTGACTGTTTTTATCATTTTTCATTGCACCTATTGCCGTACTTCGAATATTAATTTCTCTAGTATTCGACGTATTTAAAAAGATGGCGGTAAAGTGCTATGAAAAATGTTACGCGAGACACTAGTTTAACCTAATTAATTATTTACGTTAAATTATTTTTGAGTACGTACAATATTCAAAATTATTGTACGTACTTTTTCGCGTGAAGATTGAATACGAAAAATTATGGTAAACTGTAATGGCATAATTTGAGGACAAGAAGTACTCGGGATATGACCTCGAAAATTGTTTTTCAGTTTCCAAGGACTTTTAATTCACCATATTGCTCAGGACTAATTGTACGGCACTTTATTGTCTTCGTAATTCTGAATTTTTAAGATATTCAAAATTATATTAAGCGAACGAATTTTTGTACAAGTCGTAAGAAATGAATTTTTACGACTTACCTTCTGGACTTCGTTGATTTCTCCTTGTAGAAGAGGGATGACCAATAAATTCCTCTTCTTTTTTTTGGTAAACTTGAGGTTGGAGCTTCTCCGAAAACTCCGACACTCTTGTGAGATTTCAGCTTTTTTAAGTAAGTTGAAAATTTGAAACGTGGTTGAGAGACGTTATCTGATTCTTGACCACACGAACATGTTTTTTGGTCAATTTTAGCCAAAAAGTTTTTTAAGCACTTTCGAGTAGCACGAATGATCAAAAAACGAAAGGTAAAAAACGCAAGGAAAATGAAAAACACAATAAAGACGCACAAGATAAATTCAGGATCGATGTTACAGAACATAATTTTCGCACTTCGTTTCTTTCAAAATTGCAAATGAAGTCAACTGCGATGTTATTTCTATAGATCCTGCCTGATCGTGTTATTGATTCACTCGTTCATTCTTTGCTGGAATGAAGGAGCCTATTTTTTATCTTTGTGTGTGTGTGTACAGGGTTCTTCCATTGCCTTCAATGTAAGAATCTTTATATTGATTGTGTGTGTTGATCATCAACACATACACACTTACAGGTTGTAGATAGGGATTTTTTGTATCAGCCTTATCTACTCTGTATGAACAAAAGACTTTGCTTCTCGTCTTTTTTTTGTTTGTTTTTTGCCTGTCGTATTTATTGCTATTTAGACAGCCGATTTTCTAGGAATCCGATGTCATCAGCAGCATATATACGATATGTATTCGGCAATTGTGAAAGAGGTTACTGATTTTTTTTTTTTTTTTTTAAACCTTTTTCACATTTACGTCTTTTTTAGGGTTGACATATTTTTTATTGACCTCCGTTGGATAGCAGGTGCCTGGACTCGGCCGTTTTTACAGTCGGGTTCAATGATGGTATAGGCATGTGTTCTTTTGTGAACGCATGTTTGTATTTATATTGAATTCTTTTATTAAGAATTCAATAGTTTGAAATACTGGGGGCGGCTAAAAATTAACTTGGAGAAAATTTTTAGCCATTTTGTGAAAGTTGACGGCAAATCTTTTTGTCGTGAACAATATATTTATGATTTTAGGCCGATGGAATTTTTATTGCATCGGCTTATAAAGGGCGTCTCTAATGCCTATTGAATTATCGGATCATGTATTGATTCGAGAATTTTTTTTTTGTAAATGGTTATTTAGAGACGTATTATTTTGCCAGTTGATTTTTTCATAAGATCTACTGGTATGAATGTTTCTATTGCCTATTAGGTTTTCGAAGCAATTTTTGCTTTGAAAAGCATATGTATAGGTACCATGTATATTAGGTATGTAGAAATATATGATTTAGTAATAATATTTGATTGCTAAATTTTCGTAGGCTAATTAATAAGTACGAAACTTTATTAGGTTCGTTCTTTTTATTATTTGGAAGGGATCCTAATCATTTGTAAGATCACTTTAGCGCTGCTAGTCGAGAGTTATTATTTCAACTTTTGGCTAAAGATACGTTTCTTATTTTAAAGATAAAAAAAACGTATTATTTTATTTAATTTTTCGAAGCTAATTTGTAGTTTCGAGAAAAAAAAGTACCGCAAAATTAATTCCTATAATAGGTATCAATTCTGTTTGCGAGTGGAAGCGTAGTAGGCAAAGTCGAGAACAGATTCTATTTAAGGATCTGTTTCCATTTCGCACCAGGAAAAAATTAAAAGTCATTAGAGTTTTAATTTTAGAGTTTCTAATTAGGATCAGATTCTATAAGAAAGGATCTGATTCGTGTATAAAAACTCCCGATGCTCTTGCTACCATGTAGTGGCAGAGACACTACGAGTTTTGGTACTTATATTAATGTTTGCTTTACGTCCAAGGGACTATAAAAATATCGTCGTCACGCTCCTTTCAGACACCTCTGTTCTCTCCTGTCGCGCAACGACGAATGTTGGCAACCTCCTCAGCCCAGTAACTCGTCTACCTACATTTCTTCGGTAAACGAGTTCCCAGCTCGCCCTCCAGGCGCGCATGAGATCGTGGGCGGAGCCCACGATAGGTAAGAGATCTCAAAAAAATTTTCCTCAAAACATTTTATTTTTTGCTGCCAGTTTCATTCAACTTATTTATTTGCAAATTCAACATCCTGAAGAAAATAGGTAGAGCGCGTTGGAATAAAAATATAAACTAGAACTCTAGAGGAAAAGTGCAGGTTGATTTTTAATTTGAAATCATTTTCAACAAAATCGAATAAAACTTTTTATTACTTAATTGAAAGCACTCAAAGCATGACACTTAGATTAGACTGTTAGGATTATTAGTATCATTAAAAAGAGACAGTAGACACGCGCTCAACTAGAAAAGTGATCATTTTTAGTTTTAATGAAACCGGGTGTAGGGGTAAGTATAAGAGGATGTACGAACTAGGAGAAAGCAGTGATGGCTCCGCAGGGAAAATGGGGAAATTCCCCCTAAATGCTAAAAAAAAAATGATGAAAAATAGAAAAATTAAGAAAAAAATGAAATACGATCGCAGAATTGAGATAAAAACTGTAAAAAAATTAGTTGGGGAGTAAAAAAAAAGAAGCTCAACTACCTAGAAATTTAGTTATTTCCCTCTCCAAAATGACTGGAAAAAGTAAGCACTAAGCAATGATAACCGATAAAAAAGATGAGGTTCGGAGATGGCCAAATGGGGGCCTTTCAAATTTCTAAGGGGGCTTGGCACAACTGACCTTTCGGTTCCTTTGTCTACGACCCTGTCACTGGAGCAGCTCTATTCTCTAAAGATCTAAAATGTCCTATCCTATCACCATTCATCAAACAAACTCCAGTTTTTACTGATTCGATTACCTTATTCATGTTATGATATGTTTTTATATTAATTTTAAATCTTTTATTTTAGTGAGTCTGGCCTAGTCAATTACATTATATTTTTTTAATTTTATCGACACGATATATATATAAAAATTTTGTTGCAAAATCTTTCAGGTTTGAGGGTAGGTGTTGTTTTGTTCCAGTTTTTTAGCAAACCTGCTCATCTTATGTTATCTAGTCACGAGATGTTATACTTCGTTTAATTTATCATACTGTAACACTCCCTACTACGAGCCACTTGTTTGGTCATTCTACCAAACGTTTTCTGGATGATGCTTTGTCCATATTGAATCGTCTGTAATGGTGGTCATGAATAAAGATCGTGTCCTGAGAAACCTGAGTATTTCTTTCATTTTGGTATTAAACCACAATTTTTATTAACATGAATATTGATTATGACGCTTCTATCAAGCATTTTATAAATTAAATATTTTTTTGTTTCTGCTCACGCAGTCTCACAGTCTGTCTATGAAAATGAAAGCAACGAATTTAAAAAAAAATATGTTGGTCTGTAGTTCTGTACTTTGTGCCTAGGTGATGGTGCAAAAGAGGGTTGTAACCTTGAGGATATATATATGATGGAGAGACAAGGAACAGTTTTAATATGGGGTTGAGTGTCCAGACTATAGACGTCACACACTGGCTTATGAAGTAACCCAGTGAACACCCGAACCAACAGAATCAAAAATCCGTGTAAAAGTGAGGTACTTTGTACAACAGTGTTTATAAACAAATGCACGTTGCAAGATTTTCTTCCAATCAGATATTTAGTTGGAAGTACACATGTTTGTGGACGCGCTTTCTATTGGCGTTTTAATACTAAGTAGTTGCCATCTGATGGAGTTTTTGAGAAGTATAGGATGAAAACATGATCATGATAAAATTTTTACCCATATTGATATTATAATATGGGTTTAAAAAGTTTTATTCTAATTTTTTGTGAATGTTTTCATTTTTTTTGTGTTTAATTCTTTCAATTAAGGATGAGCACAATTATAATTGTCAACCACAGATAAAAAAAATGTTACGATCTCGCAGTATATGTTCTGTTTATGGTTGTAGTAGTAGGTAAGTTTAAAATTGTACAACATCAATTTGGATTAATATCATTCAATAAATCATTCAATATGTATCATTAAAATAATTTCAAATGTCTCTTCTTCAATGTCTAATCCAAATGATAATATTAATTTGCATAAATTTCATGCAACACCTCAATCAAGGAAGAAATGGGAAAGTATATTTTACTTGAAATTTATTTTTATATTTTTAGCTAGAATTTTAAGAATTTTATTAGGTACTTCAATGAGGGTAAAAAAGTCTTTCAGTGTGATTTGGTATGAAGTCTAACAAATGCTGATAATATTCTTTAAAACCTATACAAGTGCAAATGGAGCAGCTAAATATTATGCTTTCCATGAGCCCTCCCATCATTTGGTGGCTTTCAGTACAAATTTCTAACTGTCATTTAGAAGTATATTTTTAATACTATCCATAACTTCTGCTGAAACTTTATTTTCTCCAATTTTGTCTACATAGGACATGTGACAGAACTTCTTAACAGGCATTGGATGGAGAGAATTAACTTCTCTTTTGGTCTTCCCACATTCTTGTGTTTTATCTGTGCAGCTTTTTTCCTCGAAATTAATTTCTGTCAACCTATAAAATAAAGATACCAACATTCTTATTGATATTATGTTTTCGGCAATAATCATTCTAACTGGGAATAAAGTAATTTTAGAGAGGAAATGCAGAAAACTTGGGATATCAGGAGATGGATTTATTTTGCAGACATCGAGGTATATTAATTGAAGATTCTGTAATGGCCAAAAGAGGTGGTAATGTACCTAATTAGAACCACTTTCAGTGTTACACCATACACGAAATATCATGTACTTAAAACAGCAGTAATACTTCTAAAATAAATTCAAGTTTATCATCCACAGACTATTGTGGACCTTAACATTGGTTAGAGACTCAATAATATTTAAAACACACGAGTGAGTTTACACATTTAATAAAACAATAATTCGTACATACAGTACATAAACATACGTTAATATTTATACATATACAATCACAATTCAACAAGCAAGACTATCTGTTCACCAGAGACTTCTACTAGAGAGGTTCCAGGTACTTAGAAGTAGCTGTCGAAGAACTGTGTCTTATTCCACTGAATCGAGGGATTATATACTTGTTTAGGGTATGAAAATGCACGTGTCGGGATAGGTAAAGTGAGGTAGGGTGTTATTATTATAAGGTTGTGCTGACTCGTCGAGTACTCGAGGGACAGGCACAATTAGGTCATGAATATACAGAAAGTATATCTATATTCATAAAATTAAATACGGGTAATTTAGTGGTTGTTTATAAAGAGTTATAGGATTTTTATTGTTGATAAATATCTACGTTTTTGGTATTTGAAAATGTGTGGAGGAATATGTTCGTCATTTCTAAAAATAGACGAAAATATACGTTACAAAATTCTCCGGGGGGAACAAAAAAAATCAGGAAAAAAAATTTTCCAAAGTCTATCCAACAAGTATGAAAAGAGAAGGAGAAAACATTCTTATTAATTATGCATGGTTAAAATTATGTCATATAATGCGAGTATAAGTATATATGCTTAAAATAAAATATTTTACGAATATTGATTATGAGTAACAAATTTATTCTTAGATGTATATAGGAAATTAATATGTCACATTATTTTGCGTAATTTTTACAATGCTGTGCTTTTTGTTAAATTAGTACAGTTTCGATGGGAGGTTAACTTTAAATATACCATAATAAAAATAAACATAAACGAGATTGTAATTAACCACAATAAGAATATCCCATTGACAAAAGTTAGATAATCATTAAAGTTTTGGTCAGGTATTTGTAGTTCAATAGATTTAATTTTGTTCTCCAAGTCGTTAACTAAAACAGTGTGGGGAACAAAATTTTTCCATTTGGGGTTGTAGACCTTTGTTGTTGCTAAGTCTATGGCAAGATCAAAAGGTTCCGTGGAGTCGGAAAAATATGTCCACAGGAGTGGTAAATGATTTTCGATTTTAATAGTCTCTTCCAATGATTCAGAGAGACAGGGGATTTCTATTGGGATAATTACTGTATTTTTGTTATTTTTTGATTTGGATATGACAGGGTACATCCAGAATAAAAGTTCCGGGGGAATTATTATTTATTTTTAGTTTTTCGGATTTTTTCGTAATGGAATTAGTTGCTACGAGGGAATTAAAGTTTACGATAGCAAATTTGGTATGTCTAATAGGATGCACTAATGTTTGATTATTATTAGGGTTACATTTAAACAAGCAGGATTGTAATAAATTTTGATTTAAGTCTTGAAATAAAAGATTCTTTGCGCAAGAAGACAATTTATCACTTCCTCTATTAGATGGAAGGAAGCATAATGGTTTATCCGAGTTACAGTAGTGGAGATTAGTTCCACTAATATAACGTACAGAGTTTGTTCTGATTTCATGAATAATCAGAGATGGTTCTTGATCCCAGCTGCACAATTCATTAGAATGACTTTTGAATGTGAGCGGAATAAAGTTGTAAATTTCATATTTAGAGTCTAATTGTTTTAGGGGAATTTTGATTTCTAGTTCTAAAGTATTTTTAAAGAAGTTGAAATTTACCAGTTCAGCATGATAGTAGTTTTGAATATCCTTAATGGGAATTGCTAGATCAAGGTCTAGATTTTTTGTAATTTCCAAAAGTTTTAGTATGTCTTTTCCTAATATTTCTTTCGAGATGATTGAAGACGGGATCATATGAGATTTGCAAGACGTTAGGATGTTTGATAATCTTAACGTGTTTATCAGGTAGTTATCATAGAATCCTTGAATATAATTTAGAGAGATCAGGAGTTCATGTTCTTCTAGGGAATTTTCCATAAAAGAATTTGTATGCAAAATGAATTTTGTCATAAAATTATTTGTATGGTCGATAAAACTATGCAGATTAGTGGATGTATTTACTAACGCTGCATGCTCGGTCAACAGTTGATTTTTTATAATATCATACTCTTCTTTCAACGAGATTTCATCAGCCAGAAAATTTTGTCCATCTTTAAAGTCTAGTACTCGACAGCAAAAACGTAGCGCATCTCCGAAGAAAGATCTGATCGGAGTGAGTACGCTTCGTTTGCTTCGAATTATGATTTTTAGGAGTTTTATTAGGACACAGGAATGCTGAGGTGAGGAGAGAATATATTTTTTTCCAGACGTTCGAAACTATGAATTTCAGTCATATTATTAGTATAAATTCTAATAGGTCTAGCCGATCAGTTTGAGTTTGCAACCGTCTGAGTTTGTATTACTATTTGTTTTCCAAATTTTCCGTTTTATGTATTTTTTCCGTATTATTATCATTATTATTTTTCGAGTTTTATTTCAATTTTTGTTTTTTCCTAGTTCTGTGGAGTGCGGGTTGTGTTTTTAATCTTTGGTGCTAGGTCGTATATTTTACTTTTTTTTTTTCGTTTTTTCTTGACTTTGTTAACACACACAACATGCCTATCACTTATATGAATGATAGGATGTTTGTTTCGCATGGGAAAGTGGACGCAAATGAGACCTGGTTTATCGGCAGACAGGTTCTCACAAAGATTCATCCTTTTCAATCTTGTCCGTGTGAATTGCGACTTTTCTACTCATTGCACCAATTGTTTTCTTTATTTTATCGAGTTTCGGGCGAGGCCAACAGAGGAGTGTTTCTAAATGATTTTGAGCCACATCGAGTGCCGGAGGAGACCATTGAGGAAGATCTGAACTATTGGAGTCATTTGGTAAGGTTTGTTTGCTAACAAAGACTAACAACTCTAGGACACAACGAACAAGGATATTTCAGAAGACTCCAATACTTACACGATGAATTTGGAGATGAATCAAGATTACGCTTGGAATTATGGCAAACCCTAAACAACATACCTCTCGCACAAAATACAAAAGAAGGCTTACGTAATGCATACAATAAAACATGCATGCTACTAGACACTATTCACAACTTTGTACCAGAGTTAACAGATGACCTAACCTTTCCAGCATTATTATGTATATTTCCTAGAAATTCATACTCCAATTGAATAAACATTTCCAAACCAAATTCAAGAGCTGTTTTAGAGGTTGTTTACCAAGAAATTAAAACCAGAGACTTAACAGAAAAACCCGACATAATGAAAGAAACATACAAAACACAAGAAAACCAACAACAAAACAACACATACTACAGAGATAAATCGAACAACACATTTAATAGACGACAATACAATAGACCACAATATAACAAACCCACCAACAATAATACAACAGAAAATTTAACACAACTTAAAAGTAGTTCTAACTTCCATTCAAATATAGAACAAGGTAAACCTTCACCTGAACATTACATAGATAATGATATTGATGATTTCTCTGTTCCAGCTCATCACTATAAAACAAACACAGACAGCAGCATTCCCGAACAACTTTACTGATTTCCAGCCATACCAACAAAACAGAGATGTATGTTTTGCAAGGGACCACACTGGAGCTACCTTTGCTGCAATAGCAAATACAATACATTAGAGAGCAGACGATCTTATTTCAGACAGTTTAACTTGTGTCCCAAAAGTGGAGTGTTAGCATCAGCAGACCATTGTAATCAAAAACAGAGACGGTGCAGATGGTTCCAATGCCAACAGATAAATGCTCATCATTTGGCATTATGCCCCAGAACAACGTACCCGATGACAAAAGCAGAAGCGAACAAATATCTAGAGAGAGTAATAGACCTACAAACTAAATTCCCATTATGTAAGCCAGAGCAAATAAATACAAACATCAACGTAAAACAAAATAATCTTAATAATACGACTTCTTTACAGCCCCGCCAGAACCAAGAAAGGAAACAACATCATATTACAGAGACTGAAGAGACATCAGAGGCACAAACCATCAACACAGCAGAACCAACAGAAGAAACAATATTACAACAACCAATACCGAGTAAGTTAAAATTATTTACAATATTATCAACAAACAATAAATTTCTTACATTTTCAACAACCATATGCAATTCCAAGACACTACAAACATACCCAATTAACGCGTTCTTTGATTCAGGAAGTACCAAAACATATATACTTGATAGCATAGCTAATCAAACCCTCAAATTACCTATAATAGGAACACACTCCTTAAAACTAACTGGCATACAAAATCATATATCCCAAACATTCCACACAAACATCGTCAAATTTGAAATCGAACATACTAAAAACAAATTTACAAACCTCATAGCTAGAACAGTTGCAAACATATCAAATAAATTAAACACGCAAAACATAGACGAGATTAAACAAACTCACTCAGAATATAAAAATTTACACTTTGCACAAACTTTAAAAAAACATCGAAAATACACATACTAATAGGCCATGAATACATGTGGCAATT
Organism: Ericerus pela; assembly: GCA_011428145.1. Classification (NCBI taxonomy): domain Eukaryota; kingdom Metazoa; phylum Arthropoda; class Insecta; order Hemiptera; family Coccidae; genus Ericerus; species Ericerus pela. Next base: position 904,666 of record WOFM01000429.1, read on the forward strand.
CATCAAATCAATCACTCACTTATCCCCATCCATACAACTCATAGAAACGGACTTCGGATTCCACATAACTGGACAAACAACAAACACAAAACAACCAACTGAACCAGAACACATATTCTTCTCATCAGAATTAGATATAGAAAACTTATGGAAACTCGAAACAATAGGAATAACCACACCAGACTTAACAGCAGAACAAGAAGAACAAAAAGCAATCGAACTATTTTACAAAAACATAAAGTTAGTCAATGGTCGATATCAAGTCAGATGGCCATGGAAAATCTACCCACCACCACTACCAGACAACTATTCTTTAGCCTTTAGCAGACTCAAAAGTCAACTCCCAAGAATGCGCACCTCACCAGAATTTTTTGAAAAATATAACGAGTACTTTCATGAATTATTTAAAAATGACATAATAGAATATGTTAACAATAAACATTCAACAGAACCAATACATTACTTAGCACATCACGGCCTAATAGACCCAACAAAGCTTACACACCCAATCAGAATAGTTTTCGACGGATCAACCAAAACCAACAAAGCTTACACACCCAATCAGAATAGTTTTCGACGGATCAACCAAAACCAAAAAAGCAAACCACTCAATGAACGATTGTATACACAAAGGCCTAAAACTTCTGGCTGATTTAGTAAAATTATTTATAACATTCCGACTCAACCCAATAGGAATAAGTGCAGACATCAGAAAAGCATTCTTACAACTAGAACTTAACACATCAGATCGCGATGTCACCAGATTCTTATAGCTCAAAGACCCAAACAAACCATTAACAAACAACAACCTCCTCATTATCAGATTCAAAAGAGTACCATTTGGTGTTATAGCATCACCATTTTTACTAGCAGCAACATTATTACATCACTTTCAAACTACCAACCCTCAATTCTATAACATACTAACAAATCACTTCTATGTAGACAATTTAATCACATCAGTCTCAACACACGAACAAGCAGTCAAATTATACAACGCATCAAACAAAACTTTTAATAACATTTCCATGGAACTAGCACGATGGGCAACAAACGACACAAAATTACAAACATACTTTACAGACAACAATGCAATACAAAATCCACCCGTTAAAATACTAGGCATTCAATGGGACTACACAAAAGACATACTCTACTTAAAACCAAAAATAAAAATACCAGAACAACGTACGAAAAGAACTTTTGTCAGCAACTTTTCAGCGATCTTTGACCCATTAGGATGGTTTGCACCATTAATGGTTCCTGCAAAAGCGTTTGTACAAACCCTATGGAACCACAAACAAGACTGGGACACGCCATTACCAAACTCTTTAATCCCTATTGCAGAAAACATTATAACAGACATAAGTAAATGTAACGACATATGCTTCCTAAGGAAATTTTTCCAAAAACCCTTTCTACCAGAACAAGCAGAGATTCACACATTTGTAGAGCTTCTGCCATAGCATATTCTGCAGTAGCATACTTACAATACCAAACAAACAACATACACACACTAAGATTTCTAATAGGCAAATGCAGATTAACACCAGCAAAAACACACACAATACCAAAATTAGAACTAATAGCTGCATTATTAGGAGCATGTCTCATAAAGTTTCTTAGAGAAACATTACGCATACCCAACAATAAACAATCTTTCTTATGGTCTGACAGCAAATGCGTACTCATATGGCTTACACAAAGGAAAATCTTACCCCCCTTTACACAGAACAGAGTCAAAGAAATAATAACAACTCCAAACATAACATTTCAGTATGTACCGACAAAAGAAAACCCAGCAGACATAGGATCAAGAGGATCAAACTTATCTTCCCTAATACAATCAAAATGGTTTACAGGACTGGACTGGCTAACACAAGGAAAAACAAAATGGCCACAAACAGATCTACACACATTAAAAAATGAAAAGTCAGAAATACAAATAGAGGAACAACACCAACAAACCTTTTGCACAATAGCAGAATCCCTACACGATTACCCTCAACCTCACATTAATGAAACAATATTAAATAACACATATAACGACCACACATATACACGTAAACATAGACAAACACAATCCAAAACATACAAGATCCCACATTATGAACAAATATCAGAAACAGTCACTAACAATAACACAAATCCCGACATAGACCACGAAGAAATAATCAACAATACACCACAAACACAACATATACACCCACACTTAGACGGAGAAGAGACAATAGATCATGAAGAAATAATTACAAACTCTACCTCATCACATACGAACATACCCATGACATACATATATGGAAACAATTTGACACCAATTAACTTAGACATTACTAAATTCTCTTCGATACAAAAATTAATTAAAACATTTCAAATCATAATAAAAGCACTAAAACAATTTCGACAAAAAACAGCACAAGAGAAATCGTATAAAACATCATATCTTAACACAAATTATCAATTCTTTCAAATATTAACCATTTTCATCAAAGCAGAACAAAACAAATATTGCAAGCTCATCTTTCAACAACTACAACAAACAAACCCACCCCCATATGCAATACTGAAAAAATTCCACATAAAACTAGATGACGACAATATGCTCAGATTACATAATTACCTACCACCACATACATTACACAAAAGAACCTATGCTCCATACCTTTTGCCTCCAAACTCATATTTAACTAAATTAATCATACTGTACATACACGAAAAAGGTTACCATAGCGGAACCAGATACACAGTCGCAAAATTCAGAAAAAACTTTTTCACTCCAACCATTAACAAACTAGTCATATCCACAATTAGGAAAAACTGTTACAAATGTAAAATCCATTCAAACAAACCATACAAACAACCACCTTTTTCAACCATACCAGACTTCAGACTCAATGAAAATGAGCACCCATTTACACATACGGGCGTCGATATATTTGGCCCATTTTACACATACAATAAAATAATAACAAATAAACAACCACAACAGATCTCTCCATCAACAACATCTTCAAAAAGATGGGTCCTCATATTCACATGCCTCACTATACGAGCAGTATATCTAATACCGATCGCATCCTTACAAACAGAAGAAATATGGTGTGCATTTCACTCATTTTTCGCAGATAGAGGAACACCAAAAATAATACTTTTAGATAACGCAGCACAATTCAGAGTCATCAACACAAATATAACAAACTTCTGGAACAACGTAACAAATGACAACAAAGTACAAAACTACCTCTACAAAAATCACATACAATGGAAGTTCATACCAGCTAAAGCCCCATGGTATGGAGACACTTACAAATGCCTAATAGGCATCATCAAACAAGCCTACTACAAAACAGTAGGACATCACCCAATTCACATACATACATTCAACATTACCATCAAACAATTACAAATAATAATAAACGAAAGACCTTTATGCCCAGAAACAGAAACGACAACCTTTTCATACCTAACACCAGCCAACTTCCTTCAGGCTAATTTCCAACATACTGTCTTAAACTCTAACAAACCAGAAATCAATCACACAACAACGGAAAGACATTTACAACACATATGGAAAATGGATCAAACATATTTGAAAAACTTATGGATTCAATGGAAACAAAATTATCTCCCATACCTTCGAGACAAACAACCACAGCCAATATCAAATAATTACAGAACAAATAACAACATCCCACAAATTGGAGATTAGTATACGTCATTGACGCGGTATCAACACCTAACAGACCACAACTAGCAGTGATCAAAGAACTACATAAATCCTCAGACCAAATAGTCAGATCAGCCTCTATTATGTTCCCAAACGAACACTCACCACCAGACCCCTTAAACATTTAGCACCACTAGAGTTAAATTCCCCAGACGCTTTACAACATGCACACACAAAGGTAGTGGCCCAAAAAACATAACAATTACAAATTATCATAAATAATTCGTAGTCCAGACGTCTTTAGGAGAATCTACTCTGGGTAAACTTTTAAACAAAACAAATCAAGTTTGCAACCAGAGGACCCACTGTGAAACCAAGATAAAGATTGGAGAAACAGGTGACACCCCACAAACCAACAGAAGCAAAACACTAGCCAACCATCACTTATCCTCACAGAAAAAAAATGATGTGGTTGACGTGTTTTCGTATTAACAAACAAACTAATATATTTCTTAAATTTTTTCAGAATCACAAATATATCCAGACATGAACGAAACAACAAAAGACGAGGAAGCAGAGTGCTCTACAACACCAAATAAGTAACGAACCTGTGAAACCAGACCTTCTTACACATGAAGGCAGATCTCATTATTATATAATTAACAAATAAGCAGTACCTCAAAACAAAGTGTAAAACATTGTGATAATAAACAAATAAGCAGTACCTCAAAACAAAGTGAGAAACATTGTGATAATAAACGTTCCTATACCATTGAACAAATGCACATAATTACTTGTTAAACTTTATAGTTCCTAAAACATAAACATATTCTTAAATGTTATCGTCTTTAACACATAATAAATAAATAATAATATTTCATAAATGTCTCTTTATTTTGTAGTATATCAACAAACACACAAACCTCTCTTCAATCAGACAATTCAGTACATACATAACAAACACTAACAAACACTTAAAAAAAAATAAAAAAAAATAAAAAAAAATAAATTCATTTTTCTATTTTATTTCTTTTTTATATACAGATAATACATAAACAAACAGACGAAAACTCCACATTGACTTATACATGGAAGGTAGACTGGGAAAGGCTTAGACTTCCTCCCCGAGTATTGTGGAGGACGGAGTTGTACACGATTCGATATTGATAATTGTCGTTCTGCACTCCACCTGCACTCGCTCACTAACACTTAGCGCAATTACTCTCGATAGCGCGTACTAACAATATTCAGGTTGTGTGAACAAACACGAATTTTTTCATTCGTTCAACCGAGAACGCTGAAACTCATTTCCCACGCAAACTTTAATCTCGTAATGGAGGGAGATCGTTCATCTTCCTCAAACTTGTAATTTGTACTTTAAATCATTGCATTATAGTATCTCTAACTAACTTGTTTCTTTCCTTGGATTTCAACCTCACTTCATGGTAGGCAGAGCTGCGATTCCTGAACAGTTAGTACAGAGCGATACTTAATCTTTCATTTTAATTTTTTTTGCTATAGTATCCAAAAGTTTAAGGAACTATAAGCTTTTATTTTCGTTAAAAGTTAATTTTTTACAAAGTATATTTTAATTCATGAGTTGTTAACTCAGTGAATTTTTTTTTCGTTTAATTTTTCGAAAAGTTCATCGAAAATTATTCGAGGTTAATTTGAATTACATTGGCGCCAAAATAATTTAACCCCATTTTAATCATCTTCCGAAAAATACTGGATCGTCTTTTTGCAGGTAAGGTGAAACAAAAAGGATTTTCGCTGTGGGATTGCAGATTACTTCGGACCTGGATCGTCTGTTACAGCAAAGTGAATCATCAAAAAAGTTCAAAAATCAGAGATTGCTGTTACGTCGAACTCAACTATCGTGATCTTCAAACGCCATCATCCACTAAAAATCATCATTGAAACTTCGTCGATCAAGTGCTGCTGATTCAACCGTTTCGTATGCTGCCAAGACTGAAATTTTCTGAAGACGACCTGAGATTGATCCAAGTACTGACTCACGGGAAAACGCCTATTACTCACGAACTCAACTGGGAAATATTCAACGGAATTCCGCAGATTACGGGTAATGTAATTTTCGATACTTTCAAGTTATATATTTCATTTACTAATGCGGAAAACGATGGGATATATTCAGTGATTTTGTGGGATATTGAGCAAAATTAGTAATATAAATTTTTTTACTTTAAGAATTTTTTTACCTTCAATTTCCAAAACGCTTAATTTCAAAAACCCCCTTTAGTTCGGTAAAAATCAAGTGAAATTTCACAGGACAATTAAGCTTAAAAATAAGTTTGAATAAAGCAGGTTACGAATGATAAGGTTTTGGAAACAAATTGCTAATTGCGCATCAAACTGTGAAGGAACAATAAAAATTAAAGAAAAAGATTATAAAAAATTATTAAATACTTTTGAATACGAAAAAATAACAGACGTAAGAATTAACTTAATTGAATTTCCATTCTGGAAAACATTTTTGGGAGAAATAGTTTTAGAAACCTTCTCAGTAAAACACAAACACAGACAACACGGACAAGTTCGTTAAGAGTAATAACGAACGACGTCATTCGGCTAATTGTGAGGAACGTGCACACAACACGTTCTTTTATAAATGATCTCACTATAACTGTCGCGAAAAAATAACGCGCTCCCGAAACTGCCCATGTGTCGTCTCCATCATATAATTATATTATATGCTTGAAGGGTGAAACCAAGGAATATGGAATATTTTGGGTGTCATTAGAGTTGACAATTTAAATTTTAAACAAACTGACGCGCTCGTATAGCTTTGTAGGCATACGAAAAAATTGATCATAATATTCATTTTTTTGATAAAGATAATTGTTAAGCAGTCAAAATTCAGATGAAACCGAATACCGAAATGAAACAACTCGAAACAACCGTAGAACACTCAACACTTCGAATTTCATCCAATTTTCTACTCAATTTTGACATTTGAGTTTTGACTAAAGAATTAATTTTAATTAAAGGCTCGCTCTTGCGTTGCTCGTAGCTCGTAACATTTGGATTGTTAAAAAGCCTAAATTGCTTACCGTTTTTAAACTTCCGTAGTGTATAATACGTTCTTCTTTCGTTATTTAACTCATTTCTTTTACAACTGTCTGGAAGTTTGTACATTCTTTGAGTGTTATGAATAAGTGTCGAGATAATCCGGTAAATAGAAAACACATTCATACCTCTCCGAAACTAAAAATTAAAAGAGAATGTTGCTGTATCAAGGAGTACAATCAACTCAAGAATAACTTGAAAGAACTTCAGACCGTTACTCAAACTTGTATGGATAAGCAACCGAAATCCTGTAAATCGAAGATTACTAATTCAGAAAAACTTACAAGTGATAACATTACAAAGCCCAGACGAGGTACAACTAAAACCTGGTTCGATGTGTTACGAGAAAGTCCTAAGAAGGAAACGAAAAAGAAGGTACCAGCTGATATCCTTGATGAAAAACATCCGAGATTTACCTGTCATTCAGAGTTATTTAAAAATATAGATCGTAAGGGTTTATCTTTACTACTGGGTAAGTGAATTGTGAATGTAGACGGTCGATATTTCAGTTTTGTACAGGATAATTAACATTTTTGTTTCAGACGATGAAAAATTTCTGAAAAAATTGATTGAAATGAACGATCTCATTCAATCTCAATGTTCCAATAGACAAAAAAATTTACGAAGTTATGGAGATACCTCCATTACTGATGATGATAAATTCAAATCTTATCTGGGAATAAAACTACAAGAAACGTAAGAAATTTCTAAATAATTAGTTTTTTGAGTTTTTCGAGAACAATAATTCTTGTGATTGGTTTAAGCACCCAAGAACAGAGAGAAAAACAAGATCTTCAAGCAAAAGCTCTGGTCAAGTTATTAGAGAATATGCAGTCTGTTTCTGAAAGTAGTGTTGTTCAACGAGAGACATTGGAGAATCTCACCCAGCTTGTGATTCAACTTCGAGAAGAGAATAAAGTAGGATCAAATCTATCGAAAATTTTGTAATTTGTTAATGTTGATTGCTCACCCCGAATATAATTTTTTTTCCATAGATGCTAAACAATTTGAAAGAAGTTCGAATAGATTTGGAATCTAGATTATCTAGTCTCTGCGCGGAGAACGTTTTTCTGAAAAAGCAACTTCATTCCACTGAAGAAGAACGAGATAAAGCTAACCATCTCTTGAACATGAAGGAAAAAGAAATAGCAATGCTCAAAAAACATATCACGTTAGTATTACGTTTATGTATTTATAATATTATAACCGATGTTCATTTCTGAACTGTTTCTTCAATGAATGCGCTCGGTATTCTTCACAGAGTCGTTAAAGGAAAAATTGCCTGCAAAATAGACTCTGGAATTAGATACGATTTGGACAACGCATCTCCTGAACTCAACTACTTAGAAGATACTCTAGCTAGTGTGTCATCGAATAACCACAGTTTCGAAGCATTAATCAGACCCGCTTCTTCATCACCCACAGAGGAAATCGTTCAAAAATGGAAAAATAGAAGTTTAGTTGACCGACCGGAAGAGGATAGCGGCATACAATCAAATCCGCAAGAAAATTGCGATTCACCGAACGATTTATCACCAATCATAAGCCAACGTAAAGTGCTGTCGGATTTAAAAAACAATGTCAGAAGAACCGTAGAAGAATTGCAGTCAGATATGAAATTGAACGACGTTTCCTTAAATCTGAGTGATGCCACTTACAAACTGAGCTCGTCTTCAGTATTGTAGCAATAATTTATCTTTCACCAGTAGCCTAACGACGTTGTACATAATGATTCTTCCGTAATTCCCTATTTCTCAATTTTTTTTTTGTGATATTGATGTTTATGTATTTAATTTTTTCGAAATAAAATATTTGATTATTACCTCGAATTCGTCTCTGCGCATAATTCACACGTCTAACTCCATTCTTTCACATTTTTTGGAAAATAAGTTATTCTTAGTAATTAAAATAATCTAGAATAAGTTTACTGTTGACAACGAAAAGAGACTAGAATAAAAAATTCAATCTTCACTACAGAAATAACAAACAGAACAAAAAGAGGTTTTTATTTACTAAAAAAGTATTGCATACAGAAGGTTCGTGGGCTACGAATTATACTTGCTTAAAAGATTTTCAACGGGTGCGATTTCATCTATCAAATTTTGCACTGGGCCGAATAAATCTGTATTCATTTCACCAAAAACATCAGTTTGAGATTTCTACAGAAATGAAAGTTAATCAATGTGAATTTACACAACGAAAACGAAATAATAATTATTAAAACACTAAATTTTACTTTAATTTTGGATAGAATGCTCTTCATCACTAATTTGGCCGAATTTAAATGCTGAGCGGCTTGTTGATCTGATACATACTTGGAGCATTGTTTTTGAGCTGATGACACACGCAAGTTTCATTAATAATGCTAAAAACTAACGACGAAAGCGGTATATAGTATTGTTGCAATACCTTCAGCTAATTCGAGACATAATTTTATCATATCTTTACATCTATCGACATACATTTCCCAATTAGTTTCACTAGCGATAATCCGTTGAGCTTTTTGTAGATACTGTGCGATTTTTTGATGCTTCTCAGCATCTCCTTCTTCGGATAAGCGCGTGAGAGAAGCATACAGTATCCATAAGTCAGCATCGTTAAACACCTGAATTCAAAAATTACATTTCGTGAAAGTCAGTCGAAAAGTCCTGGAAAAATCTGATTCAAGAATGAAAGAAAAATCATGTCGGGAATAATAAAAGTACCTTTTAATATTTTACTATATAGGTGAATGAAAACTGCAACTTTATGATTGAGATTGATGGTGAAAAATCAAGGTTTTATCGATGAGACTTCACAACAGACAAAAAAATAACCAAATGGGGAAAATAATTATTTGTTTCCCTGTTTGAGCATGACTATCTTCACGTTGTTCAAATAACAGTGATGAGCCAATGAGGAAATTCTAAAACTGGTACATATTGATAGTGTTATGACTTTCTTCTTATTCACTTTTTTGTTTTTTGGAATTGGTATGACATATTGGTACCAAATATTTTTCTGGCAAGGCTATTATATAATTTATAAAACTAAAATAACTAAAATAATTCAATAATTAATGATTCAAAATATTTTTTCATTCACCTATGTAGTAAAATACTTTATTATATAGAGTCGAAAAGTAAGCGATTTCCACTCATATGCGATTGCAGCACTCGCCTTTGGCTCGTGCCACAACTTCCCAACTCATTCTGTAACTTTGCAACTTGTCAGCAATTGCTTACTTTCCTCCTTTGTATAGTAATTTACTATTATTAAAACTTTAATTTACCTAAAACTTTTTCATGAACATTGGATCTTCATTAGGGGCATAGACATATTTCCCAAATAGCCCAGGAGAATTAGGGAGAAAATAAGGGTAAGAAGGTATTATTTTCTATAAGAGGTTTTATTGCTGGAATATTTTTGGAAGGTTTTTCTTCAAGTACGTCGTAAAAAATCTCTAGCCTAACTACACATGATTATGCGACAGTTGGGAAAATCGACATTTTTGGTTTTTTCATTTTGCTCGAAACTAAGTAGAGTAGCGAAGGAAACAGCTTCGTAAATATTTTTTATAAAACTTTCTACAAAAATGTTCTCACTAAAATTTACCTTAATGTCATAGTTAATATAATACAGGCCCACAAAAGTTGCGTAAGTTCTGTTAGTGTATTAACAAAATTGTGAAATTTGAGAATACGAGTATTTGAGAACAGAGATCATCAAACTTTTGCTGGCATGATGTAGCATCTCAACTATGACACTGAGATAAATTTTGGTCGGATTTTTGTTTTGTAGAAAATTTTATAGAAATAATTTTTGTATTGTGATATTTTCCAAGTATAACGCAACCCGTTTTGAGTAAAATGAAAAAAACTAAATAGTTACGAACTACGTTAACATTTATGGAAGCAAGTAGGGTTGGGCTCGGTATTTTTTACTACAGTTACTAAGATGAACACAGCCAACAGATTCTAGCAATAAAACTTTTTATATAAATGAATTAGTTCAAAAATGTTATTAATTTTTACTGGGCTCGAAAAAATTTTCCAATCATTTTTCGGCGATAGTTTCACAATATCAATATTCTTTCGGCCACAGTCTCAATATTTCTTACGTAAATTAAAGAAAATTCGAACTTTTATACCAGTGATGTTAATCTTCCGAATAATTTAAGTGCATGCTTCGTCAAAGCGGCGACATCACCGTCCACAGAATTACAGGATAGAGCTTTTACTAAAATTCTCAGTATTTGGAGATCGACGTGTTTTCCTTTAATGTCAAGAATTCTATGGTAACTTCGAATAACCTGAAATGAATAAAAACGGTTGGTATAAGTAAACCGTTTTCAGACACGTTTTTCTTTACCATCGGCGATTTTAAATGAAACTTATGAAATTCGATTTTTCGGACAAGAAACTATGTCGTAAAGAGACCAAACGTGTAAAACAGATACTATTCTCATCTCACGTATTCCCGCTACTCTACTTGATTAATGTACCATAGTAAAATAGATTTGTCAATCACTGTTGTAGAAAGGCAAATTGCAAACTATGGTTAAGAAACTTAAGAAAATAACAAATAGAAATAACCACTCCACCTCATGAAAATCTGAGCAGTCTGTGCTCACAACCATCAAATTATCCCATACTTTCCAATTGTCAAAATTACATTTTACAGCCTCTTGTAATGCTCTCCACGCACGATCTTTTTGTCCCAGTTTGATATACGCTTTAGCCAAGTTATTCCACGCTTCAAAACTCTACAGAAATAAAATTTTGATTACATAGAAACACGATAAAATAAGAGGAACACCATAATAAAACACATACATCAGGTTCTAAGGAACAATATCGCCGGAATGCGGATGCGCTTAATTCCCATTTCTCCAGAGTAAGAGCTGCGTAGCCTAAATTAAACCACAAAGAAACTTGCAATGTATTGAGCTCTAACGATTTTTCTAGATGTGTAATACTCTCTTCATACTGCAAATTAAATAATGAAATACTCAGTTTCGATAGATAAGGTGTTGATTTATATTTACAGGCGAAAAGCTGCTCTCACTTGCTTCCGTGCAAAATAATACAATGCCCAGTGTTTTTGAGCTTTACTACTTTTACAGTTCGATAATTCCCAGGCTTTCTGATAACAAGTTTCATCATCTGTAGCATCCCCGAGCAAACACCACAGCGGAACAGTTTCTTGTTTGGCCATTTCCTGACGAATGACTTCGGCAGCCTGGTTAAAGAAACAAATTCGAATTACCGAATCACGGCTCGGATGCACGAAGTTCGAAAAGAAGTCCCACCTTGTGTCTTAATTTCAAATGGTTATAACAAGCGACTATTTCCTCCCACATTTGTAATTGTAGGTAAATATCCAGCGCCGATTGAATCGCTCCAACTTCTACTAATAACTTGGCCAAATTCGCTTCGAACTTCCATTTAGGCGGCGTAAATGAACAGAATATGAATGGTAAACGTTGAAGCAGCGGCGGATTAGGTGATTCTACCTCAGTAATCAGAGACTGTAATCAAAATAAGACTAAATAAATTTCTGCATATGATACGTAATCATTTTCCTTAACTGACTTACTTGAATTTGACAAATAGATCTTTCAACAGTGCGAGATGATTCAGCCTCGAGGAGAGAGCGAAATAACAGAGCTGTTAGTTGAAAACTCCATACTTTTGGATCCGACAGTAAATACTAAAACAACGCAAACAGGAATGAAATGTAAGTGCAAAAACATTTACAATTTAAGACTTATAAACTTACTGTGAGATAGGGTGACAATTCTTCGACTTGTAATCTATCTTTGGGTTGGATTTTTTTCGTTAAAGCACTGAAATCATAAATATTTAACTAAAAAAAAGAGAAAACTTTTTCATGCGCGGTAAATATAATAAATTTATTACAAAATCGCTAGAACAGCAGCTTGTTGAATTTCATCAAGAGAATCATTTTTACACTCCTCAGTAAAATGGATTTGCGGCAATCGAACTTCATCATCTAATTTTTGATCCTAAAAATTCATGAAAAAAAGCGAATAAATAGCCAGACAAATTTTGTTTTTCACAAAGATGAAAGAATCATATACTTTGGGAAAACTAGAACAAGGATAGTTGAAACTCTTTGCAGACAAACCATTTCCAGCATTGACGTTGAGAGTTAACTGAGCGATTTCACGTTGCTGAAATTTAGTACGTTTACCCAATTTTCCTGATTAAAAAATGAAATATTCAATAGTAATTTTCTGAGAATCAAGAGAACATGATAAGAATTAGTTAATTAATAGTTAACTAACCAATAAGATTGGCTTCTAATTGTAAATCTTTTAAAAGACTGTCGATTAATGATTGCGCTTTAGAAACTTCAGAATATAGCAGTAAATGAATTTGAATCTTTTCCAACTGGAACAATAAATTCAATTTTGGATCACAGAATAAAGTAACCTCTTCATCCAATTTTTCTAACAGCGTTATCAATTGCTCGTGGATGGATGGCGATGGGTCAGACAACAGTAACTGATGAATGTAGAGACTTCTGAGCATCCACCAATTTTTGGTCTAAAAAAAGCAAAAATGAATGAATGAAACAAGTGAGGTACCTAGGCGAAAGAAACTGATAAACTGATAGCAAATGAATACTTACAATCGAAGTGGGGCACCATCGAAATACTAATTTTGACAAAAGTAAGAGAATTGGTTCGCGAGTGCTAAAGGAAATTGAATCATCATTACCACTTAAAAAAGAAATTATATTCGCATTCACTTCTTCTAGGACGTTACTCGAGTCAGAAGTGTAACTGTAGCTGAGAAATTTTTCAAGGGTAGAGGCATTTCTAAAATTTAAATACAATAAATCACATATTTAAGTTGAAAAATTGGAAGCGAAATGTAAGATTAAAGTTAACCTTACGTCGACAACTCATTTGGACCAGTCCAGTTAAGTTGAATGAAATAATATAAACTTGAGATTCCAAAAAGAAGAATATCGTATTCACTCAAGCTGAAAATAAACGAGCGTTCGTAATCGCAAAACTGAATTGAAATGGTTGCGAAAAATAATCCAATCTGAATTTCAGCATACTTATAATTAGCGCAGATTTCCACAAAAAAATCTTCAATAGACGATTCCACAAACTCGGAAAAATTAGCTGCATTGCAGGCATTAACAAGAAACACTGAGTGCTGGTGGAATGTACTGACGAAGAAAGATGATACCACATCAGAGAATTTGCCGGAAAACAAAAGTTTAGAATAATTTTCCGAACCTAAATAAAATAACAATATCATAAATAGAGTTAGAAGCAAACTATAGAAATTTGCATACAAAAAATCGACGAAGAGTTATTAAGCAAGAAATTAGAAGAATAATGTACCTACCCGACACTGGAATGCAAGGAAATAATAATAAATTCTTTTCCAAGATAGGCATAGACATTTTCACCATTATTTAAACATTGAAGCAGACAGGAACATTCACTATACTAGGACTATATTAATAACATATCAATTGTAGAAGATGATTTCGGGATAAAATTGAGTCTGAATTCTTACAAGGTACTACGGTAGAAGGGTAGAACAATTGAAAATGTTGAAGCACACACGATTTACGGATGTTTGAAGTTTTGATTGAAGCGATTGAAGATTTGAATTTTCAAGCCGTTTGTGTTGGAGCTTCCTTGAATTGAAAATAAGCAAGAAGACGAGAAGAAAAGAAATAGCTATATAATGATAAATAAGGACGGGCGCTACATACGACAGATAAGGGAACCTCTTCGAAGATATATATATGATGGAGATGACATGTTGCTGTTTTACAATGGGATTGACAAAGGGATTGACTGTCGTTAACTTTGACTATATAGCTTATGGACTGCTAGAACTGATAAGAAATACATAGGGTTAAATGGAAGACCGCTGAAGCCACTGTTAACAGGCGTTCTTTTTACAAAAAACGACCTTTGGTGATAAGTGATAGTGATTCCAAATTTCCAATTCTGGCTAGAAAAAAATTAATTTTTATATTTTGTTAATTTAGTAATTAAAATTATATTTATAGATAATTAATTTTATTATTATTCTACTTTGCCATTGACATATGATAAAATGGCATTATTTGTAAGTTTATAGAATAATTAATGACATAAATATGTAATACTTTACTAGAACTTCATTCCACTGATACTTTAAGTGCATCAAAACTTGACTTAACAGAAGAGATGAGTATATATCCACTATCTAATGGTCTAGAAGCATCTAATGGCAATAGCTTACCGACAGATTTGTTGCAATCTCTTAATGATTTTGAAGAAGCTTGTAATAAATTGGATTTTGTAGGTGTAATTGGTGCATCCTCATAAACTATTCCTACATATAGTTAACTGTATAGTATAGTATTAAGATAAGAATAAGGAAATTATTAATATTTTCCTTATTCTACCTGTATATAAGTACGTAATTTTTTGATTAGTTTTCCATCGACAGTAATAACATTTAATCCCATTTGCATTAAAACGTTCTGTATATAAAAAAAGTAAGAATTACGGAACGAAATAATTAGGTCTAAATATAAAATACACGATATTCTACCTGATACAAATTCAATTTTCACACAAAGTACCTTTTTCAAAAAGTAACACCAGCAGTGTTGAGCTTCAAGATTTTATCAGTTCCAGCAGTCCATAAGCTATATAGTCAAAGGTCGTTAACGTCTACATAAAGCAGGTACACACTGGCAAACAAATTACCCCATATCAATCGACATAAACCAATCAGAATGATCAGATTCTCCGGAATGAGGTAATTTGTATGCAAGTGCTTATAAACAAACGCAGGAGGCGATTTTTTCTTCCAATCAGATTTTTAGAAAGCAAAATGCTTGGTGTCGGTAGCGCTATCCATAGATTCAACACCAAAACCATTATTAGCTCTGTTTGATAGGATTACACTAACTTACACCAGCCTACACCAGGAGACCTATTATGAAACTTTTATCACGTTAACACTGCTGTGATAAAGTGTTAAAATTCCTATCACTGTATTATGAAAAAATGATAACGTGGTAAAATGAAAAAGAGGTGGGTTAAAGTGATAAAGTTAACGCCACCTTCCAAGCAGGCGTTAAGGTGGTAAAGTGATATTTGGTAGATTTTGTTCAAAGTTTTTCAAAGAGTTGTAAAATATTTTTGATTGATTTTAAGTGAAAAGTTTGAATTATATTATTTAAAGCTTAAAATGGAAGAGGAAAAGTAAGTATTTAATTGAAAATATGTATGTAACTTGTTGCTGATATAAATAACATATTATTTCCAATATCTCTGTAATATTTACAGACATGTGAGAGGTAAGAGAGTGACCACAGAGCAAAAAGAATACCTTGCAGAGTTCTGTCATCATTGTGTTTTCACTTAGTTTCATAATACCATTTTCAGGACTTTTTTTTAACGCGCTATCCCATTATCCTTTTATCACCTTATCCCTAGAGTATTAACGTGATAAAAGTTTCATAATAGGTCTTCAGTAGGTGTATTCCACAAATATTCCAATAAAACTTGGCGTAAAGTCATATAACATTCTGAAATTTGTGGAATTGCCCTCCTGGTGTAGGTTGGTGTAAGTTGGTGTAATCCTATCAAACAGAGCTAATATGTCGTCTCCATCATATATATATCCTCGAAAGGGTATCTGAGGGCTTATTCCTGAACTACTTACTTGGCTAATGTGGCGTAGCACAATCTAGGCGCATCCGGCTTACATCTCTGAGTTAAAGAAAGGGTATTCTGTAAAATCTTAACTTCCGTTATCACTTCACTCAACTTCACTAACTTCACAAGACTTGAAGTAGATCGGATTGATTAATGATTATATTCACAGATCTGTATTTTACTTTTCTTCGATTCCCTTCTAAAATTTTATAAAAATCAAGTTAGTTATCGTAAGTAATTACAAAGTCACTGTTTGTTGTGGACAGCTGAAATTTCACCAACTTATAGATATATGTATGCTCAAGATTTTGTGAAAGTGATATCACTGAAACTCCCTAGCTGAATTATTCATATCATTTGAATCATATTATTTTAAAACGTACTTTAAGTGATATCTTGAAAACAAAACGTATCATTGACCTGTAATTTTGATGAGACATCACAGTATATTTGCTGAAAATTCTGAGAAAATTTAGATGAATTCCAACATTTGGTGCTCCTGATATTATTAGAATTCTGTTTAGATTTTGTTATTTAAATCATTTGAAATCATGAATTCAATCTGATTTGGAAATAGCAATAGGTAGATTATAATGTTTTAAGTTTTAATCACAATCATTCATTACCAATTTTGATCATATCCCCAAGAAAATTATATTAACAGACAAAAATAATAATCGACTGAAATTAATTTTTCATTATGATTTGGAAAAGTACGTATTATTTACCTTAGGTGCCTCTTATCATTAGTAATATATTATTTTTTAAACAATCTTCTCTTATGCTGAGTAAGACAGCAAATATATGTCGCAACAGGCGTAGGCAATGCCTGGATACGCACACAATGCCTGATGAGTAAGTAGGGAATATCACATGTAAGTCCTGTATGCACAGATATGCCATGTGCATAGTTATGGAATAAGCATCCTGAATCCGACAAGCACACTGCGAGCACATAGCTAAATATTGGAATAATTAATTAGTGAACTCTACATAATGTGAACTCATATAAATAATATAACACACAGAGTGAATACAGGACATCACAAAGAATGAAGAGGGTGTACTAGTAGAGATGAGTGTTGATTGAAACAAGGATTTAATTAAAAAATGAAAGAATAACATGAATTCCAGACAACACAAATTTCATTGCAACAGCCATTACTAGCATTTCAGAATGAACAAAATATAAGTACAAAAACATTTGGTGAAACCTTCAACCATATACTAGATAGACTGGCTATGGCAATGGAAATTGAAGCACACATAAATGACGTCACAATGTGGTAAATGCATGTTAAATCCCATAAGGTTTTTTGTAGAAAAAAAATCAAGAAATTTGTTTTTTTTCTGAAATGAATTTTTCAATAGAAAAAAAAAAAAGAAATGATTATGTACAATGTTTAAAAAAAAAAAAAACTCCAACCTAGCTAAAATCAACTTCAAAAACCTGGAAATAACAACAGTATAACCTGGGTAAAACAACTTATTTTCACAATGTGACATCACACTCCATATTTATCACTGCTTCAATGGGAAGCATTGTACAGGGCCAGTCTATCTAGTATATGGTCAAAGGGTGAAATGACCAAACAAGCTGCATATAATAATAAAAAATCACAGACAAATAACAGAATGACTAATCATGATGTCTTGCATCTAAATTATATAAAATGAGTAAGTTTACTAAACAACGGCGTTTAAAAACAACAATGAGAGAGGACCATCATATACAGGTGGAATATGATTCCCACACTACCTTAGAATGGTAATATAAACATTTGGATATTTACATAACCTGTACAATAAATAAACATGCGTCATTTTGTGTCACCCCATTGGTGATACTGATCATATTGATTGTAACATTTCTCACTCTGTTTCACTGGACATTACATTTGTACATTCAGTCACGTATGTGATGTCTTCATCGAAATATATAATGAGTTTTTAACTGTGTTTCTGTGCATACCAATTTCATCCTCCACTCTACAAAAAACGACACATGAGGCCTGTTCTATTCAAGTCTTTATTGAATATTTACATGCGTCTGGTGTAAGGAAGTTTTTCCTGCAGGTGTACATGTTATGATGTCATATTTGAAATTCAGTCGGAATTAGATCATCAAAAATTTGTCTGTTTATTATTGAATACATGAAATTATAACAATACTTTTCAAATTGGTTTGTGGCATAATGGATAAGAAAGTGTGCTGGCATGCTACAGGTTATGGGTTCAAATCCTATGTATTCTCTTGAATTTTTTTTTTCTATTACTTTTTGATGTGAGGTGTACAGAACGAGGATCGAAAGAACTTGAGACTTTTTACTTTAACGGCATTTTATTACGGACTGAAATATATTTTACAAACGAAATATGAAATGGCGAAGCAACAGTGTGAAGAAATAGTAACTATCAACGGATCAAATTGTATGAAGACTTTAAATGACTGTAGACATCGAACAAGGACTAGACACACACATTACGAACACATAAATAAAACACTAAATATTCACTTTTCACGAACTTTTATTTCCACATAAAGATGGTGGTGTTGTTGTTTCATCAACGTTTGATGAGCGACAAGAGGAACACAAAATATATTATCACAGTTGGGTTTCAAACACAAAATCACAGATTACAAATAATCCAAAAAACAGTGTTACCACAACAAATGTTATGTGAGAATAATAATCTAATGTATAATATAATTTGCTATCATTCTCACACGTCTCCTCAAATTATAATTATACAATATGTCTATAGAAAACAAATTACTAGACTAATAAAACAAGAAATTGGTCATTAAACAAAAATGACATTAGTCAACAAAAACAGAAATTACAACATAAAAATATTTCAGACATATATGGTAAACAAGAACAAAAAGTTACAACAATTTCAACATTTCACAAAATTTGGTAAATTGAGGCCTCTGGCAGCCCTTCGTGAAAACATCTCCCAACTGTTGCAAAGTTGGTATGTATGAATATTTAAATTTTACATTTACATGATCGCATAGAAAACGGTATTTTATGCGAGTATTCCATTTACCAGAATGCAGAAGTGCTTAACAACTCTGATTATCTTCGTAAATCGTGGCTCTGTCATTTATTTGAATGCAAAAATCAGTTAACAAATATTTAAACCAAATAGATTCAGTAGTGGCGTTGCATATGGCCATAAGCTCACTCTCAGTGCTAGATAACTCTACAGTGGGCTGCTTTTTACTGGACCAGGACACCAGCGAGCCATAGACAAAGACACAATATCCAGAGATTGACCGTCTTGTAGTCACACAATTACCACAATCGGCATCAGAATATGTTTCTAGAATATTATTATTATTAATGTGTTTATTTGTGAATGTTAATTTCTTATCTTTTGTGGTTACTAAATATTTAAGAACCTGTAGTAAATACTTAAAATGTTCATCAGTAGCATAACTGGAAAATTGGCTAAAATACGATATTGCGAAGCAAATATCGGGCCGTGATCCTAGCATTAGGTACATTAGACATCCCACGAGCTGTTGGTAGTCACTATTCAGTACACTATCACACGCATTGAGATCCCTGTCCAATTGGAGTTTGGGGTCAATAGGTGTGTAGGTAGGTGCACAATTTTCAACACCAAAACACCTAGCAACAGTCTCAATGAGATTCCTCTGCTCAATCTCCAGAATGCCTCCATCACGATTGTGATTAATATTTAATCCTAGATATTTATTAATTTTTCCTAGGTCTTTACATTTAAATCTTTTATTAATTTCCCTTTTAAAATATGTGATTAGTGTTTGATTATTAGAGCTTATTATGACATCATCAATGTATGTGAGTAAATATACTATAGAATTATTATTTTTATCTGTGAATATATATAAACCATCATCAGCCTTACTTTGTACGAAACCAAGAGAAACAAGGAATTCATTGAACAATCTGTTCCACACCTTAGGCGACTGCTTCAGACCATAAATCGACCTATTTAATTTTAATACATTATTGTGTTTATTTATTTGTGTTTCTATGCCTTCTGGTATCTCAAGATATACATCCTCAGACAGAATACCATTTAGAAAGGCACTACATATATCTATTTGTTCAATATAAAATTTTAATTTGTTGCTAACTGCCAACAGTGTCCTAACAGTTGAAAGTTTCGCCACTAGCACATAAACTTCATCAAAGTTATATCCTTTCTTCTGCTGACACCCTCTGGCAACTAGTCTGGCCTTATACAGGACTTTATTATTATTATCATATTTTTTATTGAATATCCAGCGACATGTGATGGTGGGGGCACTCTTTGGATGTTTGGTCACCCACCAAGTCTGATTGGAATCCAGAGCTTTAATTTCATCTAAAATAGCTTCTTTCCACATCATACTGTCAGGTGCAACTATCCCCTCCTCAAACGTCAAAGAGATGCCGTCCTCAGCAACATATATATAATTTGCTGTACCATCACGTCCAGTCGCCTCCTGTGGCAAACAATCCAAGTTCAAGTCACCATCTACTTCAATATTCTCCAAGTTTGATTCTGTAACTTCTTTAAAAATATCATCATCTTTTTTGTATTTATTACTATTATTATTCCCTATTTTATTTTCAAAGAACTCAACATCTCGTGACAAACGTACTTCTTTTGCATTTGTGTCTAATAATTTATATCCACAGGGTGAATACCCTACCATAACCAACTTCTCACTTTTGTTTTTAAATTTATTAGAATCATGTTTGAATGACAACATATATGCGTCGCATCCAAACGTTTTCAATTTTGTATAATCATATTCTTCATTAAACCACCTCTCAAAGGGGACAAAATCCTTATTTGTGGGACATCTATTCACTATATAGGCAGAGTACAATATGGCTTCTGACCAATAGATCTTATCAAGACAACTCTCGAATAACATTGTCCTTGCCCTTTCACAGAGTGTCCTGTTCATCCTCTCAGCTTTCCCATTCTATTGGGGACAGCCACCAACTGTATGTTCGAAAATTATTCCCTTCTCAGCACAATATGACTGGAAGGTTGTATTTGTGTATTCTGTGCCACGATCACAGCGGAGTCTTTTCACATTATATCCAAATTTATTTGAGACCATTTCGTGATATTCCCTAAATTTTGTGAACACTTCCATTTTACTCGTCAGTAGGTACACAACAAAAATTGGAATAATCATCTATAAATGTCATGAAATATTTCACTCCTTTATATGAAGGAGGATTTATCGGACCACAGAGATCAGTATGCACCAATTCCAGAGGCTTTTTAGTTTTTCTTTCATGCCTCAGGAACGGTTTTTGTCTCTGTTTCCACATAACACAGGGTTCACACAACAATCTGCGATTGGTATCACCTTTCAGTATTAACCCTCTGTTTGACAACAATTTGATATCATTACCATTCAAATGAGCAAGACGTCTGTGCCACACAGTCAGTGGACTTGAGTCATCCTCCAACGTTAGATTGCACAATTGACTTGGTATTTTTAAAAAATCAATCGTGTATAAATCTAAATCCACACTGATTCCAGTAGTCACGATATTACCACTACTACGTTGGATGATCTCAACAGATTCCTCTCTGAAAAGAGTATCAAACCCGTACTTGCTCATTCGTTTTATGGAAAGCAGATTTTGTGGCAGCTCCCGTAAACTGTTGGGGGCTTGGGCCATTGAAATTCATCGTCGATATCATCAAAACTTAAATGGTTAAGATTTGAATGTAACATCATTGAATATTTAACACGAAAATTGGATTTATCATTTGTTTTATTTTGGGAGTTCGTGTTAGTGGAATTTTGGGATTTTGAGCTACTGTTCTGATTAGGGGGTTGAGGAGTGTTACTAGTGGTTGATGTTTCATTAGGGCATGTCCTGGACATGTGTCCTTTTTGTTACATCTGAAACATGTAACATCCATTTGGGAAATGTTATCTTTAGAAGGATAACTATTTGGTTTGGTTTGATTATTTTTGTGATCGTTAAGATAACTAGTTGTATTATAATTCGAGTTTGTGTTATTGGAATTATTATTATTTCTGAAATTTCAAAAATTTCTTTTATTATTCATCGGTTGGTATGATGATTTGGGCTGATCAAACCCGGGAAACGTTTTATTAGAGTATTCAATACGATCACATTTTTCTAGTATCATTTTTATGAGCCTGACTGTAGTTCGTTTTTCTATTTTTAATTGACGAAATTCAGAGAAGACAGTATCAAATTTTTCGGGTAATGACATCATTAATTGATCAATTTCATCTGCTTCTGATAGGGGGTAATTAGCATCACGTAGTTCTTCTACAATAGTTAAAAAATATTCCAAGAATCTACGGATGGTACCTCTCCTAGGATCGAAGCAAAGAGACTGAAATTTTGATTTTAAAACCATGATGTTAGTAGCTGCCTGATTTCTATATCGAGCATCCAAAATTTTGAAAATTTGAGAAACAACATCGCAAGTTTTGACATGATGAAGGATTCTTTTGTCAAGTCTTTCGAAAATGTGGGCTTTTGCCCGTTCCTGAGTTTGAAAGAATTTAAGCCATTTAGACGTAAGGTGTTCTTCAGATGAGGTATAAATATAATTAGATTCACAAGCAGTAGGAAAAATTGTGGAGTGGCAGCCTTTACCAATTAGGGTCCTTATGACAGTTGCACGCCATCCCTCATAGCTATTTCCACGGAAAATGTTCGAAACTCTATCATTATTGTCAGTGTTCATAATTAATAAATTGACTGAACTTAAAAATAAAAAAAAAAAAAAAATTACGGATATCAATCCCCAGCAAATGCTGCAAGAAAAGGATTGCCGTCCCTGTGTTAAGCAAACAGTGTATTTTATGACGATAGTATATTAGTTTGTCCTTGTGTGTTTCTCGAGTGGGTCTACACTGGGCAAGAGACAACACACGTTAAAGTTGCGATTGGACACTTCCCTTAAAAAAAAAAATAAAAAAATAACAAGACTTATAAAACCCAAGATGATTCCTAATAGAATTCAATATTTGAAGTAATAATTAATAATAATGAAATAAATAAAAAAGTGATGGTGAAATGAAGTTAGCTACTTTCAGACCAGGGAATTAGGAAAGAAAAAAAAAAGATTTTGGATAACAGGGGAAAATTTTGATCTAGTTCTGTATTCCAACAAAACAATTAATTCGAAACGAAAGGAAAAAAAAAAAATGAATATTATTAAAGGTGATTTGAAATAATTATGCACCAGATGTATTATAAGAATGAGGTAAAATAATTCTTGAGGTAACGTGAGAAAAAAAAATTCACAATACAGAAAAAAAAATTTGTAAATGGTAGGGAAAAAAAAATCAAAATTAAAAAAAATTAATTTTTGTATATTCGTAATAAATTAATCGCAATTGGGAATTGTGTGATGGAAATAAATTAAAATATTCGAAGTAATTAGAAAGAAGAAAAAAAATTATTATGTATAAATTCGAAAAAAAAATCGTTAAATGGTTAGCGACACAATTGTGCAACAGCAAAAAAATACAAGTTGCAACAAAATGGTGGTTTGAAATTGAAAACTGCGCCAACGTATTTATTCAATGGACGTAGATAAGAGTTTGTAGGTTCGTTGCACTTAACAAAAGGTTAAATGTACAAGTTTGAACGAAAGAACGAAACGAGCCGTGTTTACATCACGAGTTGTACACTCTAGGACAAAAGTGGCTGCAAAATTTTGCAATGAACTTGCCGAAATTTGTACTTATATAAATTTTGAAAAAGGTCAAAATTATTTGAAAATAACGGTATTTTCAAATATACAAGTTAAATTTTGTTTCCGAAAGATTAAATAGTGCAAAAATACAAAATAATATACGAAAAAATATGAAAAAGTTGCGAAAAAATTACGAAAAATATATTTTTTATTACCTGTTTTTAGCAAAACTTTTCATTTAATACCTTTTGACGGTTGATTTTTTTTGATTTTCAGGTTCGCTTTCTGGAATTTACGAAGATGATGCTCTGGACAATGATGGTTGAACTGCGCTTCGGTTGTGGAGGACGTACTTCGGTGACTATTTGAGTTAAATTTTGATGTTTTCGTTGATGCCAAATGATGAACTTTGATTGAGGTGATGAATACCAGTTTTGATGATGATGATTTTGAAGCTTTTACGTTGGTTTCTGATCAATTTCTGATAGCTCAAGGCGATTTATTACCAATTTTATGACTACGACGAATTAGTTCATACACAAGCAGGGCAGACACTAATGACTTTACTAACTTTTGAGCAACACAAGCAGGGCTCTCAAACAGTTGAGTAATCGACAAGTCTTGGAAACTTCGAACACTTGGCCGGATTATACACAAGCAGGGCAAATCCAATTCAGCAAACGACGAAACTCATTGAACATTTACAGCATTCTATTAAAAAAAAAAATTTTCAAAGACAAAAATTATGACTCGAAAAAAAAAATTAATAAGTTGGAACTATGTTACCCAACACAAAAAAAATTACGAAGAATTACTAAAAAACAAATATTCACGAAAAATATTAAAAGTTTGACTTAGAAAAATTCACAGTATAAAAATTTAAATTATTTAAAAAATTTTTTTCAGGTACAAGGATTGTTACCGAGCGATGCTACCATATAGAGGATGAGGACCGGAGATGAAACAAGAAAGAAATATTTAAGCGAAGTTCCGTCCAAGAAGCGAGTGTATTTCATAGAAGATACATAATTTAAGCAAAGTACATTTTAGAGCAATAAACGAATGATAACGGAAATGAACGAATGAGCGGCGGAAGTGGTAGAACAGTGCAGCCGCGAATAGATATAAATAAATTATGTATTTGTTTGATCGTGTGTTCGCAGGAGTGAGAGGGGAGAAGGATTGGTGGTCTCCTTTGACTATATACATACTGGACTGCTAATACTGATAAAAAGATGTGTTCAAAACAAACAGTCGTATCCCTGTTCAAAATGTTAGTTCATTATCAAATTTATTAATACTTATTGTCTTTTTTTTCGACTACGTCTCTTCTTACCACAATTATTGCTTTTAATTACGAATTAAATCGGTAATGTTGTAGTTTTATAAAACTCAGAAGTTCAAAAATTTCAGTTAAATCAATTTAAAATTTGATTTATTGATGCATAAAATAATCTTTTTTGTTGCTGTATGACGAATGTTTTTATCTACTTGCGAAATATTCTTACAAATATGTCTAATTCTAATTTTTACATAGAAATTTGTAATTAATTCGGTTAGATGCGGATCAGGTAGCTCTATGTTTTTAAACAGCAAACCAGTAAACTAACATTTTGAACGGGGATACGGGTGTCTGACTCAACTTCACCGTTGTTCATTAGACTCTGTGTTATTCTTATCAGTATTAGCAGTCCAGTATGTATATAGTCAAAGGTGGTCTCAACAGTTATGTGTATCGATACGTATCGATACATATCGAAATTTTTAACATCACTAGTTTCATTGCCCTGTTGGTATACTTGGTGTAGTATTGAATGACTGTTCGTGCAGTGTGTAAATTATAGTACAATTTTCATAATTCGTATTTTTTCAGTATTTTATTTCATTGGCTAAATTTATTTATAGGTATTAAATATTAATTATTTAATTTACTTATTCGTGTAATCAAAATCACTTGTATGAGACTGAAAAAGACGTTCAAGTTTGTTCATTGTTGCTAGATTTAAGTTATGGAGCATTTGATAAAAAACAATTAAAGAAAATAAGGTTTCTTTCCGACAATGATTCAATCTAAACACAGGTATATAATTTCCTCGACTTATAATTTTATTGGCCTAATTAATGCACGAAGACTGGATTTGCCTGCACTAAAATGAGATTATAATACGTACTATTCTTGATCATTTGGTACTAAGTGAAATCTCCTTAATTTGTGTTTGTTTTATGATTTGTTGGCAATTGGTTTGCGTTGAATATTTTTATGGTTGTTTCTAGCATAGGTAATTCTAATTTAGCTCCTACGACCTATGTTTTCAGAAATAAAACCCAATTTCATTGACAATTTTTACTTTTCTTATTTTCAAAGTGGCAGCTACTGTACTTGAAACGAAGGATTGTTCTGAAATTATTGAAAACTAATGGATCTAAAAGCTTTGTTCTTCTGTATTACAGACGTACAATTGAATTTATAGAATCGCGCAGAAATGATAAATAACTGGGGAGATACACCAATCACTGATATGACAATTCGTCGTAAATTTCTCGGTGTTTGTATTTTAAGTATTGTGTTTGTGTTTTTCCTGAGCACTAGAAGAGGTGAGTAAATTTTTGCTGAAATATTTTAATCCCATTTTAAATCTGAAACCTAAATACTTATTCCTGCTATAATATTTCATTAAAATCCGAATTGTTTCAGACTACGTTGAATATGGGTCAGTCGTTCAAACTTTGATGGACATTCAATCGGAGGTTTGTTTCTTTGAGATTTAATTCCCGAATTAATTATATGTTCATAGTTCTAATAATATCTATTATCGTACCGTATAGCTTAAATCGCAGTATAAGCAGACAGAAGATGCTACGAATCAACTTAAAACATTAAAAGATGTTCTAGACAATTTTAAAGTTAATCTTGAAAGTATTGAAAATGTTGCATCGTGCTGTTTAAATCTTCCCGTCATATACGCTATCACACCGACATATACACGACCAGTTCAGAAAGCTGAGCTTACTAGGTGCTTATTTATAACTATAGTTGTATTAATTGTACCCTTCTCTGAATTGAATTATTTTCTGGACATAATTATGTATCAACTGGGAGTTTTGAATCAATGGCTATTTCCTTAATTTCTGCCTATCATTGTTTTGAAAAGCTAATGTTTTTGTGTTGCTCTTGTTCATTTTTCAGAGTATCTCATACTTTCAGGTTAGTACCAAATTTTCATTGGATTGTTGTTGAAGATAGTGAAAAACCTACGAAGCTTGTCGCAAATTTGTTGAAATCCTCCGCCCTAAATTACACTCATCTTATAGCCCCTACACCTGCATCTTGGAAGCGGAAATTAAGAGTAACGTCGAGATTTTGTTTGGTTTTAGAATTGATTGTTGATGGAACAACTTGAGGCAACGTTGTTGTGAAAAATTTACACCATTATTCCATTTTTGCCTTCAAAACTCACTGTTTCTGGAAAATTATTGATCTAAGCGATGGTAGATTTCAAAGTTCCTCTCTCTTTGCGTTTCAGTTTTATTGTCGAATTAATGCACCTTTCAATCAATCATTATAGTGCTTTGCTTGAAAAGCTGAAGAAAAAGAATTGTCTAATTTACGAAAATTCGATTCCTGGTATAGAAGGCGGATTGAATCTCAAAATTCTTCTGGTGCTGCTTGACAGGCTCACTTAACTTCGAATATTTTTTTGAGTATCTATCTTGAATTTTGTGGGTTTAGTTTCGTATCCTGTTCCTGCATAAAGTTTTATTGTTTTCTTACTGAAAGCAAAGCGAGGAAAACTGTGCCTTGCTCCTCTGAGGGTTGAAGTTTACACAAACTCGCAGTTGTTTTTCCTGAAAAACTTTGAAATGTTTTCCTATAAAGTTGTTTCATCAATGAGACCTGGTTAATTTATATTTCAAAAATTGATTAATGTATACCCAATTGATAAATTAAATGTTCTTTCTTTTCAGGAGCCCAAATGGAAAAAACCTCGTGGAGTCATGCAAAGAAATACAGCTTTGAAATGGCTTCGCCAGAATCGCCGTAAAAGTACAGATCATGGCATTGTATATTTTGCTGACGATGACAACACTTACGGCTTACAGTTATTTAGTGAGGTACTACGTTCGAATTAAATTTTGTATTGTTATCCTTGAAATTGATTCATAAACTATTTCTTCAATCATGATTTGAACGCAAGTTGTCTTCTGTAGTGACGTATTTTATCGTAGCTTAAGTTCGCTGCACTTGGTAGTAAAAATCAAAAGTTCAGACTGTAAAATTTCAATAGGCAACGTTAAGGGTAAAGACTTTATTAAAACCCTTTAAATTTATTGCATGAAAAGTTGATTTCATGTATATTTCTTTGGGAAATATGATGCTTACATTGCAAATTTCCGCTCCAGTTTTATGTAATTTCTTTATATTTAGCATTCGTGGTGATAGTGTAATTATTAAACAACATCCCTGTTGCAGATGCGTGCGATTAAAAAGGTCGGAGTTTGGCCAGTTGGATTAGTCGGTGGACTGATGGTTGAAAGACCTATTATTAACGTAATGACTGGGAAAGTAGTCGGTTGGAATAGTCATTGGCGTCCTGAAAGAAACTTTCCTATAGACATGGCCGGATTTGCTGTGAACTTACAATTTTTGGTATCGAAACCAGAAGCGGAGTTTTCTTTCAACGTAGAAAGAGGATTTCAAGAAAGTTCGCTCCTGTCGCAGCTTGTGACGTTAAGTGAACTGGAACCTCGTGCGGATAATTGTACAAAGGTACTGAATCTTAATATTATTATTTACTAACTTTCCATTCGCCAAAAAATGATAATAAAGTTATTTTCATTTTATTCTAGGTTTATGTTTGGCATACTAGGACCGAGGAACCGAATTTGAATGACGAAAAAGTTCTTAGAAATCAGGGAAAACGATCTGATGAAAATATTGAAGTTTAATTATTTAGACAAGTATTTCAACAGATACTGTCTTATGTTGTTGAAAAAATTTCGTTCCAAGTATTATCTCTTTTGTAATTTTTTTTTTTTTGGTTACGTACGTATGTAAACCTACTTATACGTACCAGTGTGTAGTATTACAGAACAGTTACGCTTCTAGTCGTTAAATTTTAAATTTAAATTTAGATTAAACTGTATCCAGTATTTTACGTGACATTTTAATTTTTACCTTTTTTCAAAACCATACGTTGGTAGTATTTTTTCCCTCTGTAATGATTCATTTGTCTTTTGCTCATGTATTCTCAAACTCCCAAAAGGAACATTACAAAGGAACTTTCTTTTTGTACCTATTTTCGCTGTTTTATATTATTTTTATGTATTCGTGTTTAAATATTAGGTTGTTTACTGTTGTTTCAATATATTTGCTACTCATTCATTATTCAAAGATTGACACGAAGTTTAATTGGGTTTTACTGAAGATTTAAGGCGAAGAATTCAACTGATTTTCAAACATTTCGGTGTGACTGCGCATTGTCTTAGAATGTCCTAAGTAATATTTTTAAAATGATTCAATTTTGAATTTAGAAATTTGCTCAAAAACAAGCTAAGATTAGCAACCGATAATTTAATTTCTATTCAATTTTTTGTCGTGTAAAGTAAATCATGTTGTCTTTCGATGTAATATTGTTCATGTGCGCATCGTTCACCAACAGTTCTTAGTTTATCATTAATGTAATGTAAAACAAAATCGGTCAAAATATTGGATTTTGACTAGTATGTGGTGTTTTGTGTGACTTATTAAGTTGATATGTTATTTGCCTCAGTATTTTGCCCATTCGATGTGATATATTTAGCTTAAATCAAAATTTGTGATTGATTAGTTAGAAGCAGAATCTGTCTCAAATTGGTGTTGATGAGTGAGAAACTTGCTTCTCGTTATTTTTACATGTGATTGAACAAAAGATTGTTACTATGTGGCTTACATTTTTTTAACGTTAGATTCGTTTTGTGGAGTAAAATTTGCAATCTTGTGATCAAGTTATTCATTAATGCATTTATTTGTTGTAGGAAATGTAAAATCATTTTTAAGCTGTGTTATGTATCTTAAAGCACTGACCTCAACCAATATTATTTTGCGTTAAGAGTTCAGAAGTGCGTACTTATTGTGCCTCAATATGTTCATAAAATTGCCAAAATTTTCAGTGATCACGAATCCAAAAATTTATAATTACTGTAATTTGGATTTCGTGTGAGAATTGTATTGACATGCCTAATATTATCAGCGGCATTCAATTTCCTTAATTATTTTTCATATCATTGCTCGTAAGCTTTTGTTTCTTTGTAATTTTGTTTCTATTGATGTGCCTATATTTACCATCTAATGAGTCTTCCATTGAAGTTGAATGTTTCTCGCGACAGAGGCGAAGAAATTTTGTTATTCATTTTTGTGATAAAAGTAAAACATTGTGACCAGCTATTCTTCATTCTTGAGGGAGTATGTTGCCAAAACGGTAGACTAAATGGTTCTCAAAATATGTGTTACATTAACGTCATTATGTTCACATCCTCCTTCGATCTTAATAAATTCAGCATACTTCTAATATTAAACCACTGGAGAAACTTCTGAATGTTAAAAACTGTGATTGAAATTAACAATGACTATTTGTTTTTTCTTGAATTTCCTCTTGCCTTTTAGAAGTTTTCATGAATTTGTGTAATTTTGTGATGAGTGAGCGACTAATAATTTAGTTTATACCATAAAAATTTTTTTTATCCTGAATTCATTTTTGTATCATTACCATTATTCTCGTTTTTATACTCCAAAGAATTTTAATAAGGCAGCAATTTTTTTTTTTTTTTTGGCGGTGATTGCAATTATTTTAACCTCACCCTTTATTATTAATTTGTAACTATTTTATAATGTTGTATGCGTAATAATGTAATTATGTACGATATTTTCTAAGAGCCGAATTTAAGTAAATTTTGAAAATAAAACTTCTACGTACGTTTAGCAGTTTAAATTTTTAACCGATCAAATTGCTTGGATTTCTTTGCTTGTCAGTTTAGGAAAGTGACATCGCAATACCCATTCCCATACGTATTTTATATTTTTTATACGTAGGGGAGATTGTTGTGCCTAGAGACGTTTTCTTTAACTCTTGTACAATACACTAAGCGGAAGGAAATTTTACTCATTTACACACCATCCATGCTTATTCATATCTATCAATTGATAACATAAAATAACGATAATGCAAGTATAATTGATATTCTATTTTACCCAAACAAAGTAAAAATTTTTACTCTCCAGTTTTTTTCAATTGCACAAAAGAATTTTGATCTTTGCTCTCCAAATTATTTATCCATGTTTGAACATAAGCTTAGTGAATATTCTCAAATTTGATTTAACGTAGTCTCTATCCCCTTTACAAAATTGGAGAATAAATTAATGAACAAGTTCTATTAATATACCTGTAGACATTTTCCACGATGTACCTAGAGACACTGTTTTAAAAGGAAGAAAAAGAGGTAAAGCAAGAATTTTGACTGACACTACAGAAAAGGAAGAAATTGAACAAGCATAACTGAAAAAAATTCCAGTCAAAACTATCCCTAAAAAGAAAGTTTCTAACATTTCGTCTGGTGCACCTTTAAAAAAAATATTCTGAAAACAATTTTCTATCTCTTCCTCTCATTTGGATATGGATGTTCAGTTTGCAGAATCAAGCGATTCTACTACAGAATCCGACCATCGAGAATTAGTAAATACCTATAAAAGAGAAGCCACAACTCGGTGATTTTTTATTGGTTAAATTTTCGGCTAACAAAAGAACGCGTTTCTTTATTGGTAAATTCAAAAATTCTATACTTTCTTAAATTTTTTCCCCCTCTAATGACCTAAATACGCTATTTTTATTATGCTTCAGGTTCAGTTTTTCCCATGGTCGGGTTTGGGGGTTTAACCTCCCCAAGGCCAAAATAAAAAAAAAAGCGAAATTAATCTCGGGTATTATTTTTAATTATGAATAATGCAAGCACACCAGGTTTGCCGCTGTAATTCAACCATCATTGCATTTATTTTTAAAAAAACTTTGTCATTCATTATTTTAAAAAATGTCTAAAACTGATAATTTCAGATTAACTTGTTCAATTTTCATTTTTAAACTTTTTAAAAATAATTGTTTTATGTAGGGGTGGGGTTCCATATCTGAGAAGGAAATCATTTAAAAAAAATCCCAAGATGTGACTTTTAGGAAGCTCATAACATGAAATAAAAATTTAAACTTACACTTAGGTAGCAAAAAAAAAAAAAAACCTTTGAGGAAATCCTGCAACCAGCCCTGGTTTTTCCTTCCCAAAACTGGATACGTTGTTGAATTTCTACATAAGAAATTGAAAAGTGATTTTGTTTTCATTTCCCTGATATTTATAATGTTTTGTAAGTAGCTCAGAAAGACATAATAAAAATACTGAAACCTGATAAAGAGGAAAATATTATTTTTATAAATTAAAAAATTAGGCACACCTTGAATGATTTGGTTAAAATAACTCGTTTTGCAATAATTAAATTCATTCTTTCATGTTACAAGTATAATTTTTATAATGTTTCTAGCTACATCATAGAGTGTCTCTATGTACCTAAGGGTGATGTACATATAGACACTTTTTTTGTTCTCAGTAAACTGAAAATTATAAAAGTAATATTGAGTTTTCTTAACCAACTACGTAATGAAGATTTGCAGAAGCGTTGGCATTGTCACCTAGTGTAAGTAGAATTTTTTCAAAGTAAAACCCAGGATTAAATATTATCCTCATTACTTCATGTAGGTCAGCACCGTCTTATAATATTTTCTCCCATTTTTTTGTATCTATAGACAACCTCTCACTAAGTGGTACGCCACTGCTTTCTTGCATAAGTGACATGGAAAAGGCAGTAAAAGTAATTTTTCTTATAAAAATGACAAAGAGCTAAATGTGGCCTCGATTTCTGAGTCATAAAATGTATAAAAATGGTTCAGAAGAAAATTAAAAACAGAAGAAATACCCATACAGTAATAAATGAAAACAAAAAAAAGTTGGAACGCGTGAGAAGGAGATCTTGAAGTCATCGAAAACAGGTGAATTCGTATGATACTTTCAAAGTGTCTTATAAAACAAAAAGTGTAAATCACTATATTGGACACCTTTTTAAACAATTGTGGTTGTAAACAAAACAGGTTAAAAGGATATTGAACAAATTCAAACGTATAGGGATAAGTTTAGGGTTTTTAAATTGGAGAATATCAACAAATTTTCTGAATAATATAGTTGGTAATAAAATCCAACCGTCGGATACTTAAGTGGTGAGAAAAAAGTTATCTTTATTTATTCAAGGTACCTACTTAACTATACCAACTGACTTACTTTTAGTTCTGAAAGAAAGAAGAAAAATAAAGATTGAGTTTTGGTTTACATCTCCCTTCTGTCTCGTCATATTTAATAATAAGGAGCTGAAAATATTCATTAATATCATCAAAACACCAAAAGAGGTTAAGATAATAACATTTTTTGGGTATTGTCACGTCCGGAGCTATTTAATAATTTCAGACCGTTCATATACCTACATATATGTAGGTATGTAAAAGATAATAGGTTGCTTTTCAAATGTTACTAACACGAAGAAGAAAGGTCTGATAGTCTAAAATACTCAAATGTTAAATTTATTTCTAATATTTTTGAAGAATTTTGTTGTGCTGAGAAAATTTGAAGGTTGAATGTTTGAAGAATGTTAGGAGTCCTACTCCGCTTAAGCCCAGTGACTGGGGTTTATTTATCTAAACTATTGTCCTCAGGCACTTAGGCAGAAAATAATTTTTTTTGAGGGAGGAGGTTAAAATTTTTGGAGATTATGGAATGATGCGGAAATATTTTTTAAATTTGGAAGAAAGGGGGGTTACTCCAGCTATAACAGAGTAAACATGGGAAATCGGCATTAAACATTGATAGGCTGAAGACTATCATCATCATGGACTAATTAGATCAAAAATTTTTTTCATTAAAAAGTAACCTTATTTACGTAGACAGAATTTGGGGGAAAATGAAAGAGGGTGATCACCTTTCTCCCATTCTCAAAATAAAAAGAATATTTTTCAACCTATATGCTACATAAAAACTTATAAATTTTCCCAAGTAAATTTATTTAGTAGGTAGGTAAATTAACTATTCAAAAATCATTTTATGAGAATTTGAAATAAATTAATAATAAGCATAGTATAACATGTGATGGGTAATTTTTGAAACTTGATAGAAAAAATATATAAAATCAATGTTAAGAAATCGCAAACAAAAATGACGAAGTTTCTTAGCATTTTGCAAGAGAATACTGGATTTCAACCTTTTTTCATTGTATTTGACTTCAACACACAAAATCTTTTTATTGTCTTCTACTAAAGGACTATAAACTTGTACTAACAGGTTTTTTTTTCTACAACTGAATAAATGCCGCTCCATTTTACAAATTTTATTATTAATGTAAAGGATAGTTTTGATCGGAGAAAAGGAAAAATATTTTTTTCGTCATTCAATATTTGTATCCCTCATATACATCCCTCAGAAACATATAAAGCCTACTATATAAGATAAGATAATGTCAAAGTATTTATTCTCGAACGAATTTCTACTATAGCGAGAGAATTAAGAGAATGTAAAACAGTAGATGAAATATTTACCAAATTAGATATAGCATTATGAAGTTAAAACAAAAGTAATGTCAAATATGACAAAGTCTAAGTGGAAACAATTTTGATTTTGACCACAAGGTAATATTATAATTTTTTTAACAAAATTGAACAATCTTGTTCAAGATGTAAGAAATACAGACGAAGAAGTTACCTAATACAAAAACCTTTGGATGGCCTTAGGACATGAAAAAGCTATTCCTTTAATGAGATTTGAAAATTTAAGTCAAGAAGAAAGAACATTAAATAATTTTAAACAAATTTTAAAAGAAAATTTTGATCAAAAGATGAGAGGCATACAGATAATTTATGAAAATAGAAATCAATACTTCTAAAATAGAAACAATAATTAAAATTTCAATTAATAATAATAATAATAATAATGAAAATTCGATTAACAACTCCAACAGTAATGACACAAATACAAGTGATAAAAAATCACAAAGACAACAAGAACCATCAATAAGGATGAGTTTTATAGTTAAAAAATTTGGAAATGATGATAGATGAATTTAAGTAAAAGTATATTATTAAGTGGAGGATCAGAAGTTCACTTGACATCAATTTATGTGTAACACAGTAAAGAACTTCAAGTAAAATATAATCACAGAATACATAAATGCATTTAAATATCGAGGGAGTATTCTTGATAACTACAAATCAGTATCATCTCCAGGAAATACTATATGTGGCATCACACACATATTATTTTCATCACCATGACCTGTCATCTGATTTATTTGATTTTATAATTTTTTCAACGGTTTTTCATTTTTTGAACCCAATGTACAATTTTTTTTTAGCCGGACCCAACTTACAAAGATCTCCATGAAGTAAACATACAAAAATTCATCACAAACCTTTGGGTGGTTCATAAGATCAGTGCCTTGGTTCCATAATGTTAGGAATGTCCATGGTCATGGATGGTGTGTCCTTCATCGAGAACAAGTGTATTTTAAAAATGTTGTGTTCTCACCCCATCAACTTTTTTGTACATCCATCCATAATAATATCCTTTAATATATGCCTACAATTTCATCTATTCGAAATATTTAGGAAAAAAAGACTATCAAAATTGATGAAAACAAAAGGCAAAATTATAGTCCAATTTTGAAAATCACCCCCCTGTGAGTCATAGTTTGGGGTTGGGGGCTTTCAAAAAACATTTTATTGTATTTTACAGCAAAATAACATATTACATTTTGATGCAAAATGGGTCTTGTGAGGTGGATCATTTCATATCAAAATGCAAGAAGTCATATACACAATCAATATTTTCATTAAATTTCTGTAAAAAGATATCTTTCTCTTCACAACGGTTACGAATAGATATGTATGTATCGCCTAAATTTTTGGTTCACGGTTTTCGGAAAATTATGAAAAGGCTATAGAGCTGAAATTTTCATGGTATATTGTCCTTATGCAGGTGCAACTCTGGTAGATGTTTGGTGCCAATTTGTTGAGTAGTTTCTGAAAAAACTGGAAAATAAAAAATGTGTTCACCGTTTTGAAAGAACTAAGAAAGAAATGGGGCTGAAATTTTCACAAAAGATAGTTCACAATTCCTTATATTGGAGCAGGTCTGATAGGAGTTTAGTGCTCATTGGTTCGGTCATTTCCGAGAAAACTGGAGAATAAAAAATTCCAGGAAAAGTGGTTTTTTCAAAGTTTTAAGAAAACTACAAAAGGGACTGGCCTGAAATTTTTACCTAAGTTAGTTTCTTTATTTTCGCAGGTTTGATAGCTGTTTGATGTCTATTAATTTAGTAGTTTCCAAGAAAACTGGAAAAGAAAATTTGCTGTTTACAGTTTTGAGAAAACTACGAAAAGGATAGAGCTAAAATTTTTCCGACAAACAGTCCTTTTGTAGATTAAGATCTGATTGGTTTTTGGTATTTATTTGTTCAGTACTATCCGAGAAAAATGTAAAACAAAAATAAGAATTTGCTGGAGAATAGCAAATCGCCTGTGTTGCTTGAAGTATTTTTTTCTTATTTACGGCGTAAGGAGTTACAGGCATCTTTTCTGCATTCCATTAATTGGGGTTACATTTTTTTAGAATTGCAGATGAAAACGGGCAAACTGGGTTTTGTAGCGAAGTATTGCTGCGGGTGAGTTTTCTTTTCCTTGCTACCTAATGCTAAATAATATACGGAAATAGCTTCACGAGGTATACTAAGGCTTTATGAAAGCTATAAACTTGAATATAGGCGACAAACTAGTTTGTTTGTTTTTTAAATCAAATTTTTCAGTGTAAAATTTTCTGATTATTAAAA
Source organism: Ericerus pela (assembly GCA_011428145.1). Classification (NCBI taxonomy): domain Eukaryota; kingdom Metazoa; phylum Arthropoda; class Insecta; order Hemiptera; family Coccidae; genus Ericerus; species Ericerus pela. Next base: position 941,749 of record WOFM01000429.1, read on the forward strand.
ATATTAAATAATTTCATTTGAAAGGGCTTAATTTTGCTTTTTAGCTGATCGTGAGGATAAGAAGGTTGAAGAATATAGGTAGTGATGAGTAGAAGTAAGATCCAGCCGTAGGTAATTTTAGTCTCGGTCTTAGTTTTGTACCATAATAATCTTGTACTCACCTGGTTTTGCTTTGGTCTCGTTTAGTTAAGTTTTGATCTTGGTCACTGTTGCTTATACAAGGTTTTTACTGTTATCGATGGCTAAACTAAACTCACAGTATAAGTAAAACATAGAACAATTTTTACCTACCTACCACAATCATTCAAAAAATATAAAATAAAGAAATAAAAAACTAAACACTTAATTTTTAACTGTTAGAATTGATGTAGAATACCTAACCACGGAATAAAAAACGGTAACAAATGCAACTTTTTTTTATTATAATTTCCTTCCAACAGGATGGGTATTCCCTCCCTGCATTCATATAGTCCTTCCATTGAGTTAAGTCAAGTCGTATTGGTTTTTTTTAATTACTGTCGGGGTCGGATTTACAGCTGGAGCCTGAGAGTATAACAACATTTTTTCGTCCCCGTATTTTTCCAATCTAATAAAAAAAAAGTCATCATTAATAATACTGTGGAATACCTTGTTGTGAGAAAGTATTCTCACCAGAAAGTAAATTCAACAGAATTTAAGCGTGTTCAGCCCCTTCATATTTAACATATGGGTAAGCCAAAACCTGGGCAAACACTGGCAATTTTAGAGCCAGTTTCGAGAGTTTATATACAGGATTTGGCACATGCACACAGACACACATATGTACATATACATATGTATATGTGTTATAGAAATCACGTCATTTCTTATTCATTGTTAAAGCAGCTGATAAGAAATGACATAATGCATTTGTGTACCGGTACGAGACATTACCGAGATCCTTATCTATTGTTTTGTCATCGGCCAAACATTGCATCTTACTTGCCTGTGTGTGCAAGTAAGAGCTTACGAACAAACAGTATGTATTATATACTGTTGAATATAATACGTCTGATAAGGAATGACGTGTGTACGAGATGTATAGTTCCCACAAATACTTTAAACTTTTTAATTTTCTGCGCGTTATGGTGCCCTTTAAAAACCTGCCCCCAGGTGCAATTGTCCCCTTTGTACCCTTCAGTGAAGAAGCCAGAATGTTTTTGGAAGTGGGCCAACATGACCTACCAATTAGTGGATAAAAAAGAGCTATATACCTGTAATATTATAATATGGCTTTACATTTTCCTCATTACCAGTGATGTACCAAAAATAAGATTCTGATGTTGGGTTTTTGTCATTAAATGTTCAAATGCTCCTTCATTAGCCATTGCTGAGGGAAGTAGTTGCGAGGTTTTTTTTGGCTCTGGGGATGTTTGAACACCCATATTCCTCCTTCGGTTTGCTACTGAGCTGGTGAATAGTCCAAACTTGATGCAAAGAAAATGTTACTTTCTTCAATTTATTAACCAAAAAAGTTATTATTGAAAAAAAGGATCCGTTCAGATCATTGCACCCTGGAGATGATTTGAAAACAAATAAAGTTGCTTTCATCAGTTTTGAAAAATAAATAAATAATTCTCACTTACCTACATTCTTTATTTTCCATGTTTTTTTGTATTCTTTTGGAAAATCTGAAAAAGCGAATCCAAACAGATACTTCGGATCCATTCTCAGAGAGTGATTCGAATCATGTTTCACGGATCACTGATCCATCAAATAAGAATGATCCGAGTTTTGGATCCTGCCCACTCCTGATATGAAGAAATTGATTTTGTAATGAACATCCCTCTATTAGTTATCTTATCAGATCGTTATTAATTTATTAGGGGTTTGTTATTTTCACACCCAACAAACTCTAGGCATTCACTTTCGTTCACTTGTGATTCAAATTGTTGAATTAGTGATAATAAAGTTCACTTCTGTAGAGTAATAGAGATATGAGGATGAAATAATATTTTTTTAAATTATGAAAGGTAAAGAACGTAATTTTTTTCTCTTCATCATTGCAAAATCTTAAATAATTAATATGTTCTTCTGTACCTGAGGAAGAACTTCTATTGCAGTACGAGAACAAATTAATCACAAGTCTGTTACTAAACCTAACCAGTTCTTTTAATAAACATTGGTGGAGTGTTCAGAATAATTGTGGATTTTCAGGTCACGTAAGAAGTAATTTCGATGTTCAATTCTTTGCCATAATATTCCATCTTATAGTAATTAAATTATTTAATTCTAGTTCATTTCATATTTTTTATTCTAAATGTAGTAATACGCTTCGAAAATTTCTATTAAAAATCAATCTTATCAATTATAAAGGTTTCACCTTTACACAATTATATTCCTAAGAACTAAACGAAATTACACATACTTTCAGCCCACTGATTCACTCACGAGTTCGTTGGGTGTGAAAATAACAAACCCCAATTTATTATTACAAATTTCATGTAAGTATACCTATTCGATATATTCTACGTGATTTTTGAATATTCTACATTGCATTTTCTAAATGTAGAATAAGCCTGTAGATGTAGAATTGAATTCTACATCGCATATCTCGGGACAAGGGTCATTAAAAAACGTATTTTTCGATTGGGAGCTGCGAAAATACATTTTATACCATTTTGCTGGTTGAAAATTTCAATTTTTTTTCTCGAAAACTTCGTAATTTTAACAGAGAAATATTTTATTTTATTCCGTTTCGTGGTACCATTGTTGACCTTAGCATACATTCATCGTATATTAAAGACTAAAGGTGCAATATGCGCTATAGGTAAGGTACCAGATAGCTATTGTATTTTCTGAATAATCGAAAACAATAACCTATTCACTCCTCCGCCTGGTATAACTACAATAAGTCGATAGAATTGGCGGTGCGTTGTTATAATGTGAAAAATTCTCCAGCCGGCAGCCTCATTAAAAATATGTAAATTATTTTCATTAAATCGTCGAGCCCATAAAACAACCTACAATTGAGTGACCTACATAAAACTCGGTTTGTCGTAGTCTATTCTAATTCGACCATACAGTTAACTAGGTATCTACTACTTTTTGAATAGTTTTTATACTCTTTTGATAAACGCAATTCTCCCGTGAATTTTATTATTACCTATTATTTTAATTCTTTTTTTTTTTCTTTCTCGTTTCCATTCTTTCTGCTGGTTCTCTTTTTCAAGTGACGTCTATTTCTACGAGTTTGCGGGTAAAAAAAAAAAGTAGCCAAATAACAATACGTTAATTTTCTATTATATATATATATATATATATATATATACGTATGTATAGGTATAGGTATAGGTATAGGTATAGGTATAGGTATAGGATAGGACTAGCCCAACAGCACTCATGCACAAAACACTGATTATACAGGTATATACCCTACTGATGTATTATTATACTTTATAAAAATAAAAGATTATAATAAATAATGTATAGTTTGTGCGCCTTGTTCCACCTCGATATAGTTATACTGGTTTATTTATTCGCACACGCTTCTCCATGTTTTTAGACATCCGTTTGATGTTTCTTTCACTTCTTCACGGCGGTTGGTTCACTTTTGATTTCGGTTCTGTCTGAATATTCGACGGCCGTGTGCGGTGCACCATTTCGCGTTAACCTCCGCTAACGATGCGTTCGTCTGACGTCTCTGTTTCGTACATTTGGGTTCGTACGTCGATGTAGACGCGTGTGCGTGTGCGTGTGTGTGCTTTTGAGTGCGTCGGGTAGAGTCGTCGTACCCATAGTTATAGGGATGAGCGAAGACCACCCTCACCATCTCCCCCTTGGCTACGCAATATTTTAAAATGTTCGAATTTCGAAAATTTTTTCATTATTAGAGGCATTAGGCTATAGTTGAACACCATCACCATCATCATCACCACCACCGCTACCACCATATTATTGTGGGTACGTACCTACAGCGTAATATTATATTTTCGTATTTGTGGTCATCGTCATTAATTGCGTGGTATGACCAGCAGCAGTGTACATTATACCGTAAAATTAAGGAGAAATGTACGCTAATCATTACCGTTTCAAAGTTATATGCGTTTTGGTGTTCGTTTTGTACGTTTATTCGGTAGCCGTTCACGAATTCGTCGAAAGTACCCCAAAGAATGGCGGATTTGCGGCCTCCACCGCGAATGGATACAGGACGATTAAACCGAACCGCAGTACCGTCCTCAGTAAGTCAAATTTTATACCTGAGATACGTATTGAGAATGAGTAGTTGCATAGAGTAAGTACAACCATTTCAAATTATTAACTACCACGTATGAAGGTGGTGATGGTTGCTGGAGACGTTCTGGGATGGCTATAGTGAGCCACCAAAATAATCTTGAAAATGCCGACGTGGAAATTACTAAGCGACTTTTATTCGCGGAAAATCGCGATATTCTTGCTCTTATGTTTTTTAAAAAACACTTTATTGTTTACTCATCGATTTTTTCAAATTTTTCAATTTGAGTTGATTGCTTACAAAAAAAAAAAAAAAAATAGATGATAATGTCAGTGACACAACCCCTCGGTTATAGTTAGTAGGTAAAGGATTTATAATATCTATATAGTCCTGCTTACACTCGTTTGCAGCTGAGCATGGATAAGGAGAGAATATAGTTGCTCTGATTATTATTTTTTTTTTATAAAGCATTCTTAATGACGTCACAATTGTCAAAAAAACATGAGAAAAAACCCTAACGCAGCAGCAGCTCCGTTAGAAAAAGTAGGTATTCGAAAATTTTAAAATTAGTCACTAAACAGTTATTAATGAATCATAATGGGGATGAATGTTTTTGCATTTTGTAACTGTTGAGCAAAATTACGCAGTTAAAAAAAATAATCACTTTCAAAACCTAAACAAAAATAAATTTTTCAGAAATACCTACGGGTCGATCTGCATCAGAATTGTTAGCATGTTGCAACAAATTATAGTCAACACTTTTTTGCAAATTTTTCAGTTATTGGTTCAAAATCAAGCATTCTGTAGCCAAAATACTATCCAAAATAGCTGAACTGTAAGTACCTTCCGGCCGATTGCACCAAAATTAGTACTATGTTAGAATAGGTTATAATAAATATTTGTTCTGAATTACGTTCCTATTGGTCCAAAATTAGGCATTTTATAGCAAAAATAAAAACAAAAATAGTGTTGCTGGAAGTATCGTCCGTCCAATCCATAACAAAGTTAATAGGTCAAATCCTTGGCTTAGTACTAATGTTCATTCCAAATTTTGTGACTATCAGATAGAAATTTCAATCTGTACTGTGGTAACAAAAAATTGGCTTTTATATAATTACTTATATAAATTTGAATTTTTAGTGCCAAAATTTTCCTTGAGTTATGAAACAAAAAATGTACACAACCCCACCTGCAGGTCATTCCATGACTCAAAAAAACCTATTAGAAAACATATTTCGCTAGGAGATCAGTTTACCTTATCTAATTCATTTTAAAGGAGAATTTAATAAGGAATGACTCTCAGCAAGAAGTGTCTTCGTTCAGACAAAGAATATATTTTTATTTGCGTTATCATAGGTTATCATAGGTGTTTTTATGGCGATGTTTCTATGTAGTGGTGTCTAAAGAGACATTTTTGTTTCTTGCCATAAGCATTGGTCTACCAGTCTGGCATCTGTGTTTGAATCTTTATAAAAATAATTTTCTTTTTTTACTTGTTTTGTTTTCATTAACATTTTTTTGTTTTATTTTCACGTTATATCTTTGAGAGTGGATCAGCCAACTTGTACATTACATTTAAAAAAAGGTACTGAAAAAAAGGGAAGATTCATTACTCTTGTATAGTACCATTTTTTGAAGTCCTCTTTGATCACAGATGCTTGTCTCCCAGCGAGATTATATATTACATCATTTTAGATTGCCTTAATATATTAAGGGAGAACGAACATAGGCAAATGTAAGAGGAGCATGAGAAATTTTCTCCTTTAAATTTAGGAAATTATCGCTTTTTTTGGGATATTTTTCCTATAAAATGATAAAATATTGTATAGACTTCAGTAGGAGTCAAAATTTACGGAAACGGATTAATATTAACTCAATATTTTTTTTTATTTTATTTTTTTTCATTGTAGATAAAAAAACTAAAAATATTATTTTCTTTTCCATAATATTTTTTCATGACTATAAAAAGAACTTTGAAAATGAACCTAAGAGCGCATAATGTAATAAATAGGTACTAAATTTTCTGTTTTTTTTCTGATTCAACTTCCAGACCCATGCGAATCTCAAAATACAATATTGTTAGAACCAGCCAGATTTGTTTTTCTCATCACAAAATGCGTTTAATATGAACTGATTTGGCCTGAACTTTAAATTTTAGAGAATTAGGTACCCTTCTTGCTCAAATTAAGTTAAAATTGATGCTTTTTACTCCCTCCGAACCAAAAAAAAAAGGATAAACTGAAAAATTCGTCAATATTAGGATTAACATTGGGGATGAGGAGGCAATTATAATGAAGAAGCTCAAATAAATACCACAGTTAGAACTTAAGAAATTCCATCTTCAAATTTAAGTGAGAAAAAATCAAAGAAAAATCAAAATCTTCTATTCCCTAATTGTGACTGTAACTTACTTGGATATCATCATCATTGTGTATTTCTTATCAATAACCATAATTTCTAGAAAATCTACCTTTTTGGAAGCGTTCTATACATAATCAACAGCTTTCCAAGTAAAGAACGACGTACATTAATTTCACTAACAAACATGATGGAATTTTCCTAATCCCTTTTCATCTTTTCTCATGGGCGCCGACTTCAGTTTTTTTTCAGTGTTGCCAAATTTTGTATTTTTAATTTGTAAATGAGTGGAAACTGTTAATTAGAATGGAAAAAATAATTTTAGGGTTGGGAGAATGAATTCTCAATGTTGTAGTTGTACCTCATGTGTCCGTAAGTCGGAGCATATGTCTATCTTCCGCATATTATAAAACAATTGCCTCATTGTAATTGCATCTTATTGTAGTAACTCACTGAACATACTTACTCATCAGCGCACATTCATTGTCTTTCCATATTTTCATTTCAAGTTTTCAACCGTCTGCAGGTAGGTACGTTAAGAAAAGGCCATCTTCAATTTTATCACGTTCATCAATCAGTTAAGGAGCTCTATGATCAATAGAGAAAAATTTAATCTTTATTAATGGCATGATCTCAAAATACGTTCGTTACATGGAGGTTCTAAGTACCTTCAGCACCAAGCGCAGATATAAAAAAAAAATTTTGGGGGTTTTAAAAAATAATTATATTTTTATAAGTACAATAAGATATATATTCTTTTTTCTTTTTCCTTTATTTTTTTTAATTTCAAAGGAGGTTAGAACCCCTCAAAATCGCCAGAAGCCCTATCCTTGCTTGTTTACCATTAATAAAAAGTTAATTTCTCCCCAAAAAATTTTATCTACCAAATATTTGGATTTGTCTGATATTTACACATTTCAACTCGAAAAAAAAAAGCATTTTTTACCTAAAAATTTTTGTTTATCCCTGTACTTTCCCTCTTCGCCAATACAAAAAATCCTAGAGTTAGCGATTACCTGGTTTAGTCAAAAATGTTGTTCATACTGAAAAAATATATATACAATAAACTACCTATACCTTCAAATATTATCTAATCGTTGTGATACTGTATTTAAGCCTTTATATGTATATACACAATTCTAAAGACTGTCCAAATTTTTCCATGACTTTTTCACGAATAATGACGCAATAAGCTGCAGTTTTTATTGGATTTATTACATTTTCCCAGCCTAATGTGTACTTAAGAGAAAATAATTAATTTTTGTTACATCAATATAATATTATGTATTTTTAATCGACGTACCTACATGCATTAGTGAAATTATGTTTTTTTTCTTATGTATAAACTCCCTAACCTACCATAAATTGTCAGAAAAAACAAAAAAAAATGATAACAATTTTTTTTTTTTGTAGCTTCAATGACATTAGGAAAAGAAAATAGTGCTAAACCTATCTTTTCCTTTCCCTTTATGCATAAGTAAGTATACAATGATCTTGTTTTAACACACGTTTGAATATAAAATGAAATTAGTTCCGCTATCGTATTCATTTTTAGTCTCGTATAATTGAGAATAAATCCAGTTTGTTGATTTAATCGGCTGGTCTTGGCAAGAAATTTTCACAAAAAAAAAAACTAATGAAAATTGGAGCGGCGTCCAAATTTGTTTTTTTTTCCCTTGTTGGTAGTAAAGGGACTAAAATTTCTGTAAACATCCATTTATATTTTTTCTGAGCTATTATAGAAATTTCAAATTGATTGGAAAAATTCGAGTAGGTATAGATAATTTGAAACTTATAGGTATATGTTGAAGCATCATAATAATACGAGAAAATTGTGTCCTTTTCTGAGAATGAGTTGTGTAAAATTCGGAGTCTGTTCAACTTGAATGTATGAACCTAAACAGAGCACCTCGAAAGTCACACACCCGCACCCGTCCATAATCAGGACGTCCTTCAATCTCCTCACCCGGCTCACAAAATTTTAATTATGACATAATTACATTCTCCTAATGCACCCTGTCCGTGCCACTTTCTAGGACAACCCTGAAGCCACTTTCCCATCTCCTGCCCACCACCAGGGTACGCCTCAAACTACTCACTTTGCCCTAAAATTTTCAAGTCCAAAACTATGCCGAAATCATCTCCTCCAAGTGGACCCTTTCAATGCCCCTCACCAAGGTCCTTCTCAAGTCTCTCACTCATCCTTTGTGCATCACCAGAACGCCCTCTAAAACTCTTTACTCTGTCCCTACGATTGTAAGTCCATAAATACGACTTTATCTCTACCATCACAATAAAAATCGAGTCGGAAAACCACTGCAACTAAAATCGATTAGAAAAATTTTGGATTAACCCTCAGCCATAAAACATACACCCATCAATAAGAAAATATTAACTCGTGAACGTTGAAATATAGTCTGCCACTCCTTTTTACCTACTGTTTCTTTCATTATAGCCGCAAACTTTTTTTTTTGATTTTTTTCTGTACGGTCGACGGCGGAATTTTATTACTCATAGAATATGTACAAATATAAGTACGTGTTTTTTGTATTAAATAATTACATATTCAGTGTCTGGGTTGAATGTAAACCGAGAGTGTTTCAAATTTTGTTTTCAGACACTTTTCCAATAATTTTACCAACTCAGCGCCACGGCCTTTATTAAAAGAGGACTTGCCGCAAGAAGCATGTAGAAAACTAACAAAAATAGAAAAAAAGAAAAACGCAATTTAAATTTACTTTGAATTTTAATTTCTACCGATACCTAATATTACGGCGAAAAATTTTGACAACCAATTTTGTTTTCATCATTATACGTAGTCTACAGATAATTTCAGAACTATTTTACGTAAATCAAAATTTAAACAAGTATAACGTTCAATAAGTACCTACCTACTACCCTTTTCGCAAAGGTAGCCTACATAAGTACGTAGGAAGTAGGTAGCCTACGTACCCATATGGTTTCATAATGTGCCTCTAAAATTCGAATTAAAATAATTTTCAAGTCGAATGAAAAAGTAATTTACCCCTTGTATGATGCTTGTCAAAGTCGATTATTTTTCAATAGGTACCTATATACCTAGTTGAAAGAATATTTTTTGTTATTTCCTTAATGATATTAATTTATGCCACCCGTTGAATGTTGCGGTAGGAAAGATTAAGTGGCAAAAAAAAAAACTGTAAACAATTTTTTTCAAAATCTTATTTTATGCTTGAAAGTATTTTCACATAAACAGATTTTTTCTTGAGATACCTATCTAATTAGTCAGATATTTTTCACTCGACAGAGACACTTTTGTGTAGCATTTCAGTTCGAAGATTCGAGTCAAGAACTGCCTAAACCTACTCCCTCTATGATTTGAATTCATTGTAAACAATATTCTTTTTCTTTATGCCTACACACACACGTAGAAAAGACAAATACTGAATGTATAAATGATTCATGAAAAACAAAAACTTTACGAACCAATAGACTGATTTGAAACTCTCGTTTTTGTACTCATGCCAAATTATAATTGTGCAATGTTAATATTATGCTGACAAAAAATACTCCTGAGGGTTTGTTTTCTCCTATATATGAAACATATTTATACTGACCTCCAAAGCTGTCACTTGAATATCATCGTATAAATGACTCTCCAAGTATCAAATGTTACTGCTTGAGACGAGTAAATACACGGTTCAAATAAAATTTCATGGCTTAAAATATTTCCTGTAAATACGATTTTACCAGTGAAATTTTTTAAATATAACGTTTTGATGACAAAAAGTGTGACACTGCATGATAATGCAGTCAAATAGCCTGTTTATTAATTAATGGTGGGAAGAAATTAGCGTCGGTATTATTTTCCACGAATTTTTGGAAAAGACCTTGACAACTTTAACATAATTCTTTGGACAGTATACCTACCTTTATTATATACCTATATGTATGTATAGGTTACACGAAGTAATAATATGGAATCGGTCTGATGAGAGGAAAAAAATAGGATTGTCTAAATTAAACGTAGAATTTATCTCACAATTACACCAACGATGTACCTACAACCTACGTATGATAATAATTATTACACTTCTGTTGCATCATTGTACCAAATTAGACTTCTGTAATTTCAACCTATAGACATTCTGTAACTACACAGAATTCTCAAAACTGCATATAAATTTATCTCGTAATTTGCAATATTCTGCTTTACTCATTCATAAAAACACTAAGATGAACGTACCTAGAGCTATAGAGGGGAAATTAGGGCCCGGGAGAGAAAACATTTATGGGCCCTCTAAAAAATAGAAAATTACATTTATATTTAATTGCAGTATCTTAGATTAATCTGTGAGAGGTGTTTTAAAATATTGGGGAAGCCTATTTCGCGAGCGGAGTGAGCAAAAATAGTTATTTGTGATACAAGTGTATAAAGTAGGTGATTTTCATCCGACACGAGTATCAATCACCTGCTATATATACTGCGTCACACACTATTTTTTGCAAAACCCTTATCTTAAAAAAAACTAGAAAAATTGAAATAAATTGATATTTTTGCAATTAGAAAACATATAAAATCAAACTATCCTCATAATTTCATCCAAATATCCTGGCGTGATGGTTATAGTGCTAGCTCGCTATCGTAGATGGCAGAGGTTTAAATCCTCTCAGCACAAGGAACTTTTATGAAAAAAAAAAAAAAAAAAATGATGACTAGCTCATGTGCCGTAATAAGACCCCAAGACATAGCTAAAGAGATGTCCAACTCACTATATGCGCTATGGTAGAAAAATCCCATTCAAGAAATTGCTAAATAGCACGGGATCTGTGCTACTCAGAACACGCTGAGTAGCATGAGTGTAGCATTCTGGACAGTATGCTACCATTGATGCTACTGTGCATGTACTACTGAGCGTTAAGTAGAATATAGCAGCAAACAATATTTTGTGCTAAGCAGTGTATAGTAGCATATGTTACTATATGCTGAATAGCAGGTTGGCAGATAGATATGTATTAGTGTGTGTTAGTAGTAGGGGATAGATATTGCAGTTGATTAGAATTTCTCAAAATTTAAAGTACCTGAAATCTGGAGAATAATCTATTGCATGGAGTTGTATTAACTGTGTCACACAATTTATCTGTGAATATCAAGCGCACTAAACTGGTAGTGTATGGTAGTGTAGGATACATAGAGCACAGTATCATATGCTACTAAGCACACAGTAGCATATGCTGTTAAGCACACAGTAGCACACACTACTTAGTATCCAGTAGCATAGGCTACTTAGCACATAGTGGTATATGCTACTTTATTTATCCAGACATTGTAGCCACTAATTCTAATGCAGATGACTTGAGTAAAAAACACAATCTGTGCGTGTGTTAGTGAAAGTGGCATGGGATATTTTGCGCTACTTTTTCATTCCTAGCTAAGATCTGACAAAGATCTATGACCATCATCCATCACTATTATAAATAAAAAGTTGATTTTATTCAATGTTCTGCACTGCTTTGGCTGCGCATATTTTGTAGTGAAAACAGACATCTCTATACAAACACACACACACACACACACACACACACACATGCGCGCACGCACGCACACACACTATCAAGCTAAAACACATCCGCAGTAACAAATATCCGACTTCAAAATGTTTCATAACATTTTATTATTTTCATGATATCTCTTTAGCTGTATGTCTCTGGTAGGACTATTGTATAAAATGGTGCATGTGTTCAGGAAAATGTATTATAAAGTATAGGACCTATGTATAAAGTAAAAACATTATACATTGGTCTTACATGGTTCCAAAATCACCTACTTTATACATCATCAAGGTGCATATAAAATGTCATTTATCAGCAGGTGTTGCAAAAAATTGTTTAATGGGTTTTTTGGTAGATTTTCCATTTTCCTCCTTTTTTTTTTAGATAATGAGGAGCGTTTAAAAATGGCCAGTCTGGGAGGATATCCCATTCCTCCTTTTCAGGCCTGAACATACCTATAAGCTACAGGGTCAGTCAGTTTTCAACACGCCTAACATTACAGGAAAATTACCTTTGGTACATTAAGAAAATTATTAAAAAAAATAGAACCAACTTCAAAAAAAAAAAAATTGCACTACGAAGAGAAAAATAATTCTTCTAAATTTCTCCAGCAGGATTGAGGTCTAGGAACTGGAATTATTGAAGTTGACGGTGATTAAAAAGTCTTGTCGCATAAACTTGGAAGGAATGACGTAGGTAAAGAGCCTACATGGTAAAGGAAAAGAGAGCTGACTTCAATAATTCCAGTCCCTAGACGTAGATCTTGCTGGAGAAATTTTAAAAGAATTATTTTTTTCTTTTTAATGAATTTAAAAAAAAATTTTTTTTTTTTTGAAGTCGTTCTATTTTTTGTAAAAATATTTTTTCGATGATTTTTTGTTTCTACCGTTAGCGGCAATATTACTTTAAGACTAACAGTTTTTTTATTTAAAAATAACTCAAAAACTATTTCGTCGATTTAAAAAAAAAAATTTAATTGGATCACTGCATGGGATAATCCTCTATCATTTAAAAAAAAGTTCATCAAAATTGGTGACCAGGTTGAAAAATTACGATGTAACAAACGTAAAAAAAAACATGTACACGAATCGAATTGATAACAGCTACTCCTTTTTTTTTTTCGAAGTCTGTTAAAAATAAACTCGGTACGTTTTTTCCATATCAATAAAACAGTCGGTCATTTTTTGACGCACCAGGAAAAAAACAGTTCCAGTAAAAAAGTACGAACACGTTCACCGTCTGATAAGGCAACAAACTGCACGTGAACAGGTTTATTGAATGTTGGGGCTGGAATCCTTAGTCAGAATATCATTGGGCCTATTTTCATCAACGTTCTCTAACTGGAGAGAAATATTTATAATTTTTTCAAATAAAAGTATCTGGACCGCAGAAGGCCGTTGAATTTAGAACCATTACGATGGGTATAATGGGGTACTTGAGAAATTAATTTCCTGTAAAAGTATTTGCAGTGAGAAAATAGGCCAGCTAGGGATCACATTACCCCTCCAATTTATCATCAACGTCAGTTTTTTGGTGACCTTGAAGATTTAAAAAGAGCAATTTAGCTTTGTTGTGTTAGATGGAGTTGCATAGCTTGAAGACTGACGTTTGTGGACTAAACCTGAAATTTAAATCAACGATGATGTGCAAAGGCTACGTGAATTTCAATTTTCTATTAAAAATATTCTGCTGTTCTAGGGAAGAAGAAAATTCTGTACCTAGTTACCTATATTTGCTAAAATATAATGGAGAAAACTTTTGAAACCGTTCGACCATATACCAATAGGTATAAGGTATTTTTGGTAAGCCTCCGGCTCCATTGTTCGAATGAAGTACAATAAAATGAATTACCCATTGATTTTGTGGAAATTGAAATTTTTTTACGCGAAATTAAATTAGCTAGAAGAATTTCCATGGTTACATTGAATGGTGTAACTCAATCTGAATATTTATTAGGTGCCTATAATTATATACTTGCATAGGACTACCGTGGTTGTTCAAGCACAGTTCCTGTGCATGAGAATTTAATTAAGTAACACGAACAAAATCGTGCGTGGACTCGTAATTTGTTTGAATATCGAAACATGATCTGTGTTTCATAGCGAAGGTAGGTCTTACCATACAGTACAACATAATCCGCAAAAGAAAATTATTTTTAGTTAAAAACATGATAAACCGTTATGTTCTTATAGCAGTTTCAAATTCTTATTAATCGATTTCGAGATTAAAGTCATGTTCTACATAATTTTATGAACGTTAATATAAGAAAACTATAATAAAGAAATTTATGGTCAAAACTAAAAAAAAAAAAAAACCTGGTAGATTTTTGACGAAGAAGGTTTTTCAAAAAGGGGTACCTCGTAAAAAAATTTTAAATTATGACGATATCATCCTTTCTAGCTGTTAAAATTTTCAAGTCTAAAATGATGACCAGTGTATTGTCTTTTTTGTAACGAGCCCCGGCAGAATATCCTCAGACTGCTCTCTAAATAAATAAATAAATAAATAAATAAATAAATAAAATAAATAAATAGAGAGGTACCTACCTAAATAAAATAAATAGAAATAAGTAGAAATATATATGAATAAATAGATTTATTGCATATTGATTGGAATATGTTAAAATGTTAGGGTGCGTATACATTTGCGAGCAAAATGCTTGCGAACCATTCGCGAACCGCTCGCAAGCACCATGTTCGCGTAATTGATATGAAGTTTTTGCGTCGCACGAACTGCTTGCGAACCGTTCGTTCGTCGCTCGTTGTGAATCGCCGGAAGTCGGTTTTTTCGACGAACACAAAGGATGTTCGCAGTTCAGTTGGGACGGCATTCGTGTGCAGTTTATTCATTTTTGTGTTCGCGAGCTTATCAATAAAACTGCGCCACTCATCACCAACATTGTTTTATTTTAAAAAAACCTGGTAGATTTTTGACGAAGAAGGTTTTTCAAAAAGGGGTACCTCGTAAAAAAATTTTAAATTATGACGATATCATCCTTTCTAGCTGTTAAAATTTTCAAGTCTAAAATGATGACCAGTGTATTGTCTTTTTTGTAACGAGCCCCCGGCAGAATATCCTCAGACTGCTCTCTAAATAAATAAATAAATAAATAAATAAATAAATAAAATAAATAAATAGAGAGGTACCTACCTAAATAAAATAAATAGAAATAAGTAGAAATATATATGAATAAATAGATTTATTGCATATTGATTGGAATATGTTAAAATGTTAGGGTGCGTATACATTTGCGAGCAAAATGCTTGCGAACCATTCGCGAACCGCTCGCAAGCACCATGTTCGCGTAATTGATATGAAGTTTTTGCGTCGCACGAACTGCTTGCGAACCGTTCGTTCGTCGCTCGTTGTGAATCGCCGGAAGTCGGTTTTTTCGACGAACACAAAGGATGTTCGCAGTTCAGTTGGGACGGCATTCGTGTGCAGTTTATTCATTTTTGTGTTCGCGAGCTTATCAATAAAACTGCGCCACTCATCACCAACATTGTTTTATTTTCTTCACGAGAAGTCATCATGTTTCCATTCTATAGGTACGCGATAACTGCGGATGGTTCGCAGTTAGTTCGTCTCTTTTCCCTGGTTCGCTAGATGCTCGCGAACTGTTCACTGAAATAATATTTTATCGAGCGGTTCTCGAGCATCTAACGAACGGTTCGCGAACGGTTCGCAAGCATTTTGCTCGCAAATGTATACGCACCCTTAGGTGATGGATATCGTCTCACAGACAGTTGAAGGGGCCGATGACGTCATAAACGAATAAAAATACTCTAAAAAGAGAAAAATAATTCTTTTAAAATTTCTCCAGTAAATTTTTTCAGAGGTTTTTTTTTTTCTAGGGTTGGCGGCAACGTAACTTTAAAACTAATAGTTTTTTATCTAAAGATAACTCATAAATTACTTCATCGATTTTTTAAAAAATTTAAAGGGACCACCGCGAGATCATCATTATTATTTAAAAAAAGTTTATCAAAATCGGTGTCCATGTTGAGAAGTTATGCTGGAACAAACATAAAAAAAAACATATATACGGATCGAATTAGTAACCTTCTCCTTTTTTTGAAGTCGGTTAATTAATTCGCACAAATATATTAATATGTAATCTTCACAAGTTAGAACATTAAAAAATCACAAACCTACATATTCTAGTTGGGAAAGAGCATTAGATACAAAAATTAACTAAATACCTACTTTGTGCAACTTTTCGAGTTATTATTCGGTTGTTTTTCAGTTACAAATTTTTGTTAAATTTGCAATTCAAATTTCCTTTTCTGTATTTTCATATTTTCATGTTTTAGCCAGTTTTGAAAATATCAACGAGTCAGCAACCACGTACGTAGTTCCGCTAATTCTATATAGGTAACGAAATTATGTAATTCATTAAAATCGCATAATGTGAACAATGCAATAATTTGAAATAATTTTCATGAAGGATAGCATACCTATAGGTACAGTTCAACATTATAGGCGATTATTCTTAGGCCTACGTCAATATTCAAGTTTAAGAATTAATAATCTGTCGATTGGAAGTTCACGCAGAAGAAGAGGGTTAACTATAAAGACAAGCAACATCATCGATGCAATATTGTTTTACGTATCCCAAAATCAATACAGTCTTTTGTTTATTTTTCTTCGCAGAGGTAGACAACAAAGATTATTGTCGAGCTCCACGAGTGGCCATCATAATTTCTTCGCGACCAAAAAAATATTTGAGAATCTACTGGGATATCGAATTGGTTCGTGAAGGAGACTGGATAAGTTTGTTCGACGAGGATCCTCAGCAAAACGGGAAGGAAGTAGTTCCTATATTCGCAGCGAAGGTGGAAAACAAGACAGGAATCGTAGAGACGAATATCACAGACGTGCCTATCAACTCGAGCAATCTACGATATCAGTCAGAATGTTTCCGATTTTGGGCTGTATATTTCACCAAAGGTGGATCAGGTATTGAATGAGAAAACGTATTTAGAAAAAAGAAAAAAAAAAGTATTTACCTACGAATCAAGATTCATTGCAACCTTGAAAGCTGCATAAATGTTTTTGTACCTTGTTGATCATCGGGTGTTGAATCTTGCTGACCTTGGAACCTCGCACCTCGTTGTAGAATTGTATCAGAAATTCTCGATGAGGCGTCGTAAATTATATTTTTAGTCATGTACACAGAGTCAAAAGTCCACGAAATTATTTTTAAGCAGGTTTTCGATAAAAATCTATTCATCAATCGCGGTGTCTAGAATCGACCAGTCGGTGGGGGGAGGTACGTTTTTTGTTTTATAACTCGAGGATAATTCTAGCATCAAAAACTCAAATTCGTATGCATATATTTAGCCAATTTCTTGTTCGCACGTTAGACATAAAAGTTTTTGTCCGATAGTCACGAAATTTTGGACGAACATTAGTACATTGCCAAGAGCTTGAGCTATTGATTTTAGTGCGGGTTGGACCGACGGTCTGGTACTGCTACTTTTGTTTTTATTTTGGCTGAAAAATGCATAATTTTGGAACAATAGCGACAATATTTGGCAAAAATATTTTCCATAGTCCATTATAACATGCTATAAATTTTGGTGCGGATTGTCCGCACGACGCTTCCGGTAACGCTATTTTTGTTTTTATTTTGGCTAAAAAATGCCTATAATTTTGGACTAATAGCGACAATATTTGGAACTAATATCATCCATAGTTCACTATAACACGTTATCAGTTTTGGTGCGAATCGGCAGCACGGTACTTTAGGTAGCATTATTTTTGTTTTTATTTTGACTATAAAGTGCCTAATTTTGGACCAGTTTAACTTCAAAAATCGGAACAGTATTTATTATGACCTATTCTAACATGTTACTAATTTTGGTGCGAATTTGTCGGACTACGAAGAGGCAGAGTCCACGGGTGATAAATAGTAAAGTTCATTACAACATGTTACCAATTCTGGTGTGGATCAGCCGGAAGGTACTCCCAACTTTGAAGGAAGTAACGCATTTAAACTGTGTAATTTTAGGTCAACGATTACAGAATTTCGTACAATCATCGATTATGATCTATTTCTAATTTTTCAACCGCTAATTTTCAATTTTTTGAAAACCTACTTTTTCGAACGGAGCTGCTGCTGCGTTAGTGTTTTTTAAATTTGCATCTGCGGGCAAAGTTCGAAGAATATTCAGCGCTTACCGATTCTTAAATTACGACAATTTTACGTCTTTTATTTTTTTATTGAGATTTCATATCTTACTTCCTTATAGGGAAAGGTGTTTCATAAAAAAAAAAAATTAAATTTATATCTCACACATTCGCACGAGAGTGTAAGACACATTATCTATCTATTTATTGGCAAGAGGAAGCAAAGTGAACGGCATCTGGTGGCCAATTTTAAACTACTGAAATTAGGTAACTTGGTGTTCAAATATGTACATTTATATAAAGTTTTATCGAATTTCAAAGTGAGACATTTCTAAGAGAAAATTTTTTTTTTTCATCAAACATTCAATATTGCTTTCATTTTTTAAATATTATTACAAAAAATTAAATTATCCAGCTCTTTATCTGTCTATCATGTGAATTAATTTCATTCTTATATCATCACCAAGTTCATCTCTTTACCGATAAAATAGGCTTCCTACTATTATGATCCTTCCATAATAACTTGAGCAGTTCTGTAAAATATCTATTATTTTCATTATTTTCATTATTTCAGTTGTCCTCTGTTGAAGGGTTGAAGAAGGATGAAACAAAAGATAAATGGAAAAAATATTGCTTTCTTTAGCTCTGTTTTCCTATTTCACTACACTTCATCTTTTTCTTTTTATTTCTCTTTGATACTATTTCTTTTCAAATAAAAGAAACTTTTGGGTGGAATTTGATAGTCAGTAATTTCTCTACAATTGGTACTATTTTGGTAGGGGATTTTCTTTGAATGTAGTATATGGACTGAAATAATGGATGAAATAGTGTCCATAACATTGCAGATATGAGATAAGGAAAAAGAAGTCAGCGGATATCGCCTGGATGCCTTCATACATCTAATATATTGAACACGACATAAATATTTGACAGATATGTATTTATATAAAATGCGGCATCCAGGCAATATCTGTCGACATCTTTTTCCTTATCTCATATTTGCAGTGTTATGGACACTATTTATACATAGTGTATATGCCGTTAGCTCAGTCCATATACTTTATATTGAGAGCATTATATAATTATGTATAATGTGGCACATAATGCTGTATCCAGGTGACATCTGCTGACTTCTTTTTCCTTATACCATATCTACAGTATTATGGACAATATTTTTACATTGTGTGTATGACGTTAGCTCAGACCATATACTTTTTAGTCAGAGGGGATTTTTTATTATTTTGGGATTTAAGATGGAAGTAAATGGCACTGTGAATAGATGATAATCGAGGTAAGGCCCATATTCCCTATTGGTTGAAGTTGAGGAGATGATAATAGGTACCGCAATTTGATTTCAGTTTAAAGTCTTGAATGTCGAAGATAATTGAATTTTTGTTTTTTTTTTAATTTAATGACAATTAACGTCTAAATAAATCTAAAAAAAAATTATTGCCATCATTGTACAGCAGATAGGTGCCTTAATTTCAACTTCGAATTTGTATATGATCATAAATGTTATAATTTTATATTTATTGATAAAAAAAGTTGTAGGTTTTATCGGTTTTGGGGAATCAAACCTGGGACCTACATATTTGCCTGCTAAAAGTGGTGAACTTGACCACTCAGCCATCTCACCGCCTATTACAACTAGCGAATGTACTTTATATTAGACAAGGTATGGCGGTTCCCACACACTCCCCCCTAGAGAGACTCAACACAAATTGAACAACATTAGATGCTGTGGGAGGTTGGGCAGTCAAAAATGCCTCTTATACCTATATGCACAGGCTTATACTACCTATATGAGTTCTATTTCCACTATATAGGGCACCATCTATTGGCGACTCAGGTTAGGAAGGAGAGTTGTGAGTTCTGCCATGCACCACTAGGGTGTGTGCATGTCCAGTACACATCAAGGGTCACCAGATATAGGTTTTGTCAGTTTGAGGAATCAAACCTGGGACCTACATATTCACCAGCTAAGAGTGGTGAACTTAACCACACAGCCATCTCACCGCTGACTATAACTGGCGAATGTATTTTATATTAGACAAGGTATGACGATTCCCACAAAAGTGAAAAGGAAAAAAATAGTAGAATTATCGATAAAATGTCACCCTACTCCTACTCCTGTGACTGAGCCAAGGTGGCTAGTATTAAATATGTACAAATCAAAAGAATACAATAGGCTACTGTACAAAATGACATTGCTTTAAAATAGCAATTATATGACTACTTGGAAAAAAATATAACAAGATATTTTTTTTTACTCTTCACCAATACAAATCGACAGTAAAAAGAAAGAAAAAAAGT
The DNA here is from genome assembly GCA_011428145.1 of Ericerus pela. Classification (NCBI taxonomy): domain Eukaryota; kingdom Metazoa; phylum Arthropoda; class Insecta; order Hemiptera; family Coccidae; genus Ericerus; species Ericerus pela. The sequence continues at coordinate 962,276 of WOFM01000429.1, forward strand.
TCAGAAATGCGTCAACATTTATCATTGGTATATGGCAATTGTATAGGCTCGTATCTCGTATTAAGCCATTGTTATTTATTTGTGTTTAACAAAACGAAAAAACTACATTCAATACACGTTCATTTCATCCAGGAAGTTTTTGTTATTATATTTTCCAACTTTTTGTTAATGATATGAGGCACCGGAAAACGTTATTATAACTGCTCGAGGTCGACGTTCCAACGTTCTTCTGTTAAATGCAATAGAATGGATGTAGCTGCTGTACATATATTTAGTTTTATTGAAATATAATTTTTCAGTAGTCGACCTATGTATAGGAATAGAAGTTTACGGTTTTCTTGTCATTTAAACAAGAAGTCTTACGTAGGTAGGTATCTGATGTTCAGCTGAAGCATATGCACGGTAGTACCAGAAGGAATGTTTGAATGGTTGCAGAGGTGTGAAGAAGCAAAGGCTAATACAGAAAAAGATGATACAAATGTAAGGCGAGTCAAAAAAAATTCCGCTAAAAATTGAAATAAATATTTAGAAATGATGTATTAATAATGGTGGCATCAAAGACTCGTCAGCAGTAAAACAAAAATGATCTCATCCCATTAGAGTAATTCAAGAATTTTTAATAAACTTTTTTCGAGAAAAAATGTCCAATTCTCATTTTTAACTCGCCCAACCGCATTTATCGGCGCCCATTATTTTCCTCAACCAACCCCTGTTCGACACAAAAATTTTACTCATAATTCTGTTACACCAAAATTAACTCTTCTCAATCGAAATTGGCAATTGGTATTTCATTGACGATTCGTATATTCAGAAGTAATTTTCAAAATTTAAATGATCGACTTAAACGGGCGGGAAATAATCAGAGGAGATCAGTTTAAACATTTTTCGTTAAGCCTTATCGTTTAAAATATTTTGAAATGAAAATAATAATTATTTTTCTTTCAGTTTTTTTGATTTTGCCTTGCATTAATTTTGGGTCACCCTGTATATACATAGGCCGAACTATAGTAGAGTTAATCCCAGTCGATTTAAACCGTGAAATGGTGAAAAATTGAGAATTTTTCCCATAACCAGACCAGATGGGTATAAATGCGGTGGCGCAATTATAGGGGGAAGATTTGGGGTTTCAATCCAGATTCGGAATACCAAAATAATGTATTTCTATGCAAAGATCACACGCATCGATTAGTAATGAACCACGTTAATATTATGTTATTTTTGTTATTGCTTTTCTTACAGCTTGTTTAAAATCTCTTCAAAAATCTTAAGCTATCTCCCCCTCTAGAATACCAAACGAATTATTTTAAAATTAATGTTAGAAAATACGTAAAATTCTGAATACTATAGGCATAAAACGTTATTATAATTAACTTTTTCTCACCGTAGTCGCTAAATTTATTGTTCTGATGGGTAGGGCTACGTCTTTAAGTTAGGAACAAAATTAAATTGTACGACTAATTGCCTATACCTACAAACGAACAGATTTTAAAATTTGTAAAAAATGGAATCACCTACCAATATGAAATGAGTAATGGAACTATCAACATAAACCTTCGTCATTGACTAAATCATAGTGTAGGTACACTATAGGTTTAAGATACAACAATTAAGATGAAAAAATTATGGCTATGCTGGCGCGAAAAGAAATTTAATTTAGCACAATACCGATCGTATTTTGTGAATAGGTACTCTCTCTCCGAAATTTACAACATTTTTTTTGTTTGATTAAGTATTTATTTATCTCTTGCTAACAATAGCGTAGTGTACGCAAAAATTAAGGGTCAAGGATTCACACGAAATATTTCAAGTAGGTACCCATTGGAACCGCGCAAATAGAATTCAACCTCGTCTCCATTAACCTACAGCCCACACACTCTGCCTTAATTTATATCGAATCAAGTGAATTATGGAAACGTCTTTTTTTACTTTTTTTTTTTTTTTTTTTTTTTTTTTTTTATAAACGATTGTTATATATTTTCAGCTTCCGCCATCTCGTGTCTGAAAACTCATCCAACGTGGATGCACGATATGCGTAAATATGTGGGAAATGTTGAAATAAAACGGCTCTTTATACCTGGCACCCACGACTCTGGATCATATTCCTCCATTAATGGATGGTCTCCGTTGAATTTCATCGAAAGATTCATATTTACGCAGGTCAGGTGAGAAATACTTACATACATACTAAGCCGATACGAAGGTATTATTGTGTAAAAAAATTATTTTCTAGGTAGCAGCTGCGGATCGAGAAAGTCTACTTATTTTTTTTTTGACTCTTAAACTAATTTTTTCGCAGTTTTTATTATCTAAGTTCTGCGGTCGTATTTCACATTTAAGTAGATTTTTGAAAACATATATTTATTAAAATTGCCTAAATATTCGGATCCAGGGGTGGGAGTGGATATGTTTGTCGTTTCATGATTTCCCGAGCATTTTGGCACTATTTTTGAGAATTCATTTTCTATGTAGATTTTTAAATTGCCTGAGTATTTGGACCCAAGGGTAGGAGTAAGTACGTTTTTCGTTTCATGATTTTCTGAGCATTTTGGCACTATTTTTGAAAATGCTTTTTTTTTCTTTTTTTCATGTACCCCCTTTTGCGTTGAGTCCATTTCAAGGCGTAATTTTGAACGGATGGTTTCGAAATTTTAAACACATAATCGGATCCATCTAAGGAAAAACCCTATTGTTTTTGGTTCCGTCTTGTAGGTCAGTTTATAAGCAGTTTTTATTAAACAGCGTACAACAAAAATAATAACAAGTAGGGAAGAGGAATCAAAAATCTGATATATTTAATTTTACAAAAAACGGATAAAAATGAACGTCATTTGGTTCGGGGGAGTAAGAACTTATTAATTTTCATCTGGGTTTTAGTAGATTTTTTAAAGTTCTACTCACATAAGGAGAAATAGGAGGAGTTTCCACTTTTTAAATACGTATAGCTATGTCTTTCCAATCCATTATTGTGTCGAAAACTGAGTTACACCGTTTTTTATAAGAGAGGAATAAGTACACGAGATAAGTAACATATTTAAACTCACTGTGAAAACTCCTTACCTGTACTTTTCACAAAAAACAAATTCGGTTAAAATTTTGCCTGAAGTTACATTCGGTTGTTGGGCAATGGTTTACGGGTGAGGGCGGGATTGAATGCACGGAAGGACAAAATGTTGTCTATAAGCTTTATGAAAAATTTGTTTTGTTTTTCGATACAATGAAGGGTTAGAAAAATGCGACTATTTAAAAAGTTTCAACTCGTTCTCTTTCCCCCCAAATGTAAGTAGAACTTTCTAAAAGCTTAGTGAAACTAAATAGCAAAATAGCATAAATATACTTGATAACCTTTATCAAATTTAATTTATTTTTGTCAATTATTGGAGAAGTTGTACCATATTTTTGATTTTTTTTTACCCCCTTGCTTCTTTGAGGGTTTTTTTTTCTCCAAAAATCGATTCTAGACATTGGACTATATTGTTTTTAACTTTAGACACCTGTTGTATACTTACACCAGAAAAAATAATAAATGTGAAATTGTCTACGGTGTTTTAAAATAAAAAAAAACTCTAGCCTAGCAATGGCAGATAGACATGGGGATGGAGATAGAGATGGATATAGAAATGGAGATGAGACACAAAATCTTGGGCGATATATACGTATATATATACAGTACCTGGTTCACTGAGCTTTGCTCGCATGTGGAAAATGAGAAAATTTTATTAATTTCAATCAAGCTGGAGAATTTCACCAATATTAGGTATATCTCTCCGTATTATCGTATTCGTATACCTCCAGAATTTTAAGATCGCAATATTTAACTCATACTTCATTGGTCATAAATCATAATAATCATACGCAGTTTAGGCCTGGCAAAATTCGCTAATAAAATCTTTCTTATTCGTTATTTTTAGGGTTAATCTATTTTTCGATGTTCCTTGTTATTACTTGCTACTGATGAATAGATTGAGATGCTCATATATTTTTTCAACAAATTTTATCAAACTTGAGACCAATGTAGATTATTTTTTTATACAAAAATACATTAAAACTGCAATTTTTAGCAACGTGTAGTTCTTCATTAGGCGTTTACATACACACATATACACATACACAAATATAATTATTGCTCATATTATTGTACAGGATTTTGACGACAAATTAAAGGGAATTCATGAACTAATTCTCTTCGATTCATAGCTGAATTAATGCCATTAAATTAACACGAATTCATCGACAAATCATTGATTCATTCACAAATTAGTTTTAATTTAATGGCATCATTTCCACGACAAATTGAAGAGAATTCATTCCCAAACTTTCTTCAATTCAGCTCCAAATTAATGCCGTTAAATGAACACTCGTCGCTAAATCCTGATTAATTTAAGGGAGACAAATCGAAGAGAATTCGTAGATGAATTCTCTTCAATTGGTCGCTGAATCCTGATTAATCAGCTTATTAAAGACTTATTATCTGATTTATTTTTTCCATAAACAAAAAACACCGCTAAGGAATGGACTCGATTCATTTACATCACAACCAGTTGGCTAAACTGCGGTATATTTAAAATTGAAACACATGAATTTCTTTACCATGCTATAGTGAGCTAGTCCAGACATAAACAACACACAACTTACATTATTTTATGATTCTCAGAGGCTCAGGATACAATTAAGAATTGAAAGAAGAAAGAAAGTAAAATAAATAAGAGATGCTGAAAACGATAGCTAACAGAGTTAATATGTCAAATTAAATATATACTTACTTAATAAACACGGATATGATGGATTTGAAAATAATAGTTTCTATAATAATTTTCAACGGTATTTTGAAGACAGTTTCTGTCTATCTAAAAGCCAAAAAGTGAAATTTGTTTGTGATTTGTTGGATTCAATTGTAACATTAAAAGTTATCATTATCAATCACCACATCGCTGAATTTATATAATTGAAATATGTTAGTGTTGTTAATACAGTAGTTTAACAAATTTTCTCAAACTTGGAACCTAGGTATCTAGATTTTTTTCTCATACCAAAAAACCCCTTTATTGTAAATTTTAGCAACATTGTTGGTCTAGTTCTTCATAACGCATTTACATACACACAAACAATTATTATTGCTCATATTATAGTATAAGATACATATATATATATTTATATGCATAAAAAAATTAGGTTAAAATGAAAAAATGATACCAATCGTTTTCTTTTCTCATGAAACGGATAATTTCATCATCTCAACCCCTAATCCTTCCATGAAGTCAATTTTAATACCCCGTTTGCAAGCAAACTGGATAAAAAATATTCCCTTAAGACATATACTGCATTCAAATAGTCGGAATTATAATATTAACAATGCAAATAAGTGAATTAGGTATCAATAATTTCTACTTTATTGATTGAAATCAGGAAATAATGATTTCGCATTATTCGAGGGTACTTTGGTTCAAATTTTTTTTTCTATTATTTCTGAAACGTAGGAACGCTAAATTTATTTTCAATATATTCTTACATAGAAACAGGCCCGCCCATCAACATAAATTTTCAGCTTCGTTAAAAAATGTTCTCAGTTTTTTACTGAACTGAAACGAATCTAATTATTGTTTCATTTTTAGGATGAGGATATTTTCAGTCAACTTATACATGGAATCCGATATCTAGATTTAAGAATATCTTCTAACCCGCGTTTAATGCCCGAATCCGAAAGATGGTGGATTAATCACGGCGTTGCTCGAGTTCAACCGTTGAAAAACATTTTGGAAGATGTGAAAAAGTTCCTTCGACAAACTCGTGAAATTCTAATCCTGGATTTTCACGGTTTTCCCACTGGTCGGTACCCAATAGAATTGGTTGTCAATTATTCCAGTAAATAAGTAGTTTTTGAAAGGAAGTTGTGAAGAGTTTTGGAAAATGGCGCAATTAAATAGGTCTTGGGCAATTTTTGAGGTTATATTTTGCACCCTGAATTTTTTGCGGAAATCTAGAAAAACCCCTCGAAACATGTTCCAAAAAATGTTTTTTTTGCATATTTTTCTATTCCAGCGCACTTTTTGCAAAAAAATATTTATTTAACAATCAATAAAGTAAAGAATAGGTGACATACGGTTTTCCATGCTGGAGCGCCGCAAAGTTAGTTCAATTTTAAAAATTAATTAAAAGTGTAGCCCACTTTTTCGTAACTGTGCCTTCCAATTTCGAGACTTCTAATAATACAAAAACATCAATAAAATTAATTTGAAATGTTTTTGTGCTGAAAATAATGATAATCAACTAAAACAAGTTTCATAATAATGATTATAGTAATAATTATGATACAGGGTGAGTACCCATGATTTTTGTGAGGAGGTCTTGGAGGATCATAATACTAAAAAATCGTTTTCGTTCAGCATTGCCCCCCTCCCTAAATTAACGAAAAGAACATAAATAAATTTCTCACGTAACAGGTTAATCATACATGATAACACATCATAACAGTGTACCTATATTCAAACACTTTTTTGCGATTCTTTGTTTTGTTTATTAATGTTTGTGGGGAGAGAAATGAAAAATAACTTTTTTTTTTTGAGTTTTATAGTCTCTCCCAAGACCTATAAATATGTCTCAAAATTAATGCTCCCCCTCAAAAAAATCAGGGTTACCCTCTTGTATCATAATTATTACAATAATCATTATTATGAAACTCGTTTTAGTTGCTCATCATTAATTTTCGACATAAAACTCTTAAAATTGATTTGATTTATGTTTTTAAATTATTAGATGTTCGTATTAAAAGACCCTCAAATTTTTAATTAATTTTAAAAATTGAGGTAAGTGTGTGGCCATTCAGTGGAAAAACTGTGCATCCTATAAAAAAATTATGAGATAGAAATTGTCGCAAATTAAATATTCTTCAATTTGTTAAATAAATATTTTTTTCAAAAAGTCCACGGGAACGAAAAACTATTTTTTTGAACGTGTTTTGAGGATTTTTTTTAGGTTTCCGCGAAAAATTTAAGGCGCATACTACATATAATCTCAAAAACTACTTCCTAAGACGTACGTATTAATTGCGTTAATTTTCAAACACTCGTATGTCCTGAATTAAATATCTTTTACAACACTTCTAAATTAGCCTACGTAATGTTTACCTACGTGTAATTCCTGAATCATTTATCTTAGGATTTGATAAAGACGAATCATTAAAGGCGCATAAGGAATTGGTGGATTATTTGAAATCGGAATTGTCGGAAATGATTGCTCCGCCTAACTGGAATTCGACATGTAACGACTTATGGAGCATAAATAAAACACTGATCGTATCTTATAATCAAGCAGATACCGTGAAGGCGAATCCTTCATTTTTGTGGACACCAGTGTCACATAAATGGCCTGATGCTCAGAATATAGACGAATTAAAGAGTTATTTCACCAAAATTTTTGCGAGGTATCTATCCAAACATTTGGAATAGAATAGTATTTAAGAAATGTTTTTTTATGCAGTGGCATTTTTTGTTTTTTGCCATTTTCTACATGTTCTAATTAGGCTTAAATATTTTTACTTTTCATGACCAACTGATTCATAAAATATCAATTTTTATTTTGTTTATTTTTGCAAAGGTATAAACCTAAAGTTACCCATTCCAAAATAAACGCATATTTTTCAATAAGTAGGTAGTAGATATTATACAGGATAGGATGCTACCTACTTCGATAAAAATGCATATTTTTGTGCATATTTTGGCATAGGTAAACAAAAATACAAGTCAGTTTTGGATGACAGTGGTTTGTTCAATTAAGAGTATTAAGAATAGTGTGTGTGCACGTCATTAAGTCAATGCCGTTTCGAAGTTGAAAAATGGATAGGTAGCATCCCTTCAGAATTATAAACGCATATCCATGCATACAGGTATTTTAGAAATTACAATTACATATTTTAAGATCACAAATGCATAAAAAAACTTTCCTCAAGAATGATATTAAATTATACCTAATTAATTTACTGACATCGTTCTTTGTTTTATAGTCATCCAGGACATAGTTGGGCAGCAATGGCTGAATTAACACCAACCATATGGAGTATCATGACGTACCAGACGAACGGTCTACGAGAAATGGCTGAAGAAGTTAATCCACAAGTAACCTCTTGGTTCAGAGGCTTGTGGGGTAAGTCCAGTAACATTGTCGCGGTCGATTTTTTCCGAGGAACTGATATTGTGGAAACTGCTATCGAATGGAATATGAGAAAAATTGAAAAGCATATCTGTGATATTACGTGACTATTCTTTTTTTTATACTTTTATGTGTTTTTTGTTACCGAATTTTCAAATAAAAATGGAAATATTGTTATAATAATGAATTGAATTTTGATTGTTTACTTGAGTAATATGCCTTTACTAATGACCACAGATCAAATTTTAGTCTCTAGTTGGTACCATAAGGTCGCCAGAGAGAGAGAAAAATAACCCTTTTAAAATTTTTCTAGAAGTTCATTAAAATGGGTACCTGGTGAGAAGTTATACTGGAACGAACACCTAAAAAAAAAAAATTTAACAATTATTTGGATTTAATTGATAACCTCCTACTTTTTTTAAAGTCCACTCAAAAAAAGGAACGTTTAAATGGGAAAACTTTTTTTTTTTTTGAATTTTATAGAAGATATGTCGGAAATAGTTATTTTTATAACGTTTTCGCGGGTAGAAACTATAATATGTGAAGTAGGAGATTTTACCCCAATTTTAAAAATTTAGTTTTTACAACACACCCAAAAAAAATTGCAATTTTTACAAAAAAAATCAAAGAAAAACGTCAATTGCTCAGTGGAAGAACAAAAACAAAAAATAGTCACCACCTCTATCAATTTTTACAACAGCTTAGGCCAAATGGGGTGTCACACCCCCAACGCTCCTTGCGCGACCCCTGATTATATGCATTCCATCATTCTGCAAAATTTTGTTTTAATCGGTTCAATAGTTCATGCGAATAATTAATTTGAAAAAATCTTCTACTATTACTAAGAATAAGAAGAGTAGATAATTCCAGTTAAAATAAAAAACCTGTGTGGAAAGCAGGCTTACAGTCATTTTATTTTCTGGGCAATCACTTAATAACTTGCGTACGTATTTTATAACCTAGTTGACACTTTATTAAACGAAATTTTTACCAAGAATTCTGCAAAATACTTTTGATATTTTAATTTTTTCATTTTACCGACCTACTTATTTATTTATTTATTTATTTGTTTCGATTTTTTTGGTCAAGAAAACCTACATTTTTAAGCATGGCTTAATGCGCCAGAGTTGTTTTAAATTAAAAAATTTTTTTTTTCATCAAAGCCAACCTTAAAGTTACTACTTGAAGAGATTTGGCTATTAGGAAAACTACTCCGCCCCACCACACCACCACCTAAAAAATTCTAAAGAAAATTCTGAAAAATATTTCCTAATATTTGAGTTACATATGCAGTGGAGTGCTGATTCGTATAGCATTTCTATACATAGTTACTTTCAGACATAAGGAATTGAAATTACTCTAAAAAAAGGGATTTTTGGAACCTTTTTTTTTATTCTAAGCCCCATCCCTCCCACCCCTGATGAGATTTTTGACTGAAATAAATATGGAACATTGCCACTTGTGTCGAAGAAAAACTGGTAAATTTTGAGATCGATAACTCTGTTCATTTTGGCACAAAAAATTTTCTTGTGCAGGTTAGAATTTCTTATCAAGTCCGTAACTCAGTGCCTATGACCCAGATGGTACGCAAACCTATATACATGAAGGTAACTCATGTTGCCACATATGCCCTTATAATATTTGCACATAGTGACGGAAGACCATGTATATAACTATAAGAATACTGTGTCTAATTTAAAAAAAAAAACACAGATGTTTATTGCCTAACAATTCTCTAAAAGTTGGTCATGGTAAAAGAGACCAGAATAATATTAATGCTGAATTGCATTGAAACTTGAAAGGATGATTTCTCAGTTTCTATTTGAGGTAGAAAGTTGGCGTTAATATGATTGGAAAGATGAGAGAATTTGTTTGAAATCTATGTCATAATTAATATTTAATCTTAATTTGATTATGTTGAATAATGGAATAAAAAAACATAAATTAATAGACAATGTGCAGTTTCATTTATTTTTTGGGGGAACTTATCCTTTACCAAATGATTTATCACGCCCTATTTGAGGTAGAAAGTTGGGGTTGACAAGGTTGGAAAGATGAAAGAATCTACTTGATAGTTATGTCAGTATTATTATTTTATTGCAATTTGAGTTTTGTATACAAAAAAGTAAATTTATAGACAGTATGCAACTTCATTCATTCATTCATTTTTTTCCACCTTATCTTTTACTCACTGATTTCCCAGGCTCGTTTGAGTTAAAAAGTTGGCGTTGGCATGAATAAGAAAATAAGAAAATTTACTTCAAGTCTATGCCTATAGTATTATTTTATCGTAATTTGTGTTTTGAAAATAAAGGAATAAAAACTTGTTAATTCATTGACAAACCCAGTTTCATTTTTTCTGTTTTTTTTGGAAACTGATTCTTTACTCAGTGAATTCTCAGGTCCTATTTGAGGTAGAAAGTTGGAGTTGGAATGGTTAGAATGAAAATAAAATTATCTCGAAACCTATATCGATAATAATATTTTATGGTAATTGAATTTTAAAAATAATAGAATAAAAAAATGTAAATTTAGAGAAAATCTTCAGTTTTGATTTTTTTTTTTTTAAATTTACTCTTTACTCAATGAATATTTTGTGCCTTATTAGAGGTAGAAAGTTGTGGTTGGTATGGTTAAAAAGATGATAAATTTTACTCCAAACAAATTTCAGTAGTTACATATACGTTAGTATCATTTGTTTTCTGAAAATAATGGAACAAAAAAGGCATATTCTAGCAAATCTTACATTTTTTGTAAGAAATTATTGATAATTCTGGTATTACATTTATAAATTTTTTCAGTATAATTTTATAATCATTCAAGAACTTGATGAAACATAGCAAGGAATTAGGAATACACAATTAAAATTTATTTCAAAAAATTGAAGTGTTGAATGAATTTCTATTTTCTTGTTCCATTATTTTCAGAAAACAAAATACGACAAAATGTAGGTCTAGAGAAATGTTGAGTAAAATTTCTCATCTTTCCAAATATCCCAACCTCAACTTTCTGCCTCAAATAGTGCCAAAGAAATCACTAAGTAAAGGATGAGTTACCAAAAAAAAAATAAATAAATAAATAAATAAATAAATGAAACTATAGATTTTCTATTTATATTTTTTGTTCCATTATTTAAAAAAATCAAGTTACGATAAAATATCATTTTTGACATAAGATTTAAAAAAATTTTTCTTGCTGATTTGTTTTAAATTCACCTTCCATATCATTATAATAAACATACAACCCGATTTTTTACGATAATATTCAATTAATATAATAAAGACAAAATTCAACGAATATTATTAGGTTTGGCAACACTGTTGCCAAGAACCTATTACAATCTCCAATTCTTTTATTCTTTTTTTTTTTTTAATGATTTTAAATTTTGTTCCGTGGAAAAGTTGAAGTAAGAAATTAATTCTTTCGTCATTAGTTTATTAGTTTTCCGTTGCTTTGTCTTATCCATTTAAGTAAATTCCATCATGTTCAAAATTAGTTTGAATTCAAAAATAAGTTGCTTGAACTAGAGTGTACTTACGTACTTGGCCAATACAATAATCGCATGTAAGTGGACTATCTTGCTTCGGGTAATTTTATTTCATTATTATTCTATGTTTCCTACTTTCATTCTTTTTTCATTAAAGGTGCAAAGGCCAAACCTCTTGCAGTTTTGAATCAAAACAGCTTGTTAAAGTAAAATTCATCAAGGCCTATACACTAACTACAAATGTTTTGTTGTTTCTTTTTTAATTTTGAATTGATCAGTGTTGCCAAGTACAAGCGCCGCAAAGACGAAGCGGAACTTCAGGGCTTTTTTTAAAATATAGGCCCATCAACTTAAATTTTCTGAATCATTAGAAAATTTCCTGGTTTTTCACTGAAATGAATCCAATTGTTTAATTTTCAGTCAATTTATAAATGCAGTTCGATTCTGGATCTAACAAAGCCAGTTTTACTTAGCAAGCGATGAGATAGAGCTGAAGTACAGCGACTATTTTCAATCTTATTAAATGAAAATTGAAGAAAAAATGACAAAAATGATCGATAATTTATGACGAATTATATTTTTGGGATTAAAGAATTTGAAAATCAACTTAATAAACCTCTGGGTCTTTTTGCGACGTTACGATTTTCACTTCACAGCTGGATAAGTAAAAATGGGTTTAGATTTGAAAATACTGTTCAACTTACGCATGCCTAAAAGCGGATTAATCATGGCGTTGTTCGAGTTCAGTTGTAAATAAACATTTTAAATGAAAAAAAGTTCCTGCGACAAACTCTTGAAATTGAAGTTATGAATATATTTAATGTCTGAATCATTTTCCTCAGGATTTTATAAAGATGAGTCAAATGTGCATCAGAAATTAGTGAATTGTTTAAAATCAGAACAGTCGGAATGGATTACTTCGTCTAGCCAGAATTCGACATGTAATGACTTATGAGAGTAAATAATCTTATAATGAACAGATACCCTGAAGTTGAATCCTTTACTTTTGTGGATACCAGTGTTGCATAAATGGCTTGATGCTCAGAATATAGACGAATTGAAAAGCTATTTCATCGTATTTTTACTACGCGTATCTAAAAATTTTGAATAGAATAATACTTAAACAATAAATTTTCTGAACTTGACGTTCTTTGTTTTTTAGGTAGTAATCCAGGATACAGTTGGGCAGGAATTCATACCAACCAGAGAATTATGACTAACTAGACGAACGATTTGCGAGAAATGGCAAAAAAAGTTAACCCACAAATGACGATACGGTTCAGAGGCTTTTGCAGGAAAAGTTCAGTAACATTGTCGCAGCCGACTTTTTCCAAGGAATTGATACTGAGAAACTGCTGTTTTATACAACGTGAGAAATGTTAAAAACCACATCTATGATAATTCGAGATTTTTCTTTTTTTGTATTTTCACAAATTGTTTGTTAGGTACCAAATTTTCAAATAAAATAATTGAATTTCTATTCCTTACTTGAATAATATGCCAAGTGACTACACGATCAGATATTTTAATAGTCGCAACCATGAGCATGAGGTTGCAGATTGTACAAAGGAAAACGAAATAATGTTACTTCTTTGAAATGCATGTTTCAGAACCGTAGAAATGCAATAATACCCTATTTGCAAGGAACCGGTTAAAAAAAAAAACCCATAGTTTTTTATAATACTTTCAAGGAACGTTTAGCCAATTCTCTTTTATTAAAACCAATTCGTTAATTTTCAAAAATTGTGCTGCAAATTAATCACAAAATTCTGTTCGAATAGCAAATTTTAAATCTCTTTAAAGGTGTTTGCGCCGCATATTTCACATATTATTATACTCTATCGACGAAAAATTAATTTTTTTTTTTTTTCAATCATAAGAAATGATAAAACACGATTGTATCAAATATTTGATCTGTTGATACGCTTACTTCGATCAAAAATATGTGTGGTTAAACAGAATTTGCTCATCCAACGATTAAATATATATTTGGTTCAACCGAACCTCACATGTGTAATATGACTAATGCTTAGATGAATTACATTGAATTTTTTTAAATTCTCAAAATTTTACAAGGAAAAGGATACGAAAAGTATAATAATATAACTGATACAATAGTTACATGTACAAAAACCAAACTTTACATATTATTTTTCAATGCCCATACTTTGGTATTGGATACATGATCGCCATGCACGTAAACTAAACCACAGATTTCATGTACTTTCATACCCATTTCTTTCTTCTCCACGAGTTCTAAATATTTCTTCAAATCTTGCGCGAATTGCCAAATGTCCCCATGAATATTTGATATTCTGGTTATTCGCCTCATACCTCTAAATGAAATCTTCAAATAAACTGGTAGCATTCCATTTTTCGTTCGTTTAAGATAGTACGGCGAATTGGGATTATCTAAAAAAGAGAATAGATCGTATAATTTAATTGATAAGCGATGCGGAAAAATCGAATGACAAAAAAAGACCAGAGCGTTCACACAAGTCATAATAGAAAAATATTAGGATACGATAAAATTAGGTTTTTGTGTCGATATTTCAAGAATGGAGAAATGGGATAACTACTACAAAAAATTTCATCATGGATGAAATTTTTTCAAATATCAAGGTCTAAAAAACAGACAAATTTTCTATCATAAGTTTCTTCAAATAACGTGAACAGAAATTTACAAAAAAATTTATCAAGCCTGAACTTAAAAAGTTTCTACGCAATCGTGACCACAAGAAAACAAGATAAAGACTTGAAATAACAGATTACGATTTCGACCATAATAATTGGCCAATTACAAAATTTGGAACTCTCGGTCAATTATTATTTTTGTAAACAGAGATTAAAAACTTACATTTTTGGGGTACCCAACCACTCGGATATTCATTTTTCGGAATTATAGCAGGAACATAGTCAGTTGGGAGTAGCCTTTCAACAAATTTCCAATCATTTTCATCTTTAGTGACTTCGTATTTCGGACGATCTTCAGGTTTGGGTATAGGTTTACTCGATTCATAACTGGCATATCGTTTGATTAAATTCTGAAAATATAAATAATATAGAAATAATTAACGCGAGTACGAACATGTAAATTTCTTTTCAAGTTAAATTGGTACTTCATTGAGATGAATACTAAAACAATAATGTTTAAAGGCATAAGGTAATGATAATATTAAAATTCTCAAATTTCTCTCACCGGCACAATGCTTTCTTCATGAACATTGATGTGTGGAATCTTGGGCACAGTCGAACGGAATAATCGGAGCATAATATTTTAATAAAGTCAAGCTTGAGCCTACAGATGAAAGCAGACGTTGATGCTGAAAATGAAATTGCGAATTTTCAGAAAACTTTGGAAGAAAGTTGTTGGAAAAAATTTTTAACAAGATTTTCCAAATGTTATGAATTTTTGTTATCAGAAATCAGAATAGTATTTTTTTTATTATGGCGATTGACGGCGTGGTTTACAAATGCCTTAGTTTTAAAATTAGTCGATAAACTTTTACTACGGAGGCAGGCATTGTGAATTGAATATGCCTCTATTTATTTCCACTAGTTCTGCTAGTGAGGCCTAAACTGTTAAATTATTAATCCTCAATGTTAAAAACGTGCGTCAGTCCGCAAATCTCTTCTGACAAACCTGCTCGTAAGTCGTTAATTAATATACTTTGTGATCGACGAAATGGCTGTGATATTAGAAGCTTTTATTATTATATGACGTCTGTACGAAAACAGACGCGATGTATTTAATGGCCGAATCGAAGCTGTTTCGAGAATCTTGTTGATTTTTGTTGTTCTACACTCCACCTACACACGCTCACTAACCGTTAGCGTTACTACTTTGAACAACGTAAACTAACACTTTTAGGTTGTGCGAACAAACACAATTTTTTTGTCCGTTCACCCGAGAATGCTGAAACTCGTTTCCCACTCAAACTGTAATCTTGTAATGGAGAGAGATCGTTCATCTTCCTCAAACTTATAATTTGTATTCTCGATCATTGCATTAAAGTATCTCTAACTAACTTATTCCTTTCTTTGGATTTCAACCTCACTTCATGGTAGGCAGAGCTGCGATTTCTGAATAGTTAGTACAGAGTGATACTTAAGCTTTCAATTTAATTTTTTTGCTATAGTATCCAAAAGTTTAAGGAACTATGAGCTTTTATTTTCATTAAAAGTTGTTTTGTTTACGAAATATATTTTAATTCAAGAGTTGTTAACTCAAGTGAATTTTTTTTCGTTTAATTTTTTGAAAATTTCATCGAAAATTATTCGAAGGTTACTTCAATATTTTTTGTAATCTTTTCCTTTAATTTTTATTGTTCCTTCACAATTTGATCTGCAGTTAGAAATTTGTTTCCAAAGCCTTACCATTTGTAACCTGCTTTATTCGAACTTATTTTTAAGCTTAATCGTCCTGTGAAATTTCACTTGATTTTTACCGAACTAAAGGGGGTTCTTGAATTTAAGCGTTTTGGAATTTAAAGGAATGAAGAAAAATAATTTCAAGGAAAAAAATTAATTTTTATGTAACTAAATTCGCTCAATGTCCCACAAAATCACTGAATATATCCCATCGTTTTCCGCAATAGTAAATGAAATATATAATTTGAAAGTATCGAAAATTACATTACCAGTGACTTGCGGAATTCCGTTGAATATCTTCCAGCTGAGTTTGTGAGTAATTGGCGTTTTCCCGTGGGTCAGTACTTGGATTAATTTCAGGTCGTCCTCAGAAAATTTCAGTCTTGGCAGCATACGAAATCAGTAGCACTCAATCGACGAAATTTTGATTATGATGATGTTTGAAAATTACGATGACTTTGTTTGATGCAACAGTGATCTCCGATTTTTGAATTTACTATGTTTCACCTTGCTGTAACAGATGATCCAGGTCCGAAGTAATCTGCTATCCCACGATGAAAAAAGATTTTGGTTTCACCTTGCCAAAAAAAGACGATCCAGTATTTTTCGGAAGATGATTAAAATGGCGTTAAGTTAATTTGGTGCCAATATGATTGAAGTAACCTTCGAATAATTTTCGATGAAATTTTCGAAAAATTAAACGAAAAAAAAATTTACTTGAGTTAACAACTCTTGAATTAAAATATATTTCGTAAAGAAAACAACTTTTAACGAAAATAAAAGCTTATAGTTCCTTAAACTTTTGGATACTATAGCAAAAAAATTAAATTGAAAGCTTAAGTATCACTCTGTACTAACTATTCAGGAATTGCAGCTTGCTTAGTACTATTGTGATTTTTAAGCATGTAGATCACACTACTATTATTCAATAGTCTTGGGGACGTTTTTTGATTATATTATACAAAAATTTTTTTGTTTGTTACTTTATTAATTTTATTTGTTAAAATGTAATTTACATGCAATTAGGTGTTGTAATGAGATGCACCCATACAGACACAAACCAAATACACAGAAACATGATACACAAACACAAATCACATGACTGGTCCTAGAAACAAATTTACGGCTAGACACTAGTCTTCCCCAAGTATCTACAGAAATATGAAAACATTCGAAAAAAACTGTCCCCAATTCACTGATATCAATGTCATTCTCACGGTAGTCCTCACGTCATGTTTTTTGGTACTGTTGCGGAAAAACAACGTGCTTCAGTAGTACTAAGTGTTGGTTATTCAATTGAAAGAATTGTACTAATTTACACAAACTCAAATAAAAATCAACAAGATTCTCGAAACAGCTTATATTGGGCCATTAAATACATCGCGTCTGTTTTCGTACTCACGTCATATAATAAAAAAAGCTTCTAATATCATAGCCACGTCGTCGATCACAAAGTATATTAATTAACTACTTACGAGCAGGTTTGTCAGACAAGATTTGCGGACTGACGCACGTTTTTAACATTGAAGATTAATAATTTAACACTAAGAAAAGTATTTTAGTGTTTAACTTTTGCCCATCCTGTAACATAAAATATTACCCTGAGAAATGTTGCCCTGAGAAATGTTACCCTGTATTTTGTCTACCCACACAATCGATTACCCTCAGAAATGTAGTCCTGATAAATGTTACCCTGTCTTTTGTCTAACCGCACAATTTGAAGCATGTTTTTAACATTGAGGATTAATAATTTAACACTAAGAAAAGTATTTTAGTGTTTAACTTTTGCCCAACATGTAACATAAAATATTACCCTGAGAAATGTTTCCCTGAGAAATGTTACCCTGTCTTTTGTCTACCCGCACAATCTATTACCCTCAGAAATGTAGTCCTGATAAATGTTACCCTGTGTTTTGTTTACCCGCGATAAAGTGTGCCCGCAAAAACAACCAGGCAAATTTACCCTGAATATCGTTTACCCGCGATATTGTTTACCCTCAAGAATGTTTTCTCCCATCTCCATATAAGCCAATGTTAATTTTATTGTTCTACACTCCACCTACACTCTCTCACTAACTATTAGCGCTACTACTTTTGATAACGTATACTTGTTAGATGTCAGTAGTTGGTACTACTGAATCAAGATTTCCTACAGTCAAGTTTTCATTGTTTTTATCTGTGTCTTTCTATCTTTTTCTGTTTTCTGGTCAAGAGGTAACGCTCACTTCACTTGTTGTATTCAATATGGCGATAAGACTATAATTATGTTTAATTATCTGTTCAATAAAATAAGTTCATTTTCTCACGTTTTCAAGTTGATTTTTATGATTTAATTAAGCAAAACTATATTTAATCTGAACTCAGTTGTTCGTAATTGGTGTTGGTATTAAATATAAAGTGATAGCAGAGTTCAAGTGTGTTCGCGTGTTCGCACCTTTGTTATTGTCAAGAATTACGTTCGTATTTTATTTTACGAAAAAATTTCAAGTCCGTAAATCAAGATCTTTTAATTTTTCCAAGTTCGTTATTCAAGAAATTCGCAAGTTGTGTTCGTCGTTTTTGTCTTTTATGGCTCCGAAAACACGTAAAGGCCGTTCTCAAGTTCCTGCTCTTCCGGTCACAAAAAAGAAGCAGGTATCCAAAATCAAGAAGGTGTCATTTAATCTGGTTGTGAATACTGTGACAACCTACACTATAGACGAGATTGTGCAAATTCAAGATCTACCGCTCGTTCAAGAATTGTCTGATAAGGCTGGTGAAATCAAGATGTCCACGAGTACTATGGCTGAACCAACCATCACTGTCACTTTCTCAGATTCCAGAATGATCGTCAAGAAGGTTCAACCAGGCCAATCGTCATCACCATCCATCGAGCCAAGTGAAGATAAAATTATACCTCTACGTATGTTAAGTCAAGATATCTCGTCTACGTTGTTCTCATGTCCGTCAAGTAGTACGTCGAGTCAAGTAGATACATCAAATTCAAGCAAATCACCGTCTGCCATATCAACGAATTCAAGTCAAGTAAATATTAATAAAAATTATTCAAGTGTTTTTCCAGAAATTAAACCGTCGTTGAATGTGGACAGCATGATAGTCGACTCTGCGTTAAACGCACTTGCGGCGCTTGATTTCTCGAAAATGTCGCCAAAAAGTCATTTTGTCCCTCCTCCTGGACTAACTAACGTCGGTCAAGAATCAAGTTTTGGTCAAGTATCAAATTATCAAGAATCAAGAGAAGGCTTTATGCCTGTACCTCAAGTGTCAAGATATCCTGGTGCTTTTCAGGATTCAAGCTCGCATGTACGTGATGCTAATCAAACATCATCGGGCAACATTTATACTCCTATGAATACATCATTCCAGTATCAGTGTTACCCGACTATGGGCCAATTTCAGATGGTTCCGTTGATCCCATTGCGTACATACGGAAATAACAAAAAGCTCAAGGGAAAACAAAATTTCAAGATGTGGGAGAGGTCAAGAATGACTTAGCGGCGGCAAATGCAATCGAGTGGATCACATATCCTCGTGCAGAACATCTCAATCTTCCAGAGAACATTCACCGAGGTGTTGACGCTCAAGTTCAAAATCTTATTCGAATGAATGTAGCACAACCTATCAAGACGCTAATATTTCATCTCAAATCAGCCTGCAAAATATTTCAAGAACTCAAGAGTCAGTACGGTAGTAAGACAATTCATGACATGATTACTGTTATGAATCATCTTGATGATCTCAAGTATGTAGAAAACACAGAATTAATTATGTTTTTTTCAAAGTTCGATGCCGCTCGACGAAGTTTGGTGGAATTTGGTCAAGTTTTTCCACCCTCCTTCTGGCTTATCAAGTTAATTCAAAAATTAAATCCTTCGTTCGAGGAGGTAATCGATACTTTATGTGCTCGAGCAGGTGAAGACTTGTCTGAGGAAATAGCCTACAGTCACCAAGTTTTAAACTATCGAGCTTTCCCAAAAGACAAAACTTTGGGACAAGCTGGCAAAGATAGTGTTCTAAAAGCTACGGGTGAGGGTATGATATTATTTACCTTAAATCACGAATCATCATCAAGAATATTTACCTTTGTTTTAAAAGAATTCTTAGTAGTTCCCGGTCTAGCAAATGGTCTTATTAGTGTTAAGCAATTTGTTAATGACCATAACATCAAGTTACTCTTCGAGTTTAATCAAGTTACATTTCACAGGCAAGAAGAGGTTGGGTTAAGTAAAGAGCTCATCAAGATAGTATCAAGTCAAGATAGATATCAATTTGTCCCTTCAATTATGAACAAAAATATCAAGAACTATAAAAAGGCTTTATCAAGAATATTTAAAGGTAAATCAATTTTATTATCCGAGTATACTAATGATCCGAGTTTGTCAGAAATTGCTGATCAAAGTAGTCTGGGTAATAAAAATCAAGTCAAGTCCCCCAAATCAAGTAAATCGTCTGGTATCAAAAAGTCTGATAGTAATGGGTCTAATGTTGCTACTGACGGGTCTGATGTTGATGACTCCTGGATCGATGAGTTCGATAAAATGTGTTGTTCTAGAAATTTAGAAACAGTCGACAAAATATTAACAACATCAAATCTCTCACAATAAAATTCATCAAATTCATAATAATTTTATGGGAAAATTGTTTATTTTGAAAGGGGAAGGAATACAAATATTCGAAGCTAATAGTATGTCAATCCACAAATCACTGAATATAATAACATTTTTTTTTTCAGCATAGTACATGAAAATATAATTGTGAGAATGATAGCAAATTATATTATACGTTGGCTTTAAGGATTTTGTCTTCTTTGAGAGGTGGTTTAATGAAGAATATCATTATACAAAATTGAAAACGTTTGGATGCGACGCATATATGTTGTCATTCAAACATGATTCCAATAAATTTAAAAACAAAAGTGAGAAGTTGGTTATGGTAGGGTATTCACCCTGTGGATATAAATTATTAGACACAAATGCAAAAGAAGTACGTTTGTCACAAGATGTTGAGTTCTTTGAAAATAAAATAGGGAATAATAATAGTAATAAATACAAAAAAGATGATGATATTTTTAAAGAAGTTACAGAATCAAACTTGGAGAATATTGAAGTAGACGGTGATTGAACTTGGATTGTTTGCCACAGGAGGCAACTGGACGTGATGGTACAGCAAATTATATATATGTTGCTGAGGATGGCATCCCTTTGATGTTTGAGGAGGGGATAGTTGCACCTGACAGTATGATGTGGAAAGAAGTTATTTCAGATGAAATTAAAACTCTGGATTCCAATCAGACTTGGCGGGTGACCAAACGTATAAAGGGCGCCCCCACCATCACATGTCGCTGGATATTCAATAAAAAATATGATAATAATAATAAAGTTCTGTATAAGGCCAGACTAGTTGCCAGAGGGTGTCAGCAGAAGAAAGGATATAACTTTGATGAAGTTTATGTGCCGGTGATGAAACTTTCGACTGTTAGGACACTGTTGGCAGTTAGCAACAAATTAAAATTTTATATTGAACAAATAGATATATGTAGTGCCTTTCTAAATGGTATTCTGTCTGAGGATGTATATCTTGAGATACCAGAAGGCATAGAAACACAAATAAATAAACACAATAATGTATTAAAATTAAATAGGTCGATTTATGGTCTGAAGCAGTCGCCTAAGGTGTAGAACAGATTGTTCAACAAATTCCTTGTTTCTCTTGGTTTTGTACAAAGTAAGGCTGATGACTGTTTATATATATTCACAGATAAAAATAATAATTCTATAGTATATTTACTCACATACGTTGATGACGTCATAATAAGCTCTAATAATCAAACACTAATCACATATTTTAAAAGGGAAATTAATAAAAGATTTAAATGTAAAGACCTGGAAAAAATTAATAAATATCTAGGATTAAATATTAATCACAATCGTGATGGAGGCATTCTGGAGATTGAGCAGAGGAATCTCATTGAGACTGTTGCTAGGTGTTTTGGTGTTGAAAATTATGCACCTACCTACACACCTATTGACCCCAAACTCCAATTGGACAGGGATCTCAATGCGTGTGATAGTGTACTGAATAGTGACTACCAACAGCTCGTGGGATGTCTAAAGTACCTAATGCTAGGATCACGGCCCGATATTTGCTTCGCAATATCGTATTTTAGCCAATTTTCCAGTTATGCTACTGATGAACATTTTAAGTATTTACTACAGGTTCTTAAATATTTAGTAACCACAAAAGATAAGAAATTAACATTCACAAACAAACACACTAATAATAATAATATTCTAGAAACATATTCTGATGCCGATTGGGGTAATTGTGTGACTACAAGACGGTCAATTTCTGGATATTGTGTCTTTGTCTATGGCTCGCTGGTGTCTTGGTCCAGTAAAAAGCAGCCCACTGTAGCGTTATCTAGCACTGAGAGTGAGCTTATGGCCATATGCGACGCCACTACTGAATCTATTTGGTTTAAATATTTGTTAACTGATTTTTGCATTCAAATAAATAGTTGATATTAGTTTATCACATTTCGGAACACCCTTATTCAACAAGTACTAAACAAAATTGAACAAAATTTTTCTTTTTTACCATGTATGATAATTTTATTGTTCTTTCTTCTTCTTTTTTATCTTTATTTTTTGGTTTTTCCTTATTTTCCGGCTTATAATCAGGGCATTTATTTTTATGATGTCCCGTTTGGTTACATATAAAACATCTTTCTTCTTTATTATTTTTTCTAGGTGATTGATCACTATTTCTATTATTATTTTGTTTTTATTATAATTATTTTGGTTATTATGATTATTATTTTCATTTCTGGAATTATTGTTTCTATAATTATTATTATTATTATTTCCATTATTATTACCATTTGTATTATTATTTCGTCTATAATTATTATTTCTATTCCATCTATTGTCTTTATTATTATTATAATTCATATTATTATTTTTAAATTTATTTCCATTATTATCAAATTTTTTGTTAGACGATTGATATTGTAATTTAATTTGTTTATCTATCATTTTTTGATCACCGTCTTCTTTTAATATTTGTTTAAATACTTCTAGATTTTTTCTATTTTCTGGGAAGTTATCAAATTGCATTTTTGCTATGGTTTGTTCGTATCCTAATGCTAATTGAAAGTTTTCTAATTCCTCTTCTTCAGATACTTCCTTCCCTGCATCATGAACTTCTTGTACTAATATGTCCCATTTATTTAAGAAACCTCTTATATTGCCACCTGGTGTAAATCTAAAAGCAGTCCATTTTGATTTTGCCATATTTGCGACTATTTTTGTTTTAGAACCGTAAGTTATATCTAATTTTTCAAAAATTTGATCTACTGTTTTACATTCCCTAATTTGCTTTGATACATTATATGTCATTCGCTCCATAATAAACGCTTTTGCACATTCTTGTTTTTTAAAGTATGCTTTAGCTGAATTTGAAGATGGTCTATATTGTAGATTTTCCATATTTTCGATATAAATTTTTAATTCAGGGTGTGGGCCAAAAACATCCCAATATCCCGAACCTCTTATTAAAGCTATTATCATACGTTTCCAGTCCAAGTAATATTGACCATCAAATATTTTTCCACTTGGATCTTGTATCGGACGTATGGTTTTTTCATCGGCTGGCATGACATAATGTACTTGAGGGTGTGTACTCCCAGAGCCTGATCCTCCTTGAGGGGATGGTGTAGTGGTTCTCTCACTAGCTGTATTCATGCTTTCTGGAGTACTTGGTAATGTACTTAGTTCCAATAACTCAATTTAAAAAAAAAAATAATGAAATTTATTTTCAAAAAAAATTTATTTTATTTTTGAGAAAAAAAATTTTCTTTTTATTTAAACTATTAATTTTTCGTAATATTATTCGTATGTATTTTTAATGTTTTAAAATATGAAAAAGAAAAAGAAAAGAAAAGTAAAAAAAATATTCCAATTGAGAATATATTTCAAAAATAAACTTGAATAAATCTTGTTTAAATTTGAATCCTTGTGATTGTTTATGACAAAGGATTTATTGAAAGTTGTCCTTGAATACTATCTGTAATATTTTATTGTAATAAGTTTTCAAGTTTATGCATTAGTATTTTTAACAAAGGAATTTTGTGACATAAAATTTCACAATTAAACTTGCCCAATGTGACAAAGGATTTTTCTTTTGTGACAATAAATTGTTGAAACATGAAATTTGTTCAAATATGAAAATGTTTTACTTGTTAATATTATATAATATTTTTTTAATTTTCGTATTTTTACCTATTTTTAAAGAGGATTTTCTCTCTCAAAATTTTCAAGAAAAATTCTGAAAGATTTTATCGAGTTCAAAGCTTGAATACTGAAAATATTTTTTGAAATTTCTATGAATTTTGCAACTTTGATACATCTTTTATAATGAATTATTCCACCAACATTTACTGAGAAATTTTCTAAAATTATTTCTCCCAAAAATGTTTTCCAGAATGGGAATTTGATTAAATTAATTCTCACTTCTGTTATTTTTTCGTATTCAAAAATATTTAATAATTTTTTATAATCTTTTTCTTTAATTTTTATTGTTCCTTGATAATTTGATGTGCAATTAGCAATTTGTTTCCAAAACCTTATCATTCGTAACCTGCTTTATTCGAACTTATTTTTAAGCTTAATCATCCGGTGAAATTTCACTTGATTTTTACCAAACTAAAGGAGGTTTTTGAAATTAAGCGTTTTGGAAATTGAAGGAAAAAAAATTCTCAAAGAGAAAAGGAATTTTTTTTATATAACTAATTTTTCTCAATATCCCACAAAATCACTGAATATATCCCATCGTTTTCCACGAATAGTAAATGAAATATATAATTTGAAAGTATCGAAAATTACATTACCCGTAATTTGTGGAATTCCGTTGAATATCTCCCAATTTAGTTCGTGAGTAATCGGCGTTTTTCCGTGGGTCAGCACTTGGATCAATTTCAGGTCGTCCTCAGAAAATTTCAATCTTGGCAGCATACGAAACAGTTGAATTAGCAGCACTCAATCGACGAAATTTCGATGATAAAGATGGTGTTTGAAAATCACGATGATTGCGTTTGATGTAACAGCGATCTCTGATTTTTTGAACTTTTTTATGTTTCACCTTGCTGTAACAGATGATCCAGGTCCGAAGTAATCTGCAATCCCACGGCGAAAATTCTTTGATTTCACCTTACCACAAAAAGACGATCTAGTATTTTTCGGAAGATGATCAAAATGGCGTTAAATTAATTTCGTGCCAATGTGATTCAAATAAACCTCGAATAATTTTCGATGAACTTTTCGAAAAATTAAACGAAAAAAAATTCACTTGAGTTAACAACTCTTGAATTAAAATATACTTCGTAAAAAATTAACTTTTAACGTAAGTAAAAGCTTATAGTTCCTTAAACTTTTGGATACTATAGCAAAAAATCAAATTGAAAGATTAAGTATCGCTCTGTACTAACTATTTAGGAATTGCAGCTCTGCCTATCATGAAGTGAGGTTGAAATCCAAGGAAAGGAACAAGTTAGTTAGAGATACTTTAATGCAATGATCGAAGATACAAATTATAAGTTTGAGGAAGATGAACGATCTCCCTCCATTACGAGATTACAGTTTGAGTGGGAAATGAGTTTCAGCGTTCTCGGGTGAATGAATGAAAAAAGTCGTGTTTGTTCGCACAACCTGAAAGTGTTAGTTTACGTTGTCGAAA
This sequence comes from Ericerus pela, assembly GCA_011428145.1. Classification (NCBI taxonomy): domain Eukaryota; kingdom Metazoa; phylum Arthropoda; class Insecta; order Hemiptera; family Coccidae; genus Ericerus; species Ericerus pela. The sequence goes on from WOFM01000429.1 coordinate 988,008, forward strand.
GTAGTAGCGCTAACGGTTAGCGAGCGAGTGTAGGTGGAGTGTAGAACAACAAAATTTGTGCAGTATTCGAAGGGGGTATCAAGCCAAGAGAATTCAAGTAATGTTAAGAATAATTCGAATTCTTTACTGGTTTATTGTATGAAAACTGGTAAAAGGAAAAATCGAAAAGTCAAGAAAATGATAAGTGACAAACAAAGAACAAAATTGTGAATGAAGGCAATATTTGGCATCGTAGGATGGGACATATTTCTTCTCCAAATTTATACCGTCTTCGTTCAGTTGCTATTGGTGTCCCGGACATAATTTGTCCGGACACTACGCCAGCACGTGACATCTATAGTCGAGACACTCAATCCCATTTTAAAACTGTTCCGTGTCGTCTCCATCATATTTATATATTCTCGAAGGGTATCCCTTCTCGATCAGAGCTATTTATGTATTGAAATTTTTGTTGTGTTTTGTTTATTAAGTGTTCGTGTTTACGTTTCTTTTAGATTCGTTATTTATGTCAAAAATTAAAGTAGGAGTTAATATACCTACTAAATAGTGTATAATTATAATTTTAATACTCAGAATGAAGAAATCAGCGATAAATTTTCATTATCCTACCAGAATTACGATGGTATTTAATTATTTTTATGTTCGTTTTTGCCATTTTTAAGATTTTATAATTCCTCTATTTATTTTGCAGCTGGATGCAGTGACTTTGGATGCAGAAATTTTCAACATATTGAAGAGCCAAATACAAACAATATTGCAGATTGTTCCGGTGACTGTTTATTATATGCTAGTTGAATTGTTTTTGAATTTCTCTGATCTGAATTTAAATCTGTATTAACCTTATCTCTTGTTTCATGTTTAGCCTGGCGTTCTGAAACAGCATGAAACTAAATTGGACATTTTGTTGCATTATGTTATCTGGAAGGTAATAATTTTGCACTTTAACTTGATAATCGATTGCTTTCAGATTTGCCTTACTGTTGTAATTGATCTATAAGATTTGTATGAAGAACGTGCAGGTTACAGTAGAAATCTGGAAATTCTTCATTTTAATGCAAAGATTCATGAGATGTTTCATGCTGTTAGTCTCTATCTGAAAAACAAATGCCCCATATTTTGTTGCCTTGAAATTATATTAATTTAGTTTTCATTGTTTATAGTTATCAATTGGTAAATTCGGTGGAACGTTTGGTCAGCAGCTTCTAAATATGAAATATAATGACAGGGAACTCACTCAAAACAAAAAACGCCTGCTGCTCGTCTCTCGAATTGTTGCTTATCTGCACTCAAATAACTCGTCTATATCTTCAAATGCCGTAAATTATTGAATTTTTTAATAACGAATTTTATTTTAATATTTTAATGACAATTGAAAATTATTTTATTTTATTTTTCAGACAAACAAACTGTCAAAAAGTTTGGACGTGTGCTTTAGTCTGTTTGAATTAACCAGTTTACTGTGGTTTTTTTGCGAAGGAAAGTACCCGACATTAACTGATCGTTTGTTGAATCTTCGACTTATTTGTGTTGTAGATAAACCGAGATCTGTCGGATATAATTACATGACTCGTGAGTTACTGTGGCATGGATTTTTAGTGAGTACTTTCGAATGGGATGATTTTTTTTTAAGCTTTGTAATTCTCAAAGGTCCGATGAAAATGATAAGTTTTTCCATTTCTAGGAACTTTTCACTTTTACGCTGTCTATCGTGAATTATCAGTATCTTCGAAGGAAATTGTTACGACTTCTTCCTGGTTCGGCAAAGAAGAAAAAAATTATTGGAACGCTGAATTTCACACCCAACACTAGGTGTACTATTTGTCAGAAAACCCCCATATTACCGCAAAGCTTCGGGTGCTTGCACGTATTCTGTTACTATTGTTTGCAGGTATGGTCTATATATCTCCTGTTGCCTCTTGTAAAGGGGAAAAAATATTTTAATAATCGGATACTTACGATGGAAAACATATTCATGCCATTATTGCCGAAAAATTGCTCATTCGAGTAGTTGATATGACGTTTTTGATTGTGAAGCTGAAGTTATTTTGATTCCTTGCAGACAAACCGACTTGTGGACTCCAGATTCGAATGTCCATCCTGCTTATATTTTCAAGAGAAGGTTACGTTTGTTCGTCTATGATGTGTAAGTACCATTTAGTTTCTTATTAAGGTGATGTTGGAAGAATAGCTGTGAGATTCGGTGGATATTTTAACTTTGATTATTGGTTTGATTGTGTTTTATCCTCTGCCAACCGAGGTTCGTATTTTCAGCTTAATTCAATTTTTTGTTCTAACAAAAATTTGGATTAATATTTTGTTTATATTTTGTGAATTTGAAAAATAAAATTTTAGATCTAAACCTCTGTGGGAAAAAAAAAGTAGGTACCTTTCTTAGGTTATTTTTGAATTGAAACATTTTATGAATTTTTAACCTTTGTGGTTCTTCAGGAGGTTTTAATATTCTTTTGTACGTCGTTTGTTAGAAATCATTCAGGCTACTAGTCGGTTGTAATGAATAGAATTTTTAATCATATTTAACTATTTAGTACTCACAATGTCACTCATTTTCTCTCAGTGCATTATTCGTATTTTTAAGATTTCTTATTAAAATATCAGTTTTATTTTCATTGTCTTATTTGATGAAAAATTGAATTCGGCTTTCATCAAATATGTTTGATTTGCAAAAAGTAAGTTAAATGCAATTGATTGTTTTGATACAAACATAAAAAAAATTATAACTGATGATATAGTTACACAAATATAAAAAAAAAAAATAAATAAATAAACAAATAGGTAATTCGAGGTAACTTATGAGAGTAACTTATGGTGGGTCTAATATGTTACAGAGATGAAAAATAATAGTATTAAATGTTCGTTTTCTTTACATGTTTCTTTTGATCTTTTTTTCTTTTTAAATATTATTTTATGAAATGAATTTTATTTTTCTATGAAAATTAAAAAAAATTAATGAAATGAAAACGAAAAAATGTAAAATTATGTTTCAGTCTAAATTCGAATACCGATGGTAACGTTAGAATTTCTGAGCTGGGTAGTGTTCCAAGGTATATATCAAAAATAAAAATAATGCTCAGTCTAATACCATCTTGAAAAAATATAAAATACATGTATTTTCAAAAGAATTATTTTTTCATTTTTCGCCGTAGAATTTTCGTCTTATCAGTTCGTTTTTTGCTATATTCTTCAGACTTTGACTCTGGCAGTTCTTGAGATTGCATTGTAACTTATGCTTGTATGTTCGTTGATCCCTTTATGAGTATAATTTTTTAGTATTTTGTCTGTTTTCCGTCACTTTTTGTCACGGTCGCGTGGAAACCGTTATCCCAGTCTGCAACGTAGTCGACAATTCTGACTGAACCATCTGGTTCCACCAAACTGTATTGACCTTTTACTACATCTCCGTCTCGTTCTTCGTATTGTCTTTTGTGGTCTCCGGTGTAATCATCGTCAACGCTGTATTCGAAGGCATACCGTGGATGTTCATCCTACGCGTATAAAACAAAATGTTTATTCCAATATACATACCCACATAAATATGTTGCATATTATAATTTCGATACTGAAGGGTTGGTGATTTTTAGTGTATTTTTAGTTGGACAAAAATTCGTTATTTAATTTGGTAGAACTAATGTCATATTGTTAAATACCATAGCTAAGTTTTACGAAAATAATTTCTACCAAAAATTCATTTTCTCAAACTGGAGGTGTTGAAGGAAGGTTTGGCCAGCTTCCTATTTGTCTGGTTTAGGTGAAATTTCAGTAATTTAAGATTATCTTTACCATTTTACTAATCGAACTGCAGCGGGTGCAATTAGAATCGTGGAATAGTTTATTTTTGTTTATTTGTAAATCAGAAAAACCTTGTCTTGTCTCCTTTTTTCCAATTTTAATTTGGTAAGGATCAAACGCGTTTTTTTTAACCTTTGGCATTATGTAAGCCATTTATTTCAGCTGATAATTCAGTAAATTTTGATAAATAAATTCGCTCGGGAGAACAAACGTTTTATCAGTCAAGATTTTTGCTTACAGAGGTCAAGAAATGAAAATTTTCAGTAACGCGGTTTTTTATTTATGGATACGAAAAAATGCAAATTTTTCATTTAACAAAGTACAGATTGAAGACGAATATTCTTCCATTATAAAACTACGTTTCGTTTATTGAGGGTACGAAATTTTCATTTATTGAGATGAATTTTGCTTTTAGAAATAAATATTGCTGTCTCAGCTTCAAACTGTTTTTCATTTACAGAGTTACCCTTTTCCCTTGGAAAGGTGAATTGGATGGAAAAAATTAGGTTGTTTGAATTAACACTTGGGCTTATTTGAATCAAATCACAACTGGAGACTTCTCTGAAGAATGAAGAAACATACACTTTTTATAATTGTTATCTTGTTTTATTGATTCCCTATTTCCAAAAATCCAAAGCCCAGACAAAAACAGAACTTTTTTAAATAATTTGGCCCCACTAACTCACACTAATTTAATGAATCTGGTTTGATAGGAATGGAAAATTTGCTATAAAATGTTTATTGTTGTTTAGGGTGTTACAAAGTATTCAGCCAAGAAATTATTATTGAGGAACTTTATACAATAAATCAAATAAGTTGTGACGAATTGATGAAGTGGCGAGGGAAATTATTTTTGTGGAGTTAGAAATTTCTTGAAATTAGAGGAATTTTGATTTGTCCCTTGTTTAAGTCTACGTTTTTCAAATTCAATTTTTTTCAAAAGGGTGCTTAATTTCCTGAGTAAGTTTCATTTAGGGATCGCATTACAAGACAGTTTTTTCTGACAACAATATCTGAAATGAGGGATAATTTTGTTCTTCGCCGAACTAGAATTATTGCGTGTGAGTTTGTTAAATTACTTGTCATATTATAGTTTTTTTTTTGGTTTATGTTTTCGAATTTAATTAACAGCGTTAAATCAAGAAAGTGAAATGAGTAGGAGAAAAATTACTGATGCTTTTTTTGTTACTCACGTAATGTTGTTCATGTTTGCTGGCTACTGACTGTAATCCGTGGTACTTATGTGAATGCTCTGAATCGGATGACAAATAAGATTGATATGATGGCGTGTGATATTGAGAGCTGATTAATGGAGCTGCAGCTGTAGCATATTGTGCTACCGGATAAGCTGGCTGAACGTAGTGTGTGTGAGCTGGAGCGATGCTTGGGGCTGCAGAATGACCGTAATACGAGGAGTATTTGGCGCCTGATGACGAGTGAGCTGATGAATATTGAGCATGGCCAACGGATTGGTGAGCAGCAGCATAGTGAGAAGCTTGTTTTGCGTGAGCTGCAGCAGTGTATTGTGAAGCTGCTCGGTCAGCATATGCTTGAGCAGCAGTGTATTCAGCAGCATGCTGGACCTGAGCTTGAGCAGCAGAATATTCAGCTGCATGTTGGGCCTGAGCTTGAGCAGCAGAGTATTCAATGGCATGCTGAGCTTGAGCTTGAGCTGCAGTGTATTCAGCAGCATGCTGTGACTGAGCTTGAGCTGCAGCGTATTCAGCTGCCTGTTGAGCATGTGCTTGAGCAGCTGCATATTGTGAGGCTTGCTGGTGAGTGTAAACATTTCCAGCTGAATGTTGATGAGTGTAAAGATCAGCACTGGATGCAGGGTGCACATTTACTGGAACATATTTCACAGCTTGAGCATCGTATTGTGCCAAGTGACTAGCTTCTTTTACTGCATATCCGCTATTGTGGGATGTGTATTGAGAGCTGGATGAATATTTCGAAGCATCATATGCAGAAGACAATCCTGAGTGAGTGGAGTAGCCATGAGAGGTTGGCGCTGGTGTGTAACTAGTGTATGATTTAATGGCTGGGGTGTACGAGTATTGTGGAGCTGGCTGGTAAGACGAGTAAGTAAGAGGTGCGCCAGAATATTGATATTGAGATGAATATTGGTAAGGCGAAGCAGCTGGGTAGCTGTACTTTTGAGATTGGTAGGTGTTAGATTTTGAGGCTTGGTACTTGTTAGAATTATGTTGGTTGTGGGAGGCTCCACTATTGTAATAGCTGTTGGAGTATGATTTGCCTGAATAACCTTTGTTGTAGTCAGTAGGGTATGATCCTGTGTAAGCATTGTAAGGAACAGAGTGGGTATAAACTACAGATGTTGGAGGTAAATACTCTTTTGAGTATGAACCTGCATACTTAGCTTGTGCATGTCCGTAGTCTCCACTTGAATGAGCATAGTAGTGCTCAGCAGATTCTTTCTCATCAGCAGCATAGGAGGAAGCTGAGTGTGATGACACAAACAGTGGTGATTGTTTGATGTAGGTGGATGGCTCATATGCCAGGTATGGGGCAATAGTACTGGAATAAATTGGGTAAGCCGGAGTAGAGCTTGGATAGCTGATGAATGTAGGTGTTGAACTTGGGTAGGTAGGGGACTGTTTGACATAAGACTGAGATTTAACAGTTGCATACACCGGAGTTGAGCTTGGGTAGTATATCTGAGAGACTTTTTCATAGGGGAGTGATGGCTCATGAGCATGTTCATCATAGGCGCTGGCCTTGTTCAGGGAACTATGAGCATAAGATGCTGCTGGCAATGAGTGGTATTTGAGTGGAGCTGGTGTTGAAGGAGAGTATCCAATGGCTGGAGCAACAAACTGGTATTGAATGGGTATGGTAGCTTGGCTGTAAGATTTTTCTTCATTGGCATAATTTGCGCCAGAGTACGAGCTGGAGGCAGATGATGAATGATATTTGGAACCGAGTTCTTCTGCATATTTTTCCGAAGATGCTGAGTAAGCATAACTAGGTTTGGCTGTGCTCTGGTAAATAGGCTTGGCATATGTCTGTTTAACTGGAGAAATGTAACTAACTTTTGGTGCCACTCGAGGAGAGTATTCTACTTCAGCTGATTCAACACTGTACACATTTTCTGATTTGGAAAGATATGGTTTTTGTGTGGATGCAACGTAGATGGAGACCAAGGGTGATGGTGTGTATGATGCAGGACTAGGTTGAGCTACTTTGTTATAGTATTGTTCTTGTTCCGCAAGGCTTTCGGCCTTTGTATATATGGGAATGTAAATTGGATGAATACATCCATCAGCTGGCGGTGCACTTTTTGCAAGGTCGTATACTTGGTGTCCAAACGATACTTGAACAACATTCAAGAATGCAAGTAAAATGATCTGCAATGAAAACAGTAGATTAAAATTAAACTGAAACTAAATTGAAAACAGGAGTATTGGAAAATAATTAATCTTGAATTGATAAAATTGACATTTTCTCTCTTTCTCTCATGGTTAAGAAGTCTCTCTCATGTGAATAATGATATTTTTTTTGGTGGGTGTGAATCCAGGTCAAACCAGATTGAATAAGATTATTCTAAAATTTTCATTATTTAGGCCTACTTACTTATTTTTAATATCTTGCACGAGGGTGTGAAAAAATGAATTCTTTGTAAAGTTTTGACTTTTTTGTTTAATAATAAAAATTACTTTTATCATATCATTATGATTTAAAAATTTTTTTTTAAATATTTTAAGTATTCAGTAGATACAAGGATTCAAACTGCCGACCTGACTGAATACTTAACTCAATCGTCACCATTATCCAAAATACAGCACTGTATAAACATGGCCGGGGTGCCTGGTGACAGTGTATGAGAGAATACGCCAATATATGTGTGTGGGTAGCCAACACACCGCTTTCCTCCAGTATAGCAAAGCATTGAGTATGACCAGATGGAGGCGTAGTGTCATAGACAAGTAGGTGCTGGTGCTTGTAAGGGAATGGTAGATGCTCCTCCTCATTCTCAACTCAACCAGTACTCACTACCATGTCCGTTGTCCCCAGCGCCATTACATCTGGTGGGTGGTGGAGTGATGAACCAATACTGGGAAACTTATATATAAACCATTTTCTTGTTATCAAAGTGCAGGTCCCAATTTTTTTTCGATAGTCTCAAAATTTTATTTGAACATAAAAACTGAGTCAAGGACCTGGCTTATTGATTTTGGTGCGGATTAGCCAGATGGTCTTTCCGGTACTGCCGCTTATTTTTATTTTAGGTTATAAAATGCCTAATTTTTGAGGAATAGCTACGGAAGTTTGAACAGTTATTCACTCTAATTTATTGTAGTATGCTACAAACTTTGGTGCAGTTTTGCCAGATGGTATTTGCATCAAGTCAATTTTTGTTTCAATTTTGAAAGAGGTAATGATTTTAAACTAATGTTAGGTCAACAGTTACAAAATTCAATACAATCATCAATTATAATTTATATTATCAATTTTTCAGCGAATAATTTTCTACTTTACTTTTCAAAAACCTAATTTTTTTAACGGTACTGCTGCTGTGTTAGAGTTTTTCTCTTGTTTCTCCTCAAGCATAGTTATTCTGGGACGCAACTATGGCGTATAATTGTTATGCATAATATGAAACATCCTGACATGTTTTTTTCCCTGTCTCCTACTTAACACTTTTTTATTTGACGCTGCGAATCGCTGATAAACTTTTACTTCAAGAATCATATTGCAACGCATGGAAATATTCTAGGTTGCCACCATTTATACTCTATGCCATATAAGTTGAGCTTTGTTGTAATCAATCTAAAAATTGTTTCAAGAATTATATTTTCAAAATTAAGTGACGAATAAAAGCTTTTATTAAATTTATATTCCATTAATATTGTAAGATATTTTTCACCTGTTCTACCTCAAGTTTTGGTGTTGAATTTTTCAGTCAAAAATATTTGAAACATTTTTTTTTTTAAATTGAGCATATTTTGGAGATTTTTTTCTCATAATTTCATATTTATAAAAACGCAGCGGAAGTTGGGGTGAAAAATTTTCCGTTCCAAAAATAAATGAAGCCGCCTAATTTTGGGAAATTATTTTAGGACCAAGAGGGTGGGATTTTAGAATGAAGAAAAAAATCATTTTTAATTTGAAGCATGCCTCGTGTATATTTGCACGATTGTTGAAAGAGAGTCAGAAATGTTATCGCAAATTAAAAAAAAAATCAAAGAACTATAATTTAATTTGAAAAATCTATCCTTCTCTTTTTTATAAAATTTTCCAGTTATATTCTTGAAAGACCATGTTTTTTTACTCCACAAAATGATGCTTATCATTGTCTAATAATGTGCATCTATGCCTTTTTCTCTCTCCTCAACCAATGGCCTTGTCCAAAGGTGATTCTGACATCATGCACTTCTTAGCATGAACAGAGCATATACATATATAATCTGTTCAAAATAAGAGGCGCCATCCACCACCCAGAATACACAAAGATGCATGAGGTGCGAGTGAAAAGGGGAAAACGCTCTCACACTGGATAACATGATGCAATTTACAAATAAACAAACAAATAATTACTGATTGGAGCATTTTATTTTTATTATTATCAACTAGAGTAGGAGTACCTTGGCCCACCTAGCGCTTCTTATTTTGGAAAAACTATGGTTCTTACGAAATAAGAACGACATGTTTATGCCACAGCCAGTCATACTTTGTTGGCTGTCTGTGCATTGACTTTCAACCAAATTTAATGTTTGTCTGGGAGCTCTTCGATTGTGCACGAACTGTTTTAGCCCCCTACAAACAATAAATCAATAGTGCACAATCAATTTATTAATAGCATGCCTGTTCCCACATGATGAAAGTGTTGATTGCACGCAGGTTTACGCAGTAACACATCTTCAATTGCGTGCTATTTTATCGTGTCTTGCTGCACTAGTTTTTCATTTTTTTTGGTTTTCTGTTTTTTAGGAGCAACAGTCTGACATTTTCAATACTCCTTAATCAGCGATTATATACAGATACCCTAAAATACAGAATATAAATGATTATATGTAATCGATTTGTTATGTTTGTCCATCGATTTGTTCATCGATGCAAATAATTGGACAGTCGTTTTAAATGTTTCAAAATTAGTAGCCATTCTTTTTGCATTTTCTCAGTTGTAGTATGCTTCATTTATTTGAAGTAAAATTGTTCATTTTTTATTTTTCATAAATAGCCCAAATCATTTTTTTTAGTTTTTGTGTGTGGTGTACAATCTATGAATTGCGAGAACTAAGAATTTGATTTTTTATAATAGGTAAGTTTCATATTAGTTCGTCGTATCATCCACATACGTTTTAAAAGGAGGCGTGCTATTGATGCATAGCAAGAGTAGGAATCTGCCTACTGTCAATGTATTAGGAGTGTAGAAACATGCATGGAATTGATTGACTGAAAAACTAGGTAGGTATATTCTACTATTAGGTCTCAACTTTCGTATTTTTTATAAATTTTCATCCAGTTGATTGACACCCGTTTGTCTTTGGCTCATATATGTTAAATTAGATAGATTTGTTGATTCTCTCTTCCCATTGATCATGATATTATTCATGGTCTATGAGATAATTTTGTATTTTTCTTATTTGACACAGACTGTTGTGTCCTCTGCATGTTTTGAAGTTTGATTGAATTTATCGTAACGTAGAAAGTATTTGAATGTTTCTGAGTATTACTGTCAAAAGTCCAAAAATTAAAATTTTTGGGCCTTTTCATCATCTCTTCACTATGTTAATGCAAGCGTCTCGCACCTGCTTACTGTTATACTCCTTGTTTCCTCATTCCTCATTGTTGCCATGTACTATATGTTTTTGGGAAAAGTATAAATGCCTTTTGATTAAAAGTTTTATTTTTTATTGGGGGACTTCTCCTCAAGCCTCCTTTTGTTTCAAACAACCCACTGCACCATGCTGGAAACCACCTACTGTATAGAAAAAGGCATATTAAAAATACGTACAACCTAACCATCCAATAAATTTGTTATTTAATTGAACATACAAAAAAAAAATTACTTTCAAAAATGTACCACCATTGGGATTTGAACTCGGTATACTAGTGAAGTGCTCGAATTCTGAGTGAGTACCGCTGCAGTTGACACAAATTTCTCCATTAAAAATGATACTTAAGAAAATGAATGACGATATACAGAGTGATGTTGTGCATCACCCTGTATATATATTAGGTATTTCAAAATGAGGCGTATAGTTAGCAGGTGCGAGATACTTGTTTACTACAACTTTCAATTTTGAATTTTTGTTTCATTGTTAAAGGTTTCCAGTACCTACTCTATGAAAAATGTTGGCTAATAAAATGATACAATTCAATTATTGTCAAGGGTTGGGAGTGAAACAAAAATTTCGACTGGATTAGATTCACTCTTCAAAATTGTTTTTAAACTCTTGATTTAGGTACTCTTAAATTTTATAACTCCAAATCAACTCATTGAATCAATCTTTGTCCATTTACAAAAATAATTCAATCCGATTAAAAACTTTTTTCTTTCTTTTTTTTTTTTCCAAAATTTTGTGATTATAGAGGCTACGAAAATAAGAAAAACAGTAATTGGGCAGAAAAAATAATTCCCTCAATATAAATCAAAATATAAGCTTGACAGAGTGAATAACAGCAACTAAGCAGAAAGAAAATAAATAAATGTGTCGATGAAAATCCAAACTACTTTATCTCTGAAAGAGCGAATGATTTCAAATTTTAAAGAATTTCTCCCTCGCTCTCTCACTCTTTTAATAATTCACTCTCTATCTATTCTGATTCGATTTCAGAAAAATTAATTGAATTCTACTTATTTAGTTTCTGTTTTAAAAAAATGCAAACATCTCAGGATTCAATACTCAATTTCAAATCGATCCTAACCCATGGTTATTGTTTTAATTTTATTTATTAATAGGGTTACATGTCCAGTATCTACATTGGACTTAAGAAAAATTAAAGTAACTTTCCCAAAGGGAAAATATTACATTAGTTTTTATATAGCACATATATTGAAAATTGTTGAAGTTGGATGATCAATCAAGTTTCTGTCGATAGGGCTTAAACCCTGGTCATAAAAAAAAAGTTTTGCGTTTACTAACAAAAGGTTATCTCTACGAGAATCTACGAGTAATATCGAATTAATTTTTGTTTGATTCTGAAAATTGCAAAATGTGCATAGGCATGGTAAGCCATATTTTTTACAAAATATAATTAATAATATTTTTAATGCGAAATTTTTAAACGTTTAAGTTGACAAAAATATTCACTAATTCTAATTCATATTCCTTTGTTCAAAAAGTTTAGCCTGCTCCTGATGCAAAGTCAAGTTTGGGTTTATAAATGTTTCTCACGTACTATGTAGGTACCTACACTAATACAATCGTCATAACTTAATACGAATCTTTCACATATTTATACATCTTATTTCACTTTTCGTTCATTCTGTGAATGAGTTTTTCTTCCTAAAATTATTAGTTTAGTTCAAATTTATTCGAACATAGATTTACAAAAATTAGATTCAAGATTACGTAATGTAGCCACTTTGTAAACAGTAAGAGTAAATTTTGGCTTCGTTAAAATTTAATCGGTTTACTAACAACACTTAACCGAATTTTGAAAATGGAGGATACGAACCACGCACTTGAAATTCAAAAATTAAATTTCAAATTAAAAAAAAAAAAAATTCCTAAAGATTTACAATACAAAATCGGAATAAGATTAACACTTACATTGAATGGTATCATATTTTAATAATTGATAAAAACACCGCGAAAACAACCAGAAATTTCTTCGTCACCACAGACAACACACTCAACGTTTGAGATCACAGTAACATATGAATAAATTATTCACGAGTAAGCATAAGTGCACCAGCATAATACACTGGCGTAAATAAAATTTTTAAAAAACCTACACCACTTTTTTTTTCCACTACGCAACATTTATTAAATCATTACCCTGGACATTTCTTGATTTTTATATTTACCGCCGGGGGCATTATTAGAAACGAAAAAAGAAAAAAAAAAATTTAAAAAAAACGAAGTACAACCCTCCCCTTGGAGATCATTTCTCCAGAGTAAGGTTGACATGAGGCCGAGTTATTGGCTACGTATTACGTCAGTGCTTTGGCATACTGTATGGGTTATTGTCCAGTTCTAGTTTATGACCATAAGCAAAAAAAAATATTGGTATTGAGATCTTTGTCTATTCTTCGTGCACCAGTTCACGTCTATCTTCGTCCGCCAAGAGCTTGATTGAAAGGGGTTTTTCACTCTTTTTTTTTTTTTTTTTTTTTACCTCACGTCCGTACTCTTTGCAATGTTTACGTCTCTCATCCTCCACAAAGCCGTACACCTCGTCTCCAGCATATACTTTGGGTGTGGCCCTCGTCGATTCATAATTGGTTCGAATATTTCTGAAAGACGAATGTATACAAACCTGAATCTTAGCTTTATTCTCCTCGTCTTTAAACGGTCTAAACTATAAATAAATCGATAAGATTTAGCTTTTTTTTCTGAATTTTTTTTTCGGCTTAATTGTTTGTCTGTCTCACCCAATTTACTAGCCTTATGTCAGACTCGTGTTCTACCTTCCTGTCAGGAAATCTGTAAGCTTAATGCATTATTTGTAATTTACGTTCTTGCAACAATGATAGTATGTTTGCAATTAAAATACTTACAATATATGTGTTGGAATCTAAATAAATTAAACAATCATCGAGTAATTATCATAGGCTGATGGTAAATATACTTACATACATAATACGTTCAGCTCGTTTGCGAAATATTTATACCTTGATCTAAAAAAACAAAAATAATGACTAGTTTCAGGCAAAATTGGTGATTACCTATATACCTATCTTCGATTATTAATCTTTTTCGTAGAACTAGACTAGAGTTGGTTGCCTGCACTGGAAAACATTTTTTGTGAATTCTTTTTCGTGACTTACGCAGAGGGTGTTATAGATTGGTGTGTGGATTGGCAATGATTTAGTGTTTTCGTTGCTGATCTTATTGGCGGTAAGTGAGCAATGAGAAAGTTGGAAAGAATTTCAAAATAGAATTTGGTGGGTTAAACATTTGAAAATATATGAGCAATATATTTCTTCATAAAAATAAATTCACTCGATCTTTTTTTTTCTGAAGGTTGTGCGAATAAAATAATTTTTCTTGAGGCAGCGCGAATGAAATACTTTTAATTTATTGCGTTTATTTGTTGTCGAATATTACAAAAAGCATACTGGCGTCGATATAAATGTCATAAAACGTTTCAGAATGAAGTCAAACAGAAATAAGAATACAGATTCCTGGAGTTTTTGCCCCAATGTCGAAAAATATAGATTGACAGTAGAGAACTGGTAGATAAATGCGATTAGTAGCTTATAATATACAAAAGATTCTAATTCAAACTCAACTTAGGTTGGCTGTTTTTGGTAGTTGTTCTTGAAATTTGAGGCAAAAAGTTGGAAATACCAATGATAAAATTTTCAAAATTCTCTTTTACTCTTTTCGGTCAATATGTGGAATAACCGTTCCAAGATATTTATTCGTATGGAAAAATTATAATCTTCAATTTTCTTGGTTTGTAAGGGCTCAAACTTCTTGATATTTGGTTCATTTTACTATTTGAATCCACTAAAATTTCATTTATGTTGAAAAAGTAACTATCTATTTTAGTAAGAGAACTGTGATCAAAAATTTGTGTAAAAAAGCATATTATCTATGCTTTTAAATGGTACATCTTGATTTGATAAAGTGGGTTAGCTGGCCTCTTTGAATTTTGTGTAAAATGTAACATATTGTTCCTCTAGTATAATTCATATGTGCGTTGTTCCACACTACAGAGTATTAAATATAATAGAGGATGCATGTGAAACAAAAAATGACAACACATTCGCAATTAAAATATGTACCATTACTAAGGAACCAACAATTTTCAATCTCATTTTTATCAACAAAATTCGTGTTTGTTGTGATTTCTAAATTAATAATTATATTTATTCATTCATTTAATTAAATTATTTGAAAAAAAATTTCTATCGTCCATGGACCCGAATGAGGGGCAAAGAAATTCGAATTTGGTACCGAAGAAGTGGAGCCAAATTGCTTCGAAAATGGTGCCATTTTTCATTGCAGCGTTTTGATGAACGTGCGTCCTCTATTATATTTAATACTTCGTGTTCCCCACAGCCTGTGCATATATTGGCATACTAAAACTATTTTTTGATAAATCCAGCATATACATGTGGGGTTTTTACAAGGGTGAAAAAATGTACAGAAAAATGAAAATTGCTGCCTGAAAATTTGAAAATTGCCGTCTTTAAAAAATAAAAAAATGTCATCAATTTGCATGATTTTCTAACTAAGTAATAAATACAACTGCCAATTTTGCCAACTCTTAAATTGCCAACTGCTACAAAATTTTGAAATTTCCCCCCAAAAAATAAAATTCCACGATTAACCAACTACTTATATATAGTAACAAATAGTCAATAATTATGCCAACTTCTAAAATATTTTTTAGGAACCTCTCACCCCCCTTGTAGATACATCCCTGTGGGTAAATAATCTATGAGCACAAATAGTGGTGCCATGCATCTTATATTTAGGGTTCATCCCTTCGATCGTTTAGTACTGTAGACCCACTAGCCCTATTTCACTAATGTTAAAGAAACATTCAATCATTCTAAAGCCGTGCAATGGACATCGGCTTACAGAGTATATGTTTAGTAGGTTTTTTTATTTGTTTTCTGTTTTTTGGACCAGTGAATTTAAAGTTATGTAAATACGTTGCTGTGAATTCAGTGAAATCGAGTGAAACTCATATCCATTTTATGGCTTTAGGTGAATACTGTTGGCACGGATTTGTGTGTTTACCTACGTGTCGAGCACTAAATGATCAAAGGTTCATCCTTATTTTCATCTTTTTTTGCATTTTGTTGGCGAATGTTGATAATATGTTCGTATCAATTCGAATAATTCTTAAGACCAGTGAATTTATCCTGTGGAAAAGATGAGAGGAACGGTCAGTATCTAAAGTACAAAATGAGTGAGTCGATGGTATTCTGCAATGTCAACCAGATCTAGTGAGATTTTTATTCCATTGTTTTGGCGGTTCATTCCCTTCTCATAGAAAATATGAAAAATGTTCCCTCTTAAATCAGTTTTTCGCATGTATTCATTGTACATTTTATCTGTGGGTAGGGAAGTATTGATTTTATCGGAAAATAGTTGTGAGAAGCTGTGATAAAAATTGGGTTGAGAATCGGAGTCTAACAAAAGGGGTGGTTTTAATCAACAATTGCCATTTGAGATTTAAAAAGGCTTCTCGTTCTTCACAATAAATGTTTTAGTTTCATAATGACGTTTTTACTTTATTAGATAGGTACCTACGTGTACTTATACGTTGCATAATATCCAATATACTGTACCTACGTATACGATGAAGACTTCTCTGGTAACGTAAGACGTCTTTGCATAGTTGGAACTGAACAATTTTTCCAAGCGGGTGGGGAGGGAGCTGCCAGAAAAAATCATGAAAAATTTCATCTAGTTGTGACTTCATTTTTTTTTGTTTGGAGGGGGAATTTGTAAGGGAATCTTAGCATCTGGTTGGGAGGGTTATCTTCCCATTGTTTTATTTAGGAAACTACGTGTGAACGAAAAATACAGGGTGTATACCCACACTTGTTGAATTTGAAGATTATCGTTGTTATAGGTGTAAACAGAGAAAAGCTATACCAAAATTATATAGAATGAACTTCAGAATCAGTTCCGCATTTCTTCGGTTTTTGAGAATTTTTACCTTTTTATCAGAATTTTGAAGTAATCAAACTTAAATTTCGTGTATAATTATTAACAAATTTCTGCTATTTAGGTTTATAACTAATTAAGTACTAAATTATACTACATTTTGTAAAATGTTTCCAAATCTTTAAAATATCATTATTAATCGTTAACGGCCATACCATGCTGAACACACCGGTTCTCGTCCGATCACCGAAGTTAAGCAGCATCGGGCCTAGTAAGTACTTGGATGGGTGACCGCTTGGGAGCGCTAGGTGCCGTTAGCACTACTTTTTTGCATCTTTAGGATCGTAATCATATATCTTAATACGTAACTATGTATTTATGATTATCGTGCAACTGTTGTTTTTTAAAACTAGGAAGTGTTTTTACGAAAAGAATAATAAAAATTAATTTATAAAAATTCGTACCTATCGTACTTTTACTGATTCATTAAATTTATTATACAAATTATTATCGTACGTAGGTATTTAAAACATGTACCTGATGGATAGAATAATGGTGTTCAGGGAAGTTTTGAGTGCTGAAAATATGAATTTACAAAATTTAATACAATCATCGCAATTAACATTTTGTAACTAATTTTCTATTTTTTGAAAACCCAATTTTTCTAGCGGAGTAGCAGCTATGTTAAAGTTTTTGTACTTTAATAATGGATTATAAATAATTATGTTCTTAAAACACAAAAATAATACTGATGGCATATAGGAATATTGAAATTTTCGCGACTGTTTTCCTCTGATATTGTTGTTACTGTTTTGTTTAAAATCTGTACAGTACCTGTACTTGGTCGAACATGGTAATTATAATAATGAGTTAAATGAATCAAGATTATATTTTCAAGTAGATCACTTAATACCGTTGTAAAGCTCTCTCGACCCTCATTCTTGTATACTTTACTAAAAACATGTATCAAATTTTGCATATAGGTAAATAAATGTAATTAGAACGCACATTTTGCATTGACTAAAACGAGTGAAAGAATATTGTGAAAATATTTCTATTGAAATTGACAACTTTTTTCGTCAAATTATCAGCAGCCTTCTACTATCGTAAAAATACGCTGTAAAAATCAGAGTTCGATTAACAATCGACGCTTTTCTTCTGTCGATTGTTATTTTCTGGCATTATGGCAATGAATTGTCAATTCAATCAATTTGAATATATTTTCAATCGTTTTATTCTGATTTACATCTAGGGTATATAATTTAATAGAATATCAACTCTACAAATTGAAATTATTTTATCTGCGAACTGTAGGAGGGGACGAGAAGGAAATTAAATTCATGTGAATCAATTTTCATCGAGAAAAATAGAGTAACACTGCGTACCTATATTATCTTTTTCAATGTTTGGGACTCGTCGATTTCTATTTTGAAATTCAATTCCGAATATTGTCTTTAAAATTAATCTAATTAAATATATTGATTGAGACCCCAGAACAGAAGACTGGGCTTAAATAAAATATTGATAAAATGTTTCTTCAACTGGGTATTTTTATCTAGTTTGCTTGCAAGCGAAGTATTAAAATTGACCTCTTGGAGTGGTTAGAGGGGGATGTTGAAAATAATACGTTTCATGACAAAAGAAAAGTATTGACACCTTTTTCTCGTTTTGATGTAATTTTTTTTAATGAATATTTTTATGTATTGTCCAAATTTTGTGTTCGCGGTTTTAAAAAAAAACTAAGAGTGGATATAGGGTTAAAATTTTTATGAGAGATTATTGTTATAAAGTAACAAGTAGCAAGTTTGATAGGAGTTTGGTACCTATTTATTCTATATGTGAAACAATAAATTCCTAGAAAAGAGGAAATCCCAACTATGTTGCTTGAAGTATCTCTTTTCATATTTACGGTGCAAGTGTTTAAGAGCGACTTCTCTGCATTGCATTTAGCAGCAGTTTTGTATTTAAGGCACAATAGGCTGAAATATCGAGAGGATCTTCGTTTTTTTTATTGTATCTCAGGAGACGGGGCATTCTTGAATTGGTTAAAATTGAAGCCAGGATTTATTTTGAAGATTATTATCAATAACAGGGAAATTTAATCTCTTTTTTTAATATGTTTACTCGTTAAATATGTTTTTTTTTTAAATTATGTTTTAAAGAACTTTTTGTAATGCATGCACAAAAGAATGAGTTTTACATGCATGTACAGCGAATGTAAACAAACGAATTTTTGGCCTTTGAAGTATACGATAATTTTACAATCTTTCGCGCATCCAAATCCTGCGCCACAGGGTTGTAAAATATTCGATCATATAATCATTTTGTTATTATTGTTTAGTTATTTCGTGAAAAACTATTCGTCAAGTTAACAATCCAATCAAACACATTTCAATTTTTAAAAAAAACGTCTCAAATGATTTCTCAGCCTCTAGTTGAGTTAGAGAGCTGAGATTTGTAATGATCGAAAACAGATAAAATTTAAAAAATTTCCGTATAATTTTCTAATTATTTTTAATTAGTTGACGACGAATAAACGAAAAAAAATGCAAATTAATGAGAGATTTGTTATATTTTGGAATCTAGAAATTTTTCCTCTTTCCCTGAATGATTTCTCAGTTGCTATTTAAGCTAGAGAGTTGAAAATGGTATCTCTGAAAAGAGGAGAAAATTTACATGAATTTGATTTTCGTTTAATTTTTTAAACATCTTTAACAATTTGAAAGTAAATAAATAAAAAAAATGCAAATTGATGGAAAAAATTTTTTTTTGAAATCCAGTGTGGGGACATTACTCGTATGAGGTTTTAGGGGCTCGCACCCCTCGACGACAGTCGCCGCCCAAAGGCTGGCAATATTTGTCTCTATGACGTTAAACTAATATACACGAACGCGTTTGTATGTTCGTACCTGTACGTACGTACAGGTAAGATACATCGTTCGAGTCGAGATCAATTACCTGATAACGATCTCGGTAATGTCACGACTCGGTACCAAACGCATTGCGTCGTTTCTTATCATCTCGACGGAGACAGGAAACGACGCAACGTATGACATAACTACGTATTCATACATACGTATGTGTGTCCGTGTGCGTGTGCCAAATTTGGTATATAAACTCTCAGAACCGGCTCAAAAATCGCCAGTGTTCGCCGAGGATTTGGCTCTCCCATACTTATGTGTATGAAGTGGCAGAACACGCAAATACTGTTGAAGACCTTCTAGTGTGAATATCTCTCACGACAAGGTATTCCACAGTGGTGACCCCGACGTGATTTTTTGGCTACGTCGTGGGTGTCTAGAGGCGCGTTGCGCTATTACTAAAAAGAGGCGCGGTGCGCTGGCGAGTTACTCGCTTGTAATACAAATAATTTTTACAAGATCTAGACACCTTTGGCTGTCGAAGCAGAGGTCTTGACTTAGAAAGTGGGAAGTTACACCCCCCCTTCCAAATATATTTGCCGGAAGGGAACCAAGACAAGTAGACCTGGAGGAACAAAGTTGCCCTCATCCGCCAACTCCTCCAGCTTCGACCAGAGACTCAGAAGTCTTTGAGACTCCGGAGAAACAAAAAAGGATCCGGAGGCCAGAAGCCTTGCGTTTGGGAGCTGTAGCAAACCCCAACGAAACTACAGCTCGAACACTAAGAAGCGGTTGTCTATTGAGCCAAGACTCCGACCCTTCAACCCCAGACCGACAAACTACGGAGTCTGGGAGACTCTTCGCGGAAAATAAAAGTAAAGAAGTCCAGCACACGATGCCCAACGGAAACACGAACCCGAACCCATCATCAAACCAACCAGCAGCGGGCGGAAGTGGTCAGCCACAGCTGACCCCCGAAGTATTAGCACAGCTCTTACAGCTGTTGCAACTGCAAACATTGCAGAACCCTGCTATCCAAAGACGGAGGATAGAGATTCCGGAGTTCCTACCCAATGAAGTTGAACTATGGTTAACTCTCCTCGAGGGTCGTTTTAAGACAGAGAATCTGCAAAACGACCAAAAATACTCACACATTTGCAGCGGCATGCCCGCAGAAATCATACGCCGCATTCCGGATATCATGGAATGCCCTCCGGCGGAAGCAGACAAGTACAGTTGGTTCTGCAGAAAAATAAGAAATGTGTTTGGTAAGACTCAGAACCAAATTATTGATGATGTAATGGGCGGAATGAAGATTGGAGACGACAAACCCTCCACCTTCATGGCCAAACTTAGACAAAAGGCCGATAATATAGTGTCACCGTCAGTTATTGGAAACCAGTTCTGCAAACAACTTCCCCAACATGTTGTGCAGTGTCTGGCCACTATAGGTACCACGGTAATTAATAATTCCGAGGACCTAGACTTCCTAGCGAAGAGTGCAGATAGTGCACTGGAACATTCGAGATCGACATCCTCGATCAGTGCAGTATCCGCCGAGACCGGAGAACTAGCTCAGCTTAGAGCCCAGATAGCTCAGCTGACTAGTGAGATCAAGAAGAAGAGTAACAATAATAGCCCAAGACAGGGTAGAAACAACAACCGCTCGAAAAGCAGGAGCAACAATAACAGAAGTAACGATAGAAAATCTAGGTCTAGAGACCGCAAGAGCAATTCTACCAGGGGTCAGAGTCCAACTCCCCCAAGAAGAACATCGTCCCCTAAACCCCGGTCTCAAAACTGGGACGATAAATCCTGCTTCTTTCACAACCGGTTTGGCGCAGAGGCCACCAAGTGCAACAATCGATGCCAATGGTGGGGTAAATCTTACAATAAGTCGTCAAACTAGAAAGAGGGGTCGTCTATGCGGCTGAAGATCCCTCGAAAAAGTATTCACGCCGCCTGTTCATCAAGGACAGGACAAATAGGAGACGTTACTTAATTGACTCAGGTGCTGACTTGAGCATTTTGCGAACTGTGAATGGTCAAAACCTTCCAGCTTACGGAATAGAATCCAGCAAAGTAAGCATCGGTTTACGAAGAGATATGACGTGGTCCTTCACAATTGCGGATGTTCCAACTCCGATCCTGGGTGCGGATTTCCTCGCGCACTACGGTCTGGTCATTGACCTCAAAAATGAAAAATCATAGACAATAATACTGGTCTATGGGTGGAAGGCAAAACGCTAGCGTACCAACTGGACACCAATATATCCAGTTGCACGAAAGTCGACGAACAATTCCTACGGATTCTGTCAGACTATCCTGGAGTCACTCAACCATCGATTCGCAGGCATCCGACCTATAAACATGATACCATTCATTTTATAGAAACTAAAGGACAGCCTTGCCATGCTAGAGCCCGCAGGTTACTGCCTGATAAACTCAAAGCAGCACGGGAATACTATGATCGCATAATAGGTGAAGGCATATGCCGCCCATCAAAAAGTTCATGGAGTTCCCCGATCCACATGACCAAAAAAGCCAGTGGAGAGTGGCGAATCGTTGGAGACTACAGGGCCTTAAATGCCAAAACAGTTCCTGATCGCTATCCAGTCCCAAATATAATGGACTTCAACGCGAATATGAAGGGTAAAACGATGTTCACAAAAATCGACATCAACTGGGCATTCCACCAAATTCCAATGGCCGAACAGGACATCCCAAAGACAGCGGTCATAACCCCCTTTGGGTTATTCGAATACCTTCGAATGCCGTTTGGACTCCGTAATTCTGCACAAACTTTCCAAAGATTCATCAATGGACTGTTTATGGATTTGCCGTTTGCTTATGCATATTTGGATGACATATGCATTTGCTCAGAAGGCGGTGAGCAACAGCACGAGAAGAATGTAAGAACCATCGTACAACGTATACACGCTGCTGGACTTACTATCAATGTTGGAAAAAGTTTATACAAACAATCCAAGATTGACTTTCTCGGCTATCAAGTCTCGACCGAAGGCATTTCCCCTCTGAAGACCAAGGTAGAGCCTATATTGAAATTCCCGAAACCCTCCAACGTAGCAGAACTCAGACTCTTCTTGGGGATGGTAAATTTCTACAGACGTTGCATTAAAAATGCTGCAGCCGAACAAAGTAAGCTGTTTGCATTAATAAAAACAAACAAAAAGAAAGATAAAACTCCACTCGATTGGACTGAAGAAGCTGAAAAAGCCTTCGAAAACATAAAAGAAACACTGGCAAATGCAACTCTACTAGCTCACCCAGACGAAAGTCTGCCGTTATGTGTCACGACTGATGCGTCCGACTTTGCTATTGGTGCAACACTGTACCAAAAGGACAATGACAAAAAGCTACCGCTCGCTTTCTTCTCCAGAAAGCTATCAAAAACCGAGAAGAACTACAGCACGTACGACAGGGAGTTACTGGGAATATTCGCTGCGTTGAAGCATTTCAGGCACCAATTAGAGGGTAGATGTTTTACTGTGTATACAGATCATAAACCCCTAACACATGCCTTCACGCAAAAGACAGAACCAGCTTCCCCGAGAAGAGCTCGACAATTGGACTACATAGGACAATTGACTACAGACATTCAGTATATAAGTGGAGAACTTAACACTCCAGCTGATGCTCTCAGTAGGATCGAAGCTATCTCGGCACCGTCTCAATTACCTTACGCTGAAATAGCTAAAGAACAGTTAAGGGATGCAGAATTGCAAGAACTGTTGTCGAACGATGACACAGCTCTCAAATTGAGACAAAGGAAAATCCCTGGTACTAATGTTTTACTAACATGCGACATTAGTACAGGCAAGAATAGGCCATTCCTGCCGACAAAGTACCGCAAATTGGCATTCAGTAGTGTGCACAATCTATCGCACCCTGGACCAAGATGCACTGCTGGACTAGTATCATCAAGATTTGTTTGGCCTCGGATGAAGTCCGACTGCAACAAATGGGCTCGCAGTTGCCTGAATTGTCAAGAGTCCAAAGTAGGAAGACATACTCGGTCGCCTCTCAAATCTTTTAAACAAACGGAGCGGTTTAAAACAATACATATAGATTTGGTGGGTCCATTACCCCCATCCCAGGGACACAGATACCTGTTAACGATGATCGATAGAGCAACTCGATGGCCAGAGGCAGTTCCTCTCCATGAGATGACAGCTCCCACGGTAGCTGCCAGGTTATACGACACCTGGATTGCCCGCTATGGCGTACCTGAAGTCATCATCACGGACCAGGGTCGTCAATTCGAAAGCTCGCTCTTTCAAGAGCTGTCTAAGAAGCTTGGTGTACAACACAATCACACCACAGCTTACCATCCTCAAGCAAACGGAAAAGTTGAGCGATGGCACAGAGCTTTGAAAGCCTCCATTATGGCTTGCGACACCAAGAGATGGGTTGACATACTACCAACCATCCTCTTGGGCCTTCGATCTGCTCTTCAAACGGACACGGGTCACTCTGCAGCGCAGTTAGCGCTCGGCGAAGAGCTACGCCTACCAGGGGACTTTTTCACCCATTCGAAAGAAATTAGCCCCGAAACGCTCGTCCAAGACATACGGACCAACGCCAACAACTTTCTGAATCAGGCAGCTCGTCATGGCCAACCAAAGATTTATGTCTCCAAACACTTGGCCACAACATCTCATGTGTTTGTTAGAGACGAGAAAATAAGATCTTCGTTGGAGAAACCATACGCCGGTCCTTATAAGGTTGTATCACGAGATGACAAGAATTTCGTGATACTAATCGCAGGTGAACAAAAAACGATTTCAATCGACAGATTGAAACCTGCGTACCTTATAAACGACGACAAGAAAATGCTCCAAAGAGCAAAGAGGAAGACGACACACAAGGAAATAAGAAAGGAAGAACAGACTGAACAGTCCGAAACAACACAACCACAGAAAGTTGAGGACAATCCAGTTGAAAATGGTGATAAATCACAAAAATCACCAGAGAAAAAAATAAAAATAAAGAAAACGGTAAAGTTCAATGACGAGATCGTCAAAATACAATACGATCCGTCAGCCCCCTTGTGCCCACGAAAAAGAGGCAGGCCCCTTGGCAGCAGAAAGCAGAAAAACCTAATTCCAACTCGAAAATCCGAGAGATTGGCATGGAGAAACTGAAAATATTCACGAAAAGTTAATATCCGTAGCGGAAGAAATAAACCCGCATAAAAAGACGTACGAGAATCTGGGAATATTCGCAACAATAGAAATTCTTCAGATAAGCAGAGAAAAAGTGCGTACAATAAAAATACGACACGAATAAACAAATCCACGTGCAATACGGAAGAAAAACATTGCAACGTGTTTCTATTGACAAACAATACCGATAACAAAATAGTCAATAGATCGTGATGTCACAAACGAAGAGTGCATTCCTTTGTGAAATACAAAATTCGAAGTACGAAAATTCAAACATGCTTAACTCTGCTTGTACTTAACCAAATTTAACCGGAAAACTTTTAAGCTAAAGAATATTGAATGCACTATCCCCTCCGAACAAGACCGAAAAAGATAACGACTTGGAATAAAGCTGCGATCGAAATAATTCTCGCAAAGTTTCTCATTCGCTTTTCGACTGTCGAACAAAACTGCCGAAAACAATTTCTACCAATTTTCTTCTTTTTTCTCCCTTTTTATAAAAAACTTGTATTCCTTCCTCATGTCGTCTTCAACCAGTACCCCGTTTTCTGCTCAACCGTTCCAATTCGTAGTACCACCTGCCCCTCAGCCTATAAAGACAAAGGAGCAGTTGGAACGCGAAAAGGAAGCTGAAAGATTGGAAAACGAATTACTGATGGACACGTCGGCGGCGGACATCGTAAAAATAATGTCCGCCCCCCTTCCTCCGTTGATTTCGCCGCCAAAATCGCCAGAAAGAGTACCGGAAGTGGCGATCCCACCTCCGGAACCCTTAGCACTAGCGAGGTTGGAGACGAAACAACCTCAGGTGGAAGAGGTGCGAACTCCACGCCCTCCCCTCACCAAAAGCCTGGTTTACAGACCATCTGGGAGTTCTAACTCCCCGATGTACCGAAAACCGAGGCCTCTGACACTGACCGACCCCCGCCTGTCACATCGCTCCCATCCTTATCACCCGGCTCCAACACAACGACCGCCGAGAAGAAGGGGACAAATAAGCAGAGAGGCCTACCAGGCCCGTTTAGACGCACGAAAACAGTCGTACGAATGCGTCGGGGCCGCGGTAGGCTCGGCCCTCGCTAAGTGGGAGCGGGACCAAAGGCAGTAAACTCGATAAGTCCCCCCAGGCACGCGACTTATCATTTTCGCGGCGCGAAAACTGGGGGGGAGTAGCTGTGGGGACATTACTCGTATGAGGTTTTAGGGGCTCGCACCCCTCGACGACAGTCGCCGCCTAAAGGCTGGCAATATTCGTCTCTATGACGTTAAACTAATATACACGAACGCGTTTGTATGTTCGTACCTGTACGTACGTACAGGTAA
This sequence comes from Ericerus pela, assembly GCA_011428145.1. NCBI lineage: Eukaryota > Metazoa > Arthropoda > Insecta > Hemiptera > Coccidae > Ericerus > Ericerus pela. The sequence goes on from WOFM01000429.1 coordinate 1,013,949, forward strand.
GATACATCGTTCGAGTCGAGATCAATTACCTGATAACGATCTCGGTAATGTCACGACTCGGTACCAAACGCATTGCGTCGTTTCTTATCATCTCGATGGAGACAGGAAACGATGCAACGTATGACATAATTACGTATTCATACATACGTATGTGTGTCCGTGTGCGTGTGCCAAATTCGGTATATAAACTCTCAGAACCGGCTCAAAAATCGCCAGTGTTCGCCGAGGATTTGGCTCTCCCATACTTATGTGTATGAAGTGGCAGAACACGCAAATACTGTTGAAGACCTTCTAGTGTGAATATCTCTCACGACAAGGTATTCCACATCCAGAAACCTCTTTTCAGCCCCTAAGCTATAAATCTGGGATTAGTATTGCTAGAAAGAGGAAAAAATTTACTTGAAATTATTTTCCTTATAATTTATTAATTGTTCTTAGCTACTTGAAAATAAACGAACAAAAAAACGAGAAATAATGAAAAACTTGCCGTTTTTTGTGTTTTTTCAGCTATAATTTCCGAAATTTATTTCCTTTATGAGTTTTTTTTATTGGAAGTGGAAGTTGTTGCTATACTTTTTTTTGTGAATTAGTTGCAAAAAATATGGTTGCATCTAGTGCTTGTGGGCTATTTTTTAACTCGTGTCAAGTTTGCAGCACTCACCTTCGGCTCATCTGCAAATTCTTCACCCTCGGTAAAAAAATAACGCACATTACGCACTTGTCACACAATGTACTATTTATTTGCCGTACATTGAGGATTTTAGGATTCTAAGATTTTGAATCATAGATGAATTGGCAAACTTGGTATTCTAGCGAAGTGATGCTGCCGTTGAGCTTTTTTTTTTCATTTTTTAAATTTTATTTCCACCGGATCCTTGAATTAATTTCGAGTCAACATAAAATAGCATTCGTAATTTGATTGAATAAATGCGAATGTAGGCTAAGATTTTTGCTGGCAAACTTCGAAGTGTTCTTTCACTGTAGAAATGACTTCTCTGTTGGATGCTGGGCATTTTATTCAATTTTTTTTCCGAATTTTTAAAATTTTATGTTTAAATATTTTGCTGCAAAAGTGGAGAATTGTTTTAATGTCTGTGCATATTTTCGTAGTTATTGAATGAAGAATTTCTGTTGCGTTAAGTAAAATTTATTTAAGACAAGAAGGCTATTTGAACAGTTTCGTACAATTTTAAACGAAATTTCGTTGAAAATTAATGTTATGATCGTCATTCTGGCTGCCTTTCTTCTAAACTGAGTTTTTATTTATTTTCATGTACTTTTTTTCTGAAATTTTCTGTTCAATTTATTTTAGTGACATAATTTATTACGTTTTGACACGTAATACACTTAGTTCTATTTATTCTACACTTTCTCTAAAAATAGAAGTATTTTCTAGTTCGTGATTAGTGCCTGAAAACCCAACTGGTAGTTGAAGAGACTAAATTTGCTTATTTTTGATAAAATTATAGAATGAATGACCTTTTTCTCTCTATTTATTTGTTAACATTTCTCTATTAGATCTCAATTTTTCTTTCTTCATACATTTTAATATTCGTAACACGCAATTTGATGCAAAAAGCCTGTCGTAAATCAGCCCAGATCAATCAGTTCTTCGTGAATCTGTCTTATTGAAGAGTAATATTGTGGTATGGTGGTGTTGTGTTTGTATGTGTATTGAAATGTAGTACATAATAATTATGTATGGAACTTTTTTTTTTTCCCAGTGAGCTATGACTTGAGATATATCATATTGAATGAAGGCTTGTATTTTGAAAGGTTTTGTATTAATCGTATTTAAACCTGGCTCTGTGCAATATGATTCTTCTCCTATCAGATTTAAAAACTAGAGTTCCTCTGGAAACTCCATTCGTCTTTTCAAAGTATGACATTATCAGTTTTGCATCCACAATGTTTGGTTTAAGTACAACGAAAGTGGGTACTTCCAACGTTTATAAATATAGTTATGAGTATTTGGAGTTGTTATTTATTATTCATGTACGGCGTATTATTAATTACGTTGAACTAATTGCGGACCGGTTTTCTGCTCATTTTTTCGTGATCTAATTTTGATTGCTGTAGCCTCTATACCGTGAATGTGGGGTAGGTATGTGCTGTTCATTTCAAATTGCATAAACGAATATACGAAACAGAATACATTCGGATTGAGCTTTTTTTGTTCAGAGTAGTTGCATTTATAGAATGATTTAATTTCAAAATACTGTCGTTTTACCATCTCTATAATTATATAAACACTTGTTTTGTGCGTTTAATAACCTTGTAATGACTTCATATAGGTAGTGTTGTTTATGGTGTTGGAAAAGTTTAATTAGTATCAGCTTACAAGTCTGGTGGGCAATGTTTTGAATGTTTTTAATTTTTGTCTAGAGGTAACGTTTTTTTGTTGAATTATGGCGTGAGTTATAGAACAGCGGTTAGTATACCTAATTCCTATATGTATTAATGATTTGATAGTTGTTGATTGAACTGTAAAAAAAATCATGTAAAAATTTGTAGATATAGAGATATACAAGTCCTGGATTTTTTCTGGCATACCTAGGTAACACTGTAGAATTAGTTGTTTTGGCTAATGCAACGAACATTTTTTTCCTGTCTGTGTGGGTAGTGGCGCATGCTTAACTCTCGAATTTTTTTTTCTTGCAAAAAATCATTTTGAAATTGTGTCATAGCACAACATTTTACAAAAAAAATCTATTATTTTTTTATTTTAGGTGTTGAATGCATCTGAATTGTTTTCCTAAAGGCATTAAAAAAAGTTTTTCTGTCGAAGAATTGAACAAACTTCAAAAATAAAAATCCGCTGAAAAGAAAATAATAACACTGTCAAAATTTCTCCAGAAAGAACTACTGGAATAAGTAATAAATAGGTAACAAAACAAAAAAGCAACTTACTAATTTTTTTTATTTTTTTTTACAAAAAAAATAACAAATTTATGAGAAAAAAAAACAATAAAAGGCGCTAAAATGAAAAAAAAAATAACCCTTTTAAAATTTTTCCAGAAAGATGTAAGGACTGGAATTACTGAAGTCGGCGTTAATTAGGAATTTTTGTGGTAAAATTTGATAGAATTGGCGTATATGCGTACCAACATGATAAAAGAAAAAAAGCGCTGACTTCAATAATTTGAGTCCTCAAATCTTGTCGGAGAAATATTTAAAAGGTTATTTTTCTCTTCTTAGCGCATTTTTATTGTTTTGTTTTTTCTGAAGTTGGTTCTGTAAAGAAAAAAAAAAATTTATTTGATATCTAAATCATAAAACTTCTAAGTAGGTAGGTTATGATGGAGGTATAGGGCTAAGTGTCCCTATGTCCCTATGTCCCTACTTCTTGAAAATTCGGTATGTATGTATCGTCTACCACTGCTATAATTTTAATGTTTTGAAGATATGAGTTTTACGTTTAATACTAGAATTTCCAATAAATAATCTTCAGTCATTGTTCCGGCGATCACGGAATCTTAATGACTCTGAACTTCTCAAAAGTGATTATTTTTTTCGTGGTCGCATTGCTTGACCGAATCGTATTGAAACTGAAACTGATCGTTACAAATTCTTCTTTGGTGACCGGTTTTCGCAGTACGGCCAGTTTGATACGAAGCGAAAACAAGTTGGTCTAAAAAAAAAAAAAAAGGTGATTAATAAACGTTGTGTACGGTCGTGTAAGATTCCAGGTAGGTTGATCTGGCTTCAAGATAAAAAAAAAAAAAAAAAAAAAGCCTAAAACTGTATCATTTCTGCGGATTTTTTCTCGTTATTGATGTCCATTTTTTTTACTCTGCTTTTTTCCATAAATGTCTGGACAAACGAAACACCTTGACCTATTTTAATTTTGCAATAAATCTACCTTGAAGAACTTTTATATATAAATGTATGTACGGCGTATCTGTACTTCTCTTTTCGCTCTGCGAGTGTACTATTTTATTGCTCGTGCGTCCGTATGTAGTATGCAAATTCTTTTTGATTAAGATATCAACAGTTAGTTAGTAGCCGCAGTTCATCTTCATTAGTTCACGTACAATGGATTCGTATTGAACACCTGATGAATGTTGTTTTTGTTGATGTTGTGTAGATAAGTTCTTTTTTTCCCGCTCGTTTTGTTTTTTTTTTTTTTTGGTTTCAAAGTCGATTGTTCTCCCGAGGTAAAATATTTTTAACGAGTTCATGTCTGAAAGTTACGCGCAGAGGGAGGTGTTGTCCTCCCTATATCGCCATACAGCCTGCTATTAATTATCGTATTCGCTATACTTTATGGCTAGAGGGCAGTATCAAGATTTGACCGCTACTTTCAGAAGCTTGGTTTTCGCACTAATTTAGTCCCTACCCATATCAAGCGGTTTGTAGTCAACCGAACAGGTTTGTGATTTCAAACAAAAACCACTGATGGTATTGGGGAGGACGGTATTTGAAGTGTGTGTTTAGTAATGAGCCCTTATTTAACCGAAATCGTTTATCGAGTATAATTTTGAAAACATCCATAATCAATCTGTATAATTATTGGCGGTAGGAGAGAAGTAATTGGGTCTTCTTAAAGGTACAAATATAAGGTACCTGTAGTCTCATGGAACTAATGCAAACGCATCTTTGTTAATATGAATATGTACAGTCACCATCGCTAACATTCCTGATTTACCTACTCGACAGAGCATTGCATATGACATAGGTATGTAAAACCATATATGATATTTTGAAAAAAAAAACAAAAAACACCAAATATACCAAGTTTTAGAAAGCTATATAAAATGAAAAAATTAATATATACTTTAAAAATTATATTTTCTAATTGATGAAATTGAAAGGAATGCAGGAGCTTAGCAGATAAAATAACAGCATGTCTGCTTTCCACGCAGCTTTTTTGTTTCATCTGGAATTATCTACGCTGCTTAGGAAAAGTTGAAGATTTTTTCAAATCGCTTCTACGTACGTACGAATCGTTGAGTCGATTGAAATCAAATTTCTCAGAATGTTAGAACTACATAATAAAATTTAGTTCCAGTTTTTGTATATTTATCCGCGTTTTCTGCAATATTCGCAACATTTTTATTTTGAAAAAAAAACTTCTCTTTTCTCATTTCACAATTTCTTAGCTAATATTTAAGCTACGAAACTAGGGTTAGTACTATTGAAAAAAGGAGAAAATTTATTGTTTTATCGCCATTAGTTTTACACAAATTGGCTATAAAAAAACTGAAAATTAATGAAAAATTTGCCGTTTTTTAATTTTTCGTTTATTTCAGAAATTAATGATGGCAGAAAAAAACTATCAGTGAAAACGCATTTTTTAACAACAAATTCATTTCTTCCATTAGATTTCATCTAAAACGAATTTATCACAAGATAAGGGCAAGAGAAAACAAGATAAAACTGGGAGCTCTGCTTATTACTATGTGTGTCATGGTACGTGTATATATAATATGTGAAGGGCTTTCTGCATAATATTTTGCCACCTATTAGACATTGAGTGTAACATGCGTTTTTGGTCATCTATGATTCATAACTGGAGCTGGTAGAGAGGAGGCATAGCCCCCTCCTTCCTTGCTAGTGTAGTATAATATTCAATATTTGTATCAAATTACGTTCCTGTTGCTTAAAAATTACGCATTTTATAACCAGCACCTGGTTCACTGAGCCAATGTGGAAAATGGAAAAAATTTTGTAAATTAAATCAACCTTGGGAATTTTAGCAATATATTTATAATATATCTCGAAAATTAGATTGCAATATTAAACTTTTCGTCATTACCGTACTTCATTAGTCATTGTTGAATATCTTGTCGTGAGAGATATTCACACGCAGAAGGTTTTCTACAGAGTTTGCGTGTTCTGCCACTTCATACTGTACAGTATGGGAGATCCAAATCCTCGGCAAACACTGGTGATTTTGTAGCCAGTTTTGAGAGTTTATATACCAAATTTGGCACACACACTTAGACACACATACGTACATAAACGTATGTGATTATGTCATCCATTACGTTGTTTCTTGCCTCCGTTGAGGTGATAAGAAACAACCCAACGAGTTTGGTGTCAGGCCGTGACATCATCGAGATCGTTATCAGGTAATTGATCACGGCCTGTGCAATGTATCTTACCTGTGCATACGTACAGGTACAAACATACAAACGCACAAGTGTGTATGGTTTTACATCATAGAGACGATTAATTGCCAGCCTTTGGACGGCAACTGTCATCGAGGGGTGTAAGCACCTAAAACCTCATACGAGTAATGTCCCCACAGTCATAAACCATAATAATCATACGTAGCGTTGGCCTAACAAAATTAGCCAATAAAATTTTTTCTATTTGTTACTTTTAAAGTTCAGCCAAAATTTCAGGAAATCTTTATATAACATATGTAAATGTCTCTTAAAAATTTCAGCTTTGCACCACTTATGATTTTCGTGCAATTGCTTTGGAAAGCTTCGATTGTGTATGTTCTTAACACTAAAAGTAGTACACAATCCCGAAATCAACATGTTTGATAAATGTGCCACCAGAGGGCGACTGCTTTGACTTTAGATCCCAATCTAGATCATTTTCTCAGACTCAAAAACTCCTATCTTGTAATTTTCAGTTACTTTTTTGGTATAGTTCTTTAGGACACAATTACCCACATACATAGAATTATTGCTAGTATTATAGTAAAGAATAGGATAGGATAGGATTAAAGCTCCAAAAATGCAACTTAATAGGATATGTTGTACGCACTATCTGGCCAATCTGGACCAAAAACAATAGGCTTCAACTTTGTCTGGATTTGAATAAGTATATTAAATTTCAAAACTATCGTATAAAAATTGCTATCTGAACCACGTTACTGTCAACTGAATTGTATATAAGACTGACAAATTTAATGGAGAAGTTCTCCACCAAAAATCTAGTTCATTTTTAAAATATAGTGGTGCATTAGTAGTACAGATCTTCTCTTTTTCACAAATATTTCTCTAAATTGTTCTTCGACTAATCTTTTTTTTATTAAGTATCATAAAAAGCCTATACACTGAAGAGTTGGCTGCTGCAGACAATAAAAATCAAAACCCTTTAAAAAAGGGTTGTTTATTGCACACAAAAGAAAGCGTGAATGGTCATGTACTTTTTTGTTTTTTTTTCAAACTCGGATCCCACAACAGCAGCGAAACCTGTATGTAGGATCCATTTCTCAGATCCAAGTTTAGTGTAAAAAATATAACATAGTTTTGTCAGTCTGGTTGCGATATATAGTCAATGCGTGTTACCTAGAAATGTGTCTATACGTATTATATACGAATTTCAGCTAATAGTGCCAAAAGTTTCCTGTGGTCATTGGACGAAAAACAAACTTATCCCTGACTGGGTCTTAATACCAGATCAATTTTAATTGGTAAACTTTCTTCGAAAATCTCCATAAAAATGGTGCAACTTTTGAATTAATGACAGAAAATATGGAAGTTATTAGTACCTTCCCACCTTCAATAATTTAATTTGTAATATTATTTTTGTCTACGATTCCAGTGCAAAAAAGTATTTAAAATTCGATTATATTCGTTCAATATCCTCGTTTTTTAAATACGTAATTGACTCTTCTGAGAATTAAATGGGTATGTATCAAAATGTTCGCCGAATTTCATAATCAACGTCAAATAAATCTGCTCGTTTTGCAGCCATATAATTATTACAGCTGTGCAAAAACCAGCATGTTGAACGATAATTATGCGTTTACTAACTCGTTGATATATGCCATCGCTTACGTAAAATGTTTTAATCGAAATGTTGAATAAAAAAAAATTAAGTAATTAAATTTATTTCGCACGCCCGTACAGTTTTCGCCTGAAGCCGTTTGTTCGACCTTCATTTTGCATTGTTCGTGTTCGTAATCGATAATTCTGAGCTTTTTGGGGGCTTATTCGTGTTTTTAAAATACGCCTCCCATATAACTGAAAAAACATTGTTAGGGTAATGATTCCTGCTTGCCCATTTGAATTTGTGATTGCAAAAAACGACTTGAGGGTTAAGTCAGGGTGGGTGTTGTTGAAATTTGTAGCATTATCTTACCACTATATGAAAACTTTGAATGACTATGGGTACAGTTCTGGTGCGTAGATTTTTTTTCTCAAATTTGATGAATTCAATCATCTCGTCAACTTGGACATTTTTGCCAAGTTTGAAAAAAATCGATGAACCATAACAGTTCCGAGATCAAGCAAAGTTTCCATGACATAAATATAATGCTAAGAATTTCACGAACAGCTAAGTTATCTTGGTTTTTGGAATTTTAGTTTGTTATTGTTTGTGTCATTTTACTCTAATCGTCTAAAATTCCAAACCTAAACGCACAATCTGTACAAAAATCACTCAAGTCAGATACTGGCGAATGGACAAAATGGAACAGCCGAAATTAAATCTCATTACGTCATGAGGTGTATCGTGCAACACCGTCCATTGGTGGTCTAATAAGTTGTGAATTTTTGTGGGAAAAAAAATAAACAAAAACGGCTAACTTTCGCATTCCTCGCTGCTGACGCACTGCGTCCTGAAAAGAAAAAGTTTACAATAATTCTGAAGAAAAAGAGGGAATGGCGAAAATATGCTCTTTGTAAATTTTTTTGATTTAGGTAAATGATCTTTCAACTGCAGTCTATCTGTGTCAATAATTGATTTATTTTAAATTTTGAAGAGTCAAATCATCATGAAATTTTCTGTAATTTTAAAATATAAATATCTCTGCCGCATATCAACTGCAGTAAGTGTGTATTTTCCAAAAGTGTCAAATTTTGTAATGGCTGCCATTCAAAAATCAGCTGATCGATTTCGCTCAAATTCAAAACCAAACCAGTCCCTAATAGTCTCCAACTACCATAAAAATTTCAAGCCAAAATCTTTTAATTTATGGGAATTATCGTGATGACAACGTGGTGGGTTTGCAAAACTTTGAGAATCCCTTCCTCCAAAATTACTAAATGAATTTCAACAATTTTAACACGAATGTGTTGCCTGTAACGAATATAGACGAACATTTTTTTAAATGTCCGCCTATATTTTTACACAGACGAATTTATTCGTCTTATTTTTTATTTTCTCACACTTTTATTACTCTTCTTCTTCTGAGTACAAACCTAACAGGAAATGGCATCGTCTGAATTCGATGAAAATAGTCTCTTTTACAAAAAAACAATTATGGCTGACCTCAGCTAATGTCACACACGTGTGACTTATGTGAATTATCTACCTAATACTGGAAAACGTCAATTCTCCTTCTTTTTGGTAACAACCAATCGTAATAAACTAATCCCACTATTTCTTACCATTTCTTCTTTTACTAGGTAAAAATTAAATTATAAAAACTCTAACTCTGAAGAACAAATTGTTCAGTTCTTCAATTTTGTTCAATTCTACTATTTTCGTTCAACTTTTTAATTGTAGTCAATTCATTTGTTCAATTCTATTATTCTTATGTTGTAAATGAAAAATATTATATTTTATAAAAAGATTTTCGTTGAAAATTAATTGAAGTCTAAATCTCTCAACAAAGTTAAGGTCCACTATAGTGAAGTGGATATCTAGTACATTCAAGTTTAATTTATAAAGTCTATTTTATGTAATTATAAATATTTATTTGTGGTCTTCCTCAAATAAATATTTCGTAAAGTGTCAACGTCAAAAATAGGAAACAAATTCTGAACCAACACCTATTTTTTGGCGTTACATTGCCCATGAAAGCGTCTAACATTACCTTAAGTTTAATTGCTATAAGTCAAAATACGGAGGCTCCATAGACTCCCAAAAAATGCCAAAATCGGTAAAAAAAGTGTCAAATTTATAATGGCTGCCATTCGAAAACCAGACGACCGATTTCGCTCAAATTCAATACCCAACCAGTCCCAAATAGTCTGAAACTATCATAACAATTTCAAGCCAAAATCTGTTATCGTGATTACAACATGCTGGGTTTGCAACACTTTGAGAACCCCTTCCTCAAAAACTAACGAATGAATTTCAAAAATTTTAACACGAATGTGCAGCCCAGGAATGTTTGTAACACTATCTCAAGTTTCATTGTTATAGGTTGAACAGTGGAGGGTTCACAGACTTTCAAAAAGTTCCAAAATAAGCAAAAAGTGAAAATATACATATATATATATATATATATTGTGTTCAGAAGAATTTGAGTGACCTATATATTCGTGATCTACGACTCAGGATCGGCGCTTTTCCACACGTCCCACCCCCAGGTCCCGTCACTGCACTGAATGCCATAGTTGTATTTTCCTTTGGAAAATACACTAAAATAAAAATAGGGATTGTCCTTTAAAAAAACTTATCTTGAGTGCAATTTTTAGTATTTGTAGAGATCTAAAATAATTTACAATGATAAATTCAAAATCTACATTGACATACTTACGAAAAAAAATTATTTTTCGGAACACATGCAGTAAAATGCGCAATTAGGTCTTTTTTTTTTCAAGGCTCAAAATGTAGAATTTATGATCAGAGAACAAAAATTTTTCACGGGGAACAAGTCAATAGCGGGAGCAAAACAACTACAAAAATGTTTGGCTCCTTCCATCCAACCAATCAGATGCCTTCCCTAATTGCACATGCCATGTGTTGTGAAAAATAAGGTCTACAACTCGAGCATAATGTGAGCAACCATGACTCGTGCAATTACAACGCTTACTGTGGTTCGTGTCGCAAACTGTAAGTTATCGTGGATTGCTTACTTTGAACTCTTGTAGCAGAATATACTATTTTTGTTTTTAGTAGGTACCTCTTTAAATAAAAGTTTGTTTTTGAAAGAACTTTTTTTTTATCGCTTGTTAGTTTTGGAATTTGAATTTTGAATACCCATGTATGTATGTGTACGTACATACGTGTACACAAACACAAACATACGCACACACACGCTCACGCACATACACGCACGCACAAACGCACTCACACCCCTCTGTTGCTGTCTCTCTCTTTCTTTCATGGATACGTTTTTTATTTCAACCAGGTAACAGACCGACAGATAGATTGACTAATAGACAAAGATACGAGCTAAGTACAGTAAAAGTTTAAAAAAAAAAAAATTATAGGCAGTCACCCCAGCTCAAACAGCTTGTTTCCATTTTCAAATATAAAACAAAAAACAAGTGTGTATAATCAAAGAGGATGTTTTTATGGAAATTTCTGGTGGCATCAATAACTGTGAAGAAACAGAGAAATGATATATGAGAGGAGATTAGTAAGACTTCTGCCTGTTTAAACACGTTTTTTAAATGTAATATCGAATTTGACTCATCAACCCTCAAAGGTACAATGTGAAAATGAAACAATACTGAAAAAAAAAAACTAAAATTTTTTTTGTGAAAGCAAGGATTTGAACGTGGGTAAATGGATTATGTAGCACTACCTCATGGCTTGGAGTCACTGTGGAATTTACCAAATTTCAGTTTTAAACAACACTATAGAACACAAATGTGAAATACCTATAACACAAATAAAAGTATACTTATTGTCTGAATGTAGACATTTAAAAAAAAAAGAAGGTATTTGTAATAAATGGACAACTCCATGGTGTTTAATACGCGCGTGTATTAAGTGACTTCGACTTTTTGCACATGTATCTCAAATAACTATTTGATACAATTTGAGTTCAGTGAAACAAGTACCTACAGTAATACTCAGTTAATACGTTTTTCAAGGGAACACAGTGAAAAAACGTATTATTCAGGAAAACATGTTACAGGAAGTGAAAATACTCAAAATTAAATAAAAAAATTTAAATACCTTTTTTTGATGTTTTACTAAAAAAATTGAGAAGGATAAAAATTATGTAGTAACATACTTTGTGAATATATGATTAAAAGTGTGAAACTTTCGGTACTTCATAAAAACCTGATGTTGAAATTGGAACAGTGTATGGAAGTAATCCTCTAAAGAGGGTATATTATTTTCGAGGGAAGAACTCAAAAAAACGTTTCCAAAAGTAAACCTGTGCTGTTAAAACTTATTATGCGAGAAAATGTTACAATTATCTATCAACGTCCTTCCTGAAATTTTACATAGCTTTAATATGGCAAATCAAGGGACCGCAAAAAGAAAAAAAAAAACAGCGTAATATGTGGGAAAACGTTTTATGCCAGAACGTATTAAGGGCTTTTACTGTAATTCAAAGATTTTCACCAGAAAATGGGGCACATAATTGTAAAGGCTTATAAAAAACTGGTAATCTAGATTTTTTTTTTTGTAACTAATTTGTTTTTCTGATTTATTTTTATGCAAAAAAAAAAAAAAAAAAATTCACCAAATTAAATGAATTTTTTCTAACAAGACGTCCTTGGGTGAAACTATCAATTTTACTGGTTCAGCTGTACTTTTTTGTTTTGGAAAGGTCACCGAAGTGACCATCTAAACTTTGAGGTGCCAGGAAAAAAATCTGTGCCGGAAAAATTGACAATGTGAAAATTAGAAACCAGAAACACTTTTTAAAGAGAAATAATTATAAAATTACATTGTGGTTTTTTTGGGTTCTTGGATACAGATTTTTTCTAATGTAATATATCAGAATTTAATTGCCTGTTTATACTTTTTTTTGTTAATAAAATTCGGAAGGCTAAAGCCTTCTAAATCTCTTTCGTGGTTATGGCACGTGCTGATTGTGAGTGAAAAAGAAAAAAAAAAGAAAAAAAGATAGTCGACTTTTTTCTACAATATTCGGCCACGTATTTTCAGTTATGTCATTCTGGACACCGTCTACGCCAATGTGTAGTCAAAAAACGGCTATGATTGTTTAGCGGATGACGTACGCAGTGAAGAAGAAAAGCGTACAATCTGTGAAGTCATCGAAAAGTATGAATCGGGTATTGAAATGTGGGCGCTCGTACTGACGTACATTTATCATAATAACGAAGCTAATAAAAGAGGTGCAAATGAACGAACACAACGCATTCGTAGTATATTTTTATAAATAAAAAGGTCAAGTTATTCTCTGTGTGTATGTACTCTGCATACAGTTGAGGAGCGAAATGTGGAAAAAAAAAAAGAAAAAAAAGAACGAATCATTCTATATGTGGAGGCCTACTAGGCGTAGGTATTAAAGAAATTTGAAAAATATAATTTTAACGAGTAAGTAGATATAAGACCGTTTTTTATAAAAGGTAAAAAATAATTATCTTTGGGCGTATTCTCGCCCTAAAGTACAGGTAAACACGTTTCATTAGTTCCGATCGTTGTTCGATATTTTTCGCAGTTGTCGACTAATCCAGTGCCTACTATTTATTTATTTATTTGATTTTTTTTTTCTCTTTTCAAATTCTAATCCATTTTTCAAGGTTTATGCTAAAGTCCGTGTCGCTTCGTCAATTATTATCATTCTAAAGTTGGGTGAATAGGTGTAAGAAGGGAGTTGGCAATATAGGAACGGAACAGTCTCGCGGGCGTAATATCGACAGATTTAGGCTAGTTTGTAAAAAAATATTGGCCATTATCAGATTACGAAATGTAGACAGGCTATCGATGCGTCGTCCGACTCATAGAAATGGAATGTTGAAATTCCAGAAGCATTAAAAAAATAATTATCAATTGTTTGTTTCCTTCGCTGCAGTAGGAGAGAAGGCGTCTCTTTGAAGGGAATGGCTGGTTTTTGCGAGTACTTATTTTTTTACTCTTCAAAAAGAAACTCTATTGACGGGGAAGTACAATGGGACACTTTGTAGCCAGGGAATCAACTAGCTAGCACTGTGCATGACCCGTCCGGTGCTGCTCAGTGCTTGCTACTCATTGAGAAGGCTGTAGTAACTTGGACAGCATACTGCCCTAAATACTGCTGAGCGATGCGTGTTGCATTACTGTGAAGTACAGTAGAATCGCGATTATCCCACTCCTCAGATTGACTAACCATACTGCCTTCCAAAGTCACAAAAAACCCTTGAATTATGTAATCTGGGTTTTGTTAATGTCAGGAAAGACAAAAAAAAATTGTTGCTGGTGCTCGTAGTCAAATTAAAAGCATTTGATTTAGAATAAATAATTTGTTGGAGAATAATATGATTTTAAATTACTTGATTAGAGGGTTACGCTGCCAGAAATAGCATAATGGCATTCATCAAGTACTTACAATTTCAGAAGAAAAACTCAGTCCACTGATCCACTTCTTCATCCAACCTTATATGCATTCCAACCATTGCTCTAGTTCTAGCAGGGTTCAGATAATCAAGGTTTTAGTGTACCTACTTATACTTTTTAGTATAATACATGCCTACTACGAGATGTGCTGTGGGTGTAGAAACTGCAATGTACTGACCAGTTTATGCTGTAGTGTGGGCTGTCTAGTATAATCTACATTGTGTCATGATCAAATAATGGCGATGTCTATAATTTACCTGCACTAAAATTCAGCGCCATATGAACTAGACCGCAGTTGCAGACAACATAATATGTGCCTTTATATGGTCGCCACTCTACTCCTCCTTAATATGATATAGCAGGACAGTAGAGAGGTTGAGGTCAAGCAGATTATGACCATGACCATAACCACTTATGATTGTGTTCTTACATGGTTGGGAGATGTGCTTTAAAACCAAAAGTGAATTATATTTCCAAAAGATAGGGATATATATGCTAATAAGGTTACATGCTGCTCAAATCTCGTCAAAGTCACTAATTATGGCCTGTATCAAATGAGAACGATGTGACGTCAGAGATACGTTCACATTTCTTAGTTGTATAAAGTGAAAAAATATTCGAGTTAACAACAGTTTTGAATGCAGCCTTTGTTGTTTCTTTTCCTCGCCATATCACGTTCTTATTTGGTTCAGACTACAGTAGGGTATGGCTTTCAACATTTTTTGTATTGAATGGTTACAATTATGTAGTGTGCTGCATATAGCATAAACTGCAATTAGTTAGGTTGCACTATTATTCGTTCCATTTCCAAAACATTTTTCATTTCCCAGTCAATCTCAGATAGACAACTAATCCTTTTAGCAAAATATTCACTATGACTAACATCTATTGTAAATATTGCATGAGGTATATTAGGTAAGTCACGTAGTTTATATGTGAGCACTCACCTATCCCTTTACTTGAAAAAGTTTTCAGAATGAAAAAAAAAGTTCCAACGTTTTAGACTTGCTACGTTTGATAAGGCAAAAAAGTATTGCTTTTAAAGTTAAGGAGGCTTTTCCACTCTCACAACTATGGACCAAGTTAAACCAAGCTTAAATGGAGACTTACCAAAAATTTTAGTAAACTTAATTTAGATTGATGATGATGAAAATGTAAATTATTGTTGGAACTTTAAACATAAAATATAGGTATTGTTAAATTATATCATTGTCTTATTGTAGTTCATATTTGAGATTCAACTTCATAACCCGTTGCCCCAAAACAGAATTTCTGTGATAGTTCAAGAATGAAAGGTAGTATTCATCTGAAGTTTTTACGAGATATTGTAATACCTATGTTAACTGAAGATTCTGAGAAAATTGCGTTGAAATCATACATTTGGTAGGTCGAGATATTATTGAAGTTATGCTGGAGTAATGAGTTGTGTGATTAAAATGAGAAGTATCTGATGTGGTTGCGGAATTTCAGAATTTAAGATGTAAGATTTCAACAAAATTTTCACCAAATCATCAGCTAACATAGGTACTACAATATTTCATAAAAATTTCAGATTTTCACAACAAACAGTTCTTTTGCAATTACCTACATTTGGTAACTTTGGTTCTATCTAATTTCAATGAAAATAAATTGGAAGCGTTAGTTGAGGTTAGGCTTCACAGTTTATAGAACTGAAACCAGACTAATTTTCAACTTTAAAATGAGAACCAAAAATTGGGAGAACTGGACCCACACTAAAACCACACTTTAACTTTTAGTGCAGCACTTTTTTTCCATGTCAAATGCAGCTGTACTTCACCCAATATAAAATGATCCCAAGTTATAACATTATGTTGTCAATAAATACCCCTTTAATATAATTTTATATGGCAAGTTGCCTAGCATTATTTTGAGATATCCGAAACCCCATGGCCTTCCCTTCACATCACTACTAAAAGTGGCTATTGTACATATATTTACTATAGGAAATGGCTCACAAATTATAAGGTTATACTACTATAATACCACAGACATATACGCTGAATCCTACCGAGATAAAATCCCCATTCTACAATGGTTCGACAACTGTTATCAATGACTTTTATATATAATTGTGGTGACGTGTATACTTATAATTTGATCACCGATGAACCAACATTTTATCTCCTTAACTGTTTACAAATTTGATTCTACCATGAACAGTTAGTTTCATTTTAGATGAGAATGTTTTTCAATTGTCGTGAATACTTCAAATGTTCACGACATAATACAGTTCTTGATTTTGACATTCAAGTCCTTTTTTGTAAACTGTTTTTACTGAAACTAATTTGAAAAGTGAACATCGTTAGCCTAACCATTTCTTGTTCAACTAATAGTCATTTTTGATTTCAACAACAAGTATACTTATTTGGAATCTATTGGTTTGTCGGATGTCAAAAGACCATGTGGCAATACAAATTTTAACAATTGCACAACCAGATAATGTTATTCGACTGTAAGTAACTTTTACTGTATTAAATGTGAATTGTACTGATGGGTTGGTTTACTTATTTAACTCACCTCTATGAAATTGCCTGACATATTTGGGAGCTTTTTCTGGTAGGCTGGTGGCCTAACTGTTTGAACTGACTTGTGGTTTTGAATCAATGGTGTCTCAAGACTTCTTGATATAACTCACCTTGTGATTTCAAACCCCAATACTTGGAATGTATGCCGTTTTTGGACATCACAATTTATGAATGGCAACTGTATGTCAATGTAAAGCAATGGTATTGGCTGGTTGGCATTTTCTTTGATGTTTATCAGGGATCATCTTACATTGAATGGAGTGTAATGAGTAGTAAGTTAAGCAGAGATTTCTTACTCGACGTTGCATTCATTTCTGTGAACTATACTTATTTCAGTCAGGTGTGCATCATTTGAGAAGTATCTACATTTCATTTTGTGCTTTTTGGTGCTCTGAGGGTCATCTGTCCTTAGTCCAATTGTTTGCTTGCGTTCAAATCATAATATTATGCCGTAATTTAACTTGATTTACTTATTTGAATAACCTCATTTCTACACTTAGTCGCAAACTGATTGCATTGTACGTTGGTACTCACAAATTTTTGTGATTTTCGACTGTTCCATTTTATTTACACCATGTCCAGCAATCAGTTTCAACGCGTTGCACAGCATTCCTCCATTTTTTTTAAAGTTTACTCACGTTGTTGTATTCAAAGACCACATTTTGATTAAAAAAATATTTAAAAAAAAGAACTAATAAATAATGAACTTCACCCTTTTTCCAGCGTCAAGGCTTCTGTCCACCATCGCATAAAAAGCGTGCTAAGAATATTATTGGCGTTTATGGTATTGGAAATTAATTACCCGGACTTCCAGTCAGATGGAGAGTTTTGTATGTGTGACAGAGTAAGAGCACCTATTACAAATTTTTCGAAAAAACAAAGACAGAAAAAAAAGAAAGGAATATGTGTACTTGAAAATTACGAACGTTTATGGTTCGGAAGTTCATTTTTTTTGTTTTGTTTCTTGTGTGGGTGGGTGCTTGAAAAATAGCTTATGGTATATTGATTTTTTTTTTCCACTATGTCGAGGTTGAGTTTACCATTCACTGCAGCATTTCACGATGGTGATGGTCTCGTCTTTTTATTAAGCTTATAAACCTTAAACTTCAAACGTAAGTGAGTGATTGAGAAGTGGAAGAAAAAAAAAGTAGGTATACCTATGATTGCATATATGTATATATATATATATATATATATACATATATATATGTATAATAAAATGTCTTTGCTCTATGATCGTCGCCTACTTCGTATATTTAATCGATTATTGATTATATTTTAATAGTGGCGTTTCAATTTGACACCAGAGCAAAATGTCGTGTCACGCATCGCAAGGCTGTTGATTGTATCTGTAGATATCTATAAAATATTAAAACATATAGCGATTATATAGGTATAGAGATTATATACGTATATGCCTCAGTCATTATATGAAAAAAGATGGAGACGGACGAAAAATACCATTCCAAAAACGATCTTCAACACTTACCTACCCAGTACACTGACTTTGTTTCTATTTCTCTCTCTTTTTTCGGTGATTTTTTAATGGTTAAAAATTCGGCGTTAGATTAGATTCGCAAGAAATATTTCAGCATTATTGTCGAACTTCTTTTTTTTTTTTTTTTTTTTTTGATACAATCGTACACCCTGATCCGGTACCTAGTCGTAGCCTAAAGCGATTTTTTTTTCTTGTTTTTCTTTTCTTTTTCTCCAGACTACCTCGGCTCTTTTTTTTTTCTTCCACCTCTTTCTTCAGAACGTTACGTAATAGGTTTGTTTGGAAAGAATGAAAACAGAATGGCCGATTAATTAGAGGAACGATTCGGTGCAAAAACTTCAACGTTTTTATGGTGACTCCGGTTTTTTTTTTTTCAGCACAAAATTCGAGAGATAAGCATTTGTTGGTTCGTGTGTGAGTGTTGACTGCGTCAAAGTTGGTTTGCCTTTTTTGTTGTGCGAATGCATAAACGAATTTAGGTTCTGCAGTTTTGCCATTTCCGCTCGAAGGCTATTTTGTCTGATTTTAAAAGGTTTTGAAGTCGCTGGAGTTAGATTTATGTACACGCAATAACCGTTCCAAACGAGTCGTAAATGGCTTTGACGAAGGTTATATCGAAACGAAATTTCCATTTAGATGCAACTTATTATTTTGGAAAATGAAGAAAAAATGGAGATATGCCCCACGTTAAACTTTTTCACGTGGTCCTGTTTTTGCAGAAACAAGGTTGTGGGATGAGCTCTTTTTGTGCTGGTACTTGACTTTTTTGGGCGTATGAATAAGCCATGTACCTAATGTAAGTTCTAAACGAGGCGAACTGATTTTGATTTTTTTTTTTTTTTTTTTCTAGTCAGCAGAGTAGATTTATGTACAATTATACAGTTTGAAACAAATCTAAATTCACTTCGTGGGCAATTATTGGAAGAATGTCTTTATTTAAATCAAATATTTTTTAGCAGTCGTAGAAATCAGGAGTTAAAAAAACTAGATAAGTAATTTTCTGAAATTTATGTCGAAAATTGGTAAAATTAACGTTGACATATTGATTTGTTTTCGATTTTAAGATGCGTAGAATAAAATCCCTATAAATTGTCATTCAAGTGACATTTCAACCCCTAAGTTTCAAACGTGAAATATTTCTCGCGTTTTTCCTTTAAAATTATCAAATTATTCGCTTAAAATACTATGTTTGAGTGAATTTCCTGAAAATAAAATAATCAGTCGACTTTAGAAAAAGTAATGAGGTTTAGGTTATCAATGCCATATTGCCCCATGAGATCGTAATTAGGATGTCCGAATTTCGTCTGTCAAACAGACTTATCGGTACGGGTAGAAAGAACTCGATAAAATAAATGAAACACGAAAGTACGAGAAGTTACGTATTCAAAAATTGAAGGGGTTTTATGGTTTTAAACAAAATTTCCTGAAAAAGCCTAACTTTTGAAGATGGTGGTACAGTTTTTTGTTCACCTCGCCGAGAAAGTTTATAGTAAACTACCATGGAAATCATTAATTATTGTTCTAGTGAATAGTGATAGAGTGAAAACTTTTTTTTTTCTGTTTTGGACATTCAATAAAAACTATTATTTTGTAAATTTTAAATTTGTGTCTCAGCACCTCTAATTTTGAGAATACGTACGCAGAATGTGGTGATATAATTTTGATTTTTTTTTTTTTGTCTTGATCAGTACTGCCATTTGTCGTAGTCTAAAAATGTGTTCCGCGGATTACCATTCCTCAAATTGTAATTTTATGTTTGAATTTTGTAGAAAACAACTTTTCGTACTTGGTGTTTCATTTGTTTTGTCGAGTTTAAGTATCAGTATCCGCGTCCTTGTCAGACAGAATTTGGACACCCATGCACATTCTTCTTTTTCCCTTATGTTTGTGTCAGCATAATTTTCTACCTTGGGCACTGATTTTGATGAACTGTTTTATAATTGAAAATGATTTTACTGATTATCATATCAATATCATTTCTTTTGTAAATATGTGATACCTGTAACACTTCCCCCAAGGGCTCCCCTTTGTCACACATATGCAGAAAGTTACTCCCCACATTACCCAGCGAAGGGAAGTTGGTAGAGCTTTTTGATTCCCTCGGCGTCCTCCAAAGGTAGGTACCGCATGTTTCTAACTTCTTAGTACATTTGATATGTTGTATGCACAAACAAAGAAGTTCATTCGAAAATTTTTGCTGGTTGTTTGGATCATTGTCAGTGATCACAATCATTGCATTTGGTGCAAAATCTGTAAATGTTTAATTGGGTGATTCTCACAGGGCATAGAGTATTAAACATAACAGAGGATGCATGCTCATCTAAACACTGTTACGAAAAACGGTACCACTTTTGTAACTGTTGTACCGTCTCTTATGGTACCAAATTCGAATTTGTTTGCTTGCCCTTTTTTCTGGTCCATTGAGAATAATTAGAATTTTTTTTTTTTCGAATAATTTAATTAAATGACAAGCTTCAGACAAGTGCTGTAATCACACCCAGTGGACTTTTACGTAGGTTAAATAAGTTGTGTACGATATTTTTGTAGAAAATACATCAAAAAACGGTTATTTGAGAGTACTCGATGAAATATGTTAATTTCCGTTATAAACAGAATAGAGAAGTAAACATTATAGGCATCACCGTGTAAAACAGCCGTTTTTCATACTCACACTGCGCCACTTGCGTCCGTAAAAGTGGCGGGGTGAAGAAATAAATAAAAATGCCATTAGTAAAAATCTTTATTTTCACACTAATGAAGAAATAAAATAATTTCGCTCACTTTACCAATCAAAATAGATTTAATGAGCTCTTTTTAGTGTATAAGTTGCAAATAATATTCTACTTTATTTTTATTTTTCTATTACACTTTCATCGAGGTAATAAAATTCTTTCGTACCTTTGTGTGTTGAATTAACATCTATTTAGTTTATTTGCCCAAATAAAATTGAAGTATTTAGTGTTTTTGAAAACTGGTAAAACTTTACCAAGACTTACGCCAATAATCGCTAATATTTTTTACCATTTATTTGTTTCTGTGTTTATTGAGCAGAATCCGAGCCCTTTGTCATCATTTTCATGTGTTAATTGGTAAAATAGATGAACATGAAAAATAGTGGCGAGTGTCTTTTTCTACCCATTGTTCTTTGAATCTCTATTATTTTTGTTGTAGGTTTCGAAACATACGTGAAAGAAGTTGAAGAAACGATGTCTTGGTGTGCAGCTCGTTCCAATGTGTTTTCGTGTACTGATTGGTGAGTTGGTTCAAGCCATCAAATTATTATTCCCATATTATTTAATATTATTTTCTAATATTTTCGTATTTGCCTAAAATTAATTTCTATCAAGCCTCTTCATAATATTAAGCTTGCATTGTCATAAGCCTAATGTGCGAATGTCGAAACCTTTCTCATTGAAATAGTTTCTAATGTATAAAAGTCCTTGAATTATCTCATCGTTTAATAAAAGTACGTTCAAAAAAATTGTAAATGAATTTATTTGTGAATTTAGTGGCGCAGAGAATGATTCAAATTTTATTCGTGTCGGTATTACAACTTCTCCCTAATGCGATGCTCATTCAGGAGTTTTCCTATCGTTTGTATTGAAAAAAAAAGAAGAAAGCAAGGCTTTATTTATTTTTGTGTAACAATGTTGTTTTGTTGTTTGATTTAATCATCTTGATCATTTGATGAAGATCAAATAATTGATAAGTGTTTTTTTCTTCTTTTTTTTAGGTTGAAAACAAGAAAAATTGACATGTCGTGAATTTTCATGTGTTGGCCCTACGATCATATCAGCGAATGTATCCGGAAATTAAATTCACCAATAATTTAATTTGTTATTATTGTTATCATATGTTGAGTTTATGTGATTATGAGTGTTACCTTTTGTTTTTTTGTTTTTTTTTGTTTTTTCCCCGTTACATGAAACTGTGGTGTCCTTCTCCGAAATTTACAAACATTTGAATTTCTATACGTCAATTTTATAATTTTCATGGGAGTGGAGGTTGGATATGAAATAATGAAAGCCTAATAAAGTATCTTTAAATTATCGTATATCTTCCACATTCCAATTAAATTATTCTTTATTGAGTTTTAATTTGGATAATTATCTTTGAAAGACAGTTTTTATATTATATTATGTTACCTATATTTGTTTGTATTTTTTTTATCTGTGAACAAAATCATCAGAAGTTTTTTGGTCTTTTTCAATAGTTAAGTCTGTGTGTTGAAATCTTACGTATGCCCAAAATCGTAATTTTAAAAATTTGTTTGTTGCTATACATTACCTGTGAACTATTTTCATTTAAAATTTTGTTCGATGAATTTTGGTAAATTTTTCAGTCAATTACTTTTTTTTTATTTTCAGTCGATTCTATTTTCAATAACTTTATTCATTCATCGAATCTCGAAGTTTTGATTCTCCAAAATAAAACTGAATATTGTAACTACTCATTTTCATGAATTCACTGTTTTTGAGACTTATCATCAGTTGTCTTTAGGGTTAAGTTTTCAGATAACATTAAATTAAGCCAATTTAATGCACGATTTCATCATATTTTTCAATTTTCTCGGCTTGTGAGGGCCTAAACTTCTTGTTTTTGGTTTTTTTTGTTTTTTTTTGAAACCTCTGAAATGTCATTTATTACGAAAAAGTAGCTATCTCATTAAATAAGAGA
Organism: Ericerus pela; assembly: GCA_011428145.1. Lineage (NCBI taxonomy): Eukaryota > Metazoa > Arthropoda > Insecta > Hemiptera > Coccidae > Ericerus > Ericerus pela. The sequence continues at coordinate 1,036,770 of WOFM01000429.1, forward strand.
AATTCTGGTAAAAACGTATTTTTCCTGTATATTTTAAGTGGGAACTGTAGGTTTAATGGAGTGGGGTTAGCTAGCTTCACTGAACGTCGTGTAAAACGTAGCGTATTGTGCCTCTAGTATTAATTCATATGATCGTTGAATAATCCTTTAGAAATTTCTCCAGCATAATCTATTACTTATCTATGCGGAATGGAATTATTGAAGTCGGCACTCTTCCTTTACCATGATGTATGCTTTTTTCGTCAATTCCGTCAAATTTTATGACAAAACTATTTAATTGGCCCCGACTTCAATAATTCCGTTTTGTAGACCTTACTGGAGAAACTTTTAGTGGATTATTTTTCTCTTTTTAGCGAATTTTTTTGAAGTGTGTTCTATTTTTTGAAAAAAATTATTAATTTACCACAGGTAATGTTTTTTTTTTTCATTTCATTTTAATTTCAGTTGATCTTACTAGAAAAATTAAAAAAAAATTATTTATTTTTTCAGAAAATTTTTATTTATTTTTTTTTTTTTTCAGGTTAAATTTTTTGTTGGAAAAATGTTTATAAACGATTTTTAGTTTCCAGTGTAAGCGGCAATAAATTACATTAAAACTAACAGTTTTCAGTTTTTATTTAAAGATAACCAAAAAACTATTTCATCGATTCTAAAAAACATTAAATGGGCTCACCATGGGATCATCTACTATCATTTGAAAAAATGTTTATCAACATTGGTGCCCAGGTTGAGAATTTATACTGGAACAAACTTACATGCAGATCGAATTGATCATATTGGTAGTATGATCGACTATAAAAGTAGATCGGCGTATGGTAAGAAAATAAACATTGGACGAAAAAAGCGAAGGACTGGAAATCAACGGGCTGGATTGTCTAAAATTTACGTAGGTAGTCAGTCATTCCTGAAAATGTTGTACAGTGGTCCCTGTTTTGGCTTGAAATTTCTTCTTCGAAAAGTTATTAGGCTATATGCCTTCTGAAATCTCGAATTTATTCGCTTTTTACACGTTTCATAATCACCTTATCAAAGATACATATGCAACTTACTTTACGTGCGAAAATTTATTTCTGCTTCTAAAGAAAAACCTGATTCGGGATTCCGATAAATGGTTTTGTTAGCTGGAAAAGTAAAAGAAAAAACATTCATTGGGAATAATTTCATATAAATTTAACAGTTCTATTGAAAGGTGGCTCTTCACTTGCCCAAAACACGAAATGTAGTAACTTAAATAAAATTTTAAAAATCTCTCGTCTCCCATCCAAATATTACTTATTGTAGAAAGTTAATGTGAAAATTTTCCGTTTTATGACGAAAGAAAACTACTACTACAATTTTCCAATTTTGACCTATTTTTTTTTAGTGCATATAATTATGTACGGATGTATTTCTGAAATTTTGTATTCAAGGTTTTGAGAAACCTACGAAACCCAATACGACTGAAATACTCGCGAAAGACAGTCTTCACAATGGGAGCAAATTTGAAAGAAATTTGGTGGCTATTAGTTCAGTAGTTTTGGAGAAAACTGAAGAAAATTCCCGGAAAAATGTTTTTTTTGTGACTTAAGAAAAAAAACAGAAAAATTAGGCTGAAAGTTTCATAGTAGATTGTCCTCACACAGTTGTAAGTCTCGTAGAAGTTTGATGCCTATTAGTTTAGTAGTTTTCAAGAGAAGTGAAAAAGTTGCTGGAGAAAATTTTGTGATCACTGTTTTGATAAAACTAGAAAATGGATGTGACTGAAATTTTCGCGAAAGATAGTCCTCTCATATGTGATTAAGTCAGATAGGAGTTTCATGCTTATTGGTTCAGTAGTTTTGGAGAAAATTGGAGAATAAAGGTACAAAAATTGATGGAGAAAAGTAAGTCGCCTGTGTTGCTTGAAGTCTTTTTTTCATATTTACGGTGCAAGCCGTTTTAAGCTCCTTTTCAGCATTGTATTAATTTAGGTTTCTTTTTCTCTGGAAACTAGCAAACTGGGTTTTCTAGCGAAGTATTGCTGCGCTAGAGTCGATGAGATAGTTTTTGAATTAGGTAACTTTAAGAAACTATTTTAAAGAAAAAATGCCGCTAAACGCAAATATAAATTAATGAAACTAATTAGTGTCAGGCTAAATTAAAATTTTTTTCAAAAAATAGAACAAACTTGAAAAAAAATTTTTTCAACTCCATAAAAAAAATATTTTGAAATCCTTAAAAAATAAAAAAAATACTTTCATGAAAAAAAGAAACACATCACTAAGCTTGAATAAAAATTATGCTGACTTCATACTATTTTTTTAATGTAAAATGATTGTGGTTCGAAATACTTGTTCTCTTGTGGGGGAAGGGGAGATGAGGGTACGTTCAAAGCTATGACGTGGATATGTGGGTGTCGGAAAAAAATTCTCGTAGGAAGGCTGAAAAACGAAAAACTTTAATGGACACACTTGTAAAAATGTTTGTAAATAAAAAAGATTTCGTTTTCAAATTTTTTGAGATGCAATTCACGGATGATGTGCAATAATCTAGCAGTACCTTAAAACATTGGAAGTGATAAATGTATGTAGGAAGAAGTTATGAAGTCCAAAATTTGCTTTAACATCGCCTTTTGCGGCAAAGTCATACCTATCAAATATTCAATTGAATTAAATTATCCGTGAAAATATTAACTTGGCATCATGTGTTATACCTTCATTTCGTCGAGTATGCAATATGCGCGATACAAATTAAGGCAAAAATTACAATAAAAATTGTTCGCTTTCTACCAGAGAACTAGAAAGAAACAAGAGGTCGCAGCTACAACCTGATATTTTGATGTTGGTGGTGTTGCCTATCCTGGGAGTAATGAAGGCATTGTTTTAACACGTTTTAAATGCCTACAATCGGCGAAGTGATTTTTTTTTGTATTTTTAAGCACACTATAGTAATTATTTGTGATACAAGTGTACAAAGTAGGTGACAGCGTCATAATTATGTGAAATGCAACTCGTAACTCGTAATTATCATACTATTTACATAATTAGTAAACCCAATATATATTTGTTTCTCAATCACACCCTGTTCCATAACCCCTTATCATTTCTTCCACCTTTACAGTGTTGCTTCATGAGAACAAGTGGGCTGAGAAGGCAAAAGGGATGATAATGGGTTACAGTAGGGGGCGAATTGTTAGCATGACTTTATAAAAATGAGTGAGCTATGACGGCGGAGGGGATGATAAAGGGTTATGGAAGGTGGATGAATGGTAGCTAATATATATCGGGATCACTGATTGTCGAAATAGTATGATAATTCGGAGTTATATTTCACGTAATTATAATGATATTGAATATATTCACTGAAGAATGGTTGTTTTCAAAATTCTCGAGGGTAAGAAGAACGTTGGACAAGAAGATGCATTGAATCGTTTCTGTAAAAAATTTTATGTTTTACAATTTTTTACGTACCTAGCTATTTTAATCACAAAATTGAAATTTATGGAGAAGAACGCGAAGAACCAAACTTGGGTTGTTTACAATACCATCTACTTTTTGTTTATTTTAAGATGGTAATGGGGTTTTTTAGGGTCTTTGAAAACGATGGTGATTGGTCTCGTCCTATGGAAATGAATATTCCCGAGCTAAGTGGAAAAAAAGTTATTAAAAAAAAAAAGAGCCAGAACAGTGAAACTATAATTATAGGCTCACTGAATTTCTGGTTCAAAACTGTACCCTACTTTCACCTATATTGTTGAATTTTCATCCAATAGCCACGAAATTTGATAAAAATATCTACATTTTTATTTTTACGAGGACCAGGCTTATTGATTTTGATGCGAATTGATCGTACAATACATCCGGTATGTTCGATTATGCTCTCATGCGTTCATTTGTCATTCTGTAAAAGAATTCCTATTTATATTTTATATGTAGAATGACGAGGCAAAGTATAAGTATAATGAAATTAAATATTATGAAAATATATTGTATACCTACTTCGTCCAAAATGGGCAGACATTTTACACAGTACGTATTACATACTTATTTAGTCATTCTATAGAATCCCAATATTATATACACTTTACTGGTACTTAATATATATTATAATACTTACCGATACCTACATATTTTAATTTTTTAATTGATTTAATAGGTACGACTTTTTCAGAGCTCTCAACTCCACAACTATGACGTCTTCCAAAAATGTGTAAATGACCTATTTTGTGGAAAATTTTATTTTCACCAGGTATAAAATTTTCTGTAGAATTGACCATTAGGTGAAAAAATCACGTAAACAAAGGTGAGGTATGATTTAAAACATCTTGAGGCGCTGGGGAGGGAGTATCAATTTGAAGGGTGATACTTAATCGATTTTATAAAGTAAGAAAACTTCAAGAGGAAAAATATTATTTTCATTGTTTCTTGAGGAAAAGGGGGTAGATAATGTCCACATTACCCGTTGTTATGAAAAAATTCCGCCACATTACCTGTAAGTTTACCGATCAATATATGTATATGTATAGACACAATTCTATGAAACATTGTATAGATCACAATTTTTATTCAGTAGTCTTGAAATTTGATATATTTATTCAAATCTAGTCATGGACGAGGCCTATTGTTTTTTGTCCAGATTGGTCTGATGGTACGTCTGGTACATCCAACTATGTTGCATTTTTGCAGTCTGAATGTTTATAAAAATATGAGAATTTTTAAGCACTAGGCATGAAATTTGGTACAGACATTAGAATATATTAAATTCGAACATTCGGCAACATTAGGTTTCAAAGGGCTCAACGGTTCATTTGTAGAAATGATTTGAAGAAATCTCAAAATATTGCTAAGTGAAGATGAATTCCAGTTAAACCAACAAAGTTGGTCGGAAAGCAGAATTGGTGTTATTTTATTTGCTAAACAATCATTTAATAACTCACTTTTGTATTGTATAACTTGAACATAATTTTCACTTAGAATTCTGCCAGTTTTGCTAAATAATTTTGATATTTTAATTTATTTAGTTATTGTATTTAATTACTTATTATAAGTGGAATACCTTGTTGTGAGAGATATTCACACATCGAAGGTCTTCAACAGGTTTTGCGTGTTCTGCCACTTCATACTGTAAAGTATGGGAGAGCCAAATCCTCGGTGAACACTGGTAATTTTTCAGCCAGTTTCGAGAATTTATATACTAAATTTGGCACACGCACACAGACACACATACGTACATATAGGTACGATATTATGTCATCAGTTCGTTGTTTCTTGCCTCTGTCATGGTGATGAGAAATGCCGCAACACATTTGGTATTGGTCTGTGACATCACCGAGATTGTTATCGGGTAATTGATCATGGCCCATGCAATGTATCTTACCTGTACGTATGTACAGGTACGAACATACAAACGCACAATTGTAGTATGGTTTAACGTCATAGAGACGAATAATTACCAGCCTTTGGGTGGTGACTGTTGTCAAGATGTGCGAGCTCCTAATACCTCATACGAGTATTGTCCCCACATTATATTTTACTTAGTTATCTTTTGGTTAGGAAAACCTACATTTTCTAGCGTGGTTGCCAGTTTTGTTCACCCAATATGTTTTGAGTGCATAACCCTAAAATTTTTCATGAGCTCATCATGGGCCATAAGCAAACAAAGTATGTTTAACTGGCTTACCACTTTATCATCTTAAATAACTAACTAAATTTATTAATCTCAGTCATCATTTAACCATAGGCAGTTATATTAAGCTTTGTTTCGAGTTATGTTATTTGAAACAGACACAAGTGCTCAAATCCTGCCAATAACCAAAAAACCGAGTATATTGAGGTTTGGAGGGAAGTCATCTAACTATTTTATAGTTTGCGAGATTAGCCTAAAATTCAATTTTCAGTGGTTACATAAGTACTTAAAAATATTATTGACCAATATAATGTTATTCAAAATTTTATGGTTCATGTATATACTATTGGAAGCAAACATCTAGACTAAGAGTAAAGTGAGCCAGCACCAGTGCTGGTTATGAATTACAGTGGAAACTGTTTATGGGGGACACCAGATAATGGGGACAACTACTTAATTGGGCAAAATCTGGTAAGTACCAAAACATATAATGTAGAGATATAGAAAATCAGACAACTTATTAGGGACAATGCATCGGATTATTGGGTCCCTAAAACTGCAGTTGGAAGTAATGATAATCTTATTTTAGTTCATTAGCAGTAGTCTATGTTAGTCTTTGTAATTATTCTTCCTATCTTGTATATAAAAGCCACTTCTGTAATGCTATCATGTGACTATAGTTATAGATATATCTGGCTATGCATACATTTCAGTTTCAATCTAACTCTAAATCATTTGTTTTCCTCATTTTGCACCTGATTAAAAAAGTAATTAGCAGAAGCAAAGTAACGAGGCTATGGTTGGTTAGTTTTATTATTATTTTTAATATGTGAATTATTTTTAATGGGTAGAATTTCAGCTCTGCCCTGACAACCTCCTGTATACCACACTACAGATTTATGGATCTATGGAATGAATTTCACATGTAAAATATTTTATTAATTTTTTTCTTTTTTTTGGGTGATGTTTTTCAGTCATATTTTCAGAGTTACAATTACAATTTAAAGTATGTGGTTCATTCATAACATAAGTGGTGGGATCTTTCAGGCAGATGCAGGGGGTCAGTCAATGGTACGCCACTTTGAGGGTGATGATGGTTAGGGGTTGTAGTGGGTTGAGAGAAACCTCACCCCTTGAACTTCACCCAGACATTGCTGATATACAAAGTTGCATGCCTTGGCTGAGGCCCCCCACATTGTCTGAAAGATCTTTTTACTGGTAATAAGCTGGCATGTACTCTAATTACTGACTTCATGTGAGAATCATAAAAAATTTAAACCAATAAGACACTCGTCGTAGAATTGTCAACTGACAGGAAAATTTCTTTGAACTTTCTAATTATAATGTCATTTCAGGTCAATATATTGTTATATTATCAGTATCAATGTGTTTGCAGTGGCGCTATGGTAAAATCACAGTTATCCTATTGAGAAGTGCCGGGTTCAAATCCTAGCTGGTTTAAAATTTGGGAAAATATTTTTTGTTTTTTCAATTTTTATTAATAAAATGGTTTATTAGGTTTGCCAATATTTTTTAATGCTTTTAAGAATAATTATGTTTAGATTAGACATGTTTTTAGTTACAATGAGTTCAGATACTGGATTCACTTAGTACTAGGTTCACTCATTGCATAGGCAATGGGATCCTTCAGGTGGATGTGGGGGCAGTTCATGGTATGCCACTTTGGGGGTGACTAAGGTGGGGGAAAAAGTGGGTGGGGCAAAGCTTCACCTGGAGTTCACCCCACTGTTGCCAACATACAAAGTGGCATGCCTTGGCCAAGGCTCCCCATATTGTCCCAAAAATCCTTCCACAGATATTGTACTGGCATCTACTGTGTTCACTGATACATGTGAAATATAGTTTTTTTAAAAATTCAAAAATATATTTTTCATAGTTCGAAGAAGTTTTCCTGTTAGTTGACAATACTCTCATTGTTTGCTCTTGCTACCAGGTTATCTGATTAATTGATAATTTGGGATACATTTACGAGGTCATGTGGATCTGTGAATTATAGCTGTGTATCAGTATTAGCACTTACTAGTCTTTCATAATTTTATGTTGTCTTGAGCCTATATTAGTTTCAGTCAATTTTGTGGAAAAGTGCCTCTTATCATCTTCATACAATCAAAATCTCAGTTATCTTTCTTGTTTTTCTTTTTTTTTTTTGTCATAAATGTATATAGGTATGTATAATATAATTATTCAATAATTTAACTGTTTCTAATGTGACTGCTAGTTTTTTTTTTCATAACATCATCACAGATATCAGTAGATCTCATGTAGGCAAAGCTAATGACACCTTGTAGAACATTCTGTTGTATACCAGTCTTGACTCCCAAGTTATACCAACTAATTTTATTAAGTAGGCAATTGCTGATTTCTTCACTAGGGCGCAGATTCTTTGGCATTTTCCGAATCATTTCTTTATAGGGCAAGGGATTGGAAATCAAATTGAAGTTCGTTTCATAGGTTGGGGGCTGAAAAAAAATTTTATTTCGCTAAAAAATGTCAAAAATGGAATAAATACCAAAAATGATGTAATTGCCAAAAAATTGCCAAAAACACCTATGTGAAATACCTTGTTGTGAGAAATATTCGCACATAGAAGGTAATTCTACAGCTTTGCATGTTCTGCCACTTCATACATTGAAAGTATGGGAGAGCCAAATCTAAGGCAAACACTGGCAATTTAATAGCCTGTTTCGAGAGTTTATGTAGTGGATTTGGCACATGCACACAGACACAAATATGTACATTTACATATGTATATATGTGTTATAGAAAGTACGTTATTTCTTATTTATTGCTATGGCAACTGATAAGAAATGACATAATACGTTCATGTACCAGTCCGAGATGTCGCCAAGATCTTTATCTATTATGTTGTCATTGGTCAAATGTTGTAGGTATCTTACTTACCAGTATGTGCAAGTAAGAACATACGAACAAACAAGGCGTGTATATGATTTTGGTTATAATGCACTTGATAAGAAATGAAGTCGTGTGTATGAGATATATATAGTCCCCACAACTTATTTCCCTAGAAAAACTGTAGAATTGGAGAGAAAATTGAAATATGAAGTTTTAGATGTTATTTTCATTGTTTATAGGAGAGAAAAAGTGAAATTACAGGGAGCTTAATTAACGCCTAGGGATCCATCTTGTTAATTAACGACATGTATGGAGAGCTCTGGGAATGAGCTCATCGAATTCCTCATTAAATAATACATAATTTTCATATAGAAAAATGGAGAATTTAAGAAAAAATTGAAATTTGAAGTTTTTTGGTGCTATTTTCATTGTCTAAAGGTTGTTGTTTCTGCTTCTTTTTTTTTTTTTGCTAAATAATGCCCAAAATACAGTTTTCATTGCCGAATTTTCACCTTAATAATACCGAAAAATCCGCTCTATTCATAAAGAAATGTAGAATGCGAGCATCGTTCATTATTTCGTCATATGACCTTGAAAAGTAATTCGTTAGACTCTTAGGACCTTTCATCTTCCAATTCAGCTCTCCCACGCTCCCTTTTGCGATAATTATAGTTTGGTAGGTATTTAGTTTCCGATTTATCGAAGAAATTTTTTCGATCACCCAAATTTTTATTGGGGGTGTAGTCTCGATTAAAAGATTGAAAAATAAATTTTTAAATAGGTAACAGGGATTATTCATATAAAATTTAATCAAAGTTTATTCGATCAATCGTCGAAAATAATACTAAAATTTAACTTTTTTTTTTTTTTTTTTTTCAACAATTCACTCACAAATTTTCATTACTTATTGAATTTAGTCCCATATTATGGTTGGAAAGTAATTTTGCTCTATACGTATTTTGAATAGGAAAAAATCGCAACACATGTAATACATTATTTTATAATTTTCACCTTCAAAATCGTAAAGTACAGAAAAAAATAAAATAAAATATATATTACAAAAAGTATGTAATTATGATATTATTAATCTGACATTATTATACAAAAAAAGTAAAAAAAGAAGAAAAAAGAAGGTAAAAAAGAGTTATTTAATATGAGCTCTGCTATATATTACAGCGATTATGAGGATAAATGAATGGAATAAAGATGAGCGTACACGTATATATCGTGGATAACACAAACATATTTTCTTATTTATTGTTTGATCGATAGTATAAAGAGACTTTGGTAAATCAATTAGAAAAAAAAAAAAAATACTCCGGAGATCATATTGTGACAAAAAAAAAAAAAAAATTATCGTAGAGGAAAAATACAAAATACAAAATACTTTGCTATTTCACGACTAAGAAAAAAAAATTGAAAAGTTAAAAACAAAGTGAAACAAAAATCTCTTGTCGCGAATAGATTTTGCGTAGTATAAGAAGGTATATATATATATATATATACATACCTATAGGTATTATAGGTATTTTGTACTTAGTTTTTTTCAACATTTTTTTATTTTTAGGATGATGTGCATTAATTTTTCCTTTCGATGGTAACCACTGCGTATTGAAGAGTAAAGAATTTTTAGTTTTCGAAAAATGAAAGTTGGAAGTGCGTTTCCGTTGAATGTACGTCCATTAGTAGTATCCGTGGTAGCCGTGTCCGTGGTGGTAGACCGGAGTTTCCGGATGGACAGCGTGTCCGGACTTGTGGACGACTGCGTTGAAACCGTTGTGGTCGTCGGCGGTATACGTGACCTTTCTTGTCGTGCCGTCAGGTTCGACTAAACTGTATTCGCCTTTGACAACGTCACCGTCACGCTGTTCCCATTGGTCTTTAACGTCTCCGGTGTGGTAGTCTTTTACTCCGTAGTTGAACGAGTATTTTGGTGGAGCCTGCGTACAAAACAGAAGCGAACACGAATCGCTCATTAGTAACGCAGCGAGCACTTTTGCAAACATCGTGTATAACGCGGGCGAGTTTTAAGTGGTCGCAGAAATTTATCGTGAGGCTGCGATAGGTTTGAAAATTAGCGGAATGTTTTTTATGTAGGTATTCGAGAAAAAAATCTGTATATTAAAATTTATCCCATATTAAGACCCAGTGGTGAGGCTCGTTTCAAGGCACCCCAGGAAACTTTTGGTACTATTAGTTGAAATTCATATCTTGGCTACCTTTATAAAAGGTATATTGATCCAAAATGACATTATACCGGGTCACCCAAAAGTCACGCAACCCAAACTGTCAAATGTAAAAATTTTGAAAAAAGAGATACGCTGAATCTTAGCACAGTTGCAGAAATCAATTACTCAATTATTCATGCAAAGTTTCAGCTCTGTATCGGTAATAATCTAACTTTGAGAAATTTTTGATTTTTAATTATAATTTTCCCAAGTTTGAAAAATAAATTTAAAAAAATTTTTAATGGTAGAAGTTCTCAAAAAATTCTGAAACTTGGTACAATAATAGAGAATGATTACCTGATTAAACGGGTAAAGTTTCACTTCAGTACCTTCATCCTTGTTTTTTTAAGAATTTTTTCCATGGTCTATACCATGCTTTCGAAGCAAATAAAAAAAATTTTTTAATTTCAAAAATTTTATTTCATCCTCTCCATTGATTCACGCTTTGGTGCAGTACTTCACTTTACAACAGAATTTTGTCATAACAGTTTCCTTAAATTTGTTTAGGTATGCAACTTTTCATATGTTAATGTTTTTTTCTTGATAACACCTGCAATGAGCAGTTATTCAACGTTTTATTCAGTGCGTACAAAAAGTTTCATAATCACATAATTGAGTAACCATTTCCCTATCATTGTCTCATGTTTCAAAATTTTTTGAAAATTTTTGTAGTTTAAAATTTTTTGATTTGTTTTTTATGTGTACAGATCACTAGGAAAATTCTTGGAAAAAAAAATTGAGATAAGGAAGTGAAACTTTACCAGCTTAATCTGGTAATCATCCTCCATTATTGTGGCAAGTTTCAGATTTTTTGGAAAACTTTGGCCATTTGAAATTTTTTGAAGTTTGTTTTGCCCCAAATACGAAAATTGAAATTAAAAATCAAAAATTACTTAAAATTAGACTACTATAGATACATAGCTGAAATTTTGCATAAATAATCGAGTAACCCACTCCTATAAGAGTGCAAAATTTCAGCCATCTATCTATTTTTTTTTGAATTTTTACATTTGAATGTTTGGGTTACACGAGTTTTAGGTCACTCGGTACATATACATATATGTACTGTTGTAATCAGACAGACAAACCAATGTTAAATTTCTTCTTCGGATCTCAGAAATGTATTCCATCAACAGGTTTTGCTGATGTCGTGAGATCCAGTTTGAATAAGAACAAAAAGGTACATATAAACAATTAACATTTTCTTTTGTACCTATGCAATAAACAACCTTTTTTCAAAGGGTTTTGATTTCTGATGTTTGCAGAATCAAAATCTTTGTTCATAGGTTTCTTAAGGTGGGTACTCATTTGTATTGTTTGTCCACATTGTATCGTCTCAATGTGTACGATGTCTGCAACCTTTATAATTCTAAGTTGAAAATACACCTGCAGTTCAGAGAAGATAGAAATCTTTTTCTGGAAAATTGCCTTAATTTGTTTTTTCCTACTAATCTTTAGGGATGAGCGTCCTAAATATTATACTAAAATTCTCAACCCCCACACCTCTTACTAAAGTGGGAATTATGAAAAATGTCCCCCAAAATAAGTTTTTTACTATTTTCTCGAGAAATATCGACTACAGCGCAAGAATAGTTTAATCAAAAAATTTTAATTATATTTTAAATAATAAAGGTTCTTATCACTATTTGTGCATGATACTGCCCAATCCTACAAAGTGAGCTGGCAAAATACTACATTTTGTGCTTAGTATTTGAAGCTAAATACCAGAAAACGTGAATTTTACCAGTTAAAACAGTACAAAATTCGCAATAACTTTGAAACTACTGGTCCTACAAACTCGTGGCTAAAATATACGTAGGATGCGATACGTTATGTTGTTCCAGCTGAAAATTTCTGCTTTCTTTTCCTCTTTTTTGACATTGTTACATAAAAATCAGGCGCACAGAGGATTGTAGCGTGCGGGCATCATTTCCTATATTCTGTTATTTTCCTTTCCTTTCTTTTCTTATTTTCTTACGTTAAATTAACAGACGGAGCTACTTACTGTTGGCTAGCAATCACAGGTCTTGACCACCATATCTTTTTCGTAGTTAAACTGCTGACTTTTGTTTGCACTGTTTTTCACTTTTGATTTTTACATCAAATGATCAACATATTTTTCTTTTCATGAGCAGTTTGCACTCTCACTCAAAAATGTATTTACTTTTTATTTTCGATTCAAATTCATGAAGTTCTTCTTCAAGATGTGGTTAAATTTGCGATTCTATATTCAACCAATTCAAGTTGGCACTTCCATCTAAACTCCTTTTCTAAATCCTTAAATTGTTCTTTTATTTATCTTTAATTTTCTTGCCTAAGCATGTTCAGTGCCCTAAAGTTGTTCATGTCTAATCTCGATTACAATGATAAATTCTTGAATGCTGTAATTTCCTTCAAACCTAATCAAAGTGGAGTGTGTGCGAAGTAAGTCATGAGCGCGGTTCCCTTTTTTTGGTAATTCCATTTTACGGTGAAATACAGCTTGTATCATAAAAATTTACTTTTCCTGATGCATTACTTGAAACCTTGCTTCCACTGTGTGTGCGCTTTTATTTAAACTTTGGCACACCACAGGATAACATACCGCCGTACACAAAAGAAAATTTCCTACGGGTTGACATTGTTCAACTGATACATCTTGCACACATCTATAGTACAGGTTGTCTGATGACATAATTCTGATAATATATCGATATTTTTAGCTAGGTGTACAGCTCACGTATTTCGTATCCGCGCAGCAACAGTCATCGAGTAAATCAAACAGTAAAACTTCACTTTCCATACGTGTCTACATCTCATTTATATCCTGCAATGCTAGTCTAATAATTCGATACAGTTATACCATTATATCTATACGATGCAAGCATTTTAATAAACGTGTATACGAGCGAATTAGACTAATTAAATCATATTTTACAAATAATGACGGGCAAAAAAACAACAACAACAACCAAAACCGGTGCACTTTTGCTTTCGCCATAATAATCGCAAAACCCAACGATAATGTGTTAATGTTTACATTTTGTGGTCGATTTAATGACGTCTGGTTCAGGATGACACAAGTCGGAAGTGGTAAATTTCTCTCTTAAATTTTAAAATAAATTCGTTAAACTGAAATTATTATTTATCGTGTCTAATTCACTGGTAGACAGCGGCCGTTTAACGTTTTAATTTTTTTTTAATTTTTAATTTTGCGGAAATGGCCGTCAGCACAGGTACTATAGGAGTATAACCGGTCTAGGTCAGGTTTCTTACAGAGTCATCAATTATTTACTGTGGCGATTTATTTTTACTGCTGCTGTTGTTGTTGCTTTGGTGGTATGATTTGTCATTAACTTGCGAAAGTACATATTTATACTTAATGTCCGTTTGAGGAACTTTCCCATCGTATATAAAATTATGAAGCATCTTTTTCGATGTAGTAAGTAATAATCAAAGAAAGACCACTTTGAGACATGAAAATAGTCTACGATAACAATATGTAGTAATTTCATGTCGGTACATACGTATATAGTTCGTAGTTAGGACCTAATGTTTGGATGAAAGATTTTTCGAATTACAAAAATTTATTTTCAAGAAAAGGATTTACATTATTTTTGCTAAAAGATATTCAAGATACCGAAAAGTAATTCGAATCGAATTCAACATATACTTTTAAAATTTCTGTATTTAACTAAAATCAAAAGACGATTAGATTTTTTGTGTAAGAATTTTAAAATTTTTAATAAACCTTTAATTTTACTCCCTCGCAACACCTTGAAATACTTACCTAATAGTTGCGCCGAGTAAATCAGCACAAATTTTTCGTCCAACATTTTGATATAGTTTTCGTCTATAATCTGACATATAGGCATTTATTGATTTTTTTCCTCCATATAAGTCAATAGATTTTCAAACGATTACATACTTATCTCATTTGCAGATCCAAAGAAATATTTAAAGGTGGAAATGTTCAAATTAGGGATTTTGAAAATATTGCAGAATAAGTTACTCTTTTTTTTTTTTTTTTTAGTCTTCTTTATCTTTAATTATATTACTATAGTTTTTTTTTTTGGGAAGTTTTAAAAAAACAGAGAAGCAATATCAGAATGGCTTATTATGGATGAACTGTGTTTTAATTTCAAAAATAATAATAATATGATTTAGAGGTGAAGCGGTGAGGTGTTCACACTTCCCAAATTTCTTTCTGGATGGATTAAAATTATTTTTAACTAACTTCAAACAAAAAAGGAGTTTATCAATTCGATCTGCATCAGTATGTATTTTTGTTTTTGTTTGTATGTTTGTTCCAGCATAACTTCTCAACTTGAGCACCAATTTTGATGATTTTTTTTTCCTAATAATAGAGGGTGATCTCATGGTAGTCACACTTAATTTCTTATAGAATCGATGAATTTAAAAATTTTAAATTATTTTTAGTTGATTGCTCAAAGAGCTCGACAAAATGAATATTTTGAGTTTTTTTCGTTAAGATTAATTTCCACTTAGCTCTCACTTCACGTTAAAAAACCACCATCGTAACCTTTTAGCAGGTTTTCAAGAAAAAACATCCCCTTATTGTGGGTCTTTTTTCCATTAACCCCAACAGAAGAGGAGAAAATTTCGCAGTTTTTTCTCACTAGGTAGTGAAAACATTTTGGATAAACAACTTTAACGTTGAAAAATAATGATCATTTTTTGTGAGCTTTTTCCTCATTGTCTATAGATATTTTATTCGAGACTACGCAGTCTGAATGGATATAAGTATGTATGGATTAAATCTAGATCGTTCACTCTAGCTGATTACTGGGTGATTTATAGGTTAGGTATCTATTTTATGTAATCTGTGATCAAGCAATCATCTCAGTATCTACATTGTAGGCAAATTGTTTCAAATGAATTTTTTTTTCTTGAATCAGCTAAGCTGTTAGAAACTGAGAAAATTTGCTATTTAATTTTGAAATTACGTTTCTGGTTTCCTATACGAATTCACTTTCAATCTATATAGATAAAATTCTCCAGGAAAATGATGAGTTTCTATTTGCATGAATCCCACGTTAGCAAATGAACCACGTGTAACACTAAGACCACGAGATAGATCATCCGGCTCTCCCTCACCTCTTCGAATACGTATATCTTCTCCAGTCGCAGGCCCAATCGAATTACGTACGTATTTCTTGCGTTCACAGAATCGGTGCCACATTTCCACGTTTTCTGATATTCGATCTACCAACTGACATAAAATGGCAAACTTTCGCGCATATCATTGTGTACAGACACCATAGTCGTATCCAATACCCTACGTTATCGTTTTAATTACGTTTTCACATTACCTATCTACATGTGTTTACCAAATAGAGAACAGAGGTGAAAAAAAAAAAAAAAAAAAAAAAACTATATGAATAATGTGAAAAAAAAAATGAAAGCAAAATGAAACTACTCACTCACATTATATACCTTCATCCATTTAAAATTTGACATAACAGATGGGTATTGTGTTCGAAGTCGACGACGCCTTCACATACCCATTACCTTACGCAAATGAACACATAGTGACCATTTCATTATTAGGTTTTTCTGATGGGTGGAAAACGATATTAAGATTAATACACGTACCGAGGCTGAGAAATTGACTTTAGAATTGAGGAATTAGTGAGAAAGAAGAATAAAAACAAGAAGAAGACGTGAAGACGTATTTCGTAAGCCATAATATCTAACTTCGCTATCGATGGATTCTTTCCATCTTTGGGTTTCAATGAATAAACCTTTTTTTTTTCTCTTTGAGTGTGTATGTTTTTTGGGTGCTTCCATGAATACAACGAACCCAACAATTACGTTTTCCTAGAGCCTCAAAATGACGAAAAATAAAATCCATTGTTTACTTATTACACAAATTGCTATATAATGTGAACGTCGATGAGAGATAATTACATGAAAAACTATTGTTACAAAAAAAATTCACACCTACACACGTTCTACGTTATTCGGGTGTTTCTTTAAATTTTTTTTTGATGCTTTTATGTTAATTTACGTAATTAAGATGGCGGACGAATCGGTAGATAGAGTCGATTGCGGTGTTGATAACAAAGATTTTATGGTTTTCAACAGCGCATGTAGTGCGGGTAGTATTTTCTGTATTTACGGCGTTCGGCGACGTAAATCATAAAGGAGTGAATTGATGCGAATTTAATGTGCGAGTTGAAGATGTCGAGGGGGTCGACGAAGGTCATACCGAGACCATATTAACTGGGTTGAGTAAATAATTTTTAGCCACGATTAAGGTTGAGAATGCAAAGAGAGAGAATAATGTAAAGTAAGATGACTATTATTTTTATTTTTTATTTTTTTTTTATACCTACCTAACATTTTGTTTACTGTAGTTAGCTTATATTAATTACTTTAATGCAAAAGGCTCTATCAAAATGTACGTTCTTAGAAAATTGATACCTTTCCTTCAGAATAACAATTTTGAAATATTTTTTAGAAATTTTACTGACCAAAATATCGTTTTTATTTCGAGGCTATACTTTAGTTCACTGACGGGTTTACATAGCCTACGTATTAAATACGGTTTAGTTAGCGAATAACAACAACTTTTGGTGGATACATAGAAAATGAAAATCTGAATTTTTTTTCTATCATCAATTTCTGGTCTGGTGTAAGACGAGCAATTAATATCTATTTAAGGCAAAAATAAATTTATGTACTTACCTAAAAATAACATTTGAAAAAAAATTTTGGTTGAACATGCAAACAATAATAGCTGACAATCTAAAAAAATGTTTGTGTTTTTTTTTTTACAGATGTATTGCGTAATATATTTGGAGTTTTTCTTGTGATTGGTTATTTGGGTGTATCCATTGCCACAAAAATCGTGTATCCCTATGTCGAAGAAAGAATTGGTTGCCGTTTTGGTGGTTAACTGTCATCGCGAGTGTTTTCGATCATTTCATTTCGCAGTTCATTTAGCATCAAATTTAAAATTTCTTAATACAAATTTCTTTCTTTAAAGACTGCACATGACGTGTTGGGAAAGCTAATTTCTCGGTTCATTTAATTTGGTGTTTCCAAAATGTAAAAAAAAAATGTCATGCATTTGATGGAAAAATTTAAAAAAAATAAAATTATTGATTAAAAAAGTTAGGCATTGGCGAACTTCTCCTTTCTACTATCAGTAAAACTATCCAAATGAGATTTTGCGGATTTATTTCGCAGTACAAAACACGAATATATTAACGAAACTTTAGGCATAAAAAACACTCGAAAAAAAGTTTGACCAACACAACTTTCTCTTTTCGCCGAAAATCCTCTTTTCTTTGTTCTCAGGGTATCAGAAAGTGGGAATTAATTTGTAAACATATACATTTTAGATTGAAGAATAAATCCGGTGGTGCAACCTGAAGGGTTTTGAGGTTATGTCTCCCAAAAAATGCGATGATCCTTCACGAACGGTGTGCGAAGAAGAATCCTCGGCTTAAAAACCTTCTTCATTAAATAACCCAATGAAAATTTTTGCTAATTGTTTCCAGAAAAAAATAATTTTTGAAATGTTTTTTGATTTATTAAATTTTTTGTCTTAAACTGTTTTTATTGATGTGCATATTTCTTTTTTTTAAATTAAAAATATATTTACATTAGGTACAGAATAAATTTGAAACATTTAATCCAAATAAACGTATTGGCTGGTGTGAAAATATGCATCAAAGACTGGAAACAATGGATTTATTGGAATAGTTCAAAAGCAATAGCTAAAATAAAAATCAGAACTCGGACAAAATAATCAATAAAAATCTCAAAGTAGTTAATATTGGTTATTAACCGAAATTTCAGGCTTAGCAGATTTTATATTGGCTGTTTTTTTGATACTTTGACATTATTCACAATATTTATGAATGGATAAATAAATTTTCCCCGCTATGAAAATTGATACCGCGTCCATACGATCCCGCTCTCCCTCTCTCTCTATCCATATGCACAGCAATGTTCAATTCGCTCTTCTGAAGACAATATATCGAAATAAGTCAAAGTGTTTTATGACATTGTCATTTTATCCATCGCGTGCCACACTTCGTCCCATTCTCATAATATTGTACTCTCTTCTCATCGATTATATCACAAACCCACAAACCCACACACACACGCGAACACACAAAAAATAAAAATCAATTTAAAGTCTGAGAATGTGGTAATTATGCAGGAAGCTTTCAAAATGGAGCTTCGAGGACATCGTTTAATGGGCCATCCAAATATAAAATGAATGGTTTTCGTGACCGTATTCTCAGCAGGCCTGTTATTGTGCTCCAATAATTTTCGTTTCTTCTTCTTTAATGCTCACTTTTCGCGTACACTTCGGTTATGCAAAAAAAAAAAAAAAAAAAAAAAAAAAAAAATAGCCGACCGACAGTAATTAATGTACTTAATATTATCTTCTTAACAAGTTTTTAATTAAATGGTTACTCAATGGGAATAAGGAACGAGAGGGAAAAGACCTATTCAGATTGTTGTGTGGCCATTTTCACGTACTCAAATTTCTTTTTTTTTCCTACTTGAAGAAAGTAGAAATACAACATTTTGCACGAATATTGTGTAAAATACCCGAGTACAAAGTGATAATAAATGAGTACCTAGTTCTTAGTTTTTAAAATGTATCCATTTCTCACATTCTTTGTGTATTTCTCACTTACACTCTCCGTTTTATATATATATATATATGTGTGTGTGTGTGTGTGTAGGTACTCAATTTACCACGTAAATGCGAGTAATTCGATATCTCGATAATCAATATATCGATGTACAATTTAACGACTTACATATATTTACTCAAATGAGAGCTCTTATTATGCGCGTGTATCTGATGCAACGTTTTACTTTTAATGCACGCATTTGCATGAATGCTCTTTTTGTTTTCTCTTTCTTTGATGTCCGTGATTTCGTCACTATATATATAAACCTGGTAGGTATTCTGTTTCTCTCAGATTAATTAAATTGTTGGAATGGAAAATCAGAAAGTAAAATAAATGATTATCATCATACGAGCGGCGATTGATTGTGAATGGCTTCATGGAGTAAATGCGAATACTGACGCTATAATATTGAGTAATGAGTAAATGGAATTTGAGGTCACTCCATTTTTGTTGCGCTGTTAATGATGTATTCTGAGAAATCTGTCTTCAGTGAGAGAGGCTGTTCAGGTTCTGCAATAATTTCGTCTTATCAGATCCAATTTTTGATGCGAAACTTAGGAACAGCTGAAAATTTCTTTCGCTTAAAACAGATTTTTCTTTCCCAAATGGCGGCTAAATTTGAAAATTGATTAATAGGAACTAGTGACGGAACAAAATAGAACCACTAATCAAAAAATGACGTGCGAAGAATCGATGGAAATATTAACCGCAAGAAAATTTGATAGTCACTTGGGGAAAATTTCGGTTATACCTATTTATACAATAATAGACTGAATGACTAGTTATTTTGAGAATTTATAATAATTTTTAGTACTTTTAGGTAATTAAAATAAGTAGGTTATTATTTCTTTCCGCAAATAGCTTTTAGTTTGAATATTATGCATTCGTAAAAACAAAAATTAAAAAACATTACACTGAAAGAAGCCAAACAAAGAAATAGAAAAGATGGTTATTTTGACATCATTTTCCGAACTTCGATGAATGAAACATTAAAAACACTACCAAACCTCATTTTCTAAAACTTTAATATAAATATCTTCGTTTTGTTTGTTAAAACAATGAGAAAATAATAATAATTGTAAGTAGATGAGTCATCAGAATTTGATCCCCTGATAGGAAATAATTTCTATTTCTATTGACTAATTCTTCAGGTCCATGAGTATCAAATTATTTGAAAGAGTTGCTGAGTAACTTAAGTTGTTGTAAACCAGTTTATTTCTTTAGAAACATATTCGTTGTAATTTGCCTGATAGGATACAATGAAGATTAACCATGCATAAGTGACCGACCAAAAGCACTTATAACCGATCATAAAGTCGTCAAAAATTCGTAGGTGGTAGAAAAATAAAGTAAAAATATGTTTCTCTATTTTGTTGAAACACAAAAAGTTAGGTAAAATACGATTTTTTTACTGTGGATTTTTAAACTTCGAAAAGAAGATTATAAGAAATCATTATTCTCAAGTAGGCTGTCGGCTTACTTTAATCTAAGCTAATGAAAGTTGAAATGGTGCTTAGTAAATCATTTAAGAAAATTGATTCATAGATTTTCCTGGACTTTGATTGACTGTCAGATGTTTCGCTATTTTTGGTTAATTTTACATGGAATTGTATGAATAAAATCGAAAAAGTCTATAATTCTTACAATTTTTCCAATACAAATTACACTTTTATACAAATTTTATATAAAATTGTATTCGTTGAAAATATAAAAATTTTTATGAACGTCAAAATTATTGCAATTTTTGTAAATTCTAAACTTGACTTTCTTTTTGTTTTCAAATTGATGTTGACGCAATGGGAATTAAGAATTGTAAAATTTATAGCCATGAAAAGTTGGGGACGATTTAAATCCACGATCTCATAAAATATGAATTTTTTTTATCATGGAAAAAGGTTTTACGCCTATATTGAAAATAATAATAAATTAGCCTTTTTGAATAACTGGAAAATGGAGGGGAACGTGTTTCAATGTAGATTTTGATTGAATTGTTTAGTAATCGAGAAATTGAAATGATTAAACGAATAAAAATTCTAATAGCCCAACAGCAACTGTCATTCAATTTTTGTTAACAAAGGAATATGAGTCAATAGATTTATGTTTAAAAAAAAAAGTTTAGTTTTCAAAAACTTTTTCTGTTACTTGAGATTCCCAGAGACGGATTTAGGGGGAAATGGGAATTATCAATGCCAAAAAACAAGGAAAAAAGATGAAAATGAAATTGAAAAACATGAATGTATGACGCAGTATTCAGATAAAAAATAAAATTTTCCAAATTTGTTGAAGAGGAAAAAAAGTGGTCATGTATTCAAAATTATTGGCGTTTCTCCTCCAAACAAAATAACGCTCTGGATCTGCCACTGCGTTGCGATTGAAAGTGCCGAGTTTCTTCGACAAAATTAAAATTTTCTCAATGAAAAATTTCATCCCTGATCTCGAATTATGGAAAATCAATGACATTTAATCAATTAAGTGCTTCGTTAATCGTCCAGTAAAGAAGATACATATTTTCCTTTTTCCACAGTTACGAGATGGTCGATAATTAATATTTTTAATTTTAAATTTCTTCAATAAGTGTAATTTTAACGAACGATGGTACACTACACGGTACAAGCACAAGAAATCATCAAAAGATTTCTATCATACAATCGCATTCAGCAAAAATTTTATAGGATACTCACATAATAATCGACTGGAGCCGGTTTAACATATCCGTGACTATATTCTGGAGTGTATACTGGAGCAGCGACGTAGTTTGGTGCAGAATAACCTAGAGACAACACTGGGCTTTGGTATCCTTGGTAGTGACCAAGGTATCCGCAATGAGAGATGGCCAACATGGAGGAGAAGATTGCTAAACTCTGTAAATTATTGAATGAAGTTCATCATTATATACTCTCGCTTCGATAGAAATGTTGCAATTAATATCATTTTACTGATAAAAAAAGTTTTCGTAATAAGATGAAAGAATAATTGAATATAAATAATAATAAAACTCCCTAATTTCTCAAGTTGGAAATCAGACTACGCTTTTTAGCACGTTTTCAAAAAATCTGATAATTTTGGCTATAAATTGGATGGATGTTAATGTTAAAGACAAATTCAATTATGAAAATGTGAAAAAGCTATTAATGGACCAGAACCAAGTAAAAGAGTAAAAATATACTTATGAAATTATAAAATGTTTGAACATTAATAAGAATTCTTATATGTCTCTATTGACATTTTTTCATTTCATTCATTCACTTATTGAGCCCATTGAATATTGAAAATATTTGATTTCCAAAAAAACCCACTTCACTTACACAGTTTGTTAAAATTTTAACCACAAATTTCCTCGAAATAACAGAAAAGTTGTTTTATTTTTGAATTATTTCAGTCGAAGGTGAGTAAGTCCCTATATTGAAACATAGTTCATTTATAATTTAACGAGTAGAAAATAATAAGTCATAATTAAACCGAGTAAAAAGTTCAAATGATAAATTTTGTGATTTTCATTTATAAAAATTGATAAAATATTCACAAATTTTTTTCTAAATGCTTTCGCTAATAGAAAGAAAAAAAAAACAACATAAATATTTATAAAAATTATTTTTCAGAAGAACCAAAAGTAGGCCCATAATAAACAATTTAAACTTAGTTTTCAGCTGTTTTTTTTATAACTTCTTGTAAATATTACTGAAAAATTATTAACTTTTATTTTCTATGTTAGATGCTTTACTCCTCTTAAAATCGGATGGTGTATGTCTGAAATTGTTACATTTTTACAGAAAAATTGTTCGTGATCTAATTTTTTTCTCTTGTGCTCGTTCTAATAGAAATTTTCACTATAATTTAACATCGTTGAAAAATTTTCGAAGACATTCTCAAGTTCATCCATGTAAATTTGAATAGAAAATTTTCAAAAATATTTCACATAAAAAAGACCATTGGCCCAGTTTTTCCAAAACAAAATCATTTTCAAATCCTTATCTAAATTTTAAGCTTCAGTTACTTATATTTTTCATTTTGAATTCGATATAGTCTCATACATGTTCTGCTAATGTAAATAATCTAGAAAAATCAGAACTGAAATATTTTTTATACAGTTTTAGCATTATATCTGACCAATAACGTGTTTTCATTTTTAATATTTTTAAATTTACTTTGTTCAAAAAAATGTTTTCTATCATTATTGACCAATCATATTTTCATTTTTCAAATTTATTTAACCCCCTTACTCTACGTATTTAACAAGATTTTAAGTAAGATTTTTTATGCAATTTTTTCATTTTAATTTAATTTTTTACACAGACGGTGTCATACTTTGACGATCTTTTAGAAAAATTCTTTTAGTTGGTCACAAAAGACGTTATTACGCCCCATCATTACTGTTAATTATAATTATATCTATATTATTAATTTTATCAATCCCGGTATTAGCAAGAGGTATTACTATAATTATTTTCGACCATAATATAAATGCTCTTACGTCACCATTTTGAAATTCTTGGACATTTTATGTGAAATTTAATATCGAACTACTTATTTGTAAATATTCTCTAGTAACTAGGTACGTTGATTTCAATTCAATAGCTCGCTTTTGAGGGTAATTACGGAGCCAGTAAAAAGGAAGTGGAGCGTAAATTTTTAGTCTAATACTGCAGAAAGTCAAAAACAACCAAAATAAATTTCATAAATATTAGAACATAAAATAGAAAAATTGTTTGTAGCTTGAATTTTTGTGAAATTTGGATGAAGATGGTCCTCAATGAAAAAAAACTTCGATGAATTTTATGAAGTTTTATTGGCTTGTTTTTAAGTACCTACGCTAATATTTTTTTCTTTTTATTTCAACAGGTATGTTTTCTCCCCAGAATTGGCTACACCAATTTGTCTTATTATTAAATATTAATCCTTGCACGAATTGAATATATTTTTGAAAAATTTTTCAACACATAAAATGTGTAAACAATTTTTTCCTAATGACTTTTTTTTTTTTTAAATATAGGCACCTACTAAATTCGTAGCGTATCATCAAAAATGTTGTTATATCTTCTTCTCATAGTAGCCCGCTTCATAATATAGTTTTTTCCCGCATTAAGAGGAAAGGTATATATAAAAAAAAAATTCAGTATAAATCTCATCAGAATTTTCTGTAATTCAATCCTCCTTCTACCAATTTTTTAAACCAAAATATTGTATAATTTTGTTTACATGATAAATTTTATAATATAGTATAAATATCAATACTTTAAAAAAAAAAACATATTATAGATTTACAACTTTTTATGTACCTATGTCAAAATATAGTAAGTAAATCGATTTATGATTAATGTATGTCTGAAAAACTGTGAGGTATAAATTTTAGTATTTCTATATGCGTCGAAATTCCAACAAAGCCTCTGAACTTACTCACAGGTTTCATCGTAGAAGAAGAACCAATAACGTATATTATTTTTTTTTTTAAAGTACACGAAAAGCACAGCAAGGACGAGTTTTAAAGGCTGTTTATATCACTCTAGCAGGAAAAAACTTCTGATTTACGTTTATTTTAGTACCCAATTATCGTGTTAAATTTGATTTAAAAAAATTCTGAACCAAAAATTATGCAATTTTTTTTTTCACATTTTCTGTATTTTTGATTTGAAAATTGTAAAAATTTTACAAACTAACGGATCGAAATATTTCAAATTATACCTGGTCAATCACAATCAGATTTCAACAGTTATAAATTAGTTTCATTTAAAAACGATATCATCCAACATGTAAAGGCTATAACTAAAAAGAATAAATTACCTTTAATAAAGCTGCCATTGTAGATATTTCAATGTACGTTTACGATTCGAACTTGAGTAGAACTGACGAAAAAAAAAAAAAATCACCAACAACTGCAAATGTCGAACGAGAAAAATTTATAATTGAAAAATAAAAATTGCAAATTTAAAAAGAAAAAAAATTGTTCTTTTACAAAAAAAAAAAAAAAACCAACCGAACTGAGCACGTGAAATACACACAGACGAACTGATGCAAAGTCTAGTTCATAACCAATTTATATATAGGACATGATTATCATTTAGAGGGGAGAGGTATACGCCCGATAAATGACAATGGTTAGGAAAAGAAAGATAAGGCGATGAAAAGAAAGAAAGAAAGAAATAAGAAAAAAAAAAAAACGACCGACGAAAAAAACAAAAAACGAAAAATCTGCGGTGAGTAAATTACTCTCTCTACCCCTCCCCCTTCCGACTACCTACAATCAAATATTTTGTCGTCATTTTCTACAGTAATTTACGTGTGTTTTGTTTTGGTTTTTTTTTTGTCTATTTCTTTCACACTCTTTCTTGACCGTCGTCGAGATCCCTTTGCAAAAGAGAGAGAGAAGGAGATTCGTACTGTAATAGCATTTCCAGTGTCATGAACACCTTGCGTTTTTTTTTTCCTTTTTGTTTTTCTTCGCTCGCACACCCAACAGTCGGTGGTCCTCGCCTCAGTCGTGGTCAACGAGCACGTCGTCATCGTTTGAACGGCTGGACGTGCTTACCGCATCCGTCCTTTTCCCCTCCAGTGCTCCGCATTTTCCTTCAGCCCCCTTTCTCATCGATTACCTAAAGACGAAGAAGTATAGTAGAAGAAGAAAAGAAGTAGAGGTAAAAAAATCTTACGACTGGATATACACTCCTCCACGATTCATTTAGCCAGCCAAGCGTGACGCGTCTGTGGTCCATATGCGATCTCCAGGGTTCGCACTCTATTGTAGCGTTTGCCGCCGCATATTCTGCGGCCCCCTTGCTTCCCTCTTCTGGAGCAGACAATTCCACAATTATCGCAATTAACTCGTAAATATCCGCTGCAGTCGGCCGACGTTATATCATCGTCGAAATGCGATGAGTATTTTTCTTCTTTTTACCTCGTTTGCAAGCAAACGGGATATTAAAATTGACGTCACAAAAAAAAAAGGGTTAGGGGCGGAGATGATGAAAATTATCCGTTTCATGAGAAACGAAAACGAATGGTACCATTTTTCCATTTTGACTTGATTTTTTTTTCTTTATGTAGGTACCTATTTGTTTATATACTTGCCTGGGATACCATGGAACAAGTGTACCATGGACATAGTTGACTTCCCCTCAATTTTTGGACAAACTGGTCTCGTAGCATTATACATAAATACACCTGGTAAATACCTAATTCATTTCCAGTTTGTTGTTCAAAAGTTATTGCAATTTGGTAAAATTTTGATAACTCACAAAAAGTGTGACCAATGGGAGAGAAGTTGAGTATTCAAATTTTTGGATGTGATTAATTACTCAGTTATTAATACTCAAAAACACATGAATTAAATATAATATTAATTTTTAGTAAAAAGGTGAACCTAGTGTACCGTGGTGTAAATTTTCCGGAGTACCATGGAACATACTAAAAATATCTTTCAGTTTTTTGCAAATAATTTTCCTAATAAAAACGGCTCAAAAACATTGAAGATTGGATATTGAAGAAGTTTAGGATACTGTGAAAGACGTCTTAAATTAGCAAATTCACGAGGAAAGTGTCACAATTGAAAAACAATCAATTTTCCTAATAATAATTGTAATATTATTATAATTCAAATGGCAGATATCATCTGTTGTTTAAATATAATTATTTTTAGATGTAGAGCACCTCATATTGTATTAGATAAAATAAATTTAATTTTTTGGTTTAAAAATTTTTTTTTAATGGGATTTAACATGTACACGGTACACTACTCTCAATACTATGATACACTGTGGTAGCGTAACATGGAACAAAAAAGGTTTAACCCCTTTATGATGGAATTTAAAAAAATCTATCACATTTTAATTATTTCTTTTGGTTTTGTTTTGTAGACGAAGGTTCGTTCTTTTCAAATTTATTGGTCCCACATTTTTAACTCAATTTTAGCTCACACCAGAGACAAAAAGGAAAGTGTTTTCCGTGGTACCCCAGTCTCCCCTACCCAATGCTGCTGCAATATCACATTTCGACTTCAAACTGGAGGTTACCTCATCCCTTCGCAAATGATTTGGGATATGATTCAAATTGAAAATTTTTTTTCAACTCTCTTTCACTCACTCTTTTCTCTGTCTCATGTTCTCGCTCTTGCTCTCACTCAAACTCTTGCTCCAGCTCTTGCTCTTGCTTCATTCGCTCTTCATTATTATTACTCAGTTGAGTTTTATTGAATTTAATGATTTTTAATATTAACAAATTTTCTTGCTTCTACTGGATTTGGGAACACGCAACCTCCAACTTGATAGTCCCAGTCATATAAAACTGCGCCAGCACTCACAATTTAGGTGCATTTTATTTTCATTCATTAATAGATAGTAGCTTCATGCAAATGCAATGTTATTCAAATCATCTATAAGTTTGTATATCGATATGTATTATATCGATAATGTTTTAGTGGTTGGTGAGGCAGGGTGTGTTAGTCTTTAGGAAAAAGAAAAAAAATTGTGGTTTTGGGGCAACGCCCTCTTTATTTAAAAGATTCTACTGGTTTTATCAAATTTTCCAAACAAAAACATCGATGTTGTAATAGATATATAGATATATAAATAACTGAATAAATTTATTTTACATTTATGCATTGGAAGAGTTGAAATTTGAAACACGCACAGACGCTATCTCTTAATTTGAATAATTTCTTTGATATCTTTTGCAGAGGGATGAGAAAACATTCAATTGTGTGGCAAAACATGATATCGTAATGCTGCTTAGGCAGCAATAATTCACAGACCTATACTTAAAAACCATAATTGTGTTCAAATTATCAATTAATCTGGTTCAAAATGAAGGAAAAAAATGATTTACAGTTGAACTGAAACTGAAATATACCCGTAGCCAAAATATCTGTAACTACGATCACGTGATAACATTACAGAAGTAGTGATGGGCGATAGAACTGTCGAACTATTGAATTATCTATGGTTCGGTAGTAGGTCGATGAACTATCACTGGCGATATTTTCTGTTAAACGTTTGGTTTGGTCTTATTTTTCAAAAATTAGACCGTTATAGAGTTTATTAAAAAAAATTGGTTGAATTTAAACCCTTTTTCGAGCTTGATAAGAGAAAACTGGTTTATTAAAAACTATCGAAAAATTATCGATACAATCCGATGGTAAAAAATTTTCGACTATCGCCATCTTTTTACAGAAGTGACTTTTACGTATAATATATATAATTATAATTAAACATAAGTTTGTATACAGTCTGATCTAGATTAACACGCACCATAGTAAATTCCCATTTAGTACGAGTTAATTTGAATCAATGTGAAAAAAGGACCAGCTGATTTAAGTTAATTCGCATCATCTCCTCGAAGAAGAATCAAGGCAAACAATGAGAAAAATAATAAAACTTTAATATAAATGAACAGGTTGGAATGCAAAAATGTACAAAATAAAAAATAGTCTTCACGCAAACAAATAATTAGTAGATGCTTACAAATTTACAGGAAGCAGTAATAAGTGCTACGTGTTATAATAAATGCTCCATTTGTCACACGCTCCAATCCCCCCTCGCGCAGCCTCCGGAATGAATAAATACTATATGGCTATAAATATTCGAAATAAATTTTAAAATCAAGTTCGAAATTACTCACCGTCAACCAACTGCAGGCTTTAATTATTTTACTCAAGTAGGTACCCACATCTCGTTATATTTTATGAGGCGAATTGGCCAATTTTTAGATGTCGTGTTGTAAAGTGTCCAAAGGTTATTTTGTGATGACGAAATTTGATGTGGAAAATCATGGGCTACCTTAAAGTCGAATGAATGCCTGTTACAAAATCACCAATATGCTGTATCGTAGGTACCTGTGTGCATTGTGAGGAGGAGGATACGCCTCAGATCATGGAGAAAAATATATAGGTACTTTAAGTTCGTTCACGTGTACTTAATATGTCATTAACGGTCGCCCACATCCAATATCCACGTAAATATTAGACAAATTTAAATGGTCTTTACCCACACATACACACACACTATAATCTAATCGCGCACACTACTCGTAAGATGCAATTTCATTCATTTTCCCCATTCTATAGGGCAATAAGGTAAATAAAATCACGTGCTATCCTTATAGTTACTTACTCTTTTCACGTCTTGGCTGTCTTTTTTTTCGCTCTTTCTTCTTCTTCTATGTCAGTTTTGGTATAATTTTTTTTTTTTGTTTTTTTTTTACAGTTCGCGTGTGTCAGTGTTTCAACCGTAGATATGCCCAGCTTCTCAGCCAAGTACCTACTGCATATTATGGCTATATTCTGCGGTCGTAAAATCGTAGGCATATAAATGTAGAACGACGGGTGTGTGACCACGATATGTTCCACAATAATAAATTTACACAAAAATGTAAACGTGAATTATTCGAATTGTTTGCGAACCAGTTACCCAAATTTATTCCGTATTTCGTAAAACTAAAACAATAATAAAAATAAATAAAAATAGAATATTACGAATCTAAATTCGTGAATATAGAACTTTTTTCAATTTTCGAGGGTTTGGCTATCAATTAGTGCTGCGGTATTTTATTTTATATTTTTACGAGAAGGTGTCGTATTTCTACTATTTTTGTATTTTAGTTGACCAATTTAATTGTATTTGAAAGTGATTAGGTGTTGGCTTAGGGTCTCACAGAACAGACGTTTGATGGTGATTTATCTACGTGTAAATTGGATACCTATATACAAAAAAAAAAAAAAAAAAAAAAAGGTGAAATGCTTCTTGATAGATGATTGTAGATTTTTTATACGACATTCGATACGGTTATGTGATTTCGAAGGTTTCTGTTTCACTGGGGCGGTGCTCTGTTTATGCCAAATATTCACGAAAATACAAAGATTGTAGTGAGCTTTAGGTTCAGTTTTTTGGGTTAGGCATAGTAACGTGTATCAACATCGTTCTATTTTATCTTATCTGTTTTCAGATTTAAAGGCCAATTTTAATATTATTAATTATTTACCCAAATTTCTATCGCATGTTGAATCAGAAAACAGATTCCTAATTTCGAGGTTAGTTTACCATGGCTTGAAAAACAAAATATCCGACTTCAAATTAGACTGTGTAAAGTAATAGGTGTTTCTCATCTTCGATCCAAAATAGTGGACCATATTATTTAGCCTGTTTGGCATTCTCACTATTGTTAGTTTGAAAGTTTATGTTAAGAGGCCTTTGGCCACTAGATCATGGTTAACTCCCTCCTTCATACTATCTTCAAATAACCTTTCAAACATTGGTGAGTATCACTTCAGTTCAAGAACCTTAAAATAAAAATACTGGCAAGCCAATGTCATAAATGAAAAATACTGTTTTAAGGCATGACGAGACATTTCCTCTCAGAGTCCTACGAAAATATGGAGAACCCGGGGGTTCTGATTCCTCCAACTAGTTGATTAGTTCTATTTTTTTCAAAAAAGATCCTCTCTCAGAAAAAATGTCCATGCGGTCAATTTTCACTCACCTTAAACTATAACTCTATCGCAGACCACAGAATAAAAGCGCCGTACGCTCGTAGAGCCTCACCCCTCCACCCAACCAATCACATAACCTATTATTAGGTATTGGAATATTCCAAAAATGACTGAATTTCAAATGTAAATGAGATGTTAGAAAATAGCAAATATTACATTCTACAGGTACAGGTATAAAATTGCGATCATCTCCTTGTCATAGTGATGTTGCAAAAGGCTTCTTCAGGGTGTCAGATAAAACGAAAATTGCAAACTGAAATTGTCGAAATTTTCATCAGATAAAAATTGTGAAATCGTTTCTAAAAAAAAGTCGTTTGAGTCGCAAAAGTGCAGTGTATATTCAATGAAACATTAATACATAAGAGTACATATAGTTCATTGCCTGATTGAGAGATAAGGTGAAGATCAGCGAGTGGGAGTGATAGATGACGAGTACATTTACATATATATATGACAAGAACTAGTTTCTCACGATATGAGTTATATGTGTGTGTATAAAGTGTGAGGGGAAGGGGATTGGTGTCACCCAACACCCCCCCACAATCCTTTGAACCGAACACAAGAAAAAGGAGAAATGAAAATAAATTAAATTTAAAAAACATCCATACGATTAAAATATTAAAAAAATTTTAGTGCATAAAGTAAAATAGTAACATAAATTGCATTGAAATGGATGACGAAAAAATCCAATTTACTAATATCTCAGGGAGGCAAGCTGCTTCCTTGCTCTTCCTAACTCCGTCCTTGGTTGTTTAGGCACCGAGATTTCTATACACTCGAATATAGGATTAATTTTCTATTCTGTCACATCACTGATGGAGCCATTTTTTTTTCTCCCTTGGTGCTTTTTTTTGCGTCTGGTCGAACACCAATATGTCGTAGTCCATAGACCGTCTACATAAAATTATGTGATAATGATAAGAATGTGTATAGTGTTGGAAGAGCTATTTTATTAAGTGTTTTTCATTTAATACTTTAACCAAATAAGATGTGATCTTTTTAACCCCAAGCAATTTAGAACACATTAACGTAATTCGCAATAGTTATAAATTGTTTTTGCTCTCTTTGATCTGGAACGGTATTAATTTGCTAAAAGCAAAAAAGAGATGAAAGAAGCGAGAAAAAAAAAATTAATATGGTTACTTTAAATTCCGGTTTGACGATAAAAACTGGCGCTTACGTGACATAAGAGTTTCTACTATATGTATACCTACTCGCATCGCGTTATATCTTGTGGCCAGATACAGGCTACCTACTTAAAAATTCGCATCCTCGTAAATTAATTGTCCGATAGATACCCACCTATAACGCAGCTCATTTAAGATAAAATAATTTTCATATTGAAGATCGGAAGAAAACATATTGTGAGGGGAAAAACAGTGCGAATTTCGCCAGCCGAATAGATAGGTATATATGCCTGCGTAATATTTCGAAGCCAGAAATACGAGAGGTGTAAATTAATACAATAGGTACACCTACCTTAGTCCGTTCATACAATTTAAAATTAATAAATAAAAAATACCAGAATTTTGAGACCGGAAACGTTTAGCATGGGCTACATCGTTCCAGCAGTGGAGCAGTGTCACAAACTCGTAAGTTCTCGATTTTAATTTTATCACTTGAATCATTCCCATTAAGAAATTTCGTTCACTTGAGTTTGAAACCACCGTTAAGTACTTAGCAGGTTTTTCTTGGAAACCGGATACAAAAAAAAAAAAAAAAAAAAGTAGTGTCAATGAGCTCTGAAATGCACATGTTCGCATCCGGAATTCTCTTTGAATTTTATTCATGATTCAAAATTGTAGACAATCAAATACATATTGACTGTAGGTGAACAGATAAGGGACGAATATTAATATAGGTATATTTATGAACAGAACGAAAGTGTTAGAAAGCAAACAAATTAGTAGTCAATCAAGTTGTTGGTGTCTCCAGTTTTAAATGCAGAATATAGAAAATCGACTTTAAAACAAGATGAACGAACAAACAAAATTACCAAAGTTATTTCATGAGTGAAAAGATGAACAAAAATTCAAATGAACAGGTACCAGCGTGTGAGTGGGTGATGAGGCAGTATTTTTTAGCTCCCATTCACCTTGTAAATGATGCATCCGAATATAAAATAAAGAAAAATCTGCTCGCCATCACAAAAATTTCAATATTTCATCATTTTAATTGAAAATCCTGGTATTTTATCGCTTTCCTTCATAGTTTTTTTGCGCTCACATCCAATGAGTAGGAAAGAAACATTTTAAACTTCGAAAATTTATGTTTTGATCATTTTTGACAATTTGCAATCATTTGGCACCATTTGGCACCATTCGCGATTATTTGAGACTATTTGCCATTATTTGAGATCATATGCGATAATTTTTGACCATTTGCAATCATTTGGCTTCATTTGGGACAATTTGCGATTATTTAAGACCATTTGCGATTATTTGAGATCATTTGCAACCATTTGCGATCATTTGCGACCTTCAGAAGTCATTTGTAATCATTTGAGACAATTTGGGACTATTTGCGATTAATTGGGACCATTTGCGATTATTTAAGATCATTTGCAACCATTTGCGATCATTTGCGACCTTCAGAAGTCGATTGCAATCATTTGAGACAATTTAGGATTATTTGCGATTAATTGAGACCATTTGCGATCATTTATTTGCAACCATTTACGACCATTTAAGATTATTTGCAATAATTTGCAATCATTTGCAATCATTTGCAATCATTTGCAATCATTTGCAATCATTTGCGATCATTTACGTTCATCTGGGACCATTTTCGATCATTTGCGATTATTTGGGATCAGTGTCGACCATTTGCCACCACTTGTATTTATTTATAGTTTTTCATCATTTTAAAGAACTTCCATTTATAGTTTTTTTTTTTTTTTTTTTTAGCTCTCATCCAGCGAGTAGAAAATAAATAGCCTACGTTACTGCAGAAGCAAAAAACCATTCTACCTGAAAGAGCTAAAATAAGGGTAAGGAAGGTGCCACATTCGTTTAATGGCGTACATACTATACGAAAATTTACCACTGTATTATGAGTAAGAAACAAAAATAGTCCACTATGTTTTGCCACGAAGTACTTTTTATTGGTGTCGGTCAAAATAACTACGAAGAGAAAAGAACAAAATTTTCACATAAGACGAGATAAAAACGAGTTTTTAATTTTTTTGAATACAAATCAGAATCCATATGTGCTAAATACCCTCGTGGATGTGTGCTTTTCATTTTATTGCTTCTGAATTCCCTTTATCAATGGTAAATTAATAAGTTTTTGTACGTACTTGAGTATCTACCTGTTTAATTAATCAGAAATTTTCCTCCAAACTAATTTGAAATCTGCAGCTAGCCCTAAATATTTATTCTTCAACCATTGGTTCTGGTTTATATATTGTCTTTGGACTGAGACATTCACGTGGTCACTCTGGAGTATATAACCACTAGACTGTAATTAGATCACATATTGGTAGGCCCACCTATTTAAGATGAAAAAACTAAACAAAAGAAAAAAAAAACGAATAGGTACAAAAGAAATAAATTATTGCGTTAAACTGGAGAATTATATACATAAAAGTGTACCTATTCGTAATGACTGTTTCAATTCTCGTCCACCGCAAAAACAATCGAAATGTAACGATCGAAATACCGGGCGTTCGATGGTTTTACGTAAAATTTACAACACGACGGATGAATGAAAAATAGTAATTAGTTATTCCAAATTATCGAGTGGCCACAAATCCCCTTTTATTTCATATGCTTATACAGAAATTTTTTTTTTCTCTCTTTTTCGTTAAACGATGTTATCCCCTGTGGTGCAATGTTTCTTTTAAATATAATAATAGTCTGAAGTAAAGACTAAAATATAGGTTGGTAACCCTTATATTGTATGTACTCGATAATTTTTTTATTTTTCATTTTTTATTTATATTTGTTGACTTTCGAGCTTAATTACAGACATCAGAATAGGGAATTTGTAGCGAAACTTGCCAGAAACCATCTAAAGATAGGTATCTAAGTGAAACAAAAATTTTGAGAAAATTCGTCAAGTGGGAGAGGCGTGATGCGGCGACAAAGAAAGCAACTTCAATTGATTATAATTTTATAAATAAGGGTAAAGGGTATAAATCTATATGATACCTTCTAAATGAGTTTATTTAATTCCGCAGGATAATTCAGGAGTTTTACCTATCCTTTTATTTTTTTTTTACACTTCAACTGGTTATTGAATTTGGTAAAATTTGGAACTTGAACTTGGAAGTTTTGAGTTTTCATTTCTCAGAGCTGACCGCTAAAACAATAAAGTAAAACTGAGAATTAACTTTCAAACATTGGAGGTGCAGCACTGAAATTCTTGATGAAAACTTTCGAACTTGACTGAAACTCTCAGTTGTAAAAGGTTTTACTTCTCAGAGTTGACACCGATATGAAAACCATCAAATAAAATTCAGAACTAACTTTGGGAAGAACCCTTTTTTGGTGTAGAAACTTATTTTCTCCAAGAAATTTTTCATTTCATTAAAGATTTCATTGGCTATTTTTTTAGATATTTGTGAGAATATTAGATCATTAAAAAATAATTACACAAAAATTTCTCTATCACAATGTTTAAATTTCATTCAACTTTACCTACCACCTAGCTGTACAACTCATGCGTACCACAGTTTGAGAAGCTCTGCTTCAAGGTCTAATGGGAAATCTAAAATTTTGCAAATAACTGCATTTTCCATTATATGGGTACGTTTTTTACTAGACTTTTATAAAATTTCCTAAGGTGCTTTTCTTAGGTATTTTTGTTATTTCCTAGACATTTATTCAATTGACTAAATATTTTCGGTCATTATTGATAATCCCTTGAAGATTTTTACCCAAAAAAAATAACAATATAAAACAATGCTATATGCAGTTATTATCATTTTTTTCTAGTAATTTTTGTAAATTCAGTGATTTTCAATATTGACAAATTCACGTTGTAGGTTTTGTTGGTTTGAGGAATCAAACTTGGAACTTACATATAAGCCAGCTAAAAGAAGTGAACTTAATCATATTGCCATCTCACCACCAGCTACAACTAGCAAATTTATTTTATATAGGACAAAGTATAGTGGTTCCCACACACTCCCCCCTAGAGAGACTCAATATAAGTTAAACAATGTTAGATGCTGTGGGAGGTTAGGCAGACCCAAAAATGCCTCTTATACCTACACACACAGGCTTACACTACCTATATGGGTTATATTTCCACTATACAGGGTACCATCTATTAATGACTCAAGTTAGGAAGGAGAGTTGTGAGTTCCATCGTGCACCACTAGTGTGCATGCATGTTTAACACATGTCAAGGGTCATCTGATGTAGGTTTTATCAGTTTGGGGAATCGAACCTGGGACCTGCATATTCATCAACTAAAAGTGGTGAACTTAACCACACAGCCATCTCACTGCCAGCTATAACTGGCGAATGTATTTTATATAGGACAAGGTATGGCAGTTCCTACACATGTTTTTACTTAAGTTATTTGGGTAAATAAATCAACAAAAACTAGTCAAAAATATTATATTTCCATAACCTTTAACTCTCTGGACAATTTACATTCCCAGATTAATGTGCAAATATGGTTTCATATTTAGCTAATAACCCATCAAGTTGACAACTCCATGTCTGAGTTAGTTTTGTACTTGAGCCACTTTTGAACCAAATTTTCAATTTTCTGGTTACTTACGTCCAATGATAAGTAAGCTGATTCTAAAAAAAATACTAGCAGAAAATAAGAGTTTAGAAAATTGAAAGTTACATTTTTCAGCATCAGGCATTAGTTTAAGTTTATTCAGGCATTTGTAACCATGGAGATCGAAGTAAGTTAAATAGCTCATTTGAAAACTGTCTTAAAACATAAAACTACAGGTTATCTTCGACGTAGTACCTCCATTTTTTTTTTTTTATTATTTCGTAAAATTGCATAACTCTATCGTCATATTCCTACTCCAATATGGTCAGCTTTTCCGAATATTATACGTACGTACGATACTTTTGATTTCTTTACACTGAATTTCTATCCACAAACGCAATCATAGAGACATTGTTTACCCCCTGCCGCATACATACTGGAGAGAAGTGGCCGTGCATTCGGACAAAAACATTCCACCCAGTGCCCACCTACAATTTAAGAATTTAATGACCGAGTAAAATGCGAGCGATAGTTATTTAATTCAGTATGGCTTGGCAGTGTAACAAAGATGCATAATTGTGATGCACGTTGCACATTACATATTATTATAATAAAAGTATCGTAGGCCTACTCGTTTCAAGTGCCCATACTGGGTCGTTCCGTAACAATAGTAGGTACCTCGATGAGATCACAATAAGTGGTCGTCACAGATGTAGGTAGAGAATGGTCATCTGGATTGTCCACTTACCTGCTGTGCTTATTATCTGTTATTGAGCTTAGCTATAATAATAAAATATTATTACTAACTTAAGCCAAGAATTCTGATTACCCAAGTAGATGTTCAAACTTTCTGTTTTTCTTTTCCTAGGTAATAATAATAACTATAAGGCAAATTTTTTGCAAAAGATGGTAACATTTAGCCTGGAAGCGAGATGTAGGTACCATTGACAATGCAAAATTTATCTTAATAAAAGATGAGATTGTCTAATTTTTACCTTTAGGCTGTACATAACACAAAATCACTATATACATTTGTCGACTGTTGGTCTGAATTTAAGAACATTCTTTAAAAATTTTAATTATTTGTTTTTTTGTTTTATAATGGGTTTTAGTTACGTGCCAATTTTACTCAGTAACTAGAAGATATACTTTTGATGACAAGGGCGTAGCCAAGATTTATTCAAGGAGGGCTCAAATAAATTATTTGATGATCTTTATTTTTGATTTTTTTTTGCTCGTCGTTGCAGAAAATTTAGCATCTAAGGAAGATGCTATCACATACTTGTAACCCACTAAAAAATTTTCTAATTATTTGTAACATCTGCCTGCATCAATTGTGTTTTTTTATTTTATTTTTTACTTTTCTATTTCAAATTTTATTCTTTCTGGCTCCACCATAAAAAATCAACGAAAGTCAAGGAAAAATCTCGACATTATTGTTTTTCATTTAATGAAATTTTCTCTTCAGTTTCTCTTTTGGCGTTCTTTTTCTTTCTTCTTTCACTTTGACTTAAATTTTCACTTCCTTCTTCAGTATAGGTTTTACTTTTGTAAGATGATAGTCACAAAAAATCTAACTTTTTTCGATTTTATAATATCCTGTAAATTTTACCAAATTTTTCGGTGATGGCGTCTCTTCAATACATTCGGAAAGTTATTCCCAAATTTTCCCCTATTTTGAGGTAGTAGATTGAACCTTCGTTGATTTTTTATGAAACAATGTACGCGAGATTTCACTGACAATATTTTGTACCACCATATTACTTTAAGTAGACTTTTTTTTTTGTGTGGTTCGCCTCTAATTTAACCTGATCAAGTGCTCCATTCTCATATTCATAAGAAAATTAACTTTCAATTATCTTTTAATTCGATCAATATGCAGTTTTGATTAATAGGGTCTTCAAACACTACATCTTAGTAACAACCAAAAAACAAATTTGAGATCATGAAGGGCAATTGCCTCCTTTGCTTCCCCTTGGCTGCCCCCTTATTTGATTTCAAAATGAATGAAGGGGGATGAACAGGACCCAATGACCAATAGTCGACCAAGCATGAATTTTTCAATCGTACACCGCTGCACCAATAGAATCCAACCAAATTTACTGCCATTTTGGGTCAGAAATGTGACGGCAGTCAGTTTCAAACTCGCAACCTTTCGATTGCAACTTCAATCACCTAACCACTATGCCACATAGACTTCTCAGTTATGTCCTTGCTGATTAATCCTTTACAATGGTGAAAATTGTAGGCTATGTTATGTAAAAGTTAAGTATCACATTCACAATCACTTTGGGTCTCACGATTGTAGAAAACTTTCTTAGGATTTTATGCTAAAAGTGATCTTCTTTCCCTTAAAGGAGCTTTATACTGGTATGTAACACAACGTAGAAAACCGTGAGTCTGACTCAGATTTGGAGTTGGTAGGTGATTTCAAAGTCACTTTTTTCCCAGGGTCAATAGCTTAGATCGTTCATTACTGGATTCCCAGGCAAATATGAAAATCAGTGCCAACATTTCGAAACTTTACTGCACATATGCAATAAGTCTTTTTGCATCTGTTTTCATTATGTTGATATTATGAATCTAAAGCTATCCACAGATTTCGCTGTGAATTCAATAACGACTTCAAAAACAGACTAAAAAAGACCTAATACAGATATGCAGTAAACCTACGCCTGTTTATGGATTTCATTATATTGGCACACTCTGTTAACATTAGTGAGATAGGGCTATACTTAGTATCCAGTGCTAAATGATCGAAGATCAAGAGCCACATTTAAGAGTTACAGGACTAAATTTCAGTAAAGTTTGAGTTTAGAGCTGGAGTTAAGCAAGTATTACTCTAGGAAAGTTTATTGGCTGAAAGTGGATCGAAAAACTACTTTTTGATGGAAAGTTGTGGAAAGAAAACAATAAAGTTGAATTAGTTTCAACTTCAATTTCCATTGTCTGTAAATATGAGACAGTGAATTGTGGCCAGTAAACATTCCTAGTGTAATATTTGCTTTATTATTTTCAAAATAATTCTTTGAAATCGTTAACACTTTAACATACATTTTAAGTTCAAATAAAAATCTAGGTGTTGACTGACAATCACAGATTTATTGTGACGATGGAGACCATTTGGTGGTTCTAGATATGTGGAAATAAAAGTGTGTTAGACGGATCTATGGATTTTGGAGATGTGTAACTTGTGTTTTAGAAAGGTAAGTAAGGTACGTTAGAGGATATCCATGGTGTGATGAAATTATTGATGTCGTGAATTTTGATTAGAGGTGTTTTTTCCAAAGTGGACAATATCACCCCTTAGGGGATGCTGAAGTGATATAGGTGAGTGGTAATAACCTCTATAGCAATTGGAGGAGACAGTGGAAGCAGAAAATTGAAGAAAATTGTGAAAGATGTTTGTGCACTTTTCATCAAATCATCAATTACATAACTTATAGTTAAACTTGGATTTCGAAGTTACAAAGTGCAGGTTGAATAATTATTTTATAATTTGAGGGTCGAAAAGACTTATTTATAAAATTAATATCATCTATGTTTTGTAGGTTGTGTAGATAGATTGGTTAGTACATGAAAGAATTTAAAATGGTCACTCTTTATGTTACTTTGTTTCTTTTTAAAGACTAATTGGTAACCAGATTTCGAATGTGAAGTATTGAATAATTTTATTCTGTCAAGGAAGTACTAGATCAAATATGTTTTGCAATCTGTGCATGGGCGAAGCCAAGAAAGACAAGGAGGGGCATTTATCCTCTTAAATCTTGAAAACAAAATTTTAAGTTTTTCTTTATGTATACAGAAAAAAATTCAAAATTTGCTCTTTAAAAAAAATAAGTTTTCCCCCCTAAAAACTTTTCTAGCTAAGCCCATGAATTACTGGGTTAAAGCATGGTTCTGCCATCTGTTTTATGGTGAGAATAGTGTACGGGCAAAGATGATTACACAAAATCAAACATATGAGCTCCAAATTTCCAGGTTAAAGTTGATCATGTAGCATCATCAATTAATGTAAATCCAATAATTTTTTTCAGTAACTTACTTCCTAGGTGAGGTGGTGAAATAAGTTTGGTAGCTATTTAAGATGTGGTATGAAAATTGTAAATTTGAAGTGCTTAGGTCACAAAAAAACGCACTTACAGAGTTGAATTCTATCTCAAAAATTGATCCAAATACGATGATTTTGTGACACGGAAGTAAAAAAAAAGGTAATTTATGCACATGACAGACATTATGCGTCTCACACCAGCTTACTCAATGTATTATTACTATTTGTTATTATATGTTTCTTAATTACAATCGTGTGTTATAAGGCGTTGAAAACTGAAGATTTGGGAAGTTCCTTGTAGTTTAATAGGTTAAGACATTGCTTAGTGGCTGGATGTGCCGTGTTCAAGCCCCCGCACCTGTTTTATTATCTTACCGGGAATTTTTGGGGGGATAATTGTTAAATTTTGGTATCTTTACGTGTACCTTTGATGGTGGATGGGAACATTCAATATTACATTAAAAACAAAACGCTCGATCGAACATAGACTATATAACAATATGAAAAATGATTCAATGATACTTTGAGTAAGCTGGTGTGAGATGCTGGTCATGACAGTTCCAAGCGGAAATACTTTTTCAATCCTTGGTCACACACACACACACGCATACACGCACACATATATATATATATATACACTACACAGCTGGACTTCTTTATTAAAAAAAATATATATTTTATACACACCAGGTAAGTCAATTTAACACGCATTATAGTGGAAACCCATTTGGTGCGCCTTAAACTGACTCATAATTCAAAATGATAGGAGGAGATAGGTACTCGTTGTTGCACCAAAACGGAACAAACAAAAAGTAATTTTTGATAAACAAATTAGCTTTAATCATCCAACATAAAAGAAACATATTACGAACTTAAGTGTACTAAAATAAAACAAAAATAAAAAAAATCCCTCCCAATAGGTAGACTATATAAAATTATATTTCCAAATACGAAAGCGGATACAACAAAACAGATTCAACCATTTCAGCCATTCCTGCTATTCCTGCCATTCCAGCAATTCCAGCTATTCCAGCAAATTCTCAGGATTTTTATAAAATTTAATAATAATTAAATAGAACGAGCTCTCTAGTAATTCCATATGATGTAATAGTCGACGCT
The DNA here is from genome assembly GCA_011428145.1 of Ericerus pela. Taxonomy (NCBI): domain Eukaryota; kingdom Metazoa; phylum Arthropoda; class Insecta; order Hemiptera; family Coccidae; genus Ericerus; species Ericerus pela. The sequence continues at coordinate 1,078,440 of WOFM01000429.1, forward strand.
GCGTTTATAATGTAAATTGCACTTTGCATAATGCAACTGGTTTACATGTCTATATTAGCCTACACATGCTGATTCATTTACTAACCATAGTATTGTCGATGAGGCTGCGATAAATGGATCGATCGGATTTAAAAATATTATTAACGTCTGCAGTTGATCCAGTGTAGGCTTTAGATTCATTTTACCTTCTTCGAAGACGAACTGCATTTATATTTGTCAGCAATCAGTTCTATCAATAATGCGCGTATCGATCGGATACACCGCACCATTACACAATTCGACAATTCGGCATCTCTAATCTTGTTGTTCATTGTAGTAGTTTTTGTTGTTTTTTTTTTATTAATAATTTTTTTCGTATCCATATACCTATGTACCTAGGCTATAAATATCGTAATACACGCGTGGCACACGATAATTGAATGTTTTACCTTTGAAAATGAAGGGAGGTAAAATGAGAAGAAAGAAAAAGAAAGAACTTATCACGTTTTATTGTGAAATAGTTTATTGTAAAGTAGGAGATTTTTACGTTTTACTTGACCTTAATGGTTTGTTCATGATGTCCAGATTACAAACTATTATTATAAAATCATTATTTCGCTGTCTCCACATTTTCATTTTTTTTTCTTCTTCTTACCCTAATCTCCGATTCAATTAAATTACAGATTAACTGAAGCAACGGATGTCATATAATTTAACCTGAACACACCTTTGAAAAAAAAAATAAATAAATAAATAAAATCGGTAATACAAAATAAAATTCGCAGGGTTTCGTCCAACCTTATCTGGTTATTGCATTTTTTTTTTTTTTCGTTTCAGTCTTTTATTTTATTATCGAAGGTTTCATGCCCCAAGGATTCTTTTTTAAATTTTTTTTTCATCGCTTTTTCAAGGTGTAAATTATTATTAAAGAGGTAAAAAAAAGAAAAAAAAAAGATAAGTAATGATAATAATGAATGATCCAATAATTTTTGTTTAATCGATGAAAATGCATTATTATAACTTGTCGCATGTGCGCCTCTTTTTTCTTTTTTTCTTCTTCTTTGTTTTGTTCATTTGTTTCTTACACGTTATTTCTTCGGTAGGTCATTTATTTATTTTTTTGTTTCTCGATTGCAAAATTACTTTCTGTCAAAACGTGGTCGATTTACCACCGAGGATATTATCTGTCGACGAATTGTCCGTTTACAAATCGTGTATTAATGATGAATTTTTTTTTTCTTTTTTTTTTAATGAGTTAACCAAAAAAGAAGGGGTAGTCAGGCCTACGTATAGCCTACTGTAATGGCGAAAAATTTTGCAAGAAGATTAATCGATGACTGGTTTTTTTGTGACTGTTTCGTGGAGACATGGTCTGATGATCGATTGGTCATCAGGCAACGACCTCGAAGTTATTTAATTTTTTCATTATTGTTTTTTTTTTCACCTATTCTTCTTTGATTACTCGCAAATTTTTGTTTTCTTGGATTGGTAAGTTTTGCCGTAGCCTATGCGACATTTAGTAGATAGATAGGTACTACTACTGAATTTATTTCTGTTTTATCAACACTTGCCCAGTAAACGACCGAATAAGTATAATTATTTAAGTAACTAATTCGCATTGGAATTACTGCACCAGAATTTTATTCTTTATATTTGTATTTACGTTATTTTGTCGTGGTGAAATTTCAAGAGGTCACGACATTTTTTATTAGGCTATATTAGTTTTTAGAGAGGAAAAATGCATGCATGGTGATCAGTGAAATTAATTACCACCTCCAGATAAGGTGCTTCATTCGGACCGAATGGCTCTGCATTGTTGAGACCCGACTATCATTGATTAGGATGCCACATTTTCATGTAAATTTCAAACTTTTTCGTTTTGTAGATATATTAGAATGAAGTTTTTGGCCCTTAGCTCCTATGGTTTTTCTACTGTTGCTTATTTGTTCAATACGAACAGAAAAAGTTCTACACTTAGGCCTTTTTAACAAGTGACGAAAATGATGTTGGCATTTATTTCAATCATCTGTGCACTGGGCTAAGCAAATAGTCAGCTTTTCATTCATATGAAAAACTCAATTTTTGATTTGTTTCCTTTTAGATTCTTCTAACTTCCACACTTTTCAGCTATTTGAAGTAAGTTTTTCAATTCTACATAAGTCGAAATTTCGAAATTCTGCTGGCCAATTATGATTCCTAAACACCTACTTATATACGTTCCTAGTTTATAGTCTTGATATAAAAACACCTTGACTTCAAGTGGACATACAAAGTAACAATAGGAAGCAACGTGGAATAATCTCACGCAATACCCGCATGGAAACCGACCGAAACCTCTGCGAGGTGAGCACGATTCAACCATAAGGCACTCTCAAACTTTCCTAATTTTGTCGAATCAATGGTATTTACGAAATCTATAAATAGGGGAGATTTGTAATACCTACCTGATAATAATTACATTATAAGAACGCCTTAGCGTATAGGTACCTATAGATATAGTTGCCTATAACCACGTTTTATGGTATCCTTAATTGTTTTGATAAACAAACTGGGGTAAAGTCCAAGAACAATGATAAAAAAAACTCTAACGCAACTACACTACGTTAGAAAAAGTAGGTTTTCAAAGGTACATTTTGAAATATTTGAGGCACAATGACAGATTATTTGAAATTTTTTTAAACCTAGCTTTTGACCTAACCGCAAAGATTAGATTCTGCCCCAATGTAAAATTTGAACCATAAAGTCAATTGCGACCAAATTTAAAAACGTGTTAGAATACTTTTAAGTGACTGTTTCAAATTTTGTGACTGTTGCTTGAAACCACTCATTTTAGAGTGATTAAATTACCAAAAATGCAACATAGTGGCACCAACCAGATGTACCATTAAACCAATCCACACCAAAATCGAATGGTCCTTTCCTTGATTTACTTCTAATGTTTTGTCCAAATTTCGAGACTGTCGAATAAAAATAACGTCCTGTACCTCGTTAACAAGAATTGTACTACATACATGCATACATACATATATACACACACGAACACACACACACACACACAAATACATATACACATAAATTTTCAAAACTGGTGCCAAAATTTTCTCTAGGTCAGGAAACGAAAAATGTACTTACCCCCCCCCCCTGGGTCTTTCCATGACCACGAAATTAATATGTATATTTTCGAATAAACCTACTTAAAAACAGCTGAGAAAAATAAAGTCGTGTTTTATACGGATAACTCAGCTGGCTATGTATACTTCACTATATATTTGTATGTATAATGTATATATATATATATACCTAGTATTAAATATTTTTCACCAAAGGTCCTCGAAGCTATCCGTGTACACAGCTATAGGTATTTAACATAAACAATTCGAAACAATTCGAAAAATATTTTTTTACGCGTAGGTACTTTTAATACTAAATTAGAGCAAATGCGTGACTGTGGAGCAGAGTGCAGAAAAAGCACCAACAACAACAGCGACGACAATAACAACAAAAACGCGTCCATAATAATTACGTAATGTACGGTGGAAGCGTGCGGCACGCGACCGCATACGCAAATTTTTTCCTTACTTAATGCTCTCATCATTTTTTATTTTTAATAATTTTTTCTTTTTTCTTACCCGCTCGTCAGTTGCACAGATGATGTACGTAAAGTAAAGGAGCTGGTTGTTGGGTGTCGAAAAGATTTACACGTATCGAATGCGGATGGATCATCTCCTGGTATACATGCCTGGAGGTCGACGGATGAGTGTACGTTTTTTTGTCGACAGCGAATGCACGTGCGTTCGATTTTCACTTCCATCATTTTTAATTTACATTTTTTTTTATTTATTTAATTAATGACCAATAAATAAGAGCAAATAAAGAAATGAAATAACTTCGAATAGATAATAAATGTAGGCCTCGAGTGAGTAGGGTGAAGGACGCGGAGAGAAATAGGTGACTTCCTCCATAACTTAGTCTCCTGCTAGCTATTCGAAAAAGTAAAAAATGTATCAGGAATAAAATTTGGTAGGTGAGAAGGTGCCAATATGGACCCTGTTGGTAATTTTGACTGAGGCATTATTGAAAAAAGTAGCGAGTGCACTCACAGAGAAAGTTCTGAAAGTTGTTCGGCTAATAGAACGATAATTTTTAGCTGCATCCAAAGTGTTATGTCAATACTAGGAGAGAAATTATTTTGTTAAAATGAAAAAGATGTTATCAACGTTTCCAAAGGATTGTTCATAGACTTTATAACTACTTTAACTGGTGGGTTGCATAAAATTTTTATAATGTCGTTGCAAATTAAGGCTATTATTTAATTTAGTTTTGCATTAGATCGTAGCTAATGTGGACCATCAAGTTATTGAAACTGTAGTGTGTAGAAGTACCTAAATTAGAAGCGCATGTACAGTAAAACAACAGCTCAAAAGTAATATCGAAGAAAGCAGATTTGTCTGGACATTCAATTTTTTTTCCAACGGAATCAATCAAATTAAATGGGATCCAGCGCACACATATTTACCTCATACACATACTTACACTTGAAGAGATCGTGGAAGAAGATTAATACATTTTGAAGAACAAAATTATTATATAAGAAAAATACACGCCAACAAGTATTGAGCACATGTTGTGTATAATTAATTACAATAATGGAAAAAAGGTATTAATGAAAATTCTAAAGAAAAGATTTCATGTTTAATCACGCACAAGAATATTATGTAGGCTAGAAGTCAAAATTCCACATAAAATTAGCAAAAAAATATATACAGCTCAACTTTTGAAAACTGTGCAAAGTTTTGCAGGATCTATATAATTTGGTGTCATCCATTTGTCTTCCATGCTTTTTTTTTTTTTGGAATTTTCAGAACCTGGGATCCTTTCATTTAGTCATACTTGACGAGCTAGGATTAATGGAGCAAAAATATTGCTCTTATTCAAATACCAGATGTTATTTAAAGTTTTTCAACTTTATGCTTCGTAAGGTTTAAATAAGATTCCTGTTTAGAAATTTAAAACAGGTTAATAGGAGCAGACGATGTTGTTGCACCAATGACTATAGTTCACAGCCGGCTAGAACATACATTAAAAACTAGGAGTCTCCACTCCTAATTTGGAACACTTTACAGCTGATACACAGCCATTTTATAGCTAATGATTTTACGTATAGGTTCGTATTTTAACTTGAGTGCCACCAATTTACAGATATGATTGGTAGTGTGTTAGCTGTATTTTAGCCACTAACAAGTGGTGCACATCGAAAGTTAGTTTTATCAATATATTTCGTTTATTTGATAGTTTTCTCGCCGACAATGTATTGCAAATTAAGTCAGACAGAAACACTTTTCCCAACCGAAGGATACTTAACAGATAAAAAATCAACCTCACACATTCCCATGATTGGCATTAAATTTTATGTATACTGGTGTTAGCAGTGAATTAGCAGTTTAATTAGCCACAAGGAAGAGTGATACACAGTGGAATTTTTTAAATCAAAGGAGCAAATTTTGTTTTCCCTAGAACACCACTGATAATGGTTAAATACGTCATTATGGACACCTCAAGCCAAAATTTTTAAAGAAAGCATGCATTCTTCCTTTATTATTAGTGATTTTCATATGTCTGAAGTAATTTTTTCAATCATTTTTCAGTTCATATAAAATTTCAAAAAAAATTTAACAGATAAGTCATTATACTATAATCATCTTTAATTGATATTTCTCTGAGTATATGTTCAATTTCAACCCAAAATAATGATAATTGACTTTATAAAAATACTAGTGTGGGTATTCAGTGAAGCACTAATTTTTCGGTGTTTTGAAGGTTTTCTGGAGTTATTAAGCTAAATTATAATTCAATAATATTTATTTTACTAATTTATATACAGTTTTGTATTGTATTCAGATATTTGTAAATTAATTTTTTTCTATAATTTGTTAATTTGGTAATTCTATTAACTTGCAGCAAAACATTTTGATTCTTAAATTTTAATTATGATTTATCAAAAATAGAAGTCCATTGATGTACCCCAATTATTTTTTTCAATTACAGAATACTTTTTACCTAATTTGTATCATTTATATTTGCGTTCCACTGAGTACCACATATGATATCCCACTGCATACCACACATAACACACCATGGAACAAGTTTAGTCTTTTTAAGTAGGTTTTCTTTTGAAAATCTACTTATTACGCTTGGTGTGGTATTAGCCCTTAGGGTTAGGGGTGGTACGTTTTTTGTTTTATGACCTCAGGAAAATTTTGGCACCAATAACTAAAATTTATATGTATATCATAAATATAAAAAAGTCAACTACTTGTTTCCCGGTTCAGGTCGCAATTTTTGTCTCATAATCACGAAATTTGGTAAGTACATTTGTGCGAAACCAAACAATAAACTTATTGATTTTGGTGCGGATCGATTGGAGGGTACTTTCGGTATCGCCATTTTTCTTTTTATTTGGGTCATGAAATACGAAATTTTGGAACCATATAAAAAAAATTTGAAATAAATATTCATTATAATTTAATGTAGCATGCTACTAATTTTTGTGCGAATCGACCAGACGGTACTTCCGGTAAAGCTTTTTCCTCTTTTTTTTCTAATTTATATGAACTTTTCTTTTTACAAAAATTAACCACATGTTCATGTTTTATTTATTTATTTTTAATTCATAACTGTATTATATTTGTTTGGTTTTATTTTAAATTATATGATTATGTATCATACTTTATTATCTTAATTAATTTTTCATTTTTTCGAGAAATAATGCCTTTAAATTTCATATTGTCTAATATTTTGTCAGCAGCTAACTCATTTCATGTAACCATAACATACCATTAATGCAAATGAACTTACAGACAATTAACATGACTATCAAAATTCGTGATCCTTTTTCTCGTAAACCAACTTATTCTAGCGAGGCTTGCTGCGCTAAAGTTTTTGAAAATCTTATTTCTCTAATTGTCAACTAATGTATTTTGGGTGTCAAGCAGCTTGATCAATGCAAAAAAGTGAGCTCTTTTCAACGGTACATTTTAAATTTCGACACAAGTAAAATTTAGGAGTTTACAGTCAAATAAGCAAAAAATATCCCACCGTGTGCCACCCGGCATCTTCTCCTACAGCTGTATAAATACTTACTGCAGTAAATTGTTAGCGGAGTGATGTCACTTTCTAGAATATTTTCTACATGGTAAAGTCGGGACGTGTACAAAATGTGCCAGGTCCAATAAATTGAATGATAAAAACAGAACAGATATTGGTTAGAAAAGTCTATATAGCTTAAGACTGTCTATCTTACCTAATTAAATCGATTTGCGTCGATATGTATATTTTTTGGATGATAATTTCCCAGCTTTCTTCGATAATACGATTTTCGATTCCAACTTCAAGCGATGCTTTGTTTTCCACGGGACCGTGAAATTAATAAAGGTTTCACCTTCGAGCATTCAGTGTCGTTAAAATTCTATTTAGCTATAGGTACTCGAGAAATGACCTAACCGAGAAAACGAATAACCTTGTTTCAGATTTTCATTGGTTTTTCTTTACGTTGTCTCGGATAAAGTAGGTAGGTATATGATCGCGATGGGATACTCATGATCATTCTAAAAATAGAAAAAAACTCTAGCGTAGCAAGCCTCGCCAGAAAAAGTAGGTTTAGAGAAAAAAATTATGAATTTTAATGGTCACATTAATTGTCTGTAAGTTCATACGCGTAAATAGTATGTTATGATTGTATGAAATTTGTCAGCTGTTGACGAAATATTAGATAATGTGAAATTTAAAAGCATTATTTCTTGAAAAAAAAAAAAAAATTGATTAAGGTGATAAAGTATGGTAAATAATCATATAATTTCCAATAAAATCAAAGAAATACAGTAAAACTTGTAAAATAAAAAAAAGAAAACATGAACATGTGGATAATTTTTGTAAATAGAAAAGTTCATCTAAATTAGAGAAAAAAAGAACAAAAGAAAGCTTTACCGGAAGTCGACCGATCCGATCCAAAATTTGTAACATGCTACAATAAATTATAATAAATATTTGTTTCAAATTTCGTACATATTGTTCCACAATTCAGTATTTTATGACCAATATAAAAACAAAAATAGCGGTACCGGAAGTAACATCCTGACGATCTGCATAAAAATTGATAGTACCTATGTTGTTCGTTTTAAAGTTCGCAACTATTGATGAAAAATTGAGCATTTTATAGTCAAAATAAAAACAAAAATGGTGGTACGTCTGGGTCGATCAGCACCAAAATAAATAGGTCTGGTCCTTGGCTTAGTACAAATGTTCGTATTAAATTTCGTGTTTATCAGACAAAAATTACTACCTGTAACGTGGGAACAAGAAAACGGAATACATATAACCATCTATATGCCTATAATTATATTATATTGATATATTTACAGGTAAAATGACGGACTTTTTTCTTAACAACAGGTATTTTGGCCTATTTTCGGTAAAGTGGCGTATTTTTTGGGTCGCCACATTGTAACCCCCCTTTTTCTCGAGAAATAAGAAAGATAATGTTTTGCCCCCTTTGGAGGCTTATCATATTGGACCTTGAATTATATAAAATCAAACACTTACCACCTCACAAGTTAATACTCCCTCCTCAGCCCCCAAAAGTTTTGGACCATATTTCAGCGAGGTTTTTATGATTTTCTTGAGTACAGGTAGATTTTACAGAAAATTTTATTCTTAGCGAAAAGTTTTCTTCTATAATTTTCTACAAATAAAGTAATTTATGTATTTTTCATAGGTCCAATAGTTTTTGAGCTGCAATCAGTAAAACATTTTGTGGTATGAAATTCTGTTGTTATGGGGACTGTCAAGAGAGATCATCAACTTTAGGGGCGGAAAATGTTTTGTTTCATGACGTACACTAACCGTCACACAAACTCTACAAAATATTTACTATAAATTTTTTGAAAAATTTTTTTTTTCAAGTCAACAGGTAATATGGTGACCTAGAAGCAAAAAAATAACCTGCAGTGAATGGAAAAATATCAAAATAGAGAAAAAAGGGGAACGATATACTCCCATTTTGACATGGATGAACGAAGGTACATAGTAAAGAAAAAAGTCCGCCACTTTACCTTTTAATTTATGAATATAAAATCAATATGTGTTATTGATGCCAAAATTTTCCTGAGGTTGTGAAACGAAAAACGTACCCACCGCCAACCCTGTGGGATAGTACCGTACCATCACCAAGCGTAATAAGCGGATTTTCCAAAGAAAACGTACTTAATAAATAAATTTTCATTCAAGTCAGGTCAGAGTCCAAATCACACGATCACTGAACAATGTCATGTCTATTATTGAATGCATACAACAATTGTATAAATTTCGTAATTATCCTTCCTTCTTACACATTTGATTAATTACTGATGGTTTTTTTTTATTAGATTTTATTCTACTCACTGCTGCGATTTTAAAATATACCAATACTGCAGCCAACCTTCAGCAATGAAATAATATTTATCTCACATGAAACTAAAGCTTGAAAAAAAAAGCTCATCTTTTAAAAATTCGTTTTTCAACCTAAACTTATTTCTCTTCATCTCTCTTTGTGGAGCATTTCGTATTTATTATTACTATTGTATATAAAGATACTTTTTTTCTTGATGCATATTTTTGTCCGCAAAGTTATTCACGGTCATTTATCTATCAAAGGTTCCGGTGAAAAAAAAAAAGAAAAAAATTCTATAACGAATCGAATACCTACCTGGATTGTGCTTCTTATGTTTACCTCAATCAGAGCGCGTATATGTATAAATACCTACTGTAATGGCCAGATGTGTGAATTACACGTCAGTATTTTTCGGATGTCAGATTAAATCAGACTCGCACTTAATTCGTACAGGTACATTCGAGTGCCATGATTTTTTCGGTGGCAGAACTGACACTAATGGGTCGAAAAGAGGGTTTTGGCGTTTGAATGCTTTCATTTTATTTTATTTTTTTATGCCTCAGTCCATCAAAGAGAAAAACTGTTTGCTCATCCTTGGCTGTTATATATGTGCTACCGCTTCAAGTATTTCCTATGAGAAAAAAAGTTTTTCAATTGTTATAGGTACGTCAACTTCAATATTTATTTTTTTTTTGGTACGTTTGATATTCGATCAACAACACAAGTTCAATCATCGGAAAGAAATATTTTGTTTTTAAAAAACCGACGAGAGTATAGTAACGACATTTGTTTATTGAATAGTTCTTAGTAACAAGAAAAAAAATTATATCCACTTCGTAGGTTATATTGTTCATATGATTTGGCAGAAAGGGCTGGCGTGGGTAGCGTAGGCCTACTATGTACCTATGTGAAACAGCTGAACCATTAAATCTTGTATCAGTCGAAGTAACATATAGGCTTTTCTGAAAAATTGGACTTTAAATTTAAAAAGATGAGTATCCAAGAGACATAATATTATTTGAAAAAATTAAAACTGGGAATACACGTTGTATACAAGGTATTTTCTGAAAACCTTTCTCCTCCGCTTCGAATTTAAACAGTATAGATAGTACCTACAGCTTCTGACAAATAAAACAGTAATATTTAATAAACATATGTCCAGTTCTTCAAGGTTAATGTGCTTGTGGTATACTGAATGCATGCCATTAGATCATTTTTCCCTTAAACTTTTTTTTCAGCTGTACAGTACAGACCCATGGTACTCACCACGAATAACAAGAAAGTTCTTTTTTTTTCTTTCTTTTTTTCCCCTAGGTAGCTTATATAAAAAAGTGTTATTAATTCCAAAAATTGTTTTAAAAATTCAAAATATTGGTCGAATTTGTTAAATTTGGTTGTAAAGTCAGTAAGTTCAAAAGTGAAAATTACTTGTTAATTCTTTGTAGTGTGCACTACAGGATGCTCACTTCATAACTGTCCTGTAGGAAAATATAAGCATATGTTGTTGTCAAAGGTAAGTAAGTAGTTTAGAAAGTTTCCTTTATTTTTTCAAACTAATTTAAGAAGCTTAACTGAATCAAAATTAAAAGAGGAATTAAATGGTGAAACTTTCAAGGTCATATCATCATTATTGAGAAAAGTATTAGCAAAATTTCTGATGTAGTAAATGTTCACTTACTGAATTGAGCTCAAAAATAGTTTTAACCAGTCAAAAGTTTTTTTGTTTGTTGCAAAATAAATTTTGATTTTGTCCTACTGTAATCTGGAGAAACTTCAGAGTTAAGGCTAAACAAGATAAAAACGTATGATGCCTCTCATTCTTGGTTAAAAGATAATGAAAAGAGAACATTTCAGATAATCTAGGAAGGAATATGAAGTCTGATGGAAATGGTCATATGGAATACCTTATTGTGAGAAGTATTCACAAATAGAAGGTACTCAACAGCTATGCGCGTTCTGCCACATCATACACAAATGTATAGGAGAGCCAAATCTTAAGCAAACACTGGCAATTTTGTTGCCAGTTTCATGAGTTTGTATAGGGAAATTGGCACATGCATACAGACACACAGATGTCTATATACATATGGAATTATGTCATCATATTGCGTTGTTTCCTATTTCATATGGTGAAGAAACAACTCAATGCATTTGGTACCAGGCTGTGAAATCAGTAAGATCTTCATTTGGCAATTTGTCACAACCCAAACAATGTATCATACCTGTATGTATGTACAGTTAATAACATACAAACATACGTGTGTTATTTTGTTTTATGTCATAGAGACAAATAATAGCCAGCCTTTTGGCAGCAACTGTTGTCAAGGGGTGCAAGCTCCTTTACTTCATACAAGTAATGTCCCCACAGGTCAGTTGTCACAATAATTTCAAAAGTTAAGATACATTTCAATAAAAATAACACTAAGAAGAAAACTCAACTTTTTCAAAGATTTTCCACTTCAAATTTAAATTTGACCTCTATCTCTTGGAATGTTGCTTCTATGGACTTGAAACTTTGACCATTTAATTTTTCTTTACATTTTTTCATTGAGAACAGCTACTCACATTGCTTTTCAAATATAATGAGAAGTTTTTAACTAAAAAAAGAACAACAGAAAAAAACTAGTCTTGTTTTCTAATAAGGTAGTTATGAAGTGAACAATCTGTATAGTCAAATAACAAATTTTAAACCTTTCACAATGTCATTGTGGAATACCTTGTTGTGAGAAGTATTCACACAAAAAGGTCTTCAACAGAGTTTTGCGTGTTCTGCCACTTTATACTGTAAAGTACGGGAGAGCCAAATCCTCGGCGAACACTGGCGATTTTGTAGCCAGTTTTGAGAGTTTATATACCAAATTTGCCACACGCACACAGACACATGTACATACGTATATGTATGTAATTATGTCATACGTTACGTCGTTTCTTGCTCCGTTGAGGTGATAAGAAACAACGCAGCGTGTTTGGTACTGGGCTGTGACATCACCGAGATTGTTATCAGGTAATTGATCTTGGCCTGTGCAATGTATCTTACCTATACGTACGTTCAGGTACGAACATACAAACGCACCAGTGTGTATATGTTTTACATCATGTAGATGATTATTGCCAGCCTTTGGGCGGTGACTGTTGTCAAGGGGTGCGAGCCCCTATTACTTCATACGAGTAATGTCCCCACAGTCATGGTTTTAGTATATCTATTTAGCTCCTTCACCTTGGATAACAGAACAATGTAATGCTAATTTAGCAATATGCGTATCTTAAAAAATGATCAAAATTGGGTTAATAACGCTCCCTGGTGGATTATTTGATAATACATAGTTTGGAAAAGTTTATATAATCTTCGAAAAATGAATACATTTTTTTCTGTTATTCCAAAATTAGAAAAATGCTTATCTCTATCCAGTTATTATTGGTTCGGGTGGTCTTCTCATTCCAAACACAAACATATCCTAGATTAACTATTGTCATTAACTTTTCACTCAATTTTGCCTCTTTCGATTTGACTCTCCTTATTTATTGTATTTTGAACCGGTCAAATGCAGTTTATGTGGGCATGTCTTAATTCCTCATTACACTAAATTACATTCTAATTTTTTGAGAAACCAAAAATGACACCATTAAGCTGCTTATGTGTTTGAAATTTAAGTGACTAGCAGTGAAATGAAACACTTATAATTGTCGGTATTGCAGATTTTTAGAACGAATACAGTACAAAAGCCATGGAAATTTTCTACAGGTGGCACTTACATATTCTCGCGTGCCCCTATTGTCGTAATCAAAAAATCATATTTTATTATAAACAGAGAATAGAAAAATGGAATACAACCGAAATAATGCGAATGCGCACTTAACTAATTGTAAGTTAATACTTACTTTGTACTTTTTTTGCTACACTTGAGTTGTCGTATACGTAACACTGGCTGACCAACTAACGTGTTCATTTCATTCTTGACCTGAAAATGCGTCTATTTCGTGTAATTTTTTTTTCTTTCTTTCTTTCTTTCTATCGAATATTCGTGTTTGGGCTCAAGGGCGTATGTTCTAGTTTACGGATTTATTTGAAAATATCTTACTGTTATTCTGTCCAAAAAATTAGCGGATGTTTTTCTACATACGTTCATGGTCCAGTCGTTTCAAAAGGTTGTGAAAGCCTTAGTAAGGTATTGGTAGATTGGTAATAGATTATTACTTATTAGAAAGAAAACTTTGAAAAAAAAAAAAGAAAAAGGATAAAAAACAGTAAATAAGGAATATGAAATCATGTGACTGTAAAGATAGAAAAATTACTGGGGAAGTCTTAAGCTAAAAAGAATTATCTTATTCCAAGGTGGCGTCTATATCTGTTGGACTATAATATTTCTTACAATATATAGTACAGAAAGTTAGGTAAAGTATATATATGGAGGGTTCCTATTTTATTTATTTTTTTCTAAATGAGTATTTAAGTACTATATATTTAACCAAGAATATCTTATGATTTTTGTTGCCCAATTGAGAATTAATGGCGTCAAACTATATGAATGTCTTTTCTGGCTTAAAAGCTTAAATCTTTTTATGGTTTTTTCACTTTTAAGAAGTTACTTTTTTTGTTTTGTTCCGAGTTTACCTCTCCCTTCCTGTTTTTTTGGAATATTTAGTGTAACCGATATGTTTGTCATAATATAATATTGACTTACATATTTGTCTACATAAAAAAAAGTATTTTATTCTGTATATTTTTCCCTTTAAAAATGAACAGTTAACTAGCGAAAGTACCACTTCCTGCCAGCACTCACAACACATTTTTTAACGGGATATTCTGTGGCCTCAATGTACTGGTCCTTCGAATATTCTCCAACAAATAAATTCCTTTAATCAGCAAATTCCTACTTCATACCTAATACCATGTAAGAACATATACACTAACAGGGTATATAAACTCTTGTTTATACTAAAATAATTGTACTGTAATTTTATATTCTCTCAGTCTTAGCACTGTAAATTCATACTCTCTCAGTCTAAGTACTGTGATTAATCAAGTTGTCTAGAACATTGTACTTTTATGTGTACAAATTATTTAGAGTGTTAAATCTTATTGCGTATTTGATTGTTATTTAAAGTCTCTCTGAAAGTTAAGGTCCACTTTGCTGTGGATAGTAAATTGAATAATTTAAATTAATTCTCGAGTAATAATAATATTTCTGTGAATATTGTTATAACTTGAAAGAAGTGTAACCACACGAAAAGTGGTTCATTTCCGGTACTTAACAACTTCTTTTGGCTGTTACACTTAATAAAATTAATAGTTTTTGTTCTTTTAATTTTCTACCTAAACTCAACTATATTTTTCATCAGTTTTCAAAATAATGCAAAATATGAAAGAAAACATATTTCTAAATAATAGGTAATTCAAAATTAAGAGTAGTTCCGATTTTAGATCGTCTAAAAGAGACGAAACTCGCCCACTTTGTGTCCATGAAGGTTTCGTGAGGCGGACTTAAATGGAGAATTAACATAAAAATGCATTAAAAATTCTCATCCTTTTTTTTAAACCAAGCTGATGAATTTTCTTGATTTTATTCTCAACAAAACTTGACCCAAAATTGAAAAGTAGAACTTTTCCAATTATTTTATCGAAAAATTTTTCAATTAAGAAAATTAATACATACCTATAGGTGACATTAAATTGAATTAACGAATATTTTGATCCTAGATGGATTACTAAAACTAAAAACTTGACACTGGATGCTAAAAACGAATCTGAATGGATGAAACAACAGACAAATTAAAGTATAGACACTGCGATACCATGACGTATGTAATTGATATTTTAAATACAAGTAGATATAATAATTAAAAGAAGCAGGTTTTCTGGTGTTTTGAAATCTTGCTAATAAAATACAGACGAAGAAATGTACTTTAATAAGAAGCAGCGTTAGCTCCTACTGGCATTGCTTTTCTATCATTTTGTTCTTCTGTAGAAGTAGAACTTGTGAAATCGTTTACAACTCATGAAAAATAAAATGGTTTAGTAGCTCAAAAATCATCAATAATTCTTTTTTTTTTCGCTCTTTCTTTTTTTCTCATCAATTAGTAAGAAAAACAACGTACCTAATCTTAAAATCATAAAACAAATGAAAATTACCCTCAATCTTCATACAATTTTCATCCAATTCGATCCAAACTTTTTAACCGAAATACTTATGCTATTAAACCTGCTGAAAAGAATTCACATGCTTTCATATCTCTCAAAAAGTTTTAATTTCTGATTATAGATAAATTTTATGACTTTTATCATACATCAATTTCATTCCTTTGAAAACTTTCTTTAGCTCGCTCGGCTGAACCATTCAGTTTTACGGATTTTCGTAAAAATCTATGTCAGCACTCAGTATGTTTAGAACAATCTATATTATCCATGTACCAAATATCAGCTCTATTAAATGATAATTACGTTTTGAACCACATTGGTGGAACTTTTGACACCCCCCATGTCTTGACGGTTTAACTAATTTTCATCAAAAGCGATATCAGGTTTAATTAGGTTCAGAACCAACTATATTTAATTCCCAAATTTAAATTCTATGGAACGATTATTACGTTTTACCCTTAACTCTCACTGTTGGAAACTATTTTGGCCTCTTACATCACAACTAAATCCCTTCTGAAATTCTGCACGAACTTTCCCACATACCAAATTTCAGTCCGATTGGACTAAAATTGCCACCTCTATCGTGGTTATAAAAAGATCTTATGTATGTACCTACATACTTAATAGGCTAAATGCATAGTTAGATACTAATTACGTACAGTAATACAGTAGGTATGTATATCGTACAGATATTTCTTAAATTCGTGATTTTTATGCCAAACGTCATAACTGTTCGTGAAATGAATGCAACTCTGCTGATCCCATCTTAAATAGCGGGTTTTAAAACCGACTAAAAAACAGCATTCGAAAATTGGTTGATAGGACTCGAAATGTGTCTAAATATTTCGATGACTCATTCTAAGTGTCAATCTGAGGTGACCCCTAAGACTGCAAACTTCTTTTATTTTATTCATGTATTAATTTGTTTTGGGGGCTCGAAAAACTGAAACTTGTTCCATGTCACGACTATGCATTCGAAACCACATGGCTTGACAAAATTAGAAAACTTTTCGTTTCCGCATTGAAAGTGACAGTCACCCGAAATTTGTGGCTAGTAAACCAAACAATAATCGTTAACCAATATACTCATTGAGAATATTGATGACTGTGAATAATAAAGCCGTCCCTCCATATCCATCAAAAGGAAATTATAGATGACCCGAAAACGAAATGACAATATAATATTTACCAGGCGCAACAAATAGAAAACCACACATACGTATAGGTCTATTACAGTCGCTACTAATGGTTGCAAAGAAACACTTAAAATTGTACTTATATACAGATACGTATATATATATATATATATATATATGTACACACACACACACATGTATATGTATAGTCGTTGACACATTCGACGTGCCAAAAATGATAATTGAGGTGCAACTTATACTATTCTGGTTAATTGGTAACGTCAATGGCGGATAAAAGAATATTGCCTATTTATAAAAGAAGATTTTCTTCTTTATCGTTGGGCTATCTCATAATATGCCAGTGTTGGCATCGTAACAAATCATTAGGTACGGCTTGACTTGTTGGTGGCCCTAATTGCGGGAAGTAATTAAATTAATTTCGTTTATTATAATCAAACGTAAAAATCTTCACCGTGAGACAAAAATACTGGTTCAAATTATTAATGGTGTAAAACGTGATTCGGTTGATTAACGAATGATTACCCGCGTTTGGCAAATTGATATCAGCGCCTACGTTGACGATGAAGTTGTGGCTGGGGGGACGGGTGGGGGCCTATAGGCGCAAAAACTGGGAGAACTTTAGTTGCAACTCATTATAAATACCTTATCCACGTGCACGAATTTCCCTATCGAGAAAAACGAATTAGTGATACACAAATCGAACGAGAAAATAAAAAAAAAATTTTTAAAAAAATTAAAGAGGAACAGCTGGGACGTACTGCAGGTATTATCTATTAATTGATTAAGAAGCAAGATGTTTACGGTGGAGGAGAGAGGAAAAAAAAAAGCTCTCTAACGAGGATTCTATTGTAATGCAATAATGCGTTAAAAATAACGACGTGACTGTGGACTTTTTTTTCTTTTTTTTCTCTTTTTTTGCTCTTTCTCTCATTCCTTTCTTTCACTGCCTCGACTCACGTCGTAGTTTCCATATGCACAATACGGCTGGGGCGATTGTGTGCAATGCACTCGAAGTCGCATCTATATGGTGCTTAATTTTATTGTGGCGTGTCTTCTGGCACGCGAGATACGATATTCTTTATTTGATCGTTCCATCGTGTGCTGTACGTACGCATGAAAGTGAAATTTCAATATTATTATGATGCGGAAGGCCTTTCAGAAAGTCGGCGATTATCGTTTTGTGAGCGACTTTATTGGCTGAATGATGGAAATTATCATTGTATGCTCGAGGTACGCGAAAATATTCGATTGAAAGAAGTCCCAAAGACAGAGGAAGAGTTTATTAATATTTCGATTTGTCCGTCTGTCTGTCTGTCTGTCTGTATATGCCCATCATTTCAGAACCGCTCAGTTGATCGACTAAAATTTTTAGACCTTATTTGTGTTGTCCCAAGAAAGATTTTAAGCCAAGTCCGAGGTCCGTATCTTCCCTGGGAACAGAGTTATGGATTTTGACCACCTCACCACCAAAAAAGTTTTTAAGTATTTTTTTTCACAATAGATATTGTACTCAATGAAGTAAATATACCCTCAAAATTTTATGGCTTCTTATTGGCCCCTTCTTGAGATACCGGGCTGCAAAAAGTTATAAAGTTTAAAATCAATACCTACTTATCTGTATTGTGAGAAAAATGAGATATATGTAACGTATATTTTTGTATATTTTGTAAATAATACGAACGATATTCGTTCACAGTGTCTCAACACCAGAAATTCAGGTATTCATATTTTATCTAAACATCCAATTCGTATTTTCATAAACAATCTAAATTATTTCCTAAATTATTCCCATCTAAAACCTGATAAACATTGAAACACTGTCTCCATAAACAGAGACCGAATATACCTGTCCCTAAATATTATGATTAATTAACAAATCTTTAATTCAACAAACTTCTACCTCACATAGTGTTAGGTGCTGCCCTCTATGGCTGCACACAACACCTCTTTCTGAGTTGTTGTATTGTTGGCAACTGTGCATACCTCGTTTGGTGTTATTGGCGATGGTTTTGCCCGCTTGTTTTTTCGGTTTGTTGTCCAACTACTTGTTGCATTCGCGTTTTTTGACTATTGTAGTTTTCATCTCTCTGTTGTTACCTTTCGAGGTTGTTCTTTATGTTATAGTCCTTCTGTATTTGAAGCATTAAACGTGTATCGACACTATTTGTACCTGTTTTTCGAAGGAGCGTGCTGGTAACCTGTTCTCAGGTAATTATATCACAACGTGGTAGCAGTTCTCGGTATACGACCGAAATCCTCTAAAACGCGTGTTTGTATACGAACCAATTTTTTGTAAAATCATTCATTATTCCTTTGTTATTCTCAGAATTGCAAAACCTTATTAACCACAGACGGCGATATAGAGAACGATCAAATTCCAGATATTTCTAGCTCTGAATCAACAGACAACGACAATGATTCAGTAAGTAACTCCGAGAATTTATACACTCTGGCCCTACATTTGCGAAATATAGATCGTCCTTACTTAAATAAACCCTTCGATACGAACCATACTCATAAAAGAAATAATTCTACCTCTTCAACCTCCTCTTCGGAGGAAGAATCAGTTGTCTTACAAAGTGTAAAAATAGCGGCTACCAGTAGCCCAAAATTCGAGATAAAATCCTCTGAATGCGAAATAAATAACGACAACATCGAAAAACTGCAAAATGAACTTGAAACCTCATTCCACAATAATATGTTTCAGCCTGAACAGTATATTCCGCGAAATGATCCAACACGAGGTATTACGGGATACCATAATTTTTCAGACCAAGGAAACAATATTCCTGACGTCGAACCGCTAACTGAACTACAAAAAGAAGAAATACTCAGAGAAACTCGTAGAGTAAGTACTAAACCGACAAATATTCAATGTTCGTCCAAAAATAAAGAAGAAATCTTGAACCTATTTGATCCCTTACGCTTACCTCCATCTCAGAAAAATAAAACGAATTTTTTTACGGCCGTCGTAAATAATAAAACTATGTTTAATTATCCTAAATTTACTCCTTCTCAACAGTACCATGACACAATTACCGCGAACAACGATGCACTGCGAAAAGAATTTGAAGAAATTTTAGAATCCAACAACCCAAACATCATTCGCGAATCACCTGTCAGCCCTATTCCCTTCCAAGAAAAAATGGAAAACCAATTAGATATTGAACTCAAACTAAAAGTAGGTATAAACAAATTAATCAATGAAACAATAAAAAATAAATTAAAAATAAACAATGTTTCTCCCCAACAGATTCAGGGATTTGTTCAAGAAAACATACAACAAATAAGAGAAACAATCAACTGTAAAGATCCCACTGCCCAGTTTACCAAAATTGATGAAAACTCCTTACCCAAATTACAACAACGAATAACAAAAGAACTTGTAACTGAGGCAATTGAGGATGCTTTCAAAAGAATTGCCCTCAAATCTAAAACCACGAACGATTGGAGAACTTTACATGACTGCGAAATCAACGATTTCATCAAGAGATTACCCAAGCCCGGATTCCAACCTAAAAGGTACGAAATTTACGAACAATTAAGTAGCTGATTCGACAATAGTAGGTGGAATTGACGAATCAAAACGGACCTTGAGTTGGTAAACCTAATTCCCTGGATAAAATCTGAATTCGCGAATGATCTAGGAATCCCACAACATATCGCGAGGCAATTTGACGCTCTATCACAGACACTGATTTGTAATTCCATAAACCAATCTGTACAAATACACGTCGATAGATGTTTCAGATGTACTCTATCCTCCAGAAACGTTTTGGCCAGGTTACTCCTGACGATTACTTATACTTACACCAATCGTTAGAGGGTCTCAAATATAACCCTTCCAGACCTGTTTCTGAATTTATCGCGATTTACAAAGGCAAACACCATGACATTAAAGAACAAACAGTAGGATTGGAGGGAATGTTCAATGACTTCTTTTATATCTCGCGACTAATACAAAAACTATGACAATATTTCCCTGCTGAATATGCCATCCTATCCTCCACTGCCACCATCACCTACGACCCCGCAAAATGATGTGCGAAGCTGAAAGATCGCAAAATAGATACAGCTCATCCCGCAACAACTCTAGACGCAGTTTTGACACGAGAATCAACCAAAGAGGAACAAATAACGAAAACATGAACATTGAAAACAGAACTCCCATTAATCGACCCGATACCTCAGAGAACACACCCTGCGAGCAACCTCCAAACACATCTACGAACCAAAATGTTAACCAAAACCCGCAAAACAGACCAATAAGAATGGATATGTGCTTCAACTGTGGAGTGACATCACATAGAACCAGAGAATACCCCCTACCCCAAGGACAAAAATACTGCTACCGGTGCACATTAATTGGACATATTGGAAGGAACTGTCCATATTACGGAGATGACAGCGGGAATCCACGAGGAAAGGGTAATTGGTATCAAATCATAACTAATAACGAATTTAATAAGGAAATGAACCAGGATTGGATTATTGACTCTGGTGCAACTAGACATGGCAGTAACAATATAAATCTTTTTCAAAACATTAAATACTTCGAATACCCTAAAAACTTTATAGATGTTACAGGTAAAACAGTAAAAGTACTAGGTGAAGGGAATATAGATCTTAATATTGAAAATAACATAGATCCCCGAATAAAACCAACAATAAACTTAAAAAATGTTTTGTTTGCCCCAGAGATTAAAAATAACATAATAAGCGTCAAAAATTTATGCAAAGACGAAAATCTAGAAATATCTCAAACTAATGATTTCATATTTACTGACAGGCTTTCCAACAATCCCTCCACCACGGAAATAAGTAAACATCAACAAGTTAAAATAAGAACTTTCTGCGACCTATACAAAATAAAAGCGTCAATCAAAAAACAAGAAATGAATCAACCAGTAAGTAGTATAAATCATAATAATATTACCCAAGACCTTCCCCTACTGCTAACTGACTACTATACAAATTACAACTTACAAAACGTAAACAAAAATGAAGCATTCAGACCAACAACTATTTATAGAACAAAAACCGGTAAATTAAAAACAAAGGAAACAAAACACTTAATTAACCCTGAAACTAAGAGAAAACTCGTAGAACTTGGAAAATTATGGCACATCAGATTAGGACATTCACATCAAGGTGCAATTCAAAAACTGACAAACGTAACTAAAAATACACCCGAACTTATTTGCCAAGAAAATAAATCAAATTGTAAAATATGTGCTCAGTCCAAACTAATAAAGAAACCGTTTGACAAGGACAGACTTAGAGCAACTAGACCTGCAGAAATAATATATGCCGATCTAATAGGCCCCATAGACCCACCTACCGCCTTCAAACGAAACAAATACATACTGACTAAAATAGATGACTTTTCAAGGTACACTAAAATATATGTAATGAACAAAAAATCAGAAACATACTACATGCTTAAAACATTCTTCAACGAACTAAAAACAAAATTTAACAACACAACCCAATGTAGAATTTTCAGATGTGATGGTGGAACTGAATTTGTAAATTCAAAAGTTGACAAACTGCTATTAGACTTAGGCATACAAAGAGAAATTTCTGAACCTCATACTAGCCAACATAACGGTACAATAGAAAGATTCAATAGAACTTTAGAAGAAAAAACAAGATCACTCTTATTAGATAGTGGTTTTCCCAAAAATCTATGGGGAATTACCATTGAAACTGCGAAATACCTATACAACAGAACACCACACTCTGCAATAGACTTTGTAACCCCCTACGAACTCTGGAATAATGAAAAACCTGACCTAAGCAATATAGTGAGGTTTGGAAGTTTGGCATATGTACTTAACAATGACAAGAAAACAGGGGACAAGTTTGGACCTAATGCTTTACCAATGTACATATGTGGATTCACCAAAACTGGATACAAACTATATGACCCTAACACACAAAAAACAATTCAATCATGCAATGTAATAATACATGAAAATCAAACATACACAAACACAAACAACACTACAGAAGAAGCAGAATTCAACTTTAACACTGATGCAAATTTAAACGAATCAAATACTGAAACTACAACTGACCAAAATACAACTGGATCCATAAACTACTTAGAATACTTGATCCTTTAAATAAAAATGATCAAAACGACATCACAGATGAAAATTTACCCAAAAACTACAAACAAGTACTCTCTTCTCATGACAGCGACAAATGGAAAACTGCGATAGAAAAAGAATTCAAATCCATGGAACAATACAATGTATGGAAAATAGTCCCGAGAAATGAAGCCAAAGGCCAAAAACCCATCCCTTGGAAGTGGATATTTACAAAAAAAGGGGACGGAACTTACAAAGCAAGGACAGTTATTGTAGGTGCACTCGACAACAACACTTATCCTACTAATCGAACATACGTACCTGTAGTATCAGCCAACACAGTACGATGGGTTCTCTCTCTTGCAATTAAACACAACTGGTCCCTAAGACAACTCGATGTAATAACAGCTTTTCTCCATGGGGAGATAGACTATGACTTATATACCCTACCACCCACTGGCCTCAACGTTGACTCTTCAAAATACATACTAAAACTAAATAAATGTGCTTATGGTCTAGCCACTGCACCGCAAATTTGGTACAAAAAACTATCGAATATCTTTAAGAAATTTGAATTCATGCACTGCACCCATGATCCCACTTTATTTTTTAAACATAAAAATAACTCAATCACAATAGTAGTGGTATACGTAGATGATATCCTAATTACTGGATCAAATGATTAAGAAATTGAACAAACAGAAAGCAAGAGGTAGACATAAAAGACTTAGGAACACCAAAAAACTTCGTAAATTTTCAAATAGAAAGAAACCGCGATAAAGGGGAACTAACTTTACACCAAACTAACTACACCAACATAATACTGAAAAACTACGGATACAACGAACAATACGGCCCCAAAAATGTACCAATACCTGCTTTCCAAAACTTCCCAGAAGAAGGATTACCTCTCCTGCCATCTTTTCCCTACAGACAAGCTATAGGTTCCCTACTATAATATCGCAAATAACACTAGACCAGATATATCTTTTGCGGTAAACTACTTAGCCAGAAATCAATCAAACCCAACACAAAAACTACTAGAACACGTATTTAGATACTTACAAGGATCAGTAAACTACGGACTCAAATACAAAAGCCCTGATAACGATCTACAAGCATACGTTGATGCTGATTTTGCTGCAGACCCTTTGCAAAAATCCACTACTGGATACATCATTTTTCACTGCGGAGATCCTATCTCCTAGTCATGCCAAAGACAAACTATAACTGCACAAAGCACTACAGAAGCTGAGTTCCTTGTAGTTTCCAAATCTGCAAATCACATATTATTCTTTCGCGAACTCATGAAGGAAATCTTCCCACACAAAGTAAAACAAATAAAAATCTTTGAAGATAATCAATCAACATGAAAACTATTAACTAACCAATTACACCTCGGAAAACTGAAGTACTTAGAAACAAAACATCTAAGAGTAAAAGACCTTATCGCAGACAATATTCTCAAAATAGTAAACGTCTCCTCCAGTGATTAACTAGCTGACCTACTAACGAAACTACTTCCTTACGCTACTTTCAAAAAACTAATAAATTTTATCATATTTCCATTAGATGAAAATCACCAATCATCAACTCGCGACATCAGTAAAAATGAACCTAATCAGAAGAATGAAAATTAAAAATTCATTAATATTATTAATATCTTTACTTTCATTAAATATAATTTTATTCCATCGTATAGTTTATACCTAATTGTTAATCTTTAGACTTATCCGAATACTTTCTTTATCATTTACTATAATTATTACATGTAAAGGATGCACGCTTGGGGGGGGGGTGTTAGGTGCTGCCCTCTATGGCTGCACACAGCACCTCTTTCTGAGTTGTATTGTTGGCAACCCCGCATACCTCGTTTGGCATTATTGGCGATGGTTTTGCCCGCTCATTTTTTCAGTTTGTTGTCCAACTACTTGTTGCATTCGCGTTTTTTGACTATTGTAGTTTTCATCTCTCTCTTGTTACCTTTTGAGGTTGTTCTTTATGTTATAGTCCTTCTGTATTTGAGGCATTAAACGTGTATCGACACTATTTGTACCTGTCTTTTGAAGGCGCGTGCTGGTAACCTGTTCTCAGGTAATTATATCACAACGCATAGTCTATTCACCACATTTAGTCATTTACACAATGTACCCTGGACTAATATATAAACTCTGATAATTTATGTTCAGTTCAGTTTAGTTTGGCTTAGTCTAGAAGTAGTCTAATGCTAATTCAGCTCAGCTCAAATCAGTTAATGTTAAGTTAACTAAATGTTTTAAAATATTATGTGAATCCCAATTTTATGTGTTATAAAGTGTTAAAATATTAATTGTGTTTTAAATTTGAGTCTCTCCAAAATTTAAGGTCTACAATAGATGGTAGACAATTAAACTCTAAATTCTAAACTTGAAAGGAATATCTTTACTCATATTCCTTCGTATGGTGTAGCCCTGAAAGGTGTACAATCTAGATACTATTGACACACCCTTTGGCCGTTACAATATATATTTTATGGACAGAAAATAGTTATTTAACTTTTTAGAGAGTCAAAGTTAAATATAAAGTGAGAGAGTGTGATGGAGATAAGAAGAGGGAGAGAAAGGAAGCAGGAGCAGGAGAGAGATCAGCCAAAATAGTAAATTTTAAACGATTTGTTACATTGCATCAGCTGCTATGGCATATAGTCTCAAAGTGTGCTGACCATATGAGAGATGTTGGGTTTGATTCCTAGACAAGATATAAATATTTTTCATAAAGTGAGTGGTTATAGTGGGTAAATTGCTCTTATTATAATTTTTTTTGTATAGTGGGTGGTCAGGTGAGGTGAGGTAAAAGAAAAAGGGGGCTTGAGGGGTTTCATTTGGAAGGCGAAGCCCATCATTGAAAATTATTGAAACTCATACACTAATCTCCTTAATGATGAGAAATTTGGCCAAAAACATTTCTCAAAAATATCTCCACCATATGCAAGAGTATATTTAGAGGCACGAGTTAGAGAGAGATGTATTCTAATATGGAGGTAATCTTTTCTTATAAAGAAACTAATTACCTACACTTAGCAAATGGAATTATTGATTCTGCAATTGCTTGCATCACTCAGAACAAACAGCCAGTGGATGAATGAGTGTATATATATATATATATATATGTGTGTGCGTTGTAGCGTGCGGGCATTATTTCCTACTTTCCATTATTTTCCTTTATTATTTTCCGTTATTTTCCTTTCCTTCATTCTCGTTTTCTTATGTTAATTTGGACAGAGTTACCTACTGTTGGCTGTTACCTACTGTTGGCTAGCAATCGCTTCGCTGGCCACCATTCTTTTGTTGTTAAGCTGCTGACTTTTGTCCGCTTCACTTTTCACTTTTGATTTTTACATCAAACTGTCACCATGTTCTTCTTTTTGTGAGTGGCTACACACTCACTTAAGAATGAATTTCTTTCTTATTCTGGATTCAAATTCATGGAGCCTGGCCTTCAGAATGCGGTTAAAGCGGCGATTGCTATTCCAACGGAAAGAAGTCGGCACCTCCGTCCAAACTCCGGTAAAATGTATATCGTTTGTCTTTTTCCTTTTAAATTCTTAAATGTTCTCTTATTTATTCTTTTTCCTGCATAAACATGTTCCGCGCACTAAAGTTGTTCATGTGAATCTCGATTATATGGATAAATATTAGAATGTTCTAAATTTCTTAAAACCTCATCAAAGTGGAGTGTGTGTGGAGATGATATGAGCACCCGGTTCCCTTTTTTTCGGCAATTCCATTTTACGGTGAAATAAAGCTTGTGTCTTAAAAATCTGCATTTCTTGATCTGTAACTTGGAACAATGCTTCCACTGTGTGTGCGCTTTTATTTAAACTTTCGCACACCACAGCGTGTGCGCGCGCGCGTGTGTGTGTGTGTGTGTATTATCAGTAAGTTTCTGAAGAACTGCTGAACTGATTTTGATGAACTTTTTTTGAATGATGGAGATTAATCCCACAGTCTCTGGTTATTTTTCTTAAAATCATTTGAAAGTCTTAGAATTATCTTTAAAAATCTGTTTACTTTAAACTGACATTAACAGTTAATTTATAAAGCGTAAAACAATAGAACAAACTTAAAGAAAAAAAACTATAAAAATGACATAAAAAGAAAAAAATAATCCTCATAAAATTTCTCCAGCAATGTCTAAGAACTGGAATTATTGAAATCGGCTCTAATTAATATGTTTTGTCGTAAAATAAGACGGAACTGACGTATATTGATATACTTATAAAAAATTTTATGGCCCACTATGACAGTGGGCGAGTGTACGAAATAACTGATGATGTATTTACGGAAAACTAACTGCTTTGCCACGTTACAGCTTCGTATTTATTTTTTTTTTGTCCATTTCGTGATGGAGGGCACTTTTTGGTGGAGGCCCGGTTCCCCAAGTTCTGGTTAACCCTCCTAAATTCGAGGATGCCGAAAACCAAAATATCGATTTTGATTAATTCAAGCATATGAATAACAGTACGTATGATGCAGTTGCTATGTACTAATTTACTCGCTTTAATTTTACACATGGGTCGAAACCAATTAAGTGATCCAATTTTTTTTTTTTTGCTTTGTTATCCACCTTCGGTCTCAAACGCTATTTTTATTACGTTATGAATCTGAAAAACGTCATCGTACCTTTATTATAAGGTGTAAGCTCAAGTACGTGTCTCACACACTGTGCTGCAATATGAAAACGCGACGTTATAATTATTTATTTCGAGTAAACTTTTTTTTTTCGTCTTTCTTTCATTTTCTACCTCTGTCTTTCAAATTCTATAATATCTTTCTCTGTTCAGTCTTTTTTTCTTTAACCAATGTGAAATAACGAAGCGTATTTCGTATTAAATGACAGTGGTGCCGACCGAAATGGAACGTCCGTTTAAAACACACATAATGCTGATGTAAGACCGTATTGCATATTCGATGGCCAGCAAATTGAATTGTTTTCTCATCGTATATATGTAGTCCCTGTTGGTCGTCAGTTGAAAATATTCGATTTTCACTTCTAGGTTAATTTATAATGACGAGTAAATTGATTACTTAACTCTAATTAATAATATCGTTTCGAAATCTGTATACACTTTTTTTATTTTCAGTCCACTCGATTTTTTCTGCAGTGTCAAGGTTACCTAGGGGGTCGATAACCTTTTTTTCTTCTTTTTTGTCATATTTTTTAAGTTAGGCTTGTTCTTTTTATCTTTTTGTCAAACTGAAAATAATAATTTTCTCGTTGAAGAAATTCTTCATTTCTAGTGGTCAAGAAATTTCTTTGAGTTAGTTTTCCTCGAAGGGTTTAAACTAAAATGTATTATAGGTAAATTTTTTCGATTAATCGGGCGCAGCTATGGGTGTAACATCCATTTTTTATAAATTAGGTAGGCTTTTATCTAATGTATACAGTTAGTTAAAACTTGCTCGCAAATTTATCGTTTTCAACAAAACAAAAGTGCATTCGCAATGAAGGAAGAAGTTCTGCTATGCTTTATAATTTTTAAAATTGAAAATATGGTGAAGTTTTGAACAATATATGTCAAAGAGACACTTTTCCGCAGTAAACGATAACAACAAATGATGAAAAATTCGCCTAGCTAAAAGTAACGAATGGGTAAGATTTTATATGCAAATTTTGGTAAACCTAGGCTGCGTATGACTATTATGATTTATGATTAATGAAGTAGGTAATAATGAGTTTACGGTAGCAGTCGTTAATTTTATCATCGATGATGGAGATACGTTATGAAAATATATTTATAAAATTCCCCAGCTTGAATTAAATTAATAAAATTTTTTCTAATTTCCACGTGGGAGCAAAGCTCGGTGAACCAGGTACTAAGTATTTAAAAATCAATCAAGTATAGCATCTCTGTTTTCTATGTGTTCTTGTATCCGATTTGACATTAAATTCTTTCTTTTTGAACACAAATTAATACTTTTTTTGTCCAATTATTATCATTAATATAATTGTTGGACATCGAGGGGGTTTTAATGTACATTTAACAAAGTTAAATTGTTAAACAATAAAATATCAAAACACGTTTACCGCACCGTGAGAATACTTATTGAACTCAGAGAACAGAGAACAATTACAAGTAAGTCGTATTTATAATACAGACAAAAGAGAAATAAGTTAGTCAATCAAACCAATAGAAAAACGTAGGTAATATATAATCTGACAATAAATCTGTGTAGCCAACTAGTTCACGTACAACAACCAAATAGTTCCAACAATAATCAACATGCGTCAAACTCCTGTTCTTTTGGATATTTCTAGTATAATAATTATGTTCCTTAAAATGTATTAATTTCCTTTCGAGCCTGACTGAAGTAGAAGTACTTGTGAATTGTGTGCACACTCGATTCCTCTTTATGATCATCTATCTCATTCTGAAATACAGCTTGTGTCCAACAAATCTACATCTTTCAATTTTCCTCCTTGAGACATTGCTTTCAACTGTGACTGCATTTTCATATAGATTTTTGCACAACACAAAGGGGCATGAAGTATCATGGTCACGCCCACGAGGCTCCAGCGCATAGACAATGTGCCGGAGACCTACTTCTGGTAAGAGGAGATGATGGTGTTGCGGTGACGTCAGTTATACATTACGAAACGTGTGTGAGCATGCCTGACAATAACCAACTTTATATAGTCCCTTGGATCTTAAACCACACTTCATTATAAGCTTCTGCCACTACATGAAAAGCCAAATCTTATTTCAGGTTTTATAATTTTAGAAGTTTTCTGTAAGAAGCAGATCCCGGTGATTGCTGGGGAATGCAGCCCTCCATGAGGTGCAAAACGCCGAGTTTTGTTTTTCAATTTTTAAAACCTGCTAAAAATGAGTCCTCTATTGGAAAACATGATGCTGATGTAAGAAACCATATCACATAGGCTATATATGTATGAAATCCTCTAGATTATTATTTTATCATCGTCGGCTTAGCCATCGATTAAAAAATATTCGAATTTTAATATTAGGTTATTTTAACGACGAGCTAATCGATTACCTAATGACGTGCGTGAAAAAGTTGATCATTTTGGTAATAGACGAGACGAGAGCACACTTAATCATATACCTACTCCTATATATCGGTCTAAAAAAACAATAAAATAAAAAATAAAAAGAATAAAAAAAAACTGTTTTAATAATTATCTCACTGCATGGTTCGAATTACATTTTGTGCCAAAAAAGTACATTCGAAAGTTTATACTTGTAAGTTGTAGGTAGATCCAGGTCTTACTTGAGTTTTTTTTTTTTCTTGTTCCATTTTCAAACCTTATAATACGATTACCAATGCTGGAAAACGTTGAATAAAAATAATCTTCACTTAGCCTGCTGGCTTCCACGTGGTAATTGTTTTTTTTTTCTTTCGAATGGTTTGGATTGTGGAGATGTGAAAGATTGCTATTAAACTGTATTATCGTGACTAAAGTGTGGTGAGTACTGTAATTTTTTACTAGCTTTCCACTTTTGAATGAAATTTTTAAACGTTTACTATGCGGTATGTAGAACACGCACTATTGACCAAGTGGGCTGTTGGCTTCTGGTCAAGGTGATTGTTTTTCATATTTTTTAGCTTCGATGTTGATTAGTCTTTCGATTTCTTATTGTTTCCGGCATTGTTTGGGTGGTCTCGAGTGTTACGACTATATGAAGCGTGAAATTTTATCGTATAAGCATTCTCATGGATATTAGGAGGAGAACTTGTTGTTGTTGTTTTTTTTTTTTGTTCGTTACAATCGTTGATGGTTGATTTGAAGCAGCAGGTTTTAATGCGATCGACTTTGAATTTCGATGCTGTGTACGGTAGATTATTTACAAGTTTACAAATTCATGATGTAAGTTTACCTCATTCTAAATTTATCCATCAGTTCAGGAAGAAGTTATTAAAACTACAACTTCATCCCTTTCTCTTTCATTTCTTTCATATTTTCTTATCACTTTGTTAAAAAACTTATTCAACTTTTCATTTTTTTTGTTTCTCTTAACAGTTCACATATATTTTTCAACTTTTTTTCTGATCGGTTTTGTCAGATTTTGAAGAATTAACTAGTGGCCTAGCGACGAGGGGATATGAAAGTTCAAACCATTCCACACCCACCCTAACTCGTCACTCTTTTCTTCAGTAATGGCTAACGAAGGAGAAATCGTGCATTTGATGAGTGAAAACCTACCCATAATCCCGATTTGGCTACTCCATTGAGACTAGCCCACCAGTCCTGACCAAATTCGCTTCGGCCCTCAGTATAAATAAAGTTGTATGCATTTGGATACGATGTTGTTAAGTAGTTGTAAATGTAGTATTTGTGTCCACAACAGATGAGTACACTATTTATGGAAGCAGTCATTAGACATCTTAAATTTAAGTACTACCTTATCACATCTTATTCGCAATTTATCACAAATTTCAGTTTTGATTTGTGTAAGCAATTTCTTATGCTTGCTGGTTTTGAATCTTTCTGTGCCTCTGTGGTATGCGAGGGGGGTCATAAATGGACACCACTACCTGTCAACCTAAATAATATTTTTCTACTACCATTGTCCACGGCCAAGGAACTTTGGTAGAATCACCTACACTGGATGGTGGCCACAGAATTACCACCACCCAACCCAGAATAGCCTGCCAGGTGTCCGTGGATTCGAATTTCGGTCCTATGTCAGGGGATTAGTTTAAAATATCCCTATACTAATGGCTATTCCGATGGTCGTGGACAAAACACAACAGAAACCATAAAATTAGAAATTAAAGATTCCACCTACCTCATTACCCCATTGCCACTAGAAAATTAACACATCATTGTAAAAAAATTAATGTATATTAAAGGAAAAATACACACGTATACTAAAAACCAGCATAGCATATTTTAGAATTATTTGCATCAAAAGATGCGACATCTAAAATCAATAAATATATATGTATAAAACATTGTGAAAAAACGGATACATCTATAATTTAGAAGATCCAAAAACGAAGTAAGAGTTAGAGAAAAAAATAACTGAAACTTAGATTCAAAATTAGTCCGTCCGTGGAGGTTAGAGGGGATGAAAAAAAAAAGAGTGGAAAACTGTATTAATATTGCACCGGAGGTTGAGGTACCAATGGACAGGAAGTAGAGGGTTAAAAATACGCGTAATTACGAAGTAAAAGTTTGTCCGCAGCAGCATTTTTAAGAGGGAAAAAAGGGAGTGATAAAGTGACAGTGGTGAGTGCAATGAACGTGGTGGATGATAAGAAAATATGAAAAAGAGATGAATGGTAGTAAGACAGGAAAAAGAGTGAATTGTGAGATAAATTAGTGTGAATCTATACAATGAAAAGAAATGCCAGTCTGCGGAAGTGCATATACAGATAGAAAATGTTTCTATTGGAAAGATTTACGGATGGTAGACAAAATTATACAAGTAGCCTAACTTCTAGGCTACGAGAGAATAAAATATAAAGTGTTTAAAAAGGTTCGCGGACTATTTGAATCTATAGGGGGTTCATAAATTTACAAATTTTAAAATTTGGTATTAAGCCACACATGTCACCTAATATATTGGATCAGTTTGCATTAAATTTAATCTCGAAGTTAAAAACTGAGCACTTATAACTATCCAGGAAATAATTTTATCTTTTATCTATTAATGGCTTTGGCTAGTTTGTGGACTGGTGGGGACTGGTCGCGTCTTGTTCATATATGAAATATATTTGCTAGCTACAGCTGGCAGTGGAATGGAAGTATTGTCAAGTTCACCGCTTTTGGCTATTGAATTTGTAGGATGCCAGTTTGAATCCCTGACCTGGTAGATGGTAGTCCTACGACTAGTGACACGTGACGTGTGCTGGACACGTCAGTACTCTAGTCTTGTGTGATGGAACTCTCCACTCCTCTTCCTTACTTCAGTTGCTGATAGATGGTGCCCTATGTGTATAGAGGAAACTGTGCCCCAATAGGTGTATAAAATGGTGTGTGTTCAGTGTAAGTGGCATGCTGTTCACTCCCATCCTCCCACAACATTTAACAATGCATATCATTTGACTTATGTTAAGTAGCACTAGGGAAAGAGTGTGGAGTGGCCACATTTTGCTCAAATATGAAATATATTTGCTAGCTACAACCGGTGGTGAAATTGCTCCGCAGTCAAGTTCATCACTTTTGGTTGGTAAAATTGTAAGCCACTGTTTGAAATACCCAAGTCAACAGTCCCACAACTACGTAGCAATTTTACTCCATGACTGTAGGATATAATTTGATGCTGAAATGAGGGAAGGTGCATGACTGGGATCCAATAAATGGCAATAGTCTACCAAGTATTAATTTTTCAATCACATACTGGAGCACTCATAGAACCAAGCTGAACATACCACCATTTTGGATTGAGAATATGACGGTGATGATTGATCTCGAAGTTGAAATTTTTTTTAAATAATGAATATTTTGGTTCCTATGGGCTATAATATTTTTATTTTCCGCAAAAAATTATGAAGAGCTACAGTCTAGAAGAATACTTTTGTGATATTTTGTATCAACTTGAGGTTTTTTCGAATAAATTTTATAACTTAATTATTAGAAACTGTCCAACGATTTCATTATTCAGTTTTTCAGAACTGATATGATGAAGGTACCAAATATGAAGGGAAAAAAAGAGATTGGAAAACAGTTTCAGATTCAAATTTTTCATGTGAATGAAAATGGTTTAATTGTAGTTAACTTTGAACATACCCCAAAAATTCGAGACAGAACTGTGAGGATAACTAATTTAAAAATTGGATATAGATACTGCTATTCTATATCTTTTTTACCAAAATATTGTAACTTCATCCTATTGAAAATGACATCAAACTTTAAGGGCTTTTTTCTCAAAACTCACTCTTTTCACTAATCTTAACCCTTTTCATATATTCATTGATGTTAATCAAAATAGAGCAAAAGTGAAAAGGACCTGTTTTGTTTTTCAGCACTCACTAGAGTTCTTTGTTCACTGCTTTGTGTGGATGTGAATTTAGACTTAAAATGATAACTATATAGCATATTCATTTGAGAACAAAAGTATAGTAAGGAGAAGACCACCACATTTGTTTTGTTTAGCGCTGTTGTTTTTATACTGTAAGTGTGCGTCTGTGCGCTAGGTTTCACACACTGTTTCGAACTTAAGAAAAGTGCTTCATTGAAAATTCACTTTTACTAAACTTATTCCTTGTGGTTAATACTATAGGTCCGCATAAACAGATTAAAATATTTCGAAGTTTGCTCATATCATACTCTTAGTGTAGGCCTGTACCTAAATCCTCAACCATTGAGAACACGAAATTTGTTTATTGAACTCTTTTTTATTTGTTTTGAAGTACACTATCCAGTATCCACTGTTGAATTTCAGATGGCTTCTCAGAGAACACCCTGTATAAAAACAAATATCAGATTTGACTATATGGTTTAAATCGAGTTGGAGCTAATTCATCAAAAGCAATGTTTTTATTTTACTTATTGATTTTTTGTGTTTTTTTTTTCTTTTTGTATTTTATTCCTATACTTGAAGAATATTGAAAACACA
Organism: Ericerus pela; assembly: GCA_011428145.1. Taxonomy (NCBI): domain Eukaryota; kingdom Metazoa; phylum Arthropoda; class Insecta; order Hemiptera; family Coccidae; genus Ericerus; species Ericerus pela. The sequence continues at coordinate 1,112,794 of WOFM01000429.1, forward strand.
GTTATAAATCTTAGTAGGTTAACTGCGCTTATAAGTTTTAGTAAGAAGTAGGCGAGGGTAAAAAATATTAAATAAATTATAGATAATATAGGCCGATGATAAGTGGAGTTTTCTGATTGTAATTAGCACGTATGAAACACATCAGAAGTATTTATTTCCTCGTCGTTAGAGGGGAAACATTTTTACACAGCTACGAATAAAGTAATAATTGACAGATAGGCAAGTAAATACTTAATTAAATTGATTACGAGCATGTCCTCGATTTCTGCGTTTTGCAAATATGTACTATCCACGAACATCTTCGCTCAACAAAAATTCTTACATTTTCGAGTATAAGTGTAGGTACCAGTCATTAAACAGGTATTACATAAATGAAATAGGAAAATAAAATGATTTCAAATGTAGGTAGGTATTCGTAGCAATTATAGGATTGGCAGAGTTTTTTTTTTTTTTTTTATTTCATCAAAATTTTCATCTTGTAGATATTTTCCATACCAAACTCATCTCGTCTGCAAATATAGTTACAAATTTCAATGAAATTGAATGGATATAAAATGAGTTATTTAAACCTTGGATCACGTATATATGGAGTCGAATTTTAAACTCATTCTTTAAAAAATATTCATTAAATTAATTTCTTGGTTCCATATAATCGTAGAACACTTTTATGGCGAATTTTTTGCTTTCTATTCAGAATGCGAATACCGTATACCTACCTATTTAAAAAATCGTTGCACATTAGTTCTAATTCATTGCGGCTTTTGTGTAAAAAATTTTGATTCAAATATTCTTTCAAAATTGAGTTTTCTCGTCAAATTTTTAACTATATTTTTTATAACTTCCGATTCACTTCTATAGGCTCGTGCCAAGAGTCGATGACGTTTCCTTCCTCATTCTATTCCACTAAGTATGTTTGGATCCACAAAAAAAAAATTGTTTTATTAGCTACAGAGTTTATGGAGCAAGAACATTAAAATTTTATAATTTTACTGGGTCCAGTTTAAATAGGCGGCGTAAAAATTGGTGTGTAAAACATTTTAAGCGTGTACGAGGAAGTTACAGGCCGACGTTTTTTTAATTTTTAATTTTTCTAATTGTACCAACATGTATTGGCCTATTCTTTTGTCTAGGTTACGTAAAACGTACGAAAATCCAAAACTGAACCAACTGATTTCAACGATCTAGCTGTAATTAATTCTCTACATTATTCCAAATTTTATAAAAATTAACTCAAAGAATGCCAATGTCATAAAATACTTTTTGAATTAATGTAAATATTAAAACATTCAGGATAAATGTGTATGTTTTAAACGACTCATAAAAATAAAAAAAAGAGAAAAAAGTTCCTAATTTAACTGGTATGCTTGTATGTTTGCGCGTCAATTTCTGGAGAAGTACTGGACTGATTTTCATGAAATTAATTGGATTTGACTTATTACTGTTGAATTTAAGTTATATAAAATAAAAAAAAAAACTAAACTAAATATTAATGCTCAAAATCGAAAATTAAACAATATTTATATTTGATTTTTGTTTTTGTTTGTTGGTTCCAGCATAATTTTTCACACTGGTCACCGATTTTGAAGAAATTTTTATTAAATTATAGAATATGATCTCGTGGTGGTCCCATGGTAGTCGAAAATCATTTTTTTCTAAAATCGATGAGACAGTGTTTGAGTTATTTTTTAAAGCTGTTAATTTCAAAGCAAAAATTATGCTGAACGCGAGTATAGCAGAAAAATGAAATGAAAAAGTAGGTAAATAATTTTTTTTTTCTCAAAAAGTCGAATTAATTTGAAAAAAATAAAATTATTTTTTTTAAATGTCGTCAGCCGAATCTAGGGACTGGAGTTTTTGAAATCGGCTCTAAATTTTAATTACCTAAAACTTTGTAGCCGGAATTAACGCATAAAAGCTTACATGATAAAGAAAAAGAGCGTCGATTTCCAGTCCCTAGATTTGACTGGAGAAATGTTTTTTTTTTTTTGTATGTCGGTTTGATTTTTTGAGAAAAAAAATATTTTTTTTTCAATAAATTCTTTCTCAAATCAAATGTTCCTTATTTCATCCAACTTTAAGGAATATTCGTAAAAATGAATAAGTTATTACAACACAACGACATTGTAGATTTCTCAGGAAACAGTAGTCACGTTGACAACTAATAATGAAATGAACGAAACATGTTGGAAATCATGGAAACTAAAAAAAAGATTGAAGAATGATGGAAAAATGAGATAAAAAAAGAGAGTGAATGAAAATTAAAATAAATTGTTAATTTTTATTATATTACCAGCGTGGGAGGAGGGGACTATACCCCCTCTCCACAAGCTCTAATTACAAATCCTAGAAGATCAAAATTATATACATATGCTTGTACATCCAATGTCTGATAGGTGGCGAAATATTATGCAGAAAGCACTTCGTATATCACTATAATAAACATATAAGCCATTAATTATTTCATGAAATTATTTTACCGATATTATTTCGCTAATTATTTCCCCAATAATGTTTCGCCAATTATTCCCTCCACGCGCATACTCTACTAGCCCCCCACACATACACGCACACGCAGACACATGTTTATTATCTTCTCCGAAACAACAAATTTTATAGTGTTATCAGAAAAAATTCAGGGCTGTATATGTATATATATAGTGATATGCAGAGCACCCAGTTTTGTTCTTGTATTTTCTTTCACGTTATCTCGTGATTAATTTGTTTCAGGTGAAATATATTGGTGGTAATGAATTTGTCATTAAATAATAGAAGGGGTCATTGTTGAAAATTTTTTCTGCTATCATTAGTTTTTGAAATAAATAACAAATTAAAAAAACGGAAATTTTTCATGAATTTGCGGTTTTTTTATAGCTGATTAGTGAAAAAATAATGGCGATAAAAAAATAAATTGTGTTTGAGAATTCAAGAAAATTTTCTCTTCTTTTTAATAGTACAAACCTCAGCTTTGTTGCTTAAATAGTAGCTGAGAAATCGTGAAGTTAGAAGAGTTTTTTTCAAAATTAAAATGTTGTGAATGTTGCAAATAACGTTGATAAATATACATAAATTGGGATTAAATTTTATTATATAGATAATATCCTAATGCCAGAAGTGATTGGACTTTTTTTATTTATTTTTATTTTTTCAGTAGGCTATCCGTGGGGTTCACATCTGACAAGTTTGAATGAAAAAAAGAAATATACCTATATCCTTATTTGATGGACCAGAATTACGTAAGTAAAATGCGGCCACATAAAATACAACATTTTAAAATCAGAGTGCCAAGAGTTTGCATGTCGGAAATTTTATGATCGGTACCCGCTGGTCGCCTTAAATTCTAATTACTTTTATTTACCCGATGAATTTAACTGTCAGAATCAAGTGTTTCGTACACTACCTATATTATATGTAATTCTATGCTGATCGTGTGGTGCACGTTTTTAACTTTGTAAGTCAGTACACGAGACTATTATGTTAGTTAAAGTTTTTTTAGTAGTTTTTTCTCTACTCTTTTTTTTTTTTTTTTTTTTTTTCATTCTTTCTTTAAGACTAATATTATTCTCTAACGAATGAAATTCTTCCTATTTTACAAGTGCCACGGCGCGAGTTTATATTCATGAAGAATTTTAAAAATTACTCTCCATTCGAAACCTTTAAAAAACAATGTGCTATTCTGAATTATTTTATTAAGGTTATTCGAGTTAGTCGATCAGGTGTGTGCATGTAATCAATTTATGGTCTGTTAATGGACAAAAAAAAATTTTATATCACTTTTTTGAGTGCAAACTAGGTAGAGTAGATACACTAGACACGAATCGAGTTCACTAAATAGTTCACGTAATGCAAAGCCTGCCGAAATCAACGGACATGTAAAAGATCTGCATGTAACTATTTCCTACAATAATAGAATTTTCACTGCGTCGACTTTTTGCATATAAGTGTGTAAACGATTTTTTGCATCCATAAACATGAATATGCGTGATGACAGCCTTGAAAAAATTTTAAGTCGTACAAGCAAGAACACTCTTCAGTCATTGTGTTCTATTTGGAAGCAAGTGCGAAAGTATTTGCATTGTGTCATGACAGGCCGTTCTATTTATAAAACTGTGGAACTAGTTTTTTGAAGAGGTTGCTCCATTTGTGAGATTAGACCTCGGAAAGAATTTATGTTTTCGAAGAATGCCCAACTTCTTGACCCGACTCGGTTGATAGCCTATCTATATTCTGATGTAAAATTATCTTCTAAAGACATGATCATATTTTTATTATATTCTCTAGGTGTCTTTTCATTTCTTTATTATCACAAAAGTTACGGTATTTTATAATTTTTCTATTCAAAAATATCGATTTTGTAAGTTTTTGCCGCTTCGCAGGATTTACAGAAAACTAAAAGCTTGGAGTCAAACTTGGTTTTCACTTTTTAACATAACTTGTCAAGGGCCTAGAATTTAAGGCGGAATTTGTATGCTTTGAAGAATACTCAGGTCGTTCAAAATTTTTCAAATCGAGTCAGTTTTTGAACGATATGCCTGCTAAATTCGTCAATAAGCTAAAAGATTGTATTGAAAATTCTTCAGTTCTTCAAAGTCAACCTCAACAGAAAATTTTACAATCTTTGCAGCCTTTGCAGTCTTATATGCAGTTGTCTTAGTTAAAATTCCAAGTGAAGATTTCGGTGCCCAGTCCTTACGCATATCAGTTTTAGAAGGTTTAAAAAAAAAAAAAAGAACTTCTATTAAAATGACCACTATGACTCAAACTTCAGCTAAGACATGGATAGTTTTTCGAGGTTCCGCTATGCATAGCCAATAGAAATGGTATGGGGATGTTATCCTCATTTCCCCTCCTTTCAGGACTCAGCCCTGTGTCAACACATGGGTCACAAACTTAATTCACGACCCAACTAATTAGCGCATTGCACTTTAAACACATACACATCGTCTGTATGCACTCATACAGGCAATGTGCAGTTACACCAATGCATAGACCTGTTAGGAAAGGCGAGTATGTATATATTCATATACTCACTGATACAGTGTGTTGTGGTATGTATAATGCCGCCATCAAGTCTTATTTAGTTGCTCTTTTATGCTTCCGTGTGACATAGCCATTAAATCAGCTTGGTACCAGTAGAGAAAAACAAAACAATTTGGTTGCGAAACACGTAATAGTATATTACACACCAAGGTTCAAAAGTGAGCATTTGCATGTGAAGGAAGTTTGCAAAACGAGTGTAGCGAATGAGCAATTCCCATGTCATGTAAAATCACTATTAAACCTTGTTGAGGAAGATATTTTATATAATTATTGATCAGAAAGCAATGAAACGTTAAAATTCCATCATAATGATGAGTCATTCTTAAAAATTATAAAAAACTGAACAAAATATCAACCTCCTCATTGTGGCAGATTTAACGTTTCATTCAGAACATGTAACCACCACTCGATGAAAAGTGAATGTGCTTCCATGTAAAATGATGCTTCACGTTTTTACATGGATGCGCGTTCATTTACATCGAGATTACATCTGTCAATGAAAGGAACTACTTTTCACTCTCAAAATGCCATCGTAAACATTGTCTTTCTGATCATGTATTATATAAAAAATTAAACAGTTTTAGAAGAACCAGGTGTAAGTAGGGTGACCTGCATCAAAAGCTACAGTGGTAACACCAATGCTGAGCTGAGCATGCGTTTTGTATCATGTTCACGTACACTCCCCTCCATAGTAGGCAGAACTAAAGTTGTCTGTGTAGGTTTGAATGGTTTACCACTAAACAGCCTGTATATGCTACCCTCTGGTGCATTTCATCGTACGCAGGTACTAAAGAGCAGTACTATGGGGAATGTGAACATGTACGTGCTCATCTCTGGTTGCTATCGGCAATGGCCTAGCCCTGTAGATAACTTTGTTGTTTTACGATCTGTAGGTCGCCGGTTCTGTTCCCCATGCTATAGCGACCTACATAAGGTAGGGCTAATTCACTTATTGAGCCAGTCATAAAACCTACTTGTGCTGGTATATTCATCGCCAATATAATGAGTTTGAAATAAATAAAAAAAGTCCTGTATCCCTTTGTGTTAGTCCGAAAAAAATTGGTGTAGGTGAAAAATAAGTGTTTGCTCAGTCAGTTACAACATATTGAAAAAAGTTCGTCAACTGGAAGAGAACGTCTATAACCCGTGTTTGCCATAACAGGGTGAATATCATAAAATGAAACAAAATGCCTAAAAATCTAACGCATGATTTGAAATGCATGCAGACTTTCTGAAGAAAATTTGAAATAATTTGTCGTTTCATTTCAAATTAAATATATAATTTTAAATAGTGAAGAAATAAATTGAAGAAATGTTACAGTCATAATATTCTACTGAGATCAAGTCATTATAATTTTTTGAACTTAAATGAGGACCGCATTACTTTGCTATACCTTAAGATTTAAAAGGACGTAATCGAGAGCATTCACACCAAGTCGCCTTAATGAAATGGATAACTATATCAATGGAGACTTTAAAAAAAGTTATGAATTTCCAATATCAAATGCCATGTAAAAATTTTGTTCATTCACCATAATTCGAAAGACAAAATTATTAATTTTTTTCAACAAATTTCTGGAAGATGACTGACCCCGAATGGCGTATTAAGGTCATTGAGTAATACGATTAAATAATTGATTTAAACGCGGAAAATTGGTCACAGACGGCCCTAATCGAAAAAATTAAAAAAAAACATCGCATCAATAAATCAACTATAGTTTCAGTAAGTAGGTAGGCGCGTATATGAATATAGTATCAGCTTCTCGAACTTAACCTCGTCTTCCAAATTTCAAGCGTGAATTATTAGGCATAAAATTGTGGAAAATAAATAATTTTTCATCAAATTTAGGTAAACACATAGTACAAATACATATCGAAGCAGAGTACGTAAACCAACATCCTACAAAGAAATTTTCACACTTATGCTACTTTCTCAATTCTAATAACAAAAAAAAAAAAAAAAAAAAAAAGCAACGTAATTACGTTAATTAATTTTTATAAGTCCCTCGGACGACGTAATTGAAATCTCGTTCACCTTTATTAACGTGGCCGACGCGTATATTTTTTTTATTTATTTTTTTTGTAATTTTAGCGATCAGAAATATCTACCTACCTACGTTTATAAATTCCAGCACGCAATTTATACTTTTTTGAAGAAATAAACAGCAGCAAAACAACGAACATAAGTGTTAGACCATTTTCTTTACCTAATCCAAAGTTGCAGATAAAAAGGAATTATTATTTTTTTTTATTTTTTTTTTTTTGTAGTTCGGTGACACCTGAAACTTAGATTTTTATCTGATTACTGCGACAATGGCGAAGGATTACGTAGCTCGTTAAAAAAGCGAATAAGAAAAATGTTAATTGAAGAACAAAGTTCTCCAATGTAACGCTCGTTATCATAAATTGGAGTAAATTCAAGTAATCTTTTTTGGTGGGGGTATGAACATTGTATAGAACACATTCTCGTATAAAGGTTTCTATATTTTTCTCGCAAAGCTGGTCAGTATCTCTAATCATATTATTTCTTTGAGATGATAACAAAGGGAAAAAAAAGATTTAATTAAGATTTTGTCCTCAGATATTATGGCACCATAGTTGTCTTGTGCCTGTATACTTATCGTTTGCTATATTGACTGATATCTTGTTTTTGTGGGACAAACTGAGAAAGATGCTAATTCGAGAGAGATTGTGAATGCGTCAAATTAGGTTGGGGTAATGACAAATGTTTCTATTGTGCTCGAATGATATCATTATGACCTATTAAATTTAATTGATTTAGTCTAGTTAACTTCCTTTCCAGGGCACTTTTCTGATGTACCTAACTGAACAGTAAAAATTTTGTCAGTAGTAACATGCAGACTCTTTGGGATGAAAATCACATCGTATCTGTTATTTTCTTTTTGATAACTCTTATTTTGATTCATCTGAACTCAACACAAACAAACGTTCAGACAACAGGGGTAGGTCCTAAGGGTCCAGACCTCTTATTTAGGTTCGAAGACAAAGCTCGCCTAAAATCATAGTATATGTTTGTTAGTGGTGAGGGTATTGTGACTAGGGGGCAGTTGGAAGGGAAGGTCGAGAATTGAGCTTTTTTGCCCTTAGAAACAAAGCAGAAAAAGAACAATTGCAGGGATTTGGCATGGTATTTTCTCAAAGATTTTTTTTTTAGATAGAAATTCACTGAGAGTTAGAGATGATTAACTGTGAAGAAATAGATCTATAAATATATATATATATATATTTTTTTTTTTATCATAAAGAATTTATCATTTTTTTACATTTTCATTTTACAAAAAATATTGGTGGGGAGAAGGAAGAGTACAAACCCATTAAATTTCAATATCCATTTTTATATTTTTTCAGTTTGCTGAGTTTTTACGGTTAGTCTACTAACAAATTAATTTTTCCATTTACCCGTTCGAATTATCTCAAAAGTAAGTTACGTCATTGATCTTAATAAAGTTTTGCTAATTTACTCTTCAGCACAAATAAATCACTTCTTATTAATATCTACTCCCATAGTGACTTAAAATGAAATTAAATGCACATATTTTACAACTTCGAACGTATTTTCAATGCATAAACCATTTTCTGATTCTCCCTCTCCCAAACATTAACGGTAAATAGTAACCTTAAGATAAATAAAAAATATTTAATAAATACATAATAATTATGTGTACTGTTATCAATAGTTAAGACGCTAAGTATACCAAAAGAGTGACTTTCAGAAATTTACATTAATATTATTATGTAATTATTTTAACTTCTCTTGCTGATCACGAGGAACAAGAAAAGTCATTTTCAGTTTTGCTTTATTAAGAACACCAAAGATGCCAGCGATTCCCAAAGTTTTAATGAAAAATCTAAAATATTAGCCTAATTATTCGAGTAAAGTGAAGAGAACCTTTTTTGTTCCTCGTGGTGATCACTAAGAGTCTATGACTCTTTATAGTCAAATTAAAATTTGAAATTTTTATGTTATGATTTTAGTCTATCTGGCTCCTTAACTGTGGAGAACAGGGCACAAGTTTATTGATTTTACATGAATTTTTTTGCCCCATGATTCAATAATAAGGACTATACAAAAGGTATTTCCAAAATGGGGCACCCTCTTTTCCTCATAGGGGTACATACTTTATATACCTACTCAATATGGAATACCTGAAAATTTATGGAAAACATCAAAATTAGAGTTATAAAAATTAGTTATTCTTTCTTTCAAAGGTTACAAATACTACTTACAACATTCTGATTCCATTACTTGTTGTTTTAAACATAAATAATTGGTACTCCATATTAAGTTCATCGTCTCAATTTTGATATGATGAAAATAAAAAGTACCTCAAAATGAATGAATCAACTTACAGGATTGACAATATTTGGAAATAGAAGCCAAATATTCAAATTTTCTGTTGTTACTGATCACGTATCAAAACATCAATTATAGCACCAATTTTGTCTAAAAGTAATGAAAAATTGTAAAATATTTAAGAGAACAATGATAAAAATTAAAAAGAGAGGAAAACTCATTTCGGGCATGTTTTTTCGAAAATTTTTATAGATTGGTACAACAAAACGGTCTTACTAACAATCTTCAATTTTTAAGAGAAATAATGGTGGGTACCAGGTATTTGGTACATTCCCCATAATCGGTATATTTACTCCGCTTTCAATTAGGCATAAATTTCGTCAGCACGTACCCTGATTGAATTAAAGTTGACAGATTTATAATTATGGTTCATAATTAGTCAGAGAATGTTCGCCTGTTAGAAAAAATCAATTGAAAATGTGAAATGAATTGGGGCCTGTAAGATTTCACACTTTATATTGAAATAAAACACTAATTTTCCCATTCTACATATGGCCGTCACCTGTTCAAATTACCTACAATCATTATTTGACCATCGTGTACTGCACTTCGTTGAAAATAAAATTACATGTGCATTAGTCTACATCGACCGTTTCAGTAGGTAACTACCTGCGAAAAATAATGAGATAGACCTAATACTGCGAAGGTCATTCGCTGCACTTGAATCCGAGCACTATACATAGATTGCATAATTTTCGTGGGTACCCACCAAATGAGGGACCAAATCCAGACAATGTAATTAGAGAGACAAAAATCATTCGTGGTGCCAAATTACCGCAAATCGTGCGTTCGATTAAGAAATTAAAATTAAATCGAAGATTATGACACACGCCGAAGCCTATATAAGGATTGTTTGTTATGAAAGTTTTTTAATTTATCTTTTATCAATACGCGTACCTACGGGTGTACAGTATAGTCGGACTTTTTGCGCAGAACCAAAAGTTGTAACACGTGTAAAATTATTTGCGCTACCACAGACCATTTGTGAGTGGTACCTGTACCTATGGATAGGTACGTGCTTCAGAGATTCACAAAATCATGGTATTTCTCGTGTCATCTTGGCAATGAACAATGATACAAAAATAATTCATGGGGAAGTACGAGTAGACTAATTTCAATTTTCGTAGAAATTATTCGAGCGTAGCCAGACGAATAATTACACTATTCGTCTGCAGAACCATATTTTTAACCCGTTTTCTTCATAACCACAAATGAACGATTTTTATACTTACGTAGGTACATATATATATATATATATATATATATATATAAACACAAGAAGGTGGTCTAAAATTATGTCGGGAAGTAAAACTAGTGCAATGCGTTTTCAGGTGTTTGCATAACACTTTTCTCGGTCACACAGAGAGCTCTTCTACGTATTATATAGGTATATATACTTATATATATATATATATATATATAGATGAAACGTTAATTTAAAAAATTAAAATCAAAATAGACGATAATCGACAACACAAAGAAATCATCATCAGTAATTTGAGCTATCATTTTTCCACAGGTATTGTTATACATTCATAACAAACTCTAATCGAGTCTAAAAGAAAAACGCAGATATTATAAAACTAATGTTAGGCTAGCAAATAATAATAATAATGATAATATTAAAAAAAAAAAAAACACTTGTGCCCAGTCATCTTTGTTAATACGAAAATAAGTTTGCTTTGGTAAAACCCTGAAGGACTCGATTTTCATTTTCTTGATCTAATGGCGACAATTTTTTTATTGTTGTTGTTATTATTATTAATCTTTTCATCGTCAATGTCATCGTGAAAATAAACAGTAGGTCCATTAACTTTATACTGACCAACTCTTGTTTCTCTCTTGTCATTATATTGACAGCTACTGTCTATTCATTGTTATATCTTGAAACGCATCAAAGAGTGTGTGTATAAGAATGAAGGTACAGCTCATTTTATTCTGTCTAACCAAGTCCAACATATATGTAGATTCTAAAGGTTTTTCAATGTGCTCTACTCCATGCCTACGAAATGGTTGATTTTGATAATGGATTATCGGACGTTGCATGTGAGTATATTCATTTCAAGATCATGATATACTTATAACTGATTAAAAACAATGTAGATCTGCACAGATGATCTAAAGAACCTGTGTTGATCGATGACCGTTATGAACTCCAGTTTTTTATATAAACACAATAGAAAAATTACACGCCTATCAGGATTTAAAACGATTTCATTACACAAACGAAGCCGAGTGAATAGTAATAGGCTCTACATGTGATTAAAAAAATTGATTTTCAACTTTTTTCATAATATTTATAATGTAGCACAAAAACTTTTTCGGTCATCGAAACATTGTAAAATTGATGGCAGAAAAATTACAAATATCTACTGTTGCATTTTTCTTTGTTTTTTACAATATCTAATTCTTCAGTTTTTATTCTTATTAGGTACGTAGATAGGTACCTATGTACCTCGTTATCAATTCCTTTGTCACTTGTCAATCCATTCAGATAAAATTTAATACCTAATATAGATCTATTTTCTAACTTTCTATTGATTGTTGAATTTTAATAGTAAATTTTGTTTTTCTGTGTCACGTGAGTGTTGGCCTCTTCATCTTCAATACGGTCTACGATATTATATTTGAATCTTTTATACCTATTAAATTTTATTCAACTTTTCATTTTATAATTTAATTATATTTCTTGTTTCAACATGTGTTCATTCAATGCTCGCTGTTCGTTTTCATTTAAATATAATTAGCGTGAATCAAAAAATTCGATAGTATTTTTTCTCGAATTAATTCGAAGTGTAAGTACTTATGTGTAAAGACAAATCAACTATGAAACAGTCGCCAATTATCAACTAAGCTTAGAAATCACATACAACTTTGACCAAAATTGAAATCATCGGAGTCATTTTGAAATTTAAAAACTCCTTTCAAAGGCTATCAAAAATTACGCTTTTTTTTTTTGTTTTTATGAATAATTAACTTGTGGTCTGCCACGCGTGGTACTTAAATGCTTGACTTTGTAGTTGAAAGGTTACGAATTCGAGAACAGTTGTCAATTTGGAAATGTGTTTGGTTTGTTCTATTTGTGCTCCAGCATGTAATTGAAAAATTCAGGTTTGTTAGATTTAACTTCGACATCAACTATATCCTCTAGACGCTTGGTACAATGATATTGCAACCAAAATCCCGACAAAAAATTGTTTTTAGAAAAATCATGAAATAATAAAATTATTTCACTCAAGTTTATTATCTGTAGTTAGGTATTTGTTTTTCTCTGATTAATCTATTGTTCGTAGATTTTGGTGGGACTTCGTCAAAGAGTTTCTTGATCAGTTTTGTTATTTAAAAATATTGATCATTTTACTCTTGGTGAGGGTAAGAAATGTGAAAACGTTGTTATCCTTATCGTTTAATATTTTACATTATTGCCAGACGTATATAAAATTTTTCGTTTTAATACGAAAATTTCAAAACGAGCCAAAAAATGAACAAACTTTATCGAAATAAAAGTGAACAAAATGATCACAACAATACATATAATTACTTATAGTAACGAAATCAAAATTGGTTTCAAAAATTTAGATTAAACTCGAAATTATCTATATTTTTTATTTTGTTTTCCCCCAGTTGAATAGTATCGAAATAAAATTAATAAAAAAAGTACACCGAATTGATTCAATCATTTTATGCATGTATACCCTTTCTTGGGTGTATTACTCGTGTGTCCTCTTTAAAAACACAACAATGAAAAGAGAAAGAAAACCTATTTTGTAAAAACCACACATTACTATTGGTTTTTTTTTTTCTCCTTTGTATCCATCTATTGCAAGTGAGCTATTATTTTAATATCAAACATTGTGGTCAGCTGTGACTGACCTCCTCGATGCCATATTCGTACCAACGGATTTTGTCTTGTGCGCATGAAACAATTTAGAAAAAAATATATGTAACAAATATGGAAATAAGAAACGCCTGACTTAATTAATATTTACTCGCTGCATGGTCACGTAATGGATTTTCGATCTATAATACTCTATTTTCTTAAAACCCAACTGCTCCTCCATTATGCCGAATGTGGCCCTTATTAAATATGGAACTCTGAGTTGAGACAGTTTCAAATTTTTTTTGTGGGTTTCTTTATTCGTAAAAAATTATTTCTTCGCATTTGTACGGTCGATCTAAAATGAATGTACAACCAAATAAAGTCATCGCTGCACACAAGCTAATGGCCACAGAAGCAGTGGCTGACTACACTGTACGCGATTGCCGTAAATAGGGAAGTTATGCAATTATAATTACACCTGCGATCATATTCTCGTATTCGTTCGAAAAATCTGAAAATATTGATTAAACAAGTTCGTTTTTAAGTTTCGAAGAAAATTTACATATTAAAATTGATCTGGTATTAAGATCCAGAGGTGTGAATTAGTACGTTTTTCGTTTCATAACCCCACAAAACTTCTGGTACTATTTTATTCAGGTATATTATTACTATTATTATTATTATTATTATTATTATTATTATTATTATTATTATTATTATTATTATTATTATTATTACTTTTTTTTTTTTAAAGAAACCTTTATTTTTTATCGTGACTTGCTGAACTAGCTTTGTTAGGTACCCACATTACTTATATAGTATAATTAATATGATTCATTGTTCCTTTTGATGTCGAATGAATGCTTCAAACGCATCTTGCGATGGCTCATTTAAAGGTTCTGGAGCTCTAGAGTGGACAAGTTATATTCATTTTATGTTTAGGAGTTTTGAAAATGTGACTTACAAGCTGAAATAAACTTACTCAAATTTGATTGTTGCTAAAACCTCAAAATGTGTAACACCAGAAACCCTAATTATTCACAAGAACCTAGCATATTATCACCGCATACAATATTAAAGACTGTTTTTTTGGTACATATAAAATCAAATGAACTTTCTGAAAATATAATTACGTAGACAGCTGAAGAGCTGCTAAAGCATTCAGGCATAGCCTATGCTATTCACATTAAAATGTAACAATATATTTCTACTCATTAACATTCATTTTCATGTATCATCACACTGATGAACTGTCATCCACCCTGTGGAATATATGACAGTCAAAGTAGTAAACGGAATGCAGACGCCACTGAAATGTTATTACATCAGCCGATATAGCTCTGTCACTCGCACATTCATGTCTGTACTTGTCATATATACCTTTAACCTTCAATATCTCACCAATTCGCTGACACATTAGGTATTTATCTTCTAAAATTTACCTGATACCTTCTAGAATCTTCTCAAATATTCTATATGAACTATTTAGTCTAAGCCGCATAAATAGTGGTAGGATAATCAATCATCTCATTGGTCAATTATTGCATCATCTACTCTGATTATCTCACACCACCATTTTATCATCTAATGTATTCATCCACACACCAATTCACCATTGATTTAGTTACTCTAAATAAAATGTGAAATCACTTGATGAAGTACCTCAAAATGGTCATCTTCTTTAATAACCATCACTGGTAGCTATACTTAGTTACTTGTCTCTTGTAACTATTAACTGTTAAGGGCTGGCTCAATAGGTGAGTCCACAACTGTTAGTATAATCTGTACTTGTCATAATTATTGTTTGTTATTGAAGTCATTAAATGTTGACTGGAACTTAGTCTAATTGTTTTATATATCAATCATAGGCAAAGTTGCCATTACCGACAAACATAACTAAAATTTTGTCTTCTTCAAATATGTTTTTATCAAACCATAATTACGAATAGCGTTGGAGATGAAGTTGGGTGAGCCACCAAAAGCTGGGATTAAAATTAATAACCATCCCATAGCTAAAGCAGCAGAAGTCTATGGTTGCTGATGTAGGTATTTGTTCCTTAGACAAGTTGAACTCATCCAAAAAAACTTTGATACCTACAATGTATTCAGTCTATATCCAAGTGTGTATGTTTAAATCAAATAGGTATGCTATAGTCCATCCATTGAAATATGGTCCAAGTATTATAAAACTATGTTCTCAAATATCAATTTATTTTGTTATATTAAATTTTTTATTTATATTTTCACTCATTTTAACAATTTTGAGATTAGTGGCAACATTGAACAAAGAGCCAATGTAAAAAAGTAAAGTTTTTGTGGGTTGCAATTTGTCTCCGGGACCATTTTTAATCAGAAAGACTATAGCATGTTCAGTGTTGGGCTTGGGAATTCCCAATTCCAATTCCTAGAAGGAATTCCAAATTTTCCAGCATTTTGTTCGCTGGGATTCCGAGTTTTATGATTTTATTTAGTTTTTGTAGATGCATGAATTTGGCTGGTCTAACATATGCAGCATGTTTGAACACTGATTGACATTTTTGACAAAAATTGCTTAATTGACACTTATCAAGGCACCTATGCATTTCATCAATGTTCAAACGTTTGCTTTTACAATACATCATCGCCACCGTGCCATGTACTGAGTCATCAATGTATTGCAGTTTGCATCAGTGCCCACATATTTTCATTTATATTGCATTAATGCCAATATGCCTGAGACCAAGGCACTCATCAGTGCCCTAAATGTTCTGTTTTGAAATGAATCTGAGCCAAACTACTATTTATTAAAAGTGAAATTTTCGGATCTATAAACTTCACCTTTCGGTCAGTGAACCAGAAAATAGTCAAATATGGTCATTCTTTAGAATTTGTAGTTCTCCTAATCTAAAAATATGAACTTTCAGTCCTATGAGGGCCGAAAACGTGCTATTATGGACCAGAGGTGCATGAAATGTATTTAAATTCTAAATTTAAATTTTTTTACAAGTGGAAACCAAAAAATTTTGTTTTAATTTCTGTTTCGTTTATGTTTTTCAAAATTTTGTTTCCTTTTTTGTTGATTTTTGTTTCCATTTGTGTTAGATTCTAGTTTTTTTTCTCAAAAAACCGTTTTTGTTCCGTTTTGTTAACCAACCTCTGCCAGTTACACACATCAGCATTGTTCAGCGTTATCATAATTATGCAACTGAAATTTACAATTTATAACCTGCTTAACCACATAATAATAATTCCAATTTTATTCTTCAAAAAAAAAAAATGTACCTATCGAAAATGATGTTACTTAAACCATAGTGTCGTTACGCAGCAATTGACCATTAAGTGTCGATAATAATTAATCGTTTCAATATTGAAAAATATGCCAACCAATAAATCAGCATTAAGCTGGTCGTAAACATCGATTAGTAACAAGTAAAGATATTTTCATTTTAATGTCCACCTATTTTTTTTAAACGATCATTTTATTATGCTTTTTATTGCAAACTATCGGTTACCATTTATCTTGTACAGCTTAATTTATTATGAATGAATAAACTCACACCTAGGTGTATTAACGTATAAATTACACCGTGTTTACAGAAAAGCATAAAATGACAATAACAATAATAATATTCCGGCGGCAGAGAAGAAAAAAATAGTGACAACTTTCTTCGCAGAAACTATTTCAATCTTCAATGAAACTGAGAAAAAAAAAAACTCTAGCACAGCAGTACTTCGTTAGAAAACCTAGTATACCAATATACCTACATCTACAATTCAACGAACAATCTTGAATTTTAATGCGGGAAAAATCTTCAAAATACAATCTATAAATATCGATATCTATGAATCATATCGATTTATCGAAATTTAATTGTTACAGTTTTAAGTAAAATGAGTAAAATAACCCCTTGCGCCGTAAATACGGAAGTGATACTTCAAGCAACACAGACGTCCTGCTTTTCTCCCGCAATTTAAAAAAAAAAAAATTTTCTTGAAAACTACCGAATCATAAGCACCAAAATCATATCAATCAGGGTCCTGCGTAAAAAATACATTTCGTGAAAATTTAAGCTCTATCCCTTTTTTAGTTTTCTCAAAATCCATAAAAATCACTTTTCCGTTTTTCATGGAAACTACTAAACCAATAGTCAAAAAACTCCTATCAGACTTGGTTCTATAAGTATAATTACGATCTTTCGAAAAATGTCAGCCCTATCCCTTTGGCAGTTTTCTCAGAATTGTTAACAGAAATTTTGGGCGATACAATATAATTATGTAGGTACCCACGGTATATCCTATACTTAAACACATTTGTATGTGTCGTCGTCAAATGCGAAAATCAGCTTTTTTCCAATATACCTAGGCATTTACTATTTTGCGATCAAATGCTATAACGAATCCGCATTATAGCTTTTGACTGAATGAAAGAAGGCATTATATATGATGCACATTACTCTCCAGTATTTTCTATAATTATAGAATTTTATCAAGTTATATCAATATTTTTCGTTAGACAAAATCTGTAAACCATCAAATATACCAATAGTCGAATTAATTCAAATGTATTATATTATTTTATTAGTACAACACGTTTGAATTAATTTGATTATTAGTATTTATTGGTTTATAGATTTTGTCTAACGAAGAATATTGATAAAACTTGGCCAAATTCTATAATTATAGAAAATGCCGGAGAGTGGTGCGCATTATAGTATATAATGCCTAATTTCATTTAGTCAAAAGTTATAATGTAGATTTATTATAGCATTTGACCGCAAAATAGTAAGTACCTAAAAATTTAAGATAAAGTCTGATTTTGGAAATTGACTGCGATATATAGCCTACATAAAAAAAATATTAGATGAAAATGGAAAAATGTTTCTCATGAAACTGGTAGTTTTCACCACCATTACCAACCATAAACCTTTTTTGGGGTCAATTTTAATGCCCCGTTGCCGTTTTCAAGCAAATTGAGTAAAAAAATATAAAATTATATATAATAAAAATATAATGAAGATTTTTTTTTCTTGAGACATCGAACACGAATGTCAGAATTAACTTCTTTATTACTTATGTTGAATAATCCAAAACAAAATGGAACATATTTACGATCGAGTACATAATAATTCGAAGAATCTGCACGAAATATTTCTAAACTGTCAACGGATTTTACTTTCTAAAGAGTAAAGACGAATAATATGCAGGTCTAAGCCTTCGAATATTATAACACGTTTATTAATAATAATTCAATAAATTATAGACCTCTAAAGGTATAGGTAGGTACTTTTTTATTTCCGATTTTTTTTTTTTTTTTTTTAATATACCAATTTACTCCCGGCCATAACATGTGAAGTCATTTTACAACTTGAATAACAATTTTGCAGACCGGATATTTGTAATTTGCGATTTAAGTAATTTCCTTGTCTAGTTTACCGATGGTAATTAATTGTAGTTATGATTCATTTTTATAGGGGAATAAAATCGATAGGGTAATATACTTTGAAACATTCGAAAGTTTGTTGTTCGACAATTTTTGAGCACAGATTTAAGATATAATGATGTACTTACCAAATATGGTATGAACTTAGACTGGTGAATGTGAACAAACAGAAAAACTTCTGTTTTTTTGTGTGTAAAAAAAAAGAAGATATGCTGGAAATAATGCAGTTAATGTATTGTTGGTTTTCCAAAATAATTTATACCCATTTTTTCACATCTTATTTGTTGACTTAGTCTCGTTGAATGCAAAAAGGAAGCCAGCCACGTTCAAATAAAACACAATTTTTTTCAACATATTAACAAAATGCTCTATTTTCAAGACATGTATGGCGTGATGAAAGTGGCCAATTTCAGAACTCTTACTTTTCTCACACTTTGACTTCTTCTTCTCACTCCTCAGTTATTTTTCTCGCACATTAATTTTTTTTCCCACGCCTGATTAGTTCCTCTGTTTCAACCGCACCTTCAAATGCCTGTTAGAACAGCCGAACTTTGTCCATAGATAAAATATATTTGCCAGCTATAGCTGGCAGTAGAATAACCATGCGGTCAAGTTCACTGCTTTTGGCTGGCAAATAACAAGTAGAACGCCAGTTCGAATTCACAAGTTGGCAGTCCTACATTTGGTGACACTTGATGTATGTTGGACACACATACACCCTAACAGTGCGTGGTGGAACTCATAACTCTCCTTCCTACTGCAAGTCTCCTACATATTGTATTTGTGAAGTAGTGGCCATACAAGTAGCGGAAGTCTATGTAATGTGTAGGTGGCATGCTATTCACATCCAACCTCCCACAGCATCTAATGATACACAATATATCATTCAACTCCTCCGAGTCTCTCTAGGGAGCAGTATGCACATCTTGTCCTTAGATTAAATATATTAGCCAGTTACAGCCGGTGATGGAATGACCATTTAGTCAAGTTCATCACTTTTGGCTGGTCAATAACATGTAGGATGCTGGCTCGAATCCCCAAGCCGTTCCTTTCAAAAAATATTGTACAGAACTCAGTCGGAATGAGCAATTTATCAATTCGGGCAATTACTGTACTTCCCTATGGCTCGTGCTTGCAAACATTGCTTTATCTC
The DNA here is from genome assembly GCA_011428145.1 of Ericerus pela. Lineage (NCBI taxonomy): Eukaryota > Metazoa > Arthropoda > Insecta > Hemiptera > Coccidae > Ericerus > Ericerus pela. The sequence goes on from WOFM01000429.1 coordinate 1,132,598, forward strand.
GCCAAAACACCAACACCACAACCCCCAGCAAAGACACTTAATTTTTAGATATCAATCTCTTTTATTTCATCTAAGGGTAGTTCAAACCTGAGAAACCTCTCTTTACTTACACCCTTAGAGTCTTGGAAAATTTTTCATATTCAACCAAAATTCCCCCTTTATGAAATAATCCTCAAATAATAACATTCTGCAAACAATGCGAACGGTATTATGTTACAGATCCCAAAGAAAGTGAGAGCAAACTAAGTTTTCTTTTCTTTTTTTTTTATTGATAAAATACGCCAAAAAATTTAACTACCTACTGCTGGAGTCTACGTATACCTGAGCGTCAATAATTCTAATCACGATTACACTTATGAATATACGTCATGATTGTTCATAATAGGCATAATTTATGGCAGCTACAATCAGTAGAGGAGAGAACATTTGTTAAACGATAGGTAATACAGGGGATAGAAGGAGAGAGAAAAATATATGTAGGTACATATTGAAGAAAAAAAAAAACTTGTCGAAAACTAATTGTAGGTAAACGAGTTAACAAGTTCACAGCTTAAAGAGTTCCATTCTCCGCAGTTTAATCAATATTTTCTCTTACAGAGATAATTTCATTGCTATATAAACCAGATGAACCACTGTACGCAGCTGTACATCTCGTGATGAAAGAAAGTAGGTAGTTGGAATTCCAAGAAATTCTGTGGCTTTTTTTTTTTTTCTGCAATTGCTGCTTCTTCTATTTTTTTTTTCCATTTCGTTTCCATTTTATATCGCTTAGCTCATTCTCATGATGGTTATACACGTTAAGCTGCATTTTAATTATCGTCGTTTGAAACGATGATGACTGGAAAAAGTTCGTAAATACAGCGAAGTTTTTGCGATTAATGACTAGACATATTTTCTTATTGCCTTATTGGCTTCAATGATTAAAAACACAGGAGAATGGTGAAATCTATGGATTTTTGACGGAGGACTGTGCCATGGAGCAGATTCGTTCGTAGAATACAAAGAAAAAAAAATGAACTTGACTTTTTGGTGTGAAGGCGAAGGGAATGTCTACCTATGTGTTAATACGATGAATGGCTTAATCTTCGCAATTGTGAATAATTGTGTTTATCAATTCTTCAGAATTTAATGGACCTTGAGCATGATTTTAACATGTCCATATTTTTAGTCTGGAGTAAACCGAAAAATTTTCGTAATGTCACTTTTTGTGTCACATTGTCTGACATTATCGGACGAAACCTATATATGCTTCACTAAAGGTGTTCAAAACGAAATTTAGGTTCTCTAATGTAGACTAAAAACATGGACATGTTTAAATGTTTTTCATTGCAGAGGAAATAATTTTTAGTTTCTCTTCAGAATTTAAGCATAGAGAAAAAAATTTATGATGATTTGACGGGTTAAACATCAATATCAGTCAAGTAGGTATGGACGAAGGTAGGATAGTTTGAAAATTTTTTAAATCAGGCATTTCGCATACCAGTTGTTTCATCTAACGTTCTCACTGTTTGGCAGCATTGCAAAAATGTGTAAAATTTCTCATTATAACCGAAAATAATAAACCATCTAGCTGTATATTTATTTTCAAGTGTTTAAACTGTGTTTGAACTGTGTTAACATTTTGAAGAAAAGTATGGGTGAAGATATAATATTTAAGGCATACTTACGTAGGTGCCTAGTTGGAGTTTCGTCAAAAAGTTCTTCTTTTTTTTCAGGTTGGGGAGGTCCAGTCCCCGATATTACCTAATTTTAGTTTTTGTTTTGAACAAAATTGAAAGATTTGGAAATTTTCCCGTTCTTTCAATGAGGTGGGGACTGGGGAGGGAGCTTTTTTAATTTTTGGGGCATTTAGCTCCTTAGCCTCCTCCTTCTACATCCACCCATGATTTTACGTGAAACAAAACACCTACTTTTCAGAAGAGCAAAAATATATCGATAACATTTTTTATCGCCTAATCCTGTTTTTCAAATTTTTATTTAGACAAAATAGTTTATATAGGCTGAAAAATGTTAAAATTCATTAGCGTGAATTTCAGATTTAGACAGTCAGCAGGGTCTTCATTACAAATCCAACTTTATACGTGTATACCTACCTATTCGCATCATTCATCAAAAATAAAGAAAAATCATTGAAGGAATTTAAAACAGGCGAAACTCCTGTGTGATGTCAATGTCAGATCTTCTTTTATGACCTAAAGTGATAGTCCTCGTGAGCAGAAGACGAGTTTCAAAGATGATCTGTGATTAGTCTGCACACCCCAAACAACAAAATAGTCCATAAGCCATTAATCTAGGTGGAGGACAATATAATTATTATTAATATTTTTATGTCACCAACGTTCAATGTCAGATGATTATATTAAAAATTAGACACGGTAAGTATATCTACTTTAATTAAATTTATCGCTAAAAAAGTTCACCTCTCAATTGGATTTCGTATTCAATGCATGTTAAGCTCGTTGGAAAACGTAGTACCTTACTCTTAAATCGCGATTGTTTTATAGACAGATTCTCAAGGTTTTGAATGCACGCCTATTGCGTTTTATGGAGTTCATCTACTAAAATCGAAATAAACCAAAAAAACAGGTTTTCAAGTAACCGGAGTTACAATATTTAACTGAATTACATGGATGTATTGTGAGTTGCAGATCCATAATGCATATATTCCATGTCTTATTTTTGAATAGCCCACAATGAAGGTTTTCAATTTTTATTTAAGTGATTAAAACTGCATTGTTTTGCATTCTAACAAATGAAGAGACACTGTTTCACTGATGTACCCAAAATAATGCTAAGAAAAGAATTGTGAAATTCACGATTGACCGACTTTCTTCTGGAAGCAAAAGCCAACGAGTCACAAGAATATAATTCTATAATTGTTACGTAACAATTACGGAAAGGCAAATAAGACTCGTGAGTGCACCAGACGTCTCTGGCTAATGTACAAACTTCACACTGGTTGAGGAACTACCTACTTTCTGAACTTGTTACCCACTGTATTGTTTTGTAACACGTGCATGGAACACACAATTTTTGAGCCATGTTCTTATTGCAAACTCAAAATGACTAATTTCGTGACAGTATATGGAAATTACTTTTTTTTTGTATTGCGCATGCGCACTTGTTAACAAAATAGTTATATTTACGATATAAGTAAGTGCTAAAAGTAGCAATCACCAGTTTCACACGCGTGTTACACACTGTATACTTCTCGTAACCAAAAACTACGACACTTGTTACAACATTCTCTTCCACATCCCCTCATTCCAAAAAAATTAAGAAAAATAAAACAATTAATTTTTCTAGAATTCAGTGATGATTTCTTTTACTAATCGTCAACCCCGCCCCCAATCCCCAAAATATGGTTTATTAGAATGAGAGCATAAATTGATAATTATTAGATAATATTATAGTTTTGTTTTTTTTTCCACGTCGTATTAAAATTCTTTACTTATTGTGTAAAACATGTAGAAAATAGGCACCTCTACCAGTGTGAAAAGTGAAGTTTGCAAGAGTCGCAGTAAAATAAATGCTGGAAGAGTGCTCATGAGCAGCATATAAGGTAAAGTTATTTCTACACATTGCTCTTGAATTGGCCGCTATAGAATGCTCAAAAATTATATGTTCCAAAAACGCATTTCAGGGCTATAGTGGGAAATGCAGTTAATACATTCCCACGAAATTTTATTTAAAAAAAAAAGGAATATGTGTCTTTTTTATTAATTTAAAATAAAAACTGTGGCTGGCCGAAGATGGAACCAGTAAGGACCAAATGATTAAGATACGAGTTAGGCTACTACAAATATTTTTATAAATATGCAGTTGTAGGTAGCTACCGGAAATTTCAAGGAAGGTAAATTAAACTTTACAACAAAAAACACGAATGAATATCCGTGACATTGATAAACAAGTACAATAAACTATTGTTTTTGTTTCGTTTTTTGATGAAAGTGCTCGTATTTTGACTCCGTTTCTTAGGCAAAAGATCAATCTCTCAACAGTAAAAGTTGGTATTTCTCAAGAAACGTACAAAAAAAAAAAGTCTATTTGCATAATCATCGAATTACCTCTCTCCGCCCGTCGTAATAAACTAATAATTTCAATCGGTTGAAGACTTTCACACTCGTAATTAATACGTAATTACCGTCCATCTGCGCCATTTATTGACGAAGATTATCATGAAAAGTGCGCATTCTTGTAAAATTTCTCAGCCATTGCATTCGATTTGAATGCGGATTGGGTAACACATCTGTGGGGAAGATGTGTTAGTTATACATGCTTCGCTTTTTGGTTTTAAAAGTGAATTTTACTCACGATAACAATGTTCGAATTCTTTGTGCCCTTCTATGGGAATCGACGTTGTTACTACGTACCTATATTCTATCCTTCATTGCGCAAAATGTTACGTTTTTATGATGTAGCGTATATACATATTCATTGTAATGCATTTAGAGCAAATTCATTTGAAATGCAGATACTCCTGTAAAGCTATAAGCACAAAAAAAAAATTTGTATTTTTAATGTAAGTAACTAATCGCATTCTGTAGCTGCAGGTACCTAAATAACGTAATTTTTTAGGAGACATTGAATAATATTTGGGTTTAAATTGTTATGAAAAATTCAAAACAATCGTCAATCATTATAGTCATTATAGAAACATTAAGTAGGTACCTTTTTTTTAAGTAATTTAATTTTTTTTGACACAATTGTTCTTTAATTGAGTTTGTTAGAAAAAATACTGTGTACAAACAAATTTGTGAGAGGAAAATTTTTTTTAGTCCACTCTAAACCCGTCATCCTAGAACAAAACTAGTAGAGTCCAAAAATACTATTTTTCAGGAGGGTGAAAAGAAAGTTCACAATGTTGATTTTTTCAGTTATTGTAATGGGATGTGGAACCAAAGAAGAACTAAATAAAGACGTTCTTCGCAAAAAAATTGAAATTCTATTATTTTCTTCCAAATTAAGGGACTTACGACATAGAATTGAACAAAATTATCTTCCTGGAGGTATCGTATGACCCACATAAGGTACTTTTGCACTGAGCACTGAGTGAAAATTTTGGTTCAAAAGTAGCTTATTTAGAATTTAAGATAGTTTTACAATAATAAATTAATCCAAAAAAGTGGAGTTAAGTTACTTCTGCAAGAACAAATTCTTTCATCTCAGAAAATAAAGTAGCTTAAATTGGACTTTAGATAGTTCTGCACGAATAAATTAAAAATAATTGATGTTTAGTTACTTCTGCAGGAAATAATTCTTTCACACCCTGATATAAGAAAGTATCCATTTAGTGTTTATTTCAATTTCTGAGCCCTATGGACTTGAGATAGCTTTACTAAATGATATAAGGCAGCAGAAGAAGAATTTTGATATGCATAATGTAAAAATAGAATTTTTGGACTTAGGCTATAGTTTCGTTCTAAGGCGATGAAACTACTACCTGGATATAAACACCTACCTTAATTTTTGCTTCACTTTCAATCATAAAAATCAATAACAAAATTTTGTTTAAAAACTACCTAAAATAATGGTAGGCTTACCTACTCCAAAACAAAAAACACGAATTAGGTTATGTAACGACCAAAAGAAGTCGTATAGTTTATAGATTTGACCACTTTCAGTGTTACACCATACACGAAATATTAATACTGGAAAAGTATTAATACTTCTTAAATATTTTAAAATAATTAATTTATTATCCACAAACTATTGTGGACCTTAACTTATTGAGAGACAATAATAATTTTTCAAACACAAAGAATACTTTAAATACTTTTAATAAAAATAATAATTCGTACACATGGGTACTTACCTCTACATTTTTAATTTTTTAGCAGAATTTGTAGCACAACTACTTCAAGATAAATTAAGCATTTACAACAATTGTGGAATATCTTATGTTGTGTAAGAGATTCCACTTTAGAAGGGATGCTCAAGAGCTTTGTGTGCTTACCAGCTTCGAATAAACATATGGGAGAGCCAATTACAGTAAACACTGGCTGAAGTTCAGTGTTTACTGGTGCTTTTTTATATCTGGTTCTTGGCACACTTACAAGCACACACACACACACACACACACACACGCACGCACGCACACACACACACGTGTGTGTGTGTGGTGTGTGTGTGTCTGTGAGTGAGTGAGTGAAAGTGAACTAGATCTCACACAACATTTTACCCTTACAAAAGTATACCTGCCTACTTTTTAAGTAGAGTTTTTTCAAAAATCTACTTATGAACCCTTTTGGGTTGAGTCTATTTCCAGACGTATTTGAAACCCATATTTGGATACATTTAAGGAAGAACTCTATTGTTTTTAGTCTGGATCAGTCTCGTAGCCTATCTCATAGGTCAGTTTATATGCATTTTTTATTAAAAAGCGTACAGATCAAAATATTCAATCAATTGGCCTGAAATTTGGTATACTTATGTGCTTTAGATTAACGACAGTACCTACTGTTTTTGGTGTAGACAGACCTTACGGTATGTCTGATAGGGGCGATTTTGTTGCAGTTTTGGTAGATTAATGACTCTAAAAGGAGTAATTTTCAAGTTATGGTCAAAAAATTTGATACAGATATTGAACTAAAGTATATCTAACATAATTCCGAATTTCTTTCAATTTTTCATGTTATCTCAATAAAATTGCAATTCTCTTTCAAAACCCATGAAATTTGGTATAAAGAATACCTCCTATACAAGGATCAAACCTACTAATTTTGGTTTTAATTGACCAGTTTTTTCCAACTTATTACCTATTCAGTGTAATTTTCCCTCTTTTAGTCTTGTGATAATGGTGCTGAAAAATTCATTTTCTAGTCTTCATCAAAAAAACCACTTGTTTTAACCTAAAACCAACACATACTCAGAAAAAGGTTAATTTTTGCCCAACCCCACCTCCTGCCGTACATTACATTTGAACACGAGCACTAAAACCTCCTTGAAACCAGAACGTAGACAACAGCACTATACTTTGTTTTGCAATGAGAGATATTTTTTTCTCATAGAAGTGTTTCTTTTTTTTTTTTATATTATCCACAGTTCTCCTCACTACAGGAAAGAAACCCATCAAATTATTTCCTAAAATTATTGTGTTTCTTAGAACTTGGAATAATTTTTCATTTGACAAAAAGATAATGATTTTTGACACATTCATAAAATATTTAAAAAACATGATACTTAATCAGTATATTTTATCTCATGTATTGTATTTGTGAGATATTGGTAATTTTTTTCAAAAAATATAAATATTTTATATATTACTTTTTTAGAAAAATGTTCTTAATACAGGTAATTTTAAACAAAACAAATCTATATTTTCTTGCAAAGCTTGCTCCACAATAATTTTTTAAATTCATTTTTGTATAAATTTGTGGGGATTAGAGGCTGAGCCTCTCAAAGACAGTTGTCATCGCAAGATGACTAATTTGTGCACTGCATGTTAAATTCATTGTGTGTTTGTTTCTACTTACTTACAAACTTATGCAAGTATGTTGCAACATCCGGACCATGACAAATCAATAGTTCATATCTAGGATGATGTCATAATCTGGCTTATCAGTGCACATGCCATATTTTACCCATTGCCATAATAACGATAAAATATTTCACAATTAGTCATCACACACACGTACATATTCTTTATATATGTGTCTTTGTGTGTGTGTAAGGAGCCAGTATATAAGCCTACAAAATTGACTATAAAATCGCCAGTGTTGGTCAAGGTCTTAGCTCTCCCATACCTTGTGTATGACATGTGGTGAACACGCAATAACTGCGGAAAACCTATTGTTAGAATACCTTCCACAATGTAAGGTTTTCTACAAAACTTATTAATGAAATTTGATTACTAAAATATTCATCATGATACTTGGATTTTTGTAACAACATCCACGTGAAAAAATAACTGTTAAGTAAACTGTTTTTTTTTTTTTTTGAACATTAAAAATGTTTAATTTGAGACACGTAGTAAAAACATGATGTCATGTGTAATGAAAAGTGAAAAATTACCCTAATATGAAAACTCTAATACAGTGACTACTCCATTAGAAAAAGTAGGTTTTTGAAAATTATAAAATTATTTACTTAGTGAAAAGTTATTAATATATTATAATAAGTATTTATTCAAAATTACGTTCCTATTAATTCAAAATTAGGCATTTTATGGTCAAAATAAAAACAAAAATAGTGTTACTGGATGTACTGTATGACTGATCCGCACCAAAATTTATAGGCAGCAAATTTTAATTAATCGTAATGAATATTTGTTTCAAATTTTGTAGTATTGGTCAAAACTACTTGAAAATTTTATAGTCGAAAGAAAAACAAAAATATCCATACCGGAAGTACCGCGAGCCCGATCCGCACCAAAATTTATAACAAGTCGTTATAATTTATATCGAATATACGCTTTGAATTTCTTAGTTATTAGTTGAAAATTGAAAATTTTATGGCTAAAACAAAAACAAAAATAGCCCACTGGAAGTACTGTACCACCGATTCGTAATGAAATTGATAGGTCAGGTTCTTGGCTTAGCATTAATATTGGTTACAAATTTCGTGACTATCGGATAAAAACTGCGACCTATACCGCGGTAAAAATAAATTAGCTTATACATATGAATTTAAGTTATTAGTGCCAAAATTTTCCTTTAGATATGAAACGAGAAACGTACCCTTCCCCACCTCCATATCGTTCCATGACACAAAGATTAATAAGTAGATTTTCAATATAAAACCTACTTAAAAATTAAATGAGGTGTACCTTTATTTAACAAAATGAAAATTAAATACAAACATAATTTCCAATGTATCCTCGACTGTGCAAGAAATGTTAATCGTGTAAATTTTTTTTTAATTTACCAACTTAAACGTCAACCATTAGTGTAGCAACTAAATAAGAAGTAAAAAAATATTCAGTCTTCCTATTTGTCCTTATGTCTCAATTTCTGTAGATTTCGCATCAGTAATAATAAGATCTGATTTGAACAATATTAACAAATATTGTTATCTAGTAGAACAAACACTACAATTACTGCATTAAGTTAAAATCAGAATTTGAAAATAATAGATTTTATTCAATAACTACAAAAACACAATAATATGAAAAAATACAATTTTCGCTAATAATATATGAAAGTTGATAAGAAAAATGTAGAAAGCTTACGTACTTCGTCGGTTAACGTAAAATCGTTTGGTAATGAGATTTCTTGAAAAATGGAAAATACTATTTTTATACGTGGGATCCTTCAGCGGATGACGTTGGCGATGCATTTTAAGAAACTTGAAACTAAAAAACTCTATGGAAATTAGCATGAAAAGTGAAAAATTACCTTCGAATAATTAGACATTTTCTAAAAATTTAATAGAAAATTTCGAAAAGAAAGTAGGAACGTAGGTAGGTATCGTGAAATAGAACTTTATTAATAGGTGAAAAATACCAAAAATTGAAAGTTTTTACAATTTTTTACGTGGCATTTTCAATTTATAAAGAAAGCGATAAGCACAGATATGCCCAATGTTAAATTTCGCAGATTTTCATCTTTTAATGTAGATACGGAATGTCTAACAAAAATATAAAATTTTCCCATTAATTGAAGTTATCTTTTCAAAAACTGCAAGTTTAAAGAGTGATCTGTGATTGAAATTGAAGGAGTACCGTTGTTAAAAAAAAATAAAAAAATAAAAAAATATTTGTGGTAAATAGGTACCTGATAATATTCGGTTGATATTTTCTTTTTTAATTCAAATAGTAGATAAATAGGTATCAAAAATTTTAAAATACAAATTTTTTGAAATTTTTTTGCTCAAATTTAATTTTTTAAATTCTTTTTATTTGAAATTTCAGGAAAACAAAATAGAATCTAAACTGAAAAGAAGCAAAAAAAGCTCGAATAGATTACTTAACAGAAGAATCGAATTTTCCATTCAACCAAGGTAATCTTTTGAATTTCATTCTTCATATGATTTTTTCAATTATAGTTCTTCGACTACACGATTAGAACTTACACTCAATTTTGATTCTTGTTTTCAGCATTAAAGCAGTTTTAAGAAATTATCAATTCAAAATGAAATTTAGAGTAAAAATGTTTGAATTAATTATTCTCTTACATTCTCTTCAGAAGAAAATTAAGCAACGTAGGAATAACATAATTCGTGTTTTTCGTTTTGGAGTAGGTAAGCCTACCGTTATTTAAGATAGCTTTCAGACAAAATTTTGTTATTGATTTTTATGATTGAAAGTGAAGTAAAAATTAAAATAGGTACCAACGTACGAAATTCGTTTTCAGATGAAGTATTTTGACTGTGACGAAATTTTCCAAATAAAATAAGCGGAAGGACAAATATAGTTAGGTATCTCAAATTTTTGTTAGTTAAATTTTGAATAAAACGGCTTCAGTTCCTTAAGAAAAATGTAACCAAATATGCCTTCAAGTAAATAAGAAGGGGTTGAGGCATAAAGCCATACTATATTATACGTTAAATGTCACAGCCAAAGATATTTATGTAGCCCAATCAAGTTTTTGTGTAACTTTGGTCAATGCAATAGCAATACAACATAAGCCTCGAACGCAGTTTAAAAGTTTAATCTTAATTTAATCTGCAAGTCCGAGTTAATTCCAAACTGTCCAACAGGCCTTCTCGAATCTCTACGGTAACTCCTCTACATAGCTTCACATTATGTTCGGTATACCTATCTATACATTAAGGTTTTTTATTTTTGTTTTTTTTTTTGGTTTTTTTTTTGTTTTTTTTTGTTTTTTTTTTTTGAAACTTTACTGCGGACAGAAAACGAAGATAACTTGTGGAAATTTAATTAAATTCAACCGAAACGATTTTACGTCACCACCAATGAGTTTTCCTCCTTTTCAGAATGCCCTTAATCTGCCCAATGCTTTCGGATTTATCGGAACCGACGACAATCCTTTGTTAGTTTTAGTCTGACGGGTTTTCTTGTTTTTGGATGGTGGTCCCGAGGACTGTGTCGTCGTATCCGCTTCACTCTCTGGAAACAAAACTGGTCCAGCGGAAACGCTTTTTGTCGGCACCTTGTCAATGGGCAGTCGTCGATAACGCACACGCGAATACGAGTAGTCGTCCTGCAAGTGAGCAGGAAGCGCAGATGACTGCGGACTCGAGTAAGAAGATGGCGAAGGATAGAAATAACCGCCGCCGCCGCCGCCGCCGCCGCCACCACCGCCGCCGCCGCCTCCTCCACCGACCTCGTTGTTGTTGTCTGCAGATTCGGGCGATTTATGTCCGGCTGTCTGAATTGTTTCTTTTAGCTTGAATTCTTGGACCGGAGCGTGCGAAAATTGATGCGAATGCGACTGACTAACTTTGACCAGCTCCGATTTCTTGACCACCGCGTTGAAACCGTTTTTCTCGTCAGACGTGTACTCGACGGTCCTGACAGAGCCGTCAGGTTCGACTAGGCTGTATTGACCTTTGACTGTGTCACCTTCTCTTTGTTCCCATTGGTTTTTCACGTCGCCAGTTTTGTAATCTTTGATGTCGTACTCGAAGAAATATTTTGGATACACCTGTAAGAATGATTATCAGTTCGTCCGTTATAAGCTTAGTACCATATTTTTTGAAAACAGTTAAATAACTATTGGTAATGGCCTGACCAGGGGCGTGTTCAGAACCGTTTCCAGGGAAGGTAAAAGTTCCACACCACGTAACCTCACACTTACGCTACTTCGTGAACACGATCTGAATAGATTGAGGAGATTTCATTTTAAAACTACGAATTATCTATATGAATTGTTATCTTGGGAAATTACTTTCCCCGTCTCCAGGGGCGTGTTCAGAAAGGTTACCGAGGAGGGAAAATTGTTACTCGATGCAATCAGACTCGTGAGAGTGATTTTTATTCCCAACTTTGGAGACAGGGAAACTTCATATAATTCGTTGCACTAAAATAAAATCTCCTCAAGCTCATTCAGATTGTGTTTACGGAGTAGGGTAAATGTGAAGTCACGTAGTGTGGAACTATTACCTTCCCTGGTAACATTTCTGAACACATTCTAGAGTTGGGTAAGAAATTACTCTCCCCAGTACAAAAAAAGACATTTCTGAACAGTTTACTTGGGAAAACAATTACTCCCCCCGAGTACAAAATTCCCTTTCGAAACGCATTAGGTAACACTTTTCCCGGCCCATTAGCATTTCTGACTGTGCCCCTGGAGGGTATTAGAGGGATAAATCTGTCTTTCGGATTTTTTACAGTGTAATTTCACAGAGTGAGACCATTATGGTTTTTAATTTCACGATAAATAATTACAATTGGCATTCCCAAAATTCACGGAAAATTTTTTTGCTAGATCCGCTTGGGAAATTATTCCTTCAAATTTTTAATTCTCTTCTCCTCCGAGATGAATCCTGCATATGGCCCTGGCTCGGAAAGTGAAGTTGACACATTTTAATTAAAATTGTTTGATACACTCAAATGGTTGACCAAAGTTCGCCTGTGGTCCTTCCCTTTAAAATAATTTTCTTGAGAATCACTGGTGGAGGTGAGGGGAAAGGGGAAAGATTTTTTCTCATCAAATCCCCTGTTAATAAAAATCCTGGCTAAGCCACTAAATATTGGGACTGTCTGAGCTCAGAGGGCACCGACATCGACTGGGCTGATAAGAAACAAATAACTGTTCAATCACATATTTTCTATAAGCACCTATGTATTTTTGACTGTCATCAAAAAATCACAAAAAATTTAATTTGTTGTATTTTTAACCACAAATGGAGCTAAATGAAAGATAAGACCTGCTCTTTGAATAACTGAATGAAAAAAAATTTAAATCATTAAGTATACCGATACAGACTTAAAAAATGATGCCATATTTTTTATAAAATTATAATATAAAATTACATAAAAAAAAGACTACTTTTTTCCATCACAATAATAAAAGTATAAGCCGTTAATTATTTCATGATATTGTTTCATGATATTATTTCATTAATTATTCCCGTGATGCACATGAGCCACTACCCACACAGACACGAAAAAACAAAATGTTTGTTGTTTCCTCCGTAATAACGAATTCTACAGTGTTACTAAAAATTTAGGATTTGTGTGTGTGTATATCGTACATATAATATGTATAATTTTTTTGTATACAAATTATTTTTGTACATCTGTTTGGAGAAGATTTAATATTTTGTTGAGTTCCAATTGCATATGAAAATTCTAAAAATTCAATTTTTTGCAGATTTTTTAAAATAGTCAAAAATACATTGGCTCTCATGGGAGAAAACAGATCGATCACTTATACAATTCATTATAAGTTTTTTCACCAGATGGAGACTCTTTCATTGAACAGTTTCAATTTGAGAAACTGTTATCACCTACACTAATGCTACTTATGGATTTATTCAAGTAAAAATGAGTGAAAAGAAAATGCATAATAGATGGTGAGACAAAAAACTTTCTCACCCCTTGTAAATATTTTTGAGGGGCCCCCTTTTTTACCACCCTTTTTTTGTTCCCATGGTACAGGTGGAAATTTTTGACTAGTAATCATGAAATTTGGTAGGAACATTTGTACTAAGCCAAGGACCAGACCTATTGATTTTGGTGTGGATTGGCTGGACTGTATTTTTGGTACCATTATTTTTGTTTTCATTTATGATATAAAATACTCAATTTTACACCAATAGCCACAAAATTGGGAATAAATATTTATTTTAATTCATTGTAGTACGCTATTAATTTTGGCATAGATTGGCTAGATGCTTCTGGTATCGCTATTTTTGTTTTTATATGGGTCATAAAATGCGGAATTTTGGAACCATATGTACAAAATTTAAAACAATTACTCATTATAATTTATTGTATTCTGGTACCAATTATGGTGTGAACAGACCGGATGTTACTTCCTTTAAACCTTTTTTTTTTCTTTGTTTTTCAACTTTTCATAAAAATTAACCGCATGTTCATGTTTTCTTTTTTTTTATTTCATAACTTTATTTGTTCCATCACCTTTTTGTAGACATTTTAGTTCCAATTCTGAGAATAATAGCCACCTATATTCCACCTCTTTTCAAGGACAAACACCTCCAGATATGCTGACAATGTAGAGTCATCATATTTGACAGATGTTCCTATGTCATGCCACCTATTTTAGGTTGGCCATTTTAGAACATGACAATGAAATTACAGACACTATGTTCGATCTTCAAATGAAGATGAATTCATTCCTGTGACTACTCTCAAATGGTAAGGTTGAGGTGTATACACTAGAGGTTGTAGATCATTAGATTTCACTAATAAATAAGATAGAATTAAATTTAAAGTAGAGAAGAATAGTTGAATATTCAAAGTGTTGATATTATTGCGATTTGTAGTTTTAGAAGATCAATAAAGAGATAGTGAGAAATTGTCTCTATTTAATTGAGATTTCTCTAAACATAGAAATATATCAGTATATTATTACATTTCTTTGGTTTTATTTGAAATTATATGATTATTTACCATAGTTTATCATCTTAATTAATTTTTCATTTCAATAAATAATGATTTTAAATTTTATATTTACTAATATTTTTTCGTACAATCATAACATACCAGTTACGCATTTATACTTACAGACAATTAATGTGGCCATCAAAATTCATAATTCTTTTTCCCGAAACCTACTTTTTTTTAGAGAGGTTTGCTGCGCTAGTTTTTTCTACTCTATATGGAATGTATGTATCGTATCTCTTGTCATCTTACAGGCAGGTGAACTCATTAGGCATAAATTATTCACCATATAGAGACGTGCTTTTCGAAAATTTGGTCCAAACTCCATGTTCAGTTTTAGTAAAATGAAACAAAATACCTACAAAATCACTCCGTACCATGGATAAACGGCCTACTGTTCAGACCACAGAAGCAGTCAAAAAAGAAAAAAAATGTTTGGTGGTATTAAATAATTTGATTTTTATTTTTGACTTTATCTAATTACGATTTACTCTGGATGGACATGGGGAGGGTGTGGGAAAAGGTAAGTTCGTATATAGGTATAACGTATACATATAGTGATCTCGATCAAAAAAAAAAAAAACAATTGACCTCGATCGAACCAAAAAGATCGATCCAACCAGCTGATCGTGGTTTGATCGATCTTCGTCAAATTTGTGATCGATCAACTGCAAATTTTAAAAGATCGATCTTTTTACTTTTCCTGATAAAATAGCAAGTGAATATACGTCCCAACTGGCAGCGTTCCAGACGGGTAGGTGACTACAATAATTATCACCGAATTTCTACAAATTCAATTTCAAAGTTAGGTAAAATAAAATTAAAAGAATGAGAACAAAAGTTTAGTCAATGTTATACCCAAGCAAACTGTTTATTTAGGTCAAAATTATGTTATTTTTTGGCTTTAATCATCAACTCATATTCTAGCTAGTAAACAAAATGCGAATAGTAATAAGAAAAAATGAAAATTTAGAAGTTAAATAATTTCGAGAAAAAACAACTGTTGTTTTTCTCCATTAGGTATGTTTTAAGGTAATTATAGTAATTTTGATTTCGAAACTTGAAAGGTTAAGTAGCATAAAATTGACGATTGAGTTTAACCTACACGTATTAGGTAGGTACCTATATACCAATTTCTTTCACGACAAACGATTATTTCTACACCCAACTTTATGTATACCCACATCAGAACTAAATTACCATCAATTATTTCGTAGATAAAACCACAATAAAAATATAATATTATTTGGTACTTACAAAATACTCATGTCCATGTTGCTGGGTGAATGTTACCGATACCAAGGTAACCAAAATCAAGCAAAATGGTAGCTAAAAATTAGAAAAAAATTAAATTAAAAAAAAAAAATCTTTAGTGTTACACAATTGACGATAAAAATATTTAAACTAGAACAAAATTAATCAAATTTTATTTGTAATAAAAAAACAACAAAAATCCTTAACGCCACTCTGTTGGTCAACTTTTTAAGTGCTTTCCTTTCAATTTTCTCTCTTTTCCACGTAAGAATGTACATCCATTTTAACTCCTAGATATATAATCTCGGTTCGTTAACCAGCAGCGGTTTTGAAATGCAACCCTCAAACATTTTATTATCCGACCGCAATTACGTTATTTACATTATATTCTCACTGGCACCTAAAACGTAATGAGGAGAATGAAATTAAAACTAGGTTTCTATCTCACAAAAATTTTACTCGATGCGGAACGTGACTTTGCACAAAAAAATAAATCAACAGCGTCTTCTCTTTCTCTGATTCTGTCTCTCTTCAATTTTCCCTCAACATAAATTGTGGTGGCCTACCTATTTAAAAAGATTAAATCAAATCGATTTATGCTTAACGTATTCATCTAAAACTTTACCTGAAAATAAAGCGATGTGATCAGCTTCATGGTAATTTATTTTTTTGGGTTGAAAATAAAAATAAAATTCACAAACCACTAGCGACTAAAAAGGTATAGATACTCCACGATTGAATAATTGGCAATTGCTTCCGCAGCTGTCGGAAATATGAAACTATATTCGTAATGTGTACTATCGGTTTGACCATCCAACGATTCGAACATTTACAATTACTTCCACTCTGTGTCACGAAAACAACTTTCATTTGTCTAGAGAAGAGCTTTAAAAAATCACTCCACATATCCAGATCGAATATCGGCGAAAGCATTCGCGCAGCGAACCTGATTTTCTGTAATAAATCGATGAATTAATGTCCCCCCCCCCGTCGCCACGAGGATTACATGTTACGATCTCTTGAGCCTGTTAATGAACTGACGAATGAAAATCAGTGAATTCGTCGCCCTGCGTCAATGTTCAAAGAATTTTTCAAATTAAAAAGTTACAAAAGGATTAGGAAGATCAAGAATTACACATTAAAATTTCATTTCAAAATATTAAAATTTTTTTTGAATAAGTCGGGAGTGTTCAAAAACACTTTTTGGAGCCTATTCGATACAGTCTTTATGAAGGAGGGAGGGACTTGGTAGGAGAAAATTTGGGTGGTAGGCTGTGCACAGTTTTGTTTTAGCAACATGGATCACATTCGCGTACCCAGAATTTCTCTCTGTAAGGGGCTGAGAAGAATAAATTTATAAAAATTAAATTTTTGCTTTCTTCGACTCCACTCCCCATCCTTCTACGCCGTCCAAACGTGCCACTCTCCCTCTCAACCATACTAACATAAGCCAAATTGATGTATGTAAATTTTAAGGATGAAAATACTGTGTGGAGATTGAAGAAATTGTAATGGCATAAAAGAGTGATAGTTGTACCAGGAGAATCATCTTTATGGAGTTACACCTTACACGAGTATGTCAATATCAAGAATGAATATTTGGACCTCTCAATATTAATTATTTAAAATATTTTATTATCCATACTCGTATGGTGGACCTTAACTTTCAGGAATCGGACTTTAAATAATATATTTCTAACAGAAATAAATTCACAATATAATAAAATAATAATTTTGAACAATTCAACAGTGCAATTTGAAACAATATTTGATACTTGGAGAACAGCTTTAGATCCATTATATCAGAAGTTATCAAATTTTTTCTGAAAACTCAATTTTTACTTCAATTTTTGTTCAATTTTCTGCATTCAAATCACTCTAACTTTGCAATGGTGAAGAAATTCAACCATTGGGAAACACTTTTGGATAGCTTGGTAGATCATCTTTCATTCATTAACAGGATGGATGCCTAGCGTGAATTCAGCTCCCTGCAGTTTGATTTTTCTCTCCTTCAGACAATGAAAATAACACTTAAGAACTTCAAATTTCAATTTTTTCTCAAATTCTACAATTTTTCTCAGAAAATAGGCATTTTTGGCAATTGTTCGGCAACTACGTCATTTTTTGACAAAATAAAATTTTTTTTCCAGCCCCCCAACCTATTAAACGAACTTTAATTTAATTTCCAAGCCCTTGTCCTCTGAGGAAATGATTCAACAAATGTTATAAAATCTGCACTCTAGTTATGACCAAAACATGCCTATGATGGTGGCTGATTATACTCTTGATTCTGGTTAAAATAGAATAACCACAGTTACCTAAGAAATGACTCATTTTATTCATATCCATTGGTTTTATACCTACTCAATGCAGGTTTCTAAATTTATCCAGGTGCAAGGCCGGCCACAAGGGTTGTTTGGGGGTTCAACCCCCTTGACCCCCAAAAAAATAACAAAAACCAAAATTAGTACCAAGTAATCTCACATATTCTTTTTAATTATGAATAATGCGATCACGCCAGGTCTGTCGCTGAAATTCAACCGCATCATTTCATTTATTTTCAGAAAAACCTCATCGTTTACTATTTTAAAAAATGTATAAAACTTTTAATTTCAAATTAACTTTGTTCAGTTTTAATTTTCAAACTTTTTAAAATAATTTATCTTACGAGGAGGGGAGTCCAAATATGAGTAGGAAATCTTTTAAAAAAATCCAAAAATTGATTTTCAGGGAGCTCATAAAATAAAATAAAAATTTTAATTTACATTTAGGTTGCAAAAAAAAAAAAAATCCTGCTGCCAGCCCCGTCTAGTTACCTTAGTTAGTACCTACATGGTACTTTGGTTGTACTTACACTAAGGCTTTTCACTAGCAGGTATGCGCATGAGGATGTTAAGAGATGAACCACCATTTTGTGTTATTATACATAATATACTAATAATTAACAATGTAAAATTCCTGAAAAAACGAATTACATGAGATGGCGGCTTATATCTTATCACCCTCATACTCATACTACAATTAAGATACAACATTATGGCCTATAATACTTCCTTTGAAAAAACAATTGAAATTCACATTCGTAGCACCTTCAATATGGAATGTAGGCCATATGTTAACAGAACATTGTTTACTGGTCTCATCCAGTCCGTAAATCTGACTACCACTACTACCTGTCACTGAAGAAGGGCTGCCGATTCTTGCGTTTTAAAATGACACCTATCAAACAGTGCTATGCAACTTTATGTACATATATACACAAAATGTAGACATTTTACAAAAAATTTTTTCTGTATTACTCAGTACTGGGTACTAATAAACTTTTCAAATCGAAAATAAAAGTAAATCTGGTTTTATTGACAGCGGTTCTCTAGACAGAGAAAGAATTTTGATGATAATTTTAGATTTCTTTAATTAATATTTAATTAATATTTCGCATTTGCAGTTGACTCATTGAAGGTTGCTCGAAATAGAATTGTGATCTTATATGTACCTAATACGAGTTTCTTTTGTCAAAACAATACACCTAAAATCTTCAATTTTAAAAATTAAATTCCAAAAATACTAACTTAGTCATTCGCAATTTTATAAAGTTAAGGCCCATAAAAGCATTATTAGATTATGCTAATTCAAAACAAATTTAGGGGGTCCGCGTAGCATAGTGATTAGGTGCTAGCCTTTGCAATCGAAAGGTTGAAGGTTTGAGACCAGTTGCCAAATTCCTGATCTAAAATGGCGGTGTATTCTGTTTCGTTCAATTGGTGTGGAGTACGTGATTGAAGAATTCATGCTAGTAACACATGGGCCACCATACACCCAACATCCCCCTCCACCATCTTTATAACAAATATATCCTTCAGCCAGTAGCCACTGAGTAGGTAGGCCACGTGGCCATATTCCAAAAAAAAAAAAAAAAAAAAAAGTCAACATAAAGCAAATTTTAGATAGTCATAATGTTTAAGACTGAGGATTCGTGGAAATCCTTGGCATTCACTGTTAACCTCTGGACTGAAATTATTCGTGAATCGAATTACTTCTCGTTGAGTGATTCGAACCATTTTTTCAAGGATTTTGTCCATTCTTAGTGAGTAAAATGAGTTTTGGACATTAATTGAAACGAAGTAAACAACATGTAATACTACAAATTTAACCAGAGATGAGTTCAATGTTCGGGTTTCTGTCAAGTTAGTTAAGTATCATAGAAATTGGAATGGGTTCACATTAGTTAGCTGTGATTCTGCGAGAAATGAAGGATATCACACTTAATTATATGATGCGCTCTGTTCTCTCCATAAATAGTACTCACCATATCAATAATTATAGTTTGAAAAACATTATTAAAAAATTTGAACGTTCAGGAAGATTTTGAAACGCTACCATTGGGGAGATTCGAAGGAAGAGCAAACTAGAGGCATTTATTCCTTCGATTTAATGAAAGGTCAAATACAAATATAGTTTCAATTTCTTTCTTTTTAATACCAAACTTAAGAATTCGTTCTTCACTTATTTAAATTCTCAGTCACGGTTTTAGCTGCGTAAATACAAAAAAAATAAATAAATAAAACGGTTCGGGGTATTTCTTCGAATTTAAATTTTTTAGTTCTAGTCAGCTGTAGAAAAAAGTAAATTCATAGTGCTTAAGTTCAACCTATCTTAAAGTATTACACATCACAAACTTCTAACCACCGAGAAGTTAAAAAAAAATGAAAATCACCAACAAATATTTATAAAAAACAAATATAATAAAAAACAATACGGACATAAAACATGATTCATAACAGTTTAGATGGTATTTTACGTTTTTTTATTTTTTGCAAAGCATCTGTAAATAAAGTGAGACCATGTTCAAGTTGTTCTTTTTCACGTTGCATGTACAACAAACCATGGAGATTGCACCCGACCATGTCTTTGGCTTCAGTAACCCGGTTCAAGGCAAGCGACTGTAACTGCTTCATCGAAAGTATCAGATTACCCGAAGAAACTATGGGTCTATGATGGGCTCGCAATAGAAACACCAAAACTCGGTTAATAATTTCAACTTCACCCTTGGAAACACGCAATAACGGAATAAGGTTGTCAATTAATTCGTTGACCGACGCGAAGGGTAGCAAGGATAATATTTCTTCCATGTCGCTGCATCTGATTTTTTTCAAAATGGCCATCACATATTCGTCGACAGTGGTGGCGTTGAAAGCCATCATTATCGGCGGCACCGGCGTGTTTTGTGACTGTTTCGAAGCTTCTTTATATTCTTTCACTGTATCCAAACATTCGAGTAGTAATTCGGCTCCTTTTTCGGCATTCACCGTTTTTTTGGAAGCCAACAACATTACATTGCGACCACGCAGAACGGACGATTCACCGGTGGCAAGGGTTTCCTCTTCCTCCTGTTGCCTCTCGGCTTCACGTTCATCTTCCAGCACGAGCGGTTCGAACGACTTTTCGTACATCCGAATCACTCGATCCTGACCGCAGCTGACGACGTGGTGGCCATCTGGACTGACGCAAAGGGCCCACGCTTCGCCGAAGTGGCCTTGTAACGTAAGAATTCGTTCATAATTATCGGCATCCCACTGATGGACGGCACCATCCTTACCGCAGGTGAAGAAGTAATGGGTCTTCGGCACGAAGCATAAGCCACTGACGGCCATTTTGTGAGCCAGCGTCGATTTATGACAGTCTCCGTAGTCCAGACCCCAAATTTTCACGCTGCAATCGGCACTGCCCGTCGCAATCAGCGTCGAATCGTAGGACGTGTCCAAACAAGTCACGGGTAATTTGTGTCCGTGCAAATTCAGAAAGAATTTCAGCGAATCCATAAAGAATATCTGAACGGTTGAGTCGAGCAGCGCAGTAGTGATTAGATTACCGTCGGCGGTGACACGAACATCTAAAACGGGTTCTTGTAGCTTCAAGGTTTTTACATGTAGCAAACTGAGCACGGTTGCCGAAAGCTGTTCGTTTTTCAGCAATTCAAAATTCCACATTTTCACCGTACAATCGCTGCTGCACGTTATACAGCCCCGTTTATTCGGCAGCAACGAAATTTTCCATATTTCTTTCTCGTGGGCTTCTATAGTCTCGACTATCTCACCCAAGGGTACGTCAACGATAAGCAACGAGCCACTCTTCAAGCCAGCCAAAATATACCGATCTCCGGGAGCAAAACACTCGGTTAGCACGTAATCTGTATGGATTGTTCGCGTGCACGCCAAAGTACTGTTGTTCCATACCTTAATACCTGTACCGGAGCCCGACACAACGCTAACGCCGTCCTCTCCGAAGGCGACACTTCGTACGTCAGACGTGTGCCCAGCAGCTGTTATAATTTTCTCGAATTCGCATTCCTTACTTTCAGTTGTCAAACTGTGGAATTCGAGTGAATTGTCATTCAAAGCTGTGACAATTTTGATACGGTTCTCATTCTCGTACAAAATATCCACAGATTTGATTTTGGCGTGCGTTGTTACCGCTGGCAATCTGGAAACGCAAAATTGCAAAGAATTTGGTGTCGGCACGTCGATTTGGTCATTCCACGTTTCGCCGAATTTTTTCTTCAGCTTTTTAACTTTTTTGCTGTAGCGCTCTTTAACCTCTTCTTCGGTGTTGAAATAGAAGATCTCGAGCTGTTTTTCCTTACCATGACAGCAGAGAATTTGCGACGTGGAGTCTGAGCACATGGACACAACACGTCCTTCACCTTGACGCAGGATGGACCCAACTTTTTCACAAATAATCGGTTCGTAGCCAACACCATCGTTATCAGTTTTCGGCGACTCTTTCAGTCTCCAAACTCGTAGCTCTCTATCAACACTACCTGTAACCACGTACGAATCGTTTTTCATCAAACGAAAACTCCATACCTCAGCCCCGTGACCGGTTAACGTGTTGAAGCAGTGGCCATTCGTTAGATCCCAAAACTTGACGAACGTATCCATTGACGACGATATGATAATGTTGCGCGAATTCACGAACTGGACCTGCGTAATTGGACCTTTATGACCGCTCAGCCTGGACAATCCTTGTTCGCCAACGACATCCCACAAAACGATGTCCGTATCTCTGGAACCTGTAGCGATTCGGTGGCCCTGTTCGTCGAATGTGATACACGAAACCGCCGATCTGTGACCCGCAAATGTGCTAATACTTTCGCCAGTCTTGGAATCGTAGACGACAACAGTTCCATCTTTATACCCAACAGCTAGTTGTCGAGTAACTAAACACGAACTAATAAAGGAAACTTCGTGTTTCTCGCCTTCTATAACCAACTTTTTTTTGGCCAAACGACAATCCCATATCGTCACATCCTCAGCTGCACCAGTGGCGACAAATCGACCCAGTCTGTCATCAAGTTTCGCGTACTGCACGTTACAGTTAGCACTGCAAATTATATTGAATTTAGCTGACGGCACGTATCTCAGGTACTGTTTTGTTAACCCCATTCTATAACAAATATAACATTCTATTAGAACAATTGAAAATTTCAAAACACTAGAATAACAATTTATTGGGTAAATATTATTATTATCATGAATTCAAAAGATTTTTAATCGAAACAGTGGAACTAATGATTTGAAATGGAAAATGATTGGAATTTAATTATATATTGTTCGGAGTCACTTCTGTTTTATTCGCTCTTTATGTCTTCGCTCTCCAATCAATTTTCCCATATTAGTGAAGGCCAGAAGTTCATTAAAAAATAGTAACGATTCTATCCTTCGATTTTTCATTGAAAAGGTTTCTATTATTTTTATTACAAAATAATAACACTAGGAGTTGGCGCGTTTATCAACGAACTTACATCCAGATTCTTCACATTCCGGAACACATGAGCCAAAGATTTTAACATAAATAATCAAACAGAAATGGACGTGCCCACTACCCACGACTATACTACGTGCGAACGAAACGAACTACAATTTGAATGTGGAACTTGCTCGGTTTCAATTAGACACAGATTTACGCCATTTAAACATAACCATAATAACTACGATAAATAAATAGCAAACATTTTCAGTCGGCGCGTTGTTAGTCAAGAGAGAACTTACAGAACACGTGAACGAAGTATCAAAATAACACTTCAACAGTTAACATATCAAAGTTTAAAACACATTGAAATGAGCTTACCTACAACCTCATCATGGTCAATTGAAACGAAAAATTCAACAGGAGAGGGATTAATGATTGGCGTACCAATTTTCCAGTTTTAAAGACAATTTGAATATACTCAAGCACACTCTTGTCTTCTCTTAAAGACTGTTATTAATTATTATATATTATCAGTTTATCAATATCACAAAAACAACGATTATATGAGGAGACGTTGTTCGTCTTTGACTATATAGCTTAATGGACTGCTAGAACTGATAAGAAATACATAGAGTTAAATGGAACACCACTGAAGCCACCTTTGACTATATACATACTGGACTGCTAATACTGATAAAAAGCTGTGTTCAAAACAAACAGGCGTATCCCAGTTCAAAATGTTAGTTCATTATCAAATTTATTAATACTTATTGTCTTTTCCTTTGACTAGGTCTCTTCTTACCCCAATTATTGCTTCTAATTACGAATTAAATCGGTAATGTTGTAGTTTTATAAAACTCAGAAGTTCAAAAATTTCAGTTAAATCAATTTAAAATTTGATTTATTGATGCATAAAAATAATATTTTTTGTTGTTGTATGACGAATGTTTTCATCTACTTGCGTAATATTCTTACAAATATGTCTAATTCTAATTTTTAATTAGAAATTTGTAATTAATTCGGTTAAATGCGGATCAGGTAGCTCTATGTTTTTAAACAGCAAACCAGTAAACTAACATTTTGAACGGGGATACGGGTGTCTCACTCAACTTCACCGGTTGTTCATTAGACTCTGTGTTATTCTTATCAGTATTAGCAGTCCAGTATGTATATAGTCAAAGGAAGCCACACTAGTGTCTCGCTGTAAATTTGTTTCTAGGACCAGTCATGTGATTTGTGTTTGTGTGTCATGTTTCTATGTATTTGGTTTGTGTCTGTGTGGGTGCTTGTCTTGGTTAACGTAATTTTCGTAGTTTACATTTCTTTCAGGTCTTTACTTTTTTCTCTACTGTTCAAGTACTCTTAAATTTTCTTGAGTCCTTATCATTTAACTATAACTTATTTCCCAATTTTAATTCGAAAAAATTTATAGTCAACCAGGAAAAAATGGTTAGTTAATCGTGACCTGGCTAATCCTGTAATAAAGGAAGAAGATGAATGGAACAGATTTTGGATAGGAAATCTCTATTGAGAAATAACTAAGTGAGTTTGTTTATTGAATGTATGCCTCAGTTCCAACTACTTGAAAATCTGTGCCTTTGTATTGAGGTGAGGTTCAGATGAAAATTACAATTTTTGTTATTACTGCCAAATGTTGCACTTGCTGCTTTAAGATGATTTGCCCTTAAATTAATTATGATTTTGTCGGTGTTAAATTAATTGTTCAGCGACAAATTGAAGAGAATTAATCTACCTACGAATTCTCTTTGATTCGTCCCTGTTAAATTAATTATGATTTTGCGACGAATTGAAGAAAATTCATCCACCTAATAATTCTCTTCGATTCGTAGGTGGATGAATTTTCTTCAATTCGTCGCAAAATCATAATTAATTTAACAGGGACGAATCAAAGAGAATTCGTAGGTAGATTAATTCTCTTCAATTTGTCGCTGAACAATTAATTTAACACCGACAAAATCATAATTAATTTAAGGGCAAATCATCTTAAAGCAGCAAGTGCACCATTTGGCAGTAATAACAAAAATTGTAATTTTCATCTGAACCTTACCTCAATACAAAAGCACAGATTTTCAAGTAGTTGGAACTGAGGCATACATTCAATAAACAAACTCACTTGGTTATTTCTCAATAGAGATTTCCTATCCAAAATCTGTTCCATTCATCTTCTTCCTTTATTGCAGGATTAGCCAGGTCAAGATTAACTAACCATTTTTTCCTGGTTGACTATAAATTTTTTCGAATTAAAATTGGGAAATAAGTTATAGTTAAATGATAAGGACTCAAGAAAATTTAAGAGTACTTGAACTGTAAAGAAAAAAGTATAAAACTGAAAGAAACGTAAACTACGAAAATTACGTTAACCAAGACATGCACCCACACAGACACAAACCAAATACACAGAAACATGACACACAAACACAAATCACATGACTGGTCCTAGAAACAAATTTACGGCGAGACACTAGTCTGAAGCCACTGTTAACAGGCGTTCTTTTTACAAAAAACTACCTTTGGTGATTTTTAAGATTTTATCAGTTCTAGAAACAACGAAAAATCAGAAACAGCATACCTACTACATATGAAATCGATACCTATTTCATTCATCGTGTGGTAAACAAGTCAGAAATATGAAAAACTTGTGGCAGCACTATATCTTTAATTCAGATTCCGAATACGCTGGGACATTTGATTTTGGTATCCTTTGCAATTGGAAATCCTACTGACTGTTAAATTTGCTTAAATTTTTCAACAAAATTGTAAGAAATTGTTTGTCAAGGCTGAAAAATCATTATGGAAAATCATCTACTTTGTTCTGATTCAAACAAAATGACTTGGAAAAATTATCAGAAATATATTTCAAAATGAAAAAATTCGTGATATTTCAACAGACATCATCAATTTCTAATCACTTCAAACCTTTAAAGGACAAATAATGTACCTACTTGAATCTTTTACAATAACTACTTATTTCAGGCATTTTAAAAACAAAAAACGGTAAAATAAAAGCCAAATTTTCATAAATGTCATCCAATTGTTTATTTTCATTAATGTTCATATTGTTACTTTATTTCCCCATTCATTTTTCTCTCATCGTATTTGGCCACACTAGCAGTATTATTCTCTTTGACTATACAGAATTAACATGGACTGCTATTTGTGATAAGAATGACATTAGAAGATGTAAGATGAAGTTAGTC
This sequence comes from Ericerus pela, assembly GCA_011428145.1. Lineage (NCBI taxonomy): Eukaryota > Metazoa > Arthropoda > Insecta > Hemiptera > Coccidae > Ericerus > Ericerus pela. The sequence continues at coordinate 1,159,289 of WOFM01000429.1, forward strand.
GGGTCAGGTATGATAAGGATTTGTAAAACAGTAAAATATTGATGAAATTTGAGGTTGAACTGAATTAATTATATTTTTTAATTTTTATTAACGAGAAAGTTTTGAATTATATCTTATAATTTAATGGATGAATTAAAGGAGTAGACTGCACATGGTGCATAATAAATAATTAATATTCTAATATGTTAATAATCAGTTGTCAAGTTTAACTCTTTTTAAGTTTTATAATTTGTTTTCAGTGGGGGATAAAAGATTTTTGTTCTTAATCAGTTCATTTCGGATATATCGCCAGCTTTTTCTATGGTATTAAATTAAATTTTCATAATTTCTATTCTAAACAAAATTACCGCGCAAAGAACATTGAAATCATTATCAACCCAACCCGACTAACTTTTTCCTCCTATGTTTTGGCAATTGATAACAAAATTTTGTACGTATTTTTCAATCAAATAGCAGTCCATGTTAATTCTGTATAGTCAAAGGTTATTCTCGTCACTCTCAACATAACCCAATAAAATTGTACTCGTCTCATTTTTTTCATCACATTGTCGTTCATATATTCGCTCGTAACAATACTTTCGTCATATCATATATATTTTCTTCTTCTCGATCACGTTTTTTGTATTATTAATGTGTGGTTTAAAATATAATAGTTAAACTCGTTTTTTCTCTATAATTTCTTCCGATGTACTTTGTACATCTCTTTTCATGGTCCTTCAGGCCAGATATTTTCTACCGGTAATCCACATTAAATATTTCGATTCATTTTTATTCTCGTAACGAGGTGTTGTGAAATTCAACTTTTTCATCATGGCTGATGCTATCAACAAGCGGAGGCGCACAATCAAATTCAATCTCGTTCGTTTACGTGATCAAATGGCTAATCTCAACAAAAAAAAAAATTAATGAACATCGAAAACTTAAGTAAGCTTAAAGCAATGTTATCTGACTATTGTGAAATTAAATCTAACTTTGAATCTGAAACTGACGCTACAATTGAACTACTTGATGAAACTGCTGATGACTACATTTTGAAAACCAATAACTACAGGAAAGGAGTTTGTGAAATCAGTGATGTAGCATTCCATAATGAAGCTCTCATCAAAACGTTCCATAAAAAATTAGCTATTGCTGATCAACGTCAGTCTCTAGTCCCATCAGAAATAAATTATTCGTTTCGCAACTCTTCAGCACAACCAAAATTGGAGAAGATCACTGTTCCTTCGTTTGATGGTAACATTTTAAATTTTCAAAATTTCAAAGGTTTATTTGAAAATCTAGTTCATAACAACGATGAACTATCTAATGTTCAAAAACTTTATTACCTTAAACAAACACTCGTTGGTGAAGCCAAAGATTTTGTTTGTGATTTTAAACTCAACGATAAAGCATATTCCGAAGCGTGGTCGCATTTGCTTTCCCGATTCGATAATAAACGTGCAGTAATTAAAACCTTGTTTTGTAACTTGTATAATTTAGAAGCAATTAAAAGTGAAAACCAAATTCGTGTCCTTTTGACAAAGTTGAAATAATAATTCACGGTCTTAAAGCTTCTGACGAAGTGATAGTCGAAACCTTTTCTAAATTTGTGACATATATCGTTTCTAGTAAACTTGATTTCCGAACATCGAAGGACTGGGAAAATTCAACACCACAATGGATTCCTATCTAAAGTTCGGTAAAATACAGAAATTCTTGCAGATCCGTGTGTTCAATGTTGATGATCACTCGGTAGAGGTTTCTAACTCATTGAAATTGAACAAAACTTCAAAACCTAACGTCACTACAAGTGAAAAAAAGTCATTTGTTACTAATTTGAGTAAAGTAAAATGTGTCGTATGCCAAGAAGGGCATGTTCTAAACCAGTGTAAATTGTTTAGTTCTAAAAACATAAATGAGCGTTTTGAAATTGTGAAAAGGAACAAATTATGCTTAAAGTGTTTCAATCCGTTTCACCTAGTTGCAGATTGTAAACGTCCCAATTGTCGCTTATGCAATGGTAACCACCATCCAATGTTGCATCGAGATAGTTCTTAGCTACAGTCAAATGTAACTTCGACTCCACAACCAAAGGATGCTCCAACATCAACAATTGACACTAACCCCATCATACCCAAGTCAACATTGTATGCTGGGCTCAACACGAAAGACTGTATTTTTGTCAACTGCAGTAGTAAAGGCAAAAACTGCTTCAGGTACTGTACTTGCTCGTGTATTACTCGATCCAGCATCGGAAACAACATTAACTCGTCGTGAATTTTGTAATCATGCTAAACTTACACTAGCAAAAAATAAAAACTCTACCATTCTTGTTGGTATTAATGATGACTCGTCAGTCCTTAACTCATCAACACAACTTGTTTTGCAATCTCGTTTCTCCGATTTTTGTATCGCCATCAAGGCGGAGGTAATTAGTAAAATTCCTTACACTGTAACTAAAATTGTACAACTTGTATCGAAAGAACATTGGTTTTATGTTGAAACTAGTTCTAACCTGGCAGATCTAGCCACTTGTGGTTTGTCTGTTAAAACTTTCATGGAATGTAAATTATGGTCTAATGGTCCAAGCGGGCTGATAAATGATTTTAATACTCATACCTCGTCAAAATTCAACATCTCTATTAATGTACCTGAAACTCGTAATGAAAAGGTCAGCTTTAACGTAAATACGATCGATATTTCCTTTTCCATTTTAAATAAATTTTCATCTCTTAATAAATGTATTAATGCATTTACATATCTCTATCGATATTTTAATTATTTGCGCAATAAAAAAAAGATCGTCGGCCCATTAACAGTAAATGAACGTAACTTTGCACTTAATCGATTAATTCATATCTCCCAACTCGAACTCTTTAACAATGAATTTAATTCTCTAATCAATAAACTTCCCTTAAGGAAAAGTAATAAACTATTTTCTGGAGTTGGTTAAGATACGAGCTGTGCCAGGAATGCCAAAATGAATTAACAATGGCTCTCATCAATCAATAACGAGTGAAAGGTTTTGTGGACAAGTTGTCTTCCACAGGAATTTCAAGTAAGGAACTTCCAACGAGAAAGTGACTAAGAGTCAAAGGTTCAGTTGTTGAGTTGGTAGTTTGGTATGTTACTGGTCTTGAGTTCAGAATAGCTTCTACTCTAGCTAACACTGTGGTAAACTCATCAGCATTGAGTATTTGGTTACCAATGGCTTTAAGAAAATAAGCCTTACCCCACTTAAAAGCGGACTCCCAAAGTCCACCTTGGTGAGAGCTGCATGGTGGGATAAATTTCCAATTAATTGATTTAGAAGTTGTAAAGTTGACAATTTTTGACTGGTCAAGGAAGTTACAAGTTCCAACAAAATTGGTTGCATTATCTGAATATAACGTTTCAGGAAACCCTCGACGACTGACAAAACATTCAAGAGCCATGAGGAATGACTCTGTGCTTAGGTCAATGACAAGTTCAATATGGACTGCCCGGGTAACAAAGCAAAAGAAGAAGGCAATGTAGACTTTGTTATGTTTTATTGACCCATGGTTGGTGCATTTGACTTGATAGAAACCAGACAAGTCAACGCCAGTTGTAAATGGACGAGCAACAGTAGTTTGTTCAGTTGGTAGATCACCCATAAATTACTGGACCATAGTAGCGTTGATACGAGTGCAGTGGACACATTGGAATACTATCTTCTTCACCAATGAAACTAGGCCACCAATGATCCAAAATTTGCTGCAAATAAAGTTAATAAGAAACGATTTCGAAGCATGATAATACAATTTATGAATATGTAAAATATAAAGTTCCACGATGCAAGAGTTGCGAGATAATACAATTGGAAATTTTGTATCATAAGAGAACTTAGAGGCAGATAATCGGCCACCAACTCGAATTAAATTATTATTATCTAAGAATACATCAATCTCGCAACAAATGGAAGCAACCTCGAACAAATTTAGAGACCGATGATGTTGTCTTAATCAACTCACCTAATGTCTCAGTAATGGATTGGCCAATGGGTGTCGTTACTGCAACCTATCCACATCTTAAAGGACTAGTCAGATTTGTCAACATATAAACTACAGATGGTACATTTTGTCAATAAGTCCAACAACTTGTAAAACTACCTATCGATCACTAATTGTCATAATTTTTTTGCGTAAACTTTTATTTCAAAGTTTGTTTATTATTATATTGATTCTTTTTTTTCTCCTTTTTTTCAATTTTTATTTTCAATTATCATTCTCATAACCCCTTCTGGGTCATAGGGGGAGTTTGTTACTTTATTTCCCATTCATTTTTCTCTAATCTTATTTGGCCACACTGGCAGTTATTATTCTCGTCACTCTCACAACACAATACAATAAAATTGTACTCGTCTCGTTTTTTCATCACATTGTCATTCATATATTCTCTCGTAACAATACTTTCGTAATATCATATATATTTTCTTCCTCTTGATCTCGTTTTTTGTATTATTAATGTGTGGTTTAAAATATAATTGTTAAACTCGTTTTTTCTCTGTAATTTCTTCCGATGTACTTTGTACATCTCTTTTCACATATCATCTGAAAGTTATTCTAAATTTGAAAAACATTTTCTCTGATCAAATAAAATAAAATAAATTTTCACTCAAAAAACATATTTTAGCTCATTTAGGACTCGCTCAAGTTCTTATGATAGTTTAAGAAGTTTTTTCGGATAACAAATCAGCCAATGATGAAACTATTTACCTAACAGCCAAATTTTTCAGTTTAAGAAAACCTTACTTCAAACATTTCAAGAAAAAGAGGAACTCTATCCAAAATTTACATTTTCACATTCTGAAGAGTTTGTCGATTAATTTAAATCATTATTCGAACATTTCACTCATTAATTTCAGACAATAAATTGGTATAGCATTCTAATATTTCACTAGTATCTGCTTATACTGTTAGGAGTCATGAAAATATAACTCAATACAAATTCAGTATTCACACAAAGTACCTTTTTCAAAAAGTAACACCTGCATTGTTTGGCTTCAAGATTTTATCAGTTCTAGCAGTCCATTAAGCTATATAATCAAAGTTGTTCGTAGGTAACTTTATGGCTCCTCGTTGGTTGTGCACATGAGCCTGAACTTGTCTTCTTTACATATAGTTCGTTATAAAATGTCGACGAATTAACATTAATTTGTTGACAAATTAAGGGCGTTAGATGCACACAAATTAATGCCATTAAACGCATATAAATTCCCTTTGATTCATTTGTTTAAGAACATTAATTCACCAATAAATTGAAGGGAATTCATGGACAAATCAGTCATTGAATTACACACAAATCAAAAGGAATCAAATAGAATTAAACGACGAATTCTATTCAATTTGTCAATGAATTAATATCAATAAACACACACAGATTAAAGGGGATTTGGGTGTATTTAACATCCTTAATTCGTCGGATTTGATTCCTTTCGATTTGTGTGTAATTCAATGACTGATTTATCGATGAATTCCCTTTGATTTATCGGCGATTAACGTTCTTAAACAAATGAATCAAAGGGAATTTATATGCGTTTAATGGCATTAATTTGTGTGCATATACGACCTTAATTTGTCAACAAATTAATGTTAATACGTTGACGTTTTATAACAAACTGTATGGAAAGAAGACAAGTTCAGGCGCATGCGCACAATCAATGAGGAGCCATATAGTTACCTGCAAACAATGTGTCCTATCATATGAATTATATCAACAAGAATATAAGTTAATACTAGAGACACAATTCGTTCGTTTTAAGCTTTGACTATATAGCTTAATGGACTGCTAGAACTGATAAGAAATACATAGGGTTAAATGGAACACCGCTGAAGGAACTGTTAACAGGTGTTCTTTTTACAAAAAACAATCTTTGGTGATAAGTGAAGCATTCAGTACTCTCAGTTTATCGATTAAGACAGATAATTTAATGCCCGACCGACATTCTGAAATCTGGTTGAATATTTTGGAAAAATTAACTGGCTCATTACATCAAAAACAAAAGATGAAGATTATTTACGAACACGTACCAATGTGGTATTCAGTATTCTTACACAAGCCAAAACACTATATAAAATATTACTTGAAATAGTGAAAATTATGTTTATAATTGGCAGAAACAAACTCACGAATTGGCAAATGGCAATTTCTGATTTTCAGGAAAAAAAGCCGATAATTGACGAAGATTATGGAGGGGGTGGAATTTACAATGGAAAAGAATTTAAAAAATAAATATTTGAATCGCGATTAAAATTAAAAACTTTTATCTTCGACTATGACTACAACTAAAATTTAAAGAGATTAGATAATACTTTGGATACTTCCTACTGATACAGAGTACCATGCATTGAAATTGAACTGAATCTGAATAACAGTTGTAAGATTAATTTAAAGTAAAAGAAGTGCTCAGATAATCAATACTCATATGTGATAGTACTTGATGGTGAAATTTTGTGTTCACACAAAGGATTTTTTTTTAAAAAGTAACGCCTGCATTGTTTACCTTCAAGATTTTATCAGTTCTAGCAGTCCATTAAGCTATATAGTCAAAGGTTTTCAGTAAGTCCAGCTACCCCCACTCCATTAAACACTACATTAAAACTAAATATTCTATTTAAAATATAAAGGAAAATGCGTTTCCCCCCAAATTTTTGGCCATAATTCACTTATTTAATGAGATAGCTACTTTTTTGTAATAAATGAAATTTTATAGGAGATTTCAAAAAATAAAATGAATGCAAAAACAAAATGTTTAAGTTAGTTTTAGCCAAGGATAGGTAGGATAACAATTATATTATTTGAATAACGGATAAGGTTATCTGATTTTGGCTGTAACAGATAAGGATAAACAAAGTTATCTGGGTATTTGTAATCAAATAACGGATTTAAATGGTTGAAACAGCGTATTGAATTCAACTGTCAACAGATTAGTACCCCAAGTAGCTGGCTGGTAGTATGAAAACTAGTCAAGTGTGAATCAGGCTATATGTAGTAATATAATCAAAGTTAGGACTTGCAACCAAAACATTTTTGGGGTTATTGGTTACTGGTTACTGGTTATTGGTTAAAAATGTAATTATTTGGTTAATGGTTACTGTTCTGATTAAACAAAATAAATTTTCTGGTTATTGGTTGTTGTTACTAGTTATTGATTGAGACAAAATTAGGGTTAAAATTAACAAAAAAATTTTTTCTCAAGATCAAATTATCTATAGTTAATAATTTTCTAGGAAATAATTAGTAATTATGAAAAAAAAAATATTCAAAAATATTGATATTCCATGAAAACTAATAAAAACTAATGGTCAGTATCAGTGGCTGAAGCTGATTACAATTAATGTGATAACATTTTCATATTATTTGACTTTAATCCATCGATGGATTCTACTCGATTCACCGACTGATTTTCCTTTAATTTATAGTGAAATAATTCATCGGTGAATTAAGTAGAATCCGTTGATAGATTCTATTCTACTCGATTCACTGATTGACTTTCCTTCAATTTAATGATATAATTCATCGGCAAATCAAGATAGCATTGATGGATGAATTCATTTGCGAAATTTGTTGGCGTTATATTTACAAAGATAAATTAAGTTAGTTACCATACCAAATTTGTAGATGAAACATAGAAAACCTCTGGATACTGCAAAGATTGATAACACAATAAACATATTATTTCAGATTATACTTATTGAAATTCAAATGAATAAAAAGATGAATACTTACAATTTTGTAATTTGAAAACATTATCAAAAAAACAACTAGGTACACTTTAAAATCATGAATATTAAAAATAATTCAAATCACTATTCACTCATTCTCATTCATTGATAAACCTTAGAAAAATTCCATATTTTAGCTACTTAATATATTGATAAAAATTCGATTTTGATGTTAAATGGGAAATACATGTAAATAAATATCAATCTGGTTTATAAAAATTTGACATATAAAAAAATCTATATTTTTCGATGTTAAATGGAAAATGTAAGTAAACCAATATCGATATTTTATCGATTGATGAGAAAAAATAGGAAAATAAAGAAACATCGAATTCAAAAACAGATCCCATATAGAAAATAAAAATGTTATCACATTAAAAACCTATTCTTTATGGTTATCATTCTGGTTAATGGTTTCAGCATTTTATGGGAATCAGTTATTGGTTATATGAAATTTTTTTTGTTTTGCTCATTGATTCCCAAATTAATGCTGTCAATTTGTTTTGGTTTTTAGTGGTTCTTGTATGAGTGTCTTGCAAAAGGAAGTTTTTTCAGCAGGTTACATATATGACGTCATATTTGAGATTCAATTTGAATCGGAGCATTAAAGATTCGTCTATTTTTTGGTTGAATATATTAAATTATAGTGGTAATTGTCAGTTTAGCTTGTGGCCCAGTGGATAAGGATGTGTGTTAATGTGCTAAGGGTCTTGGGTTGGAACCTTATGTATTCTTTTGAATTTTTGAATTTTATTTATTTTTGTTTTTTATATAAATTGTTTTTCAGCTTACTGAAGTTTTTTTTTTTTTTTTAAAGAAATGAACACTCTTTGCCCATACCAACTTCACCTTATGGCCAAAAAGTAATTGAAAAAACCGAAAATAAATAAAATAAAAAAATTCAAAAGAATACCTAGGATTAATACCCACAACCTTCAGCATACTAGCATTCATCCTTATCCACTGAGTCATGAAGCAATTCAAACATTATGCTCATAATTTCATATGTTCAACCAAACAATAGACAAACTTCCAACATGATGCAGTAACATGTAAACCTGCTGGAAAAACTTCCTTCTATGCTTGTGTTTTTGTTCTGAATGTGGTTGTGGTTACAAGCCCTAGTCAAAGGCAGAATCGCAAAGTAGGAATATAAAATGGCACATTTCTGTATATGTAACTATAAAGCTCTACCCCGAGCCATCAAAAAAACTTAACCATCAATCCAAAGCCAAAATTTTAGAGAAAAAAAACAAAACAACAACAAAGAGGTAAATTTGAATTCTTGGACCGTTGAAAGTAAAATTTATTTTCGTCTTTTCTAAAAAGGATTATAAATAAAGAGCAAACTAGTGATGAAAGATTGATAGAAGTCAATTTGAAACTTTAATTTGGTGATTGATGAAACCAATTTTAATCGTACATTTTTCAATGAATGTTCGAATTTGAAAATATTACGTGTTGGTCGTCAGTTACCGAGAATGTTGAATTCTATTTTGTGACGTGTAAATGTTGCATGGTTTGATAAATTGATTTTGAAACGAAAATGGATCCCGGTAAAACACCTCCAAATTGGAGACGACCTGAAGATGTCATGAAACTTCACAAATTACGTTTGAAAAAACGATCGTTAGATTTTCGTATGAGTGATTCTTCGAAGAATGCTATAAATGATCCGTCGAAGAAATCAACTAAAGCGAGCTTCAAAAAAAACCCTTTCAAGTAAACTTTGCTGGTTGAAATTGGTATGTTAATTTAGAAGTTTTTCAAACTGTAAAGCTTGTTTTAACGTTAATAATAGGCGATTCGAAGCTGATCCTCGCGAATGCAAGAGATCGAAATTCAATGCTGAAACCGTTGACGATTCAACTGCCGATGGCACTCTGTTTCGTTTGTTAAACTTTTCGGAATCACAAAAACCGTCAACCTCGATTGATTCTCAAAATCTTTCTTTTACTAATGCTTTATCGGCTCTTAATAGTCCCCAGGGTTCTCTAAAGGTACGTAATAAATCGAATTTATGAATTTTTTAAAACTATTTGTCTTGACGTTTAAATTTAATATATAACGCATATAGGATGAAAATCAAAAACATAAATCCAAAGAAAGTGCTTTATGTGTTGATTGGACACTAAGAGCCAAAGTCCGTTTGATGTCGACGCAACCATATCCGTGGAATCAGAGATTGAAAACCTGTGAGGAAGCCTCTGGCATTACGGGGTTTGTAGTGATTACATTTTAATTCCAAAGTAAGCATTATGGGAATCTGATCGATAGTTTTTCATAGGTTCGTAAGGTGTATAGATACAGATACAGAAAATGGCAAAATTAATTTGGACACAAGCCCTAACGCTAGATTTCATCAATGTTGTTTGGTATGGCAACATCCGTCTTTTCCATGGATTGATGTATATCCAAGAATTGGCCGGAAGTCTTCCGGCAATTCTGCCATCTCAGTTGCATCGGTCAAAGATAAGTTATATAGAAGCTGGCTGGATAGTTTTCGTAGTTTATTTCAGGTTAGTACTCTAATTTGAGAGAAAGTTATTTTTACTCATTTTAATACGTGAACTTTTAATTTATTGCAGTTGGTACGAGCGAAACAGTGCCCGTATTTTTACATGATTACGAATACATTTATTTGTCTTTTTCGTGCCGCTGGGCTTAATGGATATTCTGAAATTAACGCCTCTGTGTCGCCAACCACGCGTGGTTTTCGACAGCTTCTTAAAGAAGAAGGTTTGTTTCGTAATGTGGACTTCTTCTCGATGTAATTGTTCGTTAATAATATAATATGTATTTATAGACATTGAATTCACTATGCCTTTGAAAAATGGTGACAGCAAAAGTCCTGTAACGAATGACTGCTCAGATACTGGTTACGAGAGTGTCGACGTAAATGATGATGATGAGGTCGAAGAAAACACCGTCGACGACGATGAAGAAACTGATGTTTGGCTTCAAAGTATGGGAATGGCAGAAGATGATATCAAAAAACTGAATGCGACGCAGGTAAACAAAACTCACGTGAGGTGTAACGCATTTTAATGTTGTTTGAAATTTTTTGATATGGATTTTATCCGATGTTAATGATTAGGAAGATAGTTGGTGTATGCAGATGTTCGACCTCTCGATCGTAAGGTTCTTATCCTGAGATCAGCTACTGTCACATTTCAGTCTCTGAATAGTTTTGTGTAAAATTGCCGCTTGTAATTTTGTAAAATTGATTTAGGAAAATCATAGACCACCAGTTTCCATTCGACTTCCCTCTCTTAAATTACCATTAGTAAATTTATACGCTTTGAACAATTTATAGCCTTTATGCCGAAGCCCAGTTTACAAAAGAATGAAGATGATATAGTTTTGTGGGAAGGGTTTTTTTTTTTTTGAGTCATCGCAAACGTGTTGGAAATTTTCAGCTTGATTCAGTCATGGGTCGTGAAAGACAAATCGACGAATTGCCAGAATCGTTGATTTTTGTGGAAGGAGTGGAAGCTCAAGCTCTATTCAATTTTCTAGTCAATTGTAAATCGATTATCGCTACCAGTGGAAGTTTTGCTGGTATTCCACCTACCCTAATATCTCCTGTTGCGTTTACGGGAGCGTCACTCACTTCCTTAAAGGTATGCTAATTGTTCCAGCGAGTAATTAATTTATTTAAAAATGTTGAGATTGCCTTTTTTGTATAGGTACGTGAAAGTGAAATTCGACAAAATGGCGCTTGTTACCACTCGATGGAAATCACCGGACCCATACTGCCCCATACCATTCATAATCTTTGCGATTTGATGAAAAATGCGAATGTGGAAAAATTTTCGCTTACTTTTGCTAATATCGAGTCCAGCAAATCGTTCACCAGAGCCACATCCCACCACATAGGTAATTTATGATTTTATGTTGATGTATAATGTAGTATTTCATCCATTCGCTTTCTGGTTTGTACAAATTGTCAGTTTACTGCTCACTCAGTTGCACATTCTTTCAAAGCACTTCTCACTAGGATTTTTGTCTATGAAGTTTTTCTTTCTTGGGGTTTTCAAATGCAGACTAGTTTTGACATTGCTTCTGATCAGTCGTTGGATTTTTCGTGAATACAAACATATGTTTTGTTTTTAAGCTGCTTCATATTTTTTCTAATCATTTATTATCTACACGCATTTGTATTTTGTTGATTTTATTGTTTCATACGGTCTCCGGTATAATTTTGTAAATTCATTTTCATTTTAATTTACGTACATTTCGAAGTTTATATAGCATGTCTTTTTGAATATTGGCTAGTGGGAGGGTATTTAAGTGTGACGCAAGAAGAATGCTGTAAATTCGCTTGATGGTTAATAATCAAATATTTTTCGTTTGGTATCGTTTGAAATTCCTGATAAATTCTAAATGTGGTATGAATCGAGTTGATGCCGACCCTTAGAGATGACCATCTTGCTCATAATATATTTCGTGTGACATTATTCGGACTAAATGTACCGAAGATTTCACGTGATTGGTTGTTGGTTTCTCGCGGGATGAATATTGACGCTTTCTCGCACATAGTAGCCTTCGTAGGTTTTTTTTTATTCAAAAATCTCTTCAAATCAGTAACCCTCATTTGAAGCACCATGGCGTTCTAGAAAAATTTTTATCAAACTTTTTATGGAGTTCCAAATTTTATGTTCTATTTGCAAAATGATTTCATCTTCTATAATTTTTAATCATGAAATTTCTACTCGCAGACAGTGAGCCAAGCGAAGCTAGCCGAGAGTAGTCCTTAACAAAAAAAAAAAAAAGCCATACTCAATCTTAAGTCATATTATGAGAACTGTGTTGAGCTGAGAAGTTATTTGCTCATAGTTAGTTTCATATGCAGAGTTGCAGACCAGGCTTTTATGTCGGTTTTTCTCTGTGTTCAACAGGAACGTCTACCGCTTCGTCGCCTGTGAAAACTCCTCGTACGCCCAGTATATTCGATCAACAAAATCTAAGTGATTGTGGTTTGAAACCAAAGATTTTAACAAAATTTTGCAAAAATGAAGTGCGTCACTACGATAGTATTAAGTATTCTGATTCGTGTTATTCATATTTATAATTGGCGTTTTATTCTTGTAATTAATTTAGTTTGCAATAATTCACGTTTTCGCATACGATTTTGACTGTAAATATACTTGTTTTCTTTGTTGTTCTTCTTTTGCTTTTTCTTGGAATAATAAATTTTGGTCTGTTCGGCTGAAACTAAATTATGTACACCAGGAAATAGCCGATTCTCTTTTTCATTGTTTCGTTCTAAATTCTGATTTTTTGCATCAGTCAAAGCCATGTTTCCTTTGTTTCTTTAAATTAGGAAAATAGATATTTTTCAACGAAGTTCATGAATACTGTGGTTTATTTGGCAAGATTTGAAAGCACCCTCAATAAAATTGTAATTGCCTTGTTCTTCCTTTAGTGCCCCATTAACTGGGAAGTATGCAAAATTCTACAAATTTTTTTCTGATTTCGGGAAGAAAAACCATCCAATAATAAAAATGACCGTTTCTCTTGTCGCATCTACCCTAATCAACATTATTGGATGTTGTAAACAATATAATTTTTGTGCTTTCTCCCGTTGAGTTTCAACATTAAGCCAATACTGTACGAGTGTACGATATCTGAAGGTAGCATATCTATGAATTAGCCAAAAATATAGCCAGATAGTCATTTCTAGAAAGAGTTGTAGTCAGTAGAAAAACTGATTACAAAAAAAAGTTATTCAAAAACTATTTTTTCCTGAAATTAGTGCTCACGGTTTTACAAGTAAGACAAGATACTTACAAAATCTTAGCTAGATTATACATGAATTTATGTCCGTTATAACTTTGTAAAATATTTGCCCATAAGGTATTACGTCATTCTTCGCTATAGGAGTGCAAACGCAGAAAGAAAATTTGAGAAAACTTTCTAGCTAAATTTTCAAGTTTTGAAAAAAATTCAGTTTCGAACGATTTTTTCTTAAAATAGAGACAAACATTCGATTTTAAAATCTGATAGAAAATTAACTTCACTTTAACTTGTAACCAGTTTGACAGCTAATCAAAGTAAGGACGAAAATAAGGGTGTCTAGGGGATTTGTACCCTCCTTTGCCAAGAAAAAAGGCTAGACGAAATTTTCATCGTTTTTGAAGATTTGTGTATGGGGAAGGGCTCAGAAGAGATCACAAATGATATGTAGACCCCCCCCTCTTTTACGACGAAGCTATTTACGACCTTGAATCGAATAGTATATCCGACGAAACTCACCTTTTTCAACAACAAATGAACGAATCTGTTTCTAAAATGGGTTTATTATAAAACTTTAAATACAAGTATTCAAATAAAACTATAAACAATAATACATAAAAGAAGCACGAACGATCCGTATCAACACGATCACACAAGACATGCGCAGAAAAATTCTTCGACATTTTCTAGAAGGTAGAAATTACTTTGAAAGTTCAGGTACAGAGAATGGAATTATCCACTTTGTTCTGTTTTCATTCTCAGTTCTGCTATCGTCGCAGCATCTTTCATAGTTTGCGCTTTCAATAATCTCTTCTCATTGCTAAGTTTGAATATTTGCTCACTTTGAAATAACTCTCGGATAGATCTTTGCTCCATTTCATGTCGTAAATCTCGATTAATTTTACTGCAAGTATAAAATCACCCAGATGAGTAACTGTAGGGTTAAACGCCGACTTTTCGAAACGACGCGGCGTGGCGTACATACCGTTCAGCCTCAATGAGATCTTTTAGGCAATTAAAGTGTCGGTTGGTAACTTCGGAAACATCGATGAGCTGCGGATTTTCAGGACGTTTTTCCAAAAGAGAAACCGTATAACTCAACTCCTATAGTACAATCACGAAAATGTAGAGCATATACCCACAGGTAGAGGAACAATACTTGATGTTACGCGTACCTGAATTCGCACTTTATGCGATTCCAGTAGGGCAGCCATCGACTCGTAAGGAGCATTTTGATCATCTTTCCACTGTTTACGTAATTCAATATTGTCTGCCTACAACAATGTGCCACACAAATTGAACGTCGAAGTAAAGTCGCACCACATTACAATATTTAAAAAACATATTGCGCAGGCAAGATGAAATTTAAAAAATAAAATAAAATTCAGAAAATACATACTGTATGTTCTATTTAGTTAAATAAAATAAATATGGCTGAAAATAAAAACTTAATAAAAAAAACACACAATCGCGATTGAACAAACTATAAAAGAGGGAAAGAAAAAAAAAAGATTAATTCACGAGCGATACACTTCATGCATAACATACACAGTAAATGTAAGACTAATAAAAATATATTATATATGAGTAAAATTTAAAGAAGGAAAATAAAATCATTAAATTTGTACTAAAAAGGAACAAACGATAATTGGCAGTTTAGGAAAGTTTGTAGGGTATGGCTCGAGTAAATAATACAAAGAAACAAAGACACTAAATTAGAGAGACATACAGGGTATCAGAATCGAAATTTAACGGAACAAATTAACGTTTGAAAGGAAAAAAAAAAGTAAATTGAAGAGAGACAAATTCCAAATGTTAAAAAAAAAAATTTAATTTTTCAACAATTTTTTGGTAGGACCGTGAGGATGGAATCCGGGCCCGGTTGGTCATTAGTATCGAGGCTTAGGGAGGGGAAGCACGTGAAAAAAATTCCACAAAACCAATAAGTACATTTTTTAAATTTCGGACGCTTTCGGATTCCCTAAAAAGTCTGGACGCAGAGGGAATCTCCCATTTTCACCTCACTCGACGACAGTGTTCTTAGAAAGATCGAAAATTATTCAATTCGCCAGTAAGAGTTGATACTGATGATTTTTTCAAAGTTTGAAAACGATATTATACTGAAAAATTTAAAGAACAATTTTCACGGACAAAAATCTGTTCCAAAATAATAAAATTTTACAAAACAGGAAAAATTTTGATTTTTTTTTCAGCCCTAAATTCAATTATGTATATGAAGTGCTATGCTTCGTCACTTATACAATCTTTATGATTGATTATATTCGATTTAATCTTCAACGCTTCTTCATGAAAAATGGTTCGAACAAAAACTGAAGGACAAGAGATTAACCAGAATTTCAGTTTTCAAAACTATGTGGACTTATAGATCTTTCAATTCGAAAATAAGTCAAAAATTGATCAACAAAATTTTTGGATGAAGTCATTATTAAGTTGTACAGACCAAAACCGTAGATAGCTGTCGTGTATTGGTAGGGAAATTTTAAAAAAATTGAAAGATAGAAGAAAAATGTAACTGACACATGTTTTTGTTTTGTGCAAAGGGTGTGGGGATTTGAATTATACCTGAACCTCCTCTTTATCAACAACCGAGGTACAAACAGTGCTTCAAATAATGAAAATAATAGTAACGTCCGCGTCTTTAAAGCGTTTCAGAAAAATCAACTATGTATTTCACTTTTTTAAATTTTTAAGAGTATTAATTCCACGTCTTCAATGAATTTTAATAAAATAAAAATTTATGAAAATTCAACAAAATTATAGAAAAATTCAATTGTTAAAGGAATAATTCATTAATTTGAGAAGGGTGCAAGAGGTTGTATGTTCGGGTAATTTCGAATTTCGATTCTGTTTTACAGTGAGAAGGGTGAAAAACACAAAGCATTAAAAAAAAACACCGCCGGCAGTTGGTACAAATATAAAAAAATGATTACCTTCTAGTCAGCCTTTAAATATCGATCTAAATAGCACTAGAAATTAAAGAAAATGTAGTTAAAGTACGGATACAATTTTATGATAGTTTCTAACATAACATGAATTGCACCTTAAAAAATAATGTAAGACACATCATGCGGTAAACCGTTTCTTTTTTTTTATGCAATTCGACTTCCCATTCTGATACACGGAAATCGAAAATGGATACGAGAAAATAAGATTTGAAAGAAGGAAAATTCTTTGTTTTTCTTCGGCTTATTTGTAGGTAAAAAAGAATTAATATGTTAGGAGTGCAACATATCGTTAAATCTTTTAAACCAATATTTAAATGCTTGAAAAGGAAACGGATACATTTAATTACAACACGCATAAAATCCCCATGCAACGATCTATTATTCGAGTGAATATAGCAGATTGAAATTGGAACAAGCTCCAGTTAATTTTTTTTATTTCCGCGCGCAGCAAGAACCAACTTAATTCAATTAAAAATTGAATTTAACTCAGTTTAGTGAAACCGAAATATGAAGACGAAATTTGAGCAGAAGAATGAAGTATATTCACAACTTGTAACCAATGACTCATTTTTATTGCAAGAAGCACGAAAGAGCAATATTTTTCCTTGGTCTTGACAATTACGTAATTCGGTAACCGTAAGTAAGGTCATTTACTCATATTCCATCTTCTCATCTTGAGTCTGTTTTTCGTTTTTTTCCCCGTAATACTATACGCAAGCAATCCAAAAATAAATTTCTATCACCAAATTAACTAACAAAATTTTATAAGTATTATTTTGTCATGGCGGTATGCATGAAGCATACAGTAGATCGATTAAGTCTTTAAACATTGATAGAGACACTTGAAATTAAACATTTTTCAAATCAAAGCAAAAATTAAAGTAAAATTGATAATTTTTTTCACCAAAAATTTTTCATCATTTATCGCCACGACAAAGGCGGCACGGGAATGTTTTTACAATTTTGTGAAATATTTATAGAATTTTGATGAACAATAGTTTCAAAGAAATTTTTCATTAGGTAGTAAAAGAGGATATGTTTTTGTTGGAATAATTCATGATTTTAAATGCGAATCTCGTTTTGAGGACGCAAAAGGATCGATTCGCAGTTAATTATCGGAATAGATTTAACTGAAAAAAAATCGAAAATGTTTTCGAAATTCCATCAGAAGTCAAGACAGGCAATGAAATGCTTCAAGAGTTTTGAATGAATTTTCCCAATTATTGTAAAATCTCGTAATATAAGCACAAAGCACAATTAATCATTATCATCAATAGATTGTCATGCAGTTCCTTAATTCTAACAAGTCACAGATGAGTAAAATCGAATCCTGGTATTCATTGCAGAGTGTTAGGTACATTATATGTAGAACTATTATGAACAAAATTCAACTCGATGATGTTGATAAAACATTTAGTTAGTGTAATGTACATGTTTAATTTCACTTGGTCAATACATTGAAATTAATTTGTCTAAAAAAAATTCTCCAAGGTTACGATGAGTGAAACGGTAAAACAAACATTTATCAACATTTCAGTAAATTTTCTCAAAAAGAAATATGGACGACTCATACATTTTAATTTTTCAAAACAAGAGAAGTAGCAACGCTATTAAACTCATCATCTATCCCGTTAATTACCGAATAAGGGTAGTAGGGGTCGAAATGAATTGTCAAGTGAAAATTTTTATTTCTAGTCGCAAATGAGTTTGTGACATATTAAAACATATGAATAAAATTAAAGTGATATCCTGCAACAAAAAATATGAAAACTGATCTGCTTAAGACATGACGTTCCAAACGCAAAATTTCTTAAACTAAAAATCATCAAAATACAAGGAAGTTTGATCAAAGAACACATAATTCGTCCAACTAACTGGTTCGTTGTTCCAATTTTATATCAAACTGCTATATACCACTCAAAAAAACCACACCAAGTTCGAACACTGCTACAAACCGCGAACAAAGTTCCCGTCGGCTTCGAACATTCCCAAATAAATCGCAAACAAAATTTCTTGGTACAAGCGTCAATCGTTTTGAATACTTAAAAATTATGTCGTAAAAAATAGTCACTATACTACGTTAACTTTATCGCAAATGCTGCAAATAAAATAGCAAATTACTTCTAAGGCTTTCAACTCTGCGTTCTTCTTCAAAAAAGTTTTTTTCAGTTCTTTGTATTTATGTTGAATTGATTCTAATTTATTAGCCATCGATAAACGTTTGTCGTCCACCTCTGCGAAGAGTGAATTGCCTCTTTTATTATTGGCAGTAACAGGATGGCACTTTAAGTTTGTCAGCTCCGCATTGAGAGTAACTTTTTCTTCTTGAAGTTCCTGTAAAATGTACGAAAAAGTAAATAAAGAGAAAATAAAATTAATATCTCCATATAAATCACGGAACTAACTTCGACTAATTTTAACGCCGACTTCAAGTCATTTGATTTGGTTTCGAGTAATTGTTTTATTTCTCCAACTTCTTGATTTTTTTCATTCACAGTCAACTCGAATAAAATCATTTTATCGGTTAAATTTTTGTTTTCGGTTTGTAATTCAAAATTACTAGTCGAAAGTAAGGTATTAGCTTCCTGAAAACATACAACGCTTGAATGATTACAAGATCGCTAAAAATAAAACACGATAGACGAAATCGTAAATAATTACTTCTAATAAAGATAATTTCATCTGGTATTCTTCTTTCTGTTTATCTATTTGCGATTTTTGGTTTTGGTCTTTTCTCTGGTTATTAATTTCAGTATTCAGTTCAGACAGAGCATACTCGTGATTAGTTTTCTCACTTTGCAATTCGGTTTCTAAATTGGTACACTGCAATGAAAAAAATGTTGGTCTAAATTATAATCAACAAATTACAAAAAAAAATCCGATTTAATCTTCCATCATGAGTGAATATTAGGGTCGGCTCAACCGGGCGGATAAACTTAAAATAATTTAATAATTCGAAAAAACAAGATAAATATCGAATCTAAAAATTGATTATTCATTACTTTCAATTTTGTTGATGATAATTCGGCCTCTAAATTCTTCACTTTCGTCTCGAGATTACCCTTAATTTGATGTAAGCCAGTCAAAGCTTCGATTTCAATTTCCATTTCGATCTTCATTTTATTCAGTGTTTCTAATTTACGATTAGCACTATGCAATTCTTGCTTCTGTGACTAAAGCAACAAAATAATATTTGAAATGGATAAAATTAAAATTTGAAAAACGAGTGAAACTCGGAAGTGAGAACTTACTTCGATAATATTCAACTGTTGCTCTATTTCATATCGCAAGTCTTTATTTTCATCCATTAGGGATACAATACTGGTCGAAGAATCGTTCATTATCGCTGATTTTATGATACAATCATAAAAGCAGAAAGAAAAATTGTCAACTACAATCGAAGAGAAAGGTGAAAGGAGTGAGAACTAATATCCTCCACTTTTTTTAGAATTTGGAAGTCAAAATTTTATGCTATAATAAACGCAGAGCCAAAAAGCTCGAATGGAAAGAAAAATGAACACATATTTCTGAACACGAAATGAAAAAAAGAAAATAAAAAATAAGAGGCTGGACTTGCAGCGCAAAATAAAATACAAAGATCAAACCGCAAAATCGGCCGTTTCCGTAGAGAGCATGAACAATTTTAAATAAACTAATTAGTAATTAACGGAAAATCGTCGCAGTGCAAAAAACTAATCACTACCGTACCGCGTATTCTCATGACGTCATAAACATAAGTTGAAAAAATTCTTTTCATGGTTTCACGAGTTCATTTACCTCTACCTACACTTTTTGAAAATTTCAGCCAAACTTTATACAACGCTCTCTATAAATTTAATTTCGTACTTTTGATTAAAATCGGCTGGTTGAAAATAGAAATACTACCCTCAATTTATGCAGTGTTTAAATAGACCTAAATATATAGGCCCTGAACGGCTCTTATCACATGTTTTTACCGGATATGGTTAGTGACAGTGTGATACACCATACCTAACAGTTTTAATTATTGAGGTGCATGTTGCATCTGTTGTATTCTGTAAGCTATAGAATTTCGGCAGAATTTCAGCGAATTTTAGAATAATCCTTTTTTCAGTAATTGAGTTCTTACTTGCATTTTGAAATAAAAAAACTTGAATAATGTTTAAAGATAAATTCAAAAGTTACAAGAAAAAGATGCCTGTACCCAGTTTTCAAGATGTCTTGAACGTTAGAGTGCAGGGCGATAGCGAATTATTGACACAGGTTTGTTATATTTTCATGCTTTATTTACCGAAATTTCCAAAGTTCATTTTACTTCGTGTGGACTTTATATCATATTATGTAACTGTTTCATTGTACAGTTCGAATTACGAGGAAAATGTTCACCTGTTGCGCGTAATTACGAAGAATTCGGTTTGCAACATCCATCTCTGTGGAAAACTTTTGAACTAAAAAATCATCCTGGTGAGAATTCGTCTGGTATGCAAGTGAATTTTGATTCGTAAATTATGTTTTTCATTTCATCTTTGTTGTAGGACTCGTTTTTGTCGTTAATCCGTTCACAAACTGTGGGCAACGATATTGGATTGCGAGGAGTGTAGCCGATTATTCGGCCAAACCGAATATTACCAATATTAGTCAACAGAATGATTTATGTGATCTCTTGCGCGATAGGTCCTGGTGGGATTTAGTATCATGGTAATTTTCATGTTTTCGTTGTTATTTTAAACCTATTTCGTTATCTTTTGAGTTCATCTAGTTCTCTGATTTTCACTGTCCGTGTTAGTCATCTATTAGATTCCTATACTAAGAACTCGATTGTTTTTCAGTGAAGAAACCTGTGATAAAAATTCTGTTTCGCGTAAATTGCGTTGGGCTACCATGGGATATCATCACAATTGGGATACTAAAGTAATATAAAAAACTGTGAATTATTTTTCTTCACGCAGCTTTTTCTTGATGTTCTCAAATACTTGAACTATTATATTTTCAGGTTTACTCCGAGGATGCGAGAGGTCCTTTCCCTGCTGATTTGGAACTGTTGTCCAAATTTATTGTGAAAGTCATCTTTAATATCGATTTCAAACCTGAGGCTGCTATAGTGAACTTTTACCTAATGGATTCTTTTCTATCTGGGCACATAGATCGCTCTGAACTGAACACTAGCGCTCCTTTGATATCTTTCAGGTTTGTGAATAGTATGTTTTTTTGTCTTTATTAGACTATTTCAAAGTCCTGCCTTACGATAAAGTGATTTTAGTTTTGGGCAGACTGCCATCTTCTTGATTGGTGGTGAAACAATGACCTCAGATCCCGACGCAATATTTCTAGAAAGTGGAGATATCATTCTTATGGCGGGGGTGAGTCGCCTGCAATATCACGGCGTGCCAAAAATTATTTATAACAAAAATGACTGTTGGAACAATTTCGGCGACCAAGATGAAAAAACCTCCTACTTGGTGGATGAAAAGTTGGCGAGAAAATGTAATCATGTTACTTTTCAAAAAGTTGAAAATCGTGCTTATTGGATCCCATTCGCTCGATATATAAATCAAGCTCGAATAAATTTGAATGTACGTCAAGTAAATTTTAACACCCCTCACGATGGACATCGCGAGTCATGAACGCTTTCGAACATCGATGATTTTTTTAACTTCTTAGCAAATAAATTACCATGGAATCGAAAAAAATGGTAGCGGATACCCTTCTTCCCGCCAGCCAGATAGTACACTTAGAATGAAAATATTCAATATCTCACATCTCTTCCAAACTCCTGTTACATCTTCGACTGACACGAATTCGCAGAGTAAGAAATCTCGAAGGAGACGTCGTAAGAGGCGAACGCCGAGCAATGGGTGTGTTCAAAATGCCTCTGAAAACGTGAATCTGGCAAAATGCACGTGCGCCTCGTTAGACCAGGACACACCAAAACCAGCTGAACCGACGAAACCTGAGACAGAAGCTGCTATTGTGTTGCCTAAGTCAAAAAAATCGAAAAAAAAATCCGGTTGCGACTCGACTATCAAACGGTCGAATGCTATCAGCTCACCCAGAAAGAATTCGCAGGTGCCGCGAGCCGCTTCTGCTAGTCGCTGCGATTCGACTCAAACCAAGGTTACCGAAAACATGAAACAGGAGATGTTGGAATTGATCCACTCGGTTCAGACGTTAGCTTCAGAAAAGGATATCCTGGAGAAAAATTTGCACGAACTACGCGAAGAGAACGATCGACTTGTGCGAAACAACGAGGATCTTAAAGATGAACTCAAGGAGATGACCGACGAAGCTCTCGAATTAACCGTGGAGAAGCAGAGATTATTGAGTAAAATTGGTGTACTGAAGAAACAGTTACTAAATAGGCCAAAATAATTTTTATTGTCGGTTATTTTGGTCTTGGAAGTTTCAATAAACATTCTAAAGTCAGTTTTTTAGTATTTTTGTTCGATAACAAAGTCATCATTTAGGTACTTAGGAAATCGTTGGCGAGACCGCGATGCCCTCTCTGATGATGTGTAACTTTTTGAAAAGGTATATCACACTGAGGCTTAATTCTCTTAAACTGCCAAACTGGTGAATGCAAGGAGTTATTTAGTATAATATTAACATGTTTCGAAAACAAAATAGTCAAACGATTCAGCTTCAGTAGATGTACTTCAATTGTATTTCATTCTTTGAAAATTTAGCGCCGAATTGCGCAAAACTGCTATGTATTTCTTTTAGTGGTAAAAGCTATATCTGGGTAAGAATAAAAAATCGGCATTTGTATCAAACTGGCTGATTTTTTTTTCTGGAATGTTACTTGTAGGGTTGACTCAGCTAATTTGGTTCAAAGGCCGATTTTCATGCGTACTCGAGTATAGCCTTTAACACATTTTATTGTACCCATGAAATTTAGATATGAAATATTGTTTAGTTTTGTGTCTTGACGAAGAAAGAAATTTTTTTTTGATTACTACGTAATTCGATTGGCCAATAATGTCTCATACCCCGTATTGAATACTTACCGATTTCTGAAACCTTTTTGCGACTTCTCATTCAGAAAAACTATTTTTGTGAATCGAGGTTTTGTTTTTCTTTTAATTTCGTCATACTGAAACTTTTTTTCTTATTTTGTGGAGTTCACGCTGCAAAGTCCCCACTCCCGAAACATATCGCACGAATCACAAAATTTAAATGTGGATAAAAACCGTGAAGTTAAAAATTGTTCTAAATACTAACATTTATTTCAAAATTGTTTTTGTTCTCTCCGGTTTAATACGTTGAATAGGAAATTGGTTAAACCTTGAAAAAATCTTGCATTCCGCAAAAAAAACAACCTGGGCTTTTTTCTACACTGCTGAACAGAATTAAAAAATATGTTATCTATCGGCTTATAGTTATACTATTATAAAATAAAGAAAAAAAAAAGTATAAATATCGGTGACCGTATGAAAACAGTGTTAGAAATTTGATTCACATGATTAGTTCATATTGATACAAAACATATTTTCGTAGCCATTGCCCAACTTCAGGGTAGATTGTTGACGTGCCTATAGGTTCAAAATGAAGAAAATTGATGTAATGTTCTGGAAACAAAAGAAGGGGCTAAAGTTAGTTTTAATGGATTATATTTATGTCGTGACGAATCGTGATTTTATGAAGGTTTTTTTCGTTTTATTTTGTGATTTACGTTGGAAGGAAGGTGCCAAAGACTGATTTTTTTGTTTTTTTTCCCTATATCTCCGAGTTAATTAAAATTATATACTTACGATTTGGTGAATATTTCTTTGTTTTGTTTAAACACTTTTCACTGTTTGAAGACAAAAAAAACAAAAAACTTCTAGTCCTTAATTTTAGTTTTCCTTCAGATTTCACGCACGTATTCAATGTTTTCCTGAATCGAAACTGTAATTTTATTCCATGCACCAGCGTCGTTCCAGCCGTGGAATTCTGTGAATCGTTACGTGTCTTACACGGCAGGTTTCGTTTTTTTTTTTTACGTAAACTTTTCATGGAATTATAAACCTATAATAGCCGATTAAGAGATCGTATTGAGTTACAAAATTCCGCCTCAGGAGACGTAAAAATTTTAGTGTTTTTCAGTAGGTTCCTCTTGAAAAAATTGATGGAATCGACATCACTCACCAACAAAGAGCATATAATTTTCGAAATATTTTTATTTTTGAAGTTGTTCAAAAGGGGAGCACCTAGCAAAATACACCGAAGAGGGGTTTTCTGTACCCACCGAATTTTTTTTTCAAAATTATTTTCCTTAAAATTAATTTTCTAGAGTTCCATTGGAAAATTTACGCACATTTTTCTAACTAGATTTTTTGTTCTGGGTAGAAAAAAATTTTTTCTCGTTCTAAAATTTTATACTTACCTGTTTATGTCCAGAATAAATAACAAAGTTCAAATGAATTAAGCTATCAAAATATAATTTTTATCTAATTATCGTAATTAAAATCCATATTTCAGGTAAAACTGAGAATTACCTTCTCCATTTCGAATTATATTATTTAGTTGGTTAAAGGTTTTAAGACTAAGAAAGAAAAAAATCAAATGTTTTCTTTAACTAAAAGAAATACATAGTGCGTAATACTATGTTTCGGTTATCGTAAGCTTTGACTAAACCTATCCATAATGGACTGGGATTAGTCGAGCTGATAGTGATACAGATACCCTTTTCTACTTTCCCTTTAATTTTGTGAGTTATAACCTAATTGGAGGTGGTCCAGTCATGGTACGATTCTAATAAATGCCCCATTAAATCACGGTTAATCGAGTTTTCCAAAGCACTAAGAAATCTATAAGACTAATATGAATTCCGATTTAGCTTTTCAGACGTAGGTAGTTTCTTGTCGAAACGAAAGTCAAAATCTGTCTTAAATTCTTTAAAAAACATCTATATTGACATACTTAAGGCATGAAAATTATGAATTTTGAGAAATATATCTTTATATTGATTCAGCTTTGTAGGCACCGATATAGATACTTACGTATAAGTATTGACAGTAAATATTACATAAACAAATTTTTTCGATGATTATGCTATGTTAAATGAAATTTATCACGTGGTGCATGTTTGATTTCTTCTTGGAGATTGACTATCTTCAGAACGGTTATTTTAGCTAAATTTGTGTTGTTCTGACTGTTAGAAGAAATTAAAACCTGATCCTGAAAATAACCTTATTCAAAAGCAGCAATTTTTGCGAAATACAAAAAACTGTTGATACATTTCGTCAATAAATACCCTTAGTCAGAGTGGAAAAGGGTAACAGGAATTGAAACATCTCTATGTAAGACCTCTTTCAGAAGCGTAGGTAGGATTTTGAGGGCTGAGCCACTAATCTCTACCGTTATTTCACCTCCGACTGTACTGAAGATTTCTAAAAAAAACTACAGTAAAAACCAATTAATACATTCTCGCATAAAATGTTTTCCCACATAATACACTGTTTTGTCTTGGTCGCTTGATTTGGTGTACAAAACCTGTATAAAAGTTTTCAGGTAAGCCGTACCTGGGTGTGAAATTTTTCCGCATAGTACATTTTTTTAGGCAGATCTGGCCAGGTTTTTAAAAGAATTAAAGTCAAAATTTTCCAAATTCAGCTCCAGTTTTTTTTAAATTGTTAAAAGTTCCGCATTTTTGGGTATATTAAGCAGACCTTATTATTGATTATATCAAATTTTTTTTATCCTTCAATTTTTCTGCCTTAAAATATTTAAAAAAAAAATAGTATTTAATTTGTTTTATAAAATTTTGAGCTTTTTTCCATTTCTTTTGTATTATGTTTTCTCGCATAATACGTTTTTTTACCATGGTCCTTTGAACATGTATTAACGAAATTTTACTGAAATAAAATGAAAAGAATCAAAGTTTTGTGTCGTGATAGTACTTTGAAATAAAATCACCCCCTCCCACTATTAATCACTTCTAATTACCCTGGTTTTTTTTTTTTAATGAAAAATTAAAACCTCTGGTGTGTTGAGAATTCGCGAGTGAGTTGCATCCAATAGGTCTCAAAGTGCACTACATACGCATGCAAATAGCTCAAAAATTTTTTTTTAATGGAGTAGTTTTCACAAAAAACAACTAACCTATAAAAATAGGATATGTATCAGTTGGTCAGGACAAAACCGTAGTTATGACATTAAAAGTTCTTTTTTTATTTAAAAAAAAATTAATCCACCTCACTTATCCAGCTTATCTCCAACTCTAAAGGGATAGAATAAATGCTTTTTTATTTAAAAAAAGTAATCCATCTTAGCTAACCTCCCATAAATTATGCATTTTCTACTTTATTTAATACATTAGCTGATTTTCATTGGAAATTGGATACAATAATAGGTCAGAGTTTGAAATTATAGATATTGACTCACCTTTGATAAATTAAATTTTTCAATATACACAGTGACCTGTCTTAGTGAGTTTTATCAGTTGACTATATCATATGGGCTACTGTAATAAAAGACATCCAGGAAGCAGAAAATGATAAAATCGTTCTTTTTACAGCTCACAACATTTAGAACAATTGTGAAATGTGACATCAGATATCTACTAGTGATGTGTCGGTAGTTCACTAACTAGTTCATTTGAATTTAATAATTCAATAACCTAAATGACCGAGACCTAAACTCTTAAAGAACTAGTTCATGATCAATTTAAATTTTTAAAATGATAAGCTAAGTTGGAGAAAAGAACACATATCTCTGTTCACTGTTCACAGTTTCTCATTCATTATCATTCTTATCATTTAGGTCATGATGAAGTAGTTCATTGAATTAGATATTTTTTTGATCGAGACTGAATGAGCTAAATTTTAAAAACGACCTAAAATTCCCTCACTAATATCTACAGCTAATCACTAGCATTGTCAAAAATTTTATATGTATCGATATTTTTCCTAATGATATTTTCTCAAAAATATTGATATTGTATCAATAAAAAAAAAAAATTGATATTTTACAAGAATACTTATCGCACAATTCACAGCTGTTGTCTAAGTTACATCCCTACTTTTTACCACAAATAGACAAAAAGAACAAATCTCTTAAGTCAGTTGGGTCTTCCTTAGACATTATTTGTTGTTTTTGTTTTTTTTTAGCATTGAAAATGCTCGTAGCATTGGTTTATGAAAAAGTGTCCGTCATCAAATTTTTAGCGAGAGAAGGGGTAGATAACAATTGTAAAAAAGTGGAGGGAGTAAATGGTAATGAAAAATAAAGCGGAAGTGGTAATGTTGTTTCGTTGTTTACGGAGCAAATATGAAGCTGAGAGAAAACAAAACAAAAACTTAATTTTTTTTATTCATTTTCAATGCCCCTGTCTCATTCCTACAAAGTGTGAAACCTGCGTTTTGTTTTTTTAGACTATTAGAAAAAATTTTCTCTCTTCTAAAGCTTCATCCCTTGGCAGTCTACTGCGCTTTATTTCATCCTACATTCGGCTCTGACAATCTCTCCCCTAGCTTCATTTTTATACTAAAAATATCTTCGAATCCACTTCGTTGATACAAATGTAATACTTAACTCACACCTTTAACTATGTCCTAATAATCCAACTATTGATACACATTGTTTCCCGATGCCATAAATTACTAAAGAAAAAAAATAAACAAAAATGCTACTAAAGAATGTAGTTTTGTGTATATTAATTCAAAAAACTTGGATTGTTTTCCCTGTCAAATAATATTGTTGACAGATATCAAATACTAAGAAATAATTGTTGAATCGCTGCCTCTCCAGTAATCGTGTTATGTCATTTTTTTTATCAACTTCAGTGTGGTAAGAAAGAAAAAAATTCAACTCTGTTAAAAAAAATGAAACAGAAAATTAAATAATAGCCGGTTGTGATGTGCCACTTTTTAACATCTTTTTAACGACGTTAATTGATGGCAAGAAAGAGAGAGAGAAAAAAAGTAAAAGTTGTGTGATCCATATTATTCGTTGATTCTTGGATATCGTTTTGTTGCTGAAAGTGCATCGTCATTTTATTTCATACGAACGATTATTTTTATTTTCCAGCATAAAAATGTTGAAAGAACAAATTAATTCATACTGTCGGTACTGTCCCGAAGTGAGTGCTTCAAACAATTTAAGATTAAAACCACAATAAAAGAAATAAATAATAAAAACCATGTTTTTTTACCTCCACTGTTTAGCTTCTGCACATAAGATATATTTTATATACAAAATTACTTATGTGCTTTCTGAAGGACTTACACTGATTTTTTTTTGTTGTAATTCATCATAAATTTTATCTCTCATTGTACATTATTATCGAGCAACGAATTTTTCAGTGATTGAGGCATCTTACTTTTGGGTTATAAAATCATGACACCATCAATTAAAACATCGGTGAGATTGAGCTGCGGGGTATCTCGGGGATTCCATTTACCTTTTTTAAATAATATTTAAGAGAAAAAATTTGATTTGTAAATTGTGTTTTAAATTGGGACAAAAAATGAGAAAAAGTACCTCTATCACTGAGATTTTGAATTACTAGCACGACTGCCAGGACATTTTTTAAAAAAGACTCAATTAATGGTTACTGAAAATGAACTGAAAAATTATAAAATTATTATCAACGTTATAATATTCTAAAAGATAAAAAACAAGTCTTTGAGTCATTGCTTTGTAGCAGAATTCAAGTATTAAATTACCATGTTTTATGAAAATTAATAAACTTCCAGATTGAATGATAATCATTATTAACTCGTTCATCATTCCTTTATGTGAGTATATTGATGGTAAACTGCCTGCCAAGTATTTCTCAAAATATATTTTATGCTTGATGGATAGAGAGTCATCTTATTTGGATCTCAGTTGAAGCCAGCGCCTGTGAAAAAGTGGTGATATTTTTATTTCTCATAAAACATACAGTAATATTTCAATTCTATTGAAAAGTAATGACTTCAAGACTTGTTTATATATTTTTTAGTGAACTTCAATCAAATTTTTTGGCTTGTTTTCAGTAACCATTAACAGTGATCTTTTTTTTTCTTTTTTTAAATATTTTTGATTTTTGAGTTTTCAGTGATAAACTTAGGTTTTATTTAATTCAGTGACACAAATACAAAATTATTGATGATAAAAATTAATGTATAAAAGTTGCATGAGAGAAAGTGATGAGCTGTATAATTACTCTTTTTTTGCAATTAAAAAAAAAATGTATTTATTATAATCTAGCTGCAGAAGTGAAAAGGTGTTTTTCATTAAAAAATTATTCTTACGCTTTTTAAAGTCAAAGAGGGCCAATGATCAGTTTAATGTAAAAATGGATCATAAATTTGAAGTCAGTGCCTTAGAAAATGTATCCAACAATATATCGCTAAACTTTTCAAAAAATAGATTTTAACCATTTTTGGGGTTCACTGGGGCCCAAGAAGTGATTAAATCCAAAAATTAACCATAAATTTGAAATCAGCCCCTCAGAAAACACCTGACAATGTATCACACAATTTTTTAAAAACAAAAACATTTTTAACGCCTTTTTAAGTCATGGGCTTCGATCATACAGAAGGTGTATGGATACCCACATAAATACGAAAATCCGTGCCAACATTATTATTCTAAAACCAGTAAATGGGCATAGATTTCACTCGATTTCACTAGATTTCATTAGATTCACATCAAAGTCTTTGATAGTTTTAGATTCACAGGGCCAACAGACTGAAAACGGACGAAAAAATATCGATTGCGCATGTGCATAAAATCTGTGCCCATTTACAGGTTTTATAATCATGGCACGTGAAATTAACATTGCAGATATACAGCTGCTAGGTATCCATACAGCTAAATGATCGAAGGCCTTGAGGGCTCAACGAATGATTCAATCCGAAAATTTGAAATCAAATTCATTTGATGATTTACCCCCTATAACACCCCTTCAGAAGTTTCGCTTCTAAATAGCCCTTTAAAAAAAAGCACCACACAACCAAAACTCACAGAAAGGGTGCATGAGAAAGAAAAAAGAGAATGAAATCGCAATAATGTTCAGTCCTAATATATAATTATAAGTTATTGTGAACACAATAATTGAAAACACGTAGAGACTAGGTTATGCTTGTCCAGTGCTTCCAAGGAAAGAACCAGTGTCAGATTATCTTTTCACGAGGATGTAATAGAGCCCTGCATGAGTGAGTATACTACAGCTACGGCGTGATAACGAGTATAATTCCTTATTTTAAGAAATTTCCTCTTCAGCCGTACGTTTCTAGCCAATGAATTTCTTTTTTCATGATCTGCGTGGTTGGCTCTTGGATGACTGCGAAAAATGACTATGAAAAAAAGTCTCGTGAAGTGGCTCGATGCCTAATAGGCGTACCTACAGTCGATTTTGGCGTCTATTATTTAATTTTTTCCTCTACCTTCTTTTTTTCTTTCTTTCTTTCTTCGCATTTCATCAAGAGTTTGGCGATTGGCGATGATTTGTCCGTCCCAATAGGATTACTTCGTTTGGACAGAGTAGTCGATTTCGCTTTGCTCCCACTGGATGTCTGGATCCCTCGCCGCATTTCATATTGAAAATAATTAACTTGTGGAGTAGCCGTTCATCGTGTGCCGATCAGAAATAAACCGGTGCTAACGAGTTTGGTTTCTATAACGTGTGTAATTTTTATTTTTGTGCATATGGGTTTCATTCTTTTTTTTTTTTGTTATCTAAACCTTCTTCAGTCCTGTTATTCTTTCATTGTTCTGTCGAGTGTGGACGTTGGGTCAATAAATAAATTAAATTTAGGTACGTAATTAAACTTAAATCCATCTATCTATTCGTAGGCCTGCTGTATGTCAAGTCTAAATTGGTACTATTCAGTAGGTACCTATATATACATCATCTACTGTTAAATCGATGCAAATTCCTGTATTCAGGCGTTAGATTGAATTTCGTGTGTTTTTATTTTAAATTCAGAATTAACATTTACAGAATTAAGTACCTACCTACCTACCTAAGAAGTTTTGGCCTAGGTTATGTCGTGGCAAAAATGCTGTAGGTTCCCTTCATATATGAAGAGGATCGTGGGTATTTTAGTATTTTAATGTTTTAATTGAAGTTTTTGATAGGACATAGGCCTTTCAATAGGATTCTCTATATTTTTTCTTTTTTTTCTGTTGATCGATGACTGTGCCAGAATTCACGTATTTTCAGTGGTCTACTTTCAGCATTGAAGGGGCTGCTTTTCGAGTCTCATATCGAGTGGCGAAAATGTTGATGAAAAATTTTTAGTTGAATTTGAATTTGTAATTTTGTAATTTTTACATTTGACTGACTACTTTTGTTTCTTTTCCAAAATTGGTTGGATTATTTACCTGCTTGAAAAAAAAAGAAAAAAGGAAATAAAAATAAAACCATACCTGTACTTTAGGGATGAAATCGAACTGTTTGCCGTCAAAATCTTCAAGATCAATGTTTGTAGGGGGTCGTTGCACCGCGTAATTTTTTATGAGAATTGTTGATCTTTATGAAATTCGCGAATTGGCTGGAGCTTATTAATTGCAACATTTTGCGATTTTGGAATTTTCATTTTTATTAAATATCTGAAAATCAAAATGTGAATCGTATTTAGGTAAGGTAATTTTTTGCTTCTTTGCATAATATTTCGTTGCCTTAATGTGTAAAATATTTAACTTCATTTTTCTTCTTTTAAATTACCCACTGAAAATTGCAAATTTGTTGGAAAATTATTTAATACTCATATGCCTGCATTATAAAAACTTGAATCAATTATGTATATTTTTAAATGGGATGATTAAGATTGTTGTTCAAAATTTAGTAAATTGTTCAACTCCTCATAAAACGAATTTTACTACTGTTGTATGGCGTTTAATAATTTACAGATTAAGACGACGATTTATGAAAATTCAACATCAAATTGTATTTAAAGGTATTCGATTTTTTTTTCTAGGCGAAAGTGGGAGCTTTAGTGGAGACGTAGCTAAGGAAGGGTTTGGGGTAGTCTCTTTCCACCTTCAAAATCTTCGTTCAATTAGAAAAGTTGTACCAGTTTCGTGTCAGGTAGTTTGCAAAATCCTACCAATCGAGCATTATAGTTAACATGCTGTTTTATGTTTTGAAAAATTCTTACTGACAATTTCAACATTTTTCTTCCGTAGAAAAAGTTTTCTCTGCGTCCTCTGGTCTTCAGCCCTTCTATATGGAATTCTGCTGTCATTTGACCAAGTAAACCGTTTTTCCTCAGATTAATTCTCGAAATTATAAAATATTTTCCTCTTAGAAGGAGGGGGGCATTGAACGGTTTATACATTTGTGAGTACCATTATGAACTTGTAAATATCGAATATTATCAAAATTTGTTTCCAGCCTGTTCAACTTTCTTCATTTTTCATATTTATATGTACAGTTGGTCTAATGTTTTCAAAATTACTTGATAGTCTTATATTTTGTATGTGAACGAACTTCCTGAAAATATTATTTATGGTATTTTTTCATTATGAATATTTGTACCAAAGCGTGTTCCACACGAATCTTATTTATCGTAATACAAATCTCACGCGCATTAGCGTGTCTGAATTCGATATTTAGTTTTATAGTTTGGTTATTCTGTTAATCACTCAGTGGTAAGGTAAGAAAAAAAAAAACTAGTGAAAGCTATGCCTATCTTTATATTTATTGGTTTATCGAGTACGACCATCGCTAATTTATAATGTTTTCTATAATATTATGTCTAATTACAGATCCGTAGTGTTTTTTAGCTTGCTCAGTTCTACTCACATAATTAAGTTCATATTTTCCCCATTTGCTGGAAAAGAGTGATGAAAAGGTGAAAAATGCATCTTAAGTACGTTGATTAAGTACTTACCTGCCGTATTATCATATAATCATTATTATCTAAGTTTCAAGAATTTGTTGTCTACCAGATATAGGTACCCTGCTTCTGCATTATTCTGTTTTTTCTTGACGGGAATAAAATATTTCTTCTCCAGCTAATATCTTGCACTACTTTTATAACTGCTTGTATGGCAGAAAAAGATCACCTTCGCCATTAATTTAACAATCGATTTATTGCAGTTTTGTTTCTCCTGAGAAAAATTATTTATCCCATAATGGTGCATTTTGTTGCTCAAGATTTATTAAAAGCATCGCAATGAATCAAAGATCAAAATCAACAGAAACTTAGCTAAGGGGGAAGGGGAAGGCTCCCCCGAAATATTTTTAGACTTGGAAAAATTGACTAGTTACATGTATAGTTGGAAAATCGTGGAATTTGATGACCTTGTTTTTAGGAAACTTCAACATTTTTCTACAATTGGAAATTTTGAAGTAGGAAAAATTGGCAATAGTGTATTATACTAGTTGTAAAATCATACTAGTTAATGACTTTTTTTTTTTGGAAATTTCAAAAATTTTAGTTGGCAATTTTTGTTTTTTTCCCCCCTAAAAAGCGCTTTCACTACTTCCCTGAAAATCATTGTTTTAATTTTGGTGACTATTAATTAAATTCCCATCATGTTGTGCATTATTTATTCCTCAGCTTTGAAATGCTTATAATTTTTTTAGGGGGGTGAGGGGAGGGTTGAAATGAGCGATGGCTGCATTAAAACATAAAATTTTATTAAAAATTGATCAGCTTATTATAAGTTAAATACAAAACAGTGTACATTATACTGAGCATTTGGGGTGGGTACATATCATGTGATTTATGATTTCCTATGAATTTATTTTCATTTTCTACATTGCAGTGTGTAAGGACATCACTTGTATGAGGTGAAAGGGCTTGGACCCCTGACAATAGTCACTGCCAAAAGGCTGGCAAATATTCATCTTCATGACATTACACAAACACACGATTACATTCAGTCATAATTACTTGTACGCACATACAAGTAATGTACGAGTACCAAATCATGACTAATCTAACAAAGACGATGTCACAATTCCGTACACAAATTGGTCCACCTTTTCAACCTTTTCACACAAATGTACGTAATTACTACATATGTGTGTCTGTGTGCGTGTCAATAAGCCCATATATAAATCATCCGGACAGGCTTTAAAATCATCAGTATTCACCCAGATTTTGGCTTACCCATATGTTTACATATGAAGTTGCAGAACACGCAATATACCTGTTGATTACCTTCTGGTAAGAATATATTTTTCAAAACAACGTATTCCACACAGTGCATATAAGTTTGAATTTTCTTAAGCTCTTCTATCGATTGAAATATTCATAACCAACTCGGATCCCTGGATACACCAGGTTTTTACCATAAGAATCTTCACTTGAAATTTTTGAAAGCTGGGTATGATTAAAGATAAGCTGTTTATCACATAGGCCTGCTATAATTTTGATTCCAGACCTGTAGATTTCTAAATTTATACACTAACTTCAGCTTACTCATTGCAATGATGTTCTGACTTCACATAAATGTCTATTGTATTTTTCCTAATTAAATTACGTCAGTGGTTCCGAATTTTAGCTGAAATAAAATATTTTTTCCAAATTAAAATCAATCAACATCGAAAATTTATTCCCTTGAAACTGGAACTTAATTATTAAAATCGTGAAGCCTTCTTGAAGACTATTATATGATTTATAGGATGCAGAGTCTACTTGGTCAGTGTCATTATTGAAGAAACATCATAGCCTAGTTCAAGCTTGTTTGTGCATTTTATTTCTAAAGATTTTGCCGAACCTGCATTGAATGATCCTGAAACTGTACAAATTTGGAGGGTCTAGAAAATACAATGGTTTCTCTGTTTCAACATTTGTAATAAAATTCTTGAAATTTTTGTTACCTACCTACATAGGAATGTGATTGAAAAGAAAAAATGAGGCTCAATTCCACATCTCATCTGAATAGAACCGACAGCGTGTTACCAACGGCCGTCACATTTGTCAATTCATCAACCGATGGTCTTCATTTGGCAGAAATTTTACCCTCCTCGACGACCGAGGATGATCAAATTCCAACCACCGTAGATTCTTTCGTTTATAATACATCACTGAATGAAGACTACAGCGCCGGAGAGTTTGCAACTGTTGCTATCAACGAACTGATAAATAAGCGCTTACAGTCGAACATCGGCGTTCCTAATTTGACCAGCCCTTCAAATGTTCCTTTTAACGTACATAATGTCACCGAGAATGAATTCTTCTTTCCTGTTACCAATATCTCGTCGTTATCGTGTTTAAATCATAATATACCGTCGGTGCATCAGTACCTCGCAGGTATGTATAGATAGTAAATTTTTTGGTTTGTTGCATGTACAATATAGGCTGTTTAAAGTACAAATATTACAGAACAGATATCGATGCCCTTTGTGGCGAAGTAAATCCTTTATCGTTGGGAATAGTCTGTGAATTTTTATGTTATTTCTCAACAGGGATGATTCCACTGGAGGAAGGCTTAGTGGTCGTTCTTCCTATTTGTCTAAAAAAAAAAATGAAAATTGAAAATCAGCTCATCTGTGTTATCAGTTTATCATAGTAGACTAACCGTTACCCTCCCCTTGACAATTTGATTTGAGACTAATCTTTCCAATAAAAGATACCTAAATTTTGAGAGATGCTTTAATGAGGGGGAGAGAGATAGCAGTAGCGATCCAAAGAGCTGTTTTTTCTGTTATCTTTTCCTCGGTTCTATTTTTATGCCAACGTATGTTGAATAAATTTGAGATACCTATACTTCTATGAAAATCCACAACTTTTCCGCTATACTTCCGCTACGAATTAACACCTCTTTGGGGCAACCCATTCATTAAGACTGGCTACTAAAGCCTCCTCCTTTCCATAGAATACCAATTAAAATACATCTATCTTCCTTCACTCATTTTATCCTCCTCAAATTTCATAGATCCTGATATTCCTGATCAAAGTGGAAGAATGTATGAAGTGAAGTGTGTGTGCTAGTGCTCGCTTCCCTCTTTAATTTGGTTATTTTAGTGTCAAAATAGAATGTATGTCTGAACCTAACCCGCATTCGTTGACTTTTAATTTTACCATGCAACTGTATATGAGTTCTCTCGTTACATTCGTGGTCACCAATTTAGGTTTTTAGCAGCTCGGGGATTGGAACTGCCGAAACCTCTACCAAGTAGGCAACGGGGCTGTCTCTTATAAACGAATTTGGTGCTCATAGTTGCCACATCTACTGAAATAAATAAAGTATATGGAAGATATCTCCGAAGTACCTATTTTCTTGTTATCGTTGGCTATTATAGCCTTTTCCAGATGAATATCTATAATGATGGTCCTCTTGCCAAGAATACGCCAATTAAAGTAGACAGTAACCGCAGTGCGATGCAGTTGAATCGGTGCCATTTGACAAAAACCTGCTTGACCCCACCTTCCCCAACCGTATATTTATTGTATTTAAATTTATCGATCAATCTTCGATATCTGCTGTTTGATTCGTAATCCACCGGTGTATTAATTAATTGTCTGTAATATTGATTGAAATTGAGTGAATTGTCGGTAGTTAATTTCTCCACGTAAATGTAAGCAAAACGTGTCTGGAGAATGTGTACGAAAATGTGTTTGTGTGTATGTGTATGTTTGCGCATATACTTACGAACATTATAACAGCATTATGCGGTACCGTACGCTGTTGCGGTTTTCTTTCACTTAAGAAGCCGTTTCTCTTGCTCCGTGGTACCTACCCATATATTAGGTCATGGTCAGCGAAATGTTCTTATCTGGAGCGTGTATTACGTGTAACGTTGGATAATATGTAAGTGTGTGCGTGCGTTACGTTCGTCTCCGTGCGTAGAAATGATTTTTTGTTGTATACTGAAAATTGACGATTTGCAGCGTCTGTCAGACTCGGTCCTCTTGCAAAAATCGAATGTGGGTGCCTGTTGGTTTGTGTAGGCAGTAGTTATGTATGACGTTTAGGTCTGTGATTTCAAATTTAAAATATTGGATGTCATTGGATGTCTTAGAGAAGAGGAATTCTGCGGACGTGTCTAGACTAAATTTGCTTGTAAAAGTATGTTCGTATGAGGTTTTAACGATGATTTAAAGATTACTGTGTTGTGAGAGTGTATCATTGGTAGCGCATCTATTTTTGTCAATAATTTGAGAAGTGAATATTTTTTATATGGTGGCTGGCTTTTCTAAATTTTTTCTTACTGTTATAGAGAAAAAGATTGCATAAATTAAGCTTTATCAGAAACTTTACGTCATAGTTAGGGCTCCGAAAATATATTCCTCAATTCGGCACAAATACAACCACAAAACAAAAAACTTCAGTGCAGCAGAACTTTGTTAAAAAACCAATTTTTCCATTTCATCCACAATTCATAATCTTTTAAGGTCTTTACGGCAATGAAAACTGTGTCGCAAATTTTCCAAAATTCTGCAAAAATTGTAGTTTTCTCTGTGTCGTACAAAAACCACTTTCCAGCAATTTTTATTCGCCAGTTTTCTTGGAAACTACTGAACCAATAAACACCAAACTCCTACTAGACTTGATCGTGCGTAAGGACTACTTTTCCTGATAATTTCAGTCCTATTCCTTTTTGCAGTTTTCTCAGTAAAGTGCACAAAAAATTTTCTCCAGCAACTTTTAGTATGTTTTTTTTTTCCTATGACTTTGTTTTTTGTCTTTAATGTTTTGTGTCTAATGTGAAGTAGGTACTGAAGTAATTATGTATTTAAGTTGCGAGTAAGTAACGTCTACATTATGGAATATTTAAATTATAGTGTAGGACCCGATGGTCTAGACGACTAGACTATTTAAACGTTAATGCATTGGAGAAAGTTGATAGGAGGAAATAAACGCGAAATACTCCATATTTTGCTCATCGAATCACGTTATTATGGTCGCGTTGTGATCGTATAACCTCAGATCTGAAGAATAGCAACCCCTGCTGAAGTGCTGATGAGTACCTACTTGTACGAATAGTCATTCGGCTGCAAGAAATACAAGTATATGGGCATATTTTTAGTTTGTTATTTAGTATTCGCTTAAAACGTTATTAAAGGCATTTAGCTCAATGAATTCACCTGAGTGACCTTCTGACCAAACTTAAGTTTTCCCCTATTAATATTCATACTTAAGTGGAAAAAATGACGTTTTAAAAATACCGAAACTAATAAGTACATTCATTTTTTCTTTTTAGTTGTTCACTGTCATAATCTTATTTCAACTTCTTCGGAATTTTTCGGAATTCGTAACTACAGATTTTGCACACCAAGCATTCAGATGGTTTAGAAAATTCAATGCAAAAAGTCCACTAATTTTTCGGAATAATTTTTATTCGTGGAAAGGGACATATTTTTCACATTTATTTTAAAAAACAAATCGGTGTTGTGGAGTTCCCCTCGAAATCCAAAAATAAACTACAGAGTGTTAAATAAATGATTAAGACGCTGTTGATCAATTCGCTATTTAATTATCCGATATTTGAACATATTTATTTATTCCAAAATATACTTTATACCTAAATTGAGACTCGCTGTAATTTACAGCTTGGCATCTCTCTCAACTTCTTCCGTCCATAAAAACCAAGACACCAATTCCATTAAAAAGGTAGAGGACGAATTTACATGTCTTCGAACACAATTTAGCGTTGTTTTAAAGATGGCCGAAACGTACTTCCAAGAAGTATATCCTTACGCGTGCATCCGCCAAAGATGATGGCTATGTGTGAATCGATATGACGGATAATATTTGCGTAGCATTTGCATCGCATTTAACGCAGAATATTTCAAAATGCTATACAACTTAATTAATGGTAGGAGTGTGAAGACGGAGGAGTGACCAATAGGGATGGAGGAGAGTACAGGTATTCCTAAAAGGGAGAGGCCTGTATTTATCAATTGTTTTTTTTCTGTTCTTATGCACGAATATGGATTCATAAATTTCCAGGTCGCTCTTCCTCGTTACATTTTTTAATAATTATAAGGTTGTTCATTCTAGGGCTTACCTATGTGTGGATGATATGGTCTGCAATTTCTGATTTCAATTCTATTTTCTTTACACCATAATAGATGTTCCTCGTATTTGGTTTTGATGTTTATTTTGGCGTACCCTCTATATCAGCAGTTGCGGTTTTGGTAAGAGATTCTGTAGATTTCGGAGAAATTTTTAATCAACCCCCTCCCTCCAGAAGACCCATCAGAGTCAATATTAAGCTGACACTTCAATTGAGCCCAACTTTCAGCTTTGAAATGAACCTCTTTTATTTCGCTTATTGATCACTGAACCTTTATTTTATCTAAATAGCTGAAGTTGATGTTGGTGGAAGAGGTCTAAAATTTACAAAATTTCCATATAATTTTTAAATTATCTTAAACCGTTTGAAAATAAAAAAAAAAAAAACGAAAAAAACGGTAGTTTATATAAAATTAGCAGGTTTTTGGAATCTATAAATCTCTCCTCATTCACTCCATGATTCCTCAGTCAAGATCTAAGCCAGAGAGCTGGAGTTTGCATTTCTGGAAAGAAGATAAAATTGGCTCGAATTTGCGTTTTGGTTAATTTTCTAATCATCATCAGCTGCATAAAAATAAACGAACGAAAAAAAGGTGACTTAATAGAAAATTTACCATTTTTGGAATCTAGAAATTTCCCCTCCTTCAATCAATAATTCTTCAGCCGTTATATAAGCCAGAAAACTT
Organism: Ericerus pela; assembly: GCA_011428145.1. Lineage (NCBI taxonomy): Eukaryota > Metazoa > Arthropoda > Insecta > Hemiptera > Coccidae > Ericerus > Ericerus pela. The sequence goes on from WOFM01000429.1 coordinate 1,199,267, forward strand.
GAATTGGTACTGCTGGAAAGAAGGATAAGTTCACATCCGTATATCATCAAAGTTTCTATTCATCCTTAGTTACTTGAAAACAAACGAACAAAAAAACGCAAATCAAAGGAAAGTTTGCCGTTTTATTGTTTGAATATATTTTCAAAAACAGTTTTTCTTGGTGAAATTTTTTTGTGAAGTGGTGTTACAAAAAATTGTATGTGACACTCGTGAGAAGTAGGTGATGGCTACTTTACGCGTTTGTATCACAAAAATGACTGTTGCATCATTGTGGCGATCATTTTCGCAGTGCTTGGACATTAAATGGACGAATAACCATTTTATTCAAATGTATACTTTTGAATTTTTGAAACCTACATTTTAGGATAAATTAAAAAAAAAATCGAAATGAAAACGTTGCCTGCCAATCTACTGCTTCTTTCGTTATTCTGTGCATCTCACCTTTTTGTATCCTCGCGGTTATCCTTGCGACTGAGATCAATGTTAATTACATTAAAATGCCAATTAATACTTGTCTTACTGCTTTTGACCAGTTCAAGGGTCATTAAACCGACCTCAGGAAAAATTTTTCACATCAAGCCGACCTCGAACCATGGAAAGTGAACCGCAAGTATTCAACTTTTTCCATGTCGCAGCGGAGAAATATATATATATATAATTGTGTACAGACACATTTAAATTTGTTACGCTTCGTTCGATTAAGTGTACCTAGCCTAAATATGTCAAAAATAAGAAAGAAAAAAAAAGTAATAATAAAATAAAAATGTATACCTACTCGTTTCTCTCACGAGTCCAACGAACCGTAAATTCAATATTCTTTGGAGAGTAAAATTAAAGTCTCACAATAATAGCACTGCAGTTACACGAAATATCGTGTCCACCTCTAAACACTACAATGGTGGGTAGGTGCTCAAAGACTGTCCGATGTAAACCAATTCTTAGTTAATATGAATGGCTGCAAGGTATAATAACGTCTTTCGAAAATTTCATCGTCCAGAAATTCAAGTAAGAAAGCGAAAATTGGCGCCTATTATTTTCGGCCATCTTAAAACACTGTATGTAGTGTTTTGGAAGATGTACTACGATAATAAGCTGAATAGCATAACTATCGAATTTATAAGGAGGCTGACTGTACATATGGCAAAAGGATGAAACGAATATTTCGAAGTCGATTGCCATTCCCCAAGATGGAAGGCTGCAATTATTCTTTGCACACATGTATAACCTAGTGTACTTGTTTTATATATTATGACGTGGTGTTGAATACGAAAAAAAAATAAAAAAAAATGAAGAAGAAGAAGAATAAAAAAAGAGTAAAAAAACAACAAAACTGCAACGTGTACTTTCACTTTTATTAACGGGTTATACAACATTTTTTACGGTCCATCTTTCGTAATAATCCTTTACGCGTAGAATAATTTGTTGTAAATATTTTTATCACAATTTACTGGAGAAGAGGAAATTCTGGTCCTCCAGTAATTTGTATCATTTATTTTCTCGCGTATTTTTCTGTATTATTTATTTTATTTTTTTTTATTTTTTGCATATTGCATTTGGCATTTAGCAAAAGAGTAGTGTTCTGTAAGCTACTTTACTTCTGTCATTGCAGGGTATGTCATATACCAACCGTCCAATTTTCAATGGTAATTTCGCAATTTTTAGTCGACGAAGCTACACGGTTTCTTGTGTTACGGTATATGCTTTCGCTGTACCATTTGCGCTGGAGTGTAATTACGTGCAATGTACGTGATATACGAGAGTATGTTGATTTATATGTGTGTGTGTGTGTGTGCGCAGCATTTATGGATGTTGTAGTTTCGTGAGCATGGTGCCCTGGAAGTCGATGGTCATGTATACACCGTTTTACACAGATGTATTATAAAGATATCAAGAATCGTACACTTCGGACTCGTTTCTAGAATGAATTTGCTCCCCTTTTAATTTACCAAGATGTTTTTTTCTTTCGCCTCCTTTGTCTATTAGATGCGCTGTTCGTAAGACATAGTTTTTTTCTAATTAAATTTTTTGGAACTAGTATTTGGACCCTCTGTTAAAGGGATCTGGCGTGGACCTCCTCCAGCCCCCTTAGCAGGCATGCCAGATGTACGGTAATTCTTGCGTATGAAAACAGAAATTACCGTACCTTCTTGCGTCTCTGCTCCTTAGTCCACCGCTGAGAGGGAACTGTGCGTACAAATTTGACTCATTGTGCCTTACTTCAAGGGCGTAGATCGCTTCGTCGTAAGGGGGCGTCCACCCATTCTCATTGGTACTAAAAGCCGTCGAGTGGTTGACCGTTGACTGAGAATTTAATATTTTTCTAGTGATTAATGAGGTGGGGGAAGGGAGTTTTTTTTTATTATTATTATTATACAAAAAAACAAAAAAAAGTGGCTGGGCTAACTTCACAAAATGGGTTATGCCAGCAAAAGCTTATAAATTAGATTATACTATGAAGTCGATGAAGTGAAGGAAAGTGATAAGGTTTGAGAGGTGAGGGGAGTTGTGGGCGAGAGTAGTGGTTATTGTAGTTGGTAGGTTGTAGTGATTATGAAGGGTGTGAAGAGCTGGACATGTCGTGAGAATGTGAGTGAGTGAGAGAGGTTGAGATTTGCAATATTGACAGTCAGGTGATTGAAGATTAAGTAGAAGGAATGAATGAGTTGAGGCACAGTGGCCGATGCAGAGACGAGTGATGGCAATTTGGTGGCGGCGAGAAAATTTAAGAGTGTCAACCCATTCGCTGGTATCCTCTTTTACTGAATGCAGGAAATTGCTGAGTGGAGTATTCTCTTTTTTTTCTACATTTTTTCCCAAAATTAATAAAAATTAAATTGATTTGATCAATTTTTCAATTTTTTTTTTCCCATTAAGAATTGCTCGGGAGTGTACTCAGTATTCATAGAATTTTTCAACAAAATCATAAAAGTATAAGGCGTATATGGAGTACACCCTATGGGATTACCATGGCGTGAATATGATCTTATTGGAATCACCTAGCCTATGCCTACATCATTTATACATTTTCCCTCGTTTATTGTGTTGTGCAGATTTGTTATTTTAAAATAAATTGGTGGATAGGGCTGCATTTCTATACCTTTAATAAATTCATAAGAATTATTCTTGCTCTGCGAACTTCTCTACAGATAGTAGACATATAAATATAAAAATTTTGCACAAAATAAAATTCAAATTGGAGAAGATTATAAGGTAAGTTTCAAATTGATTGAACCACGAGAACTGCGTCAAAAGTTGATTCAAAGTTCATATACTTTCATTAAATTTGTAAGCATTATTGACTGAGAACTTCTCTACAGATAGTGGACATATAAGTATAAAAATTTTGTGCAAAATAAAGTTCGAATTGGAGTAGGTTGTAAGGTAAGTTTCAAATTGATTAAACCATTAGAATTGGGTCAAAAGTTGATTGAAAGTTCATGTGTGATGTTATATCTACACATATATTCAATCATGAAGGTGCTTTATTTTTCATATAATTCATTATGAATTTCCTTGACACCTAATTAAACGTAATGTTTACTCGGCATTCTGGCAATTTATACTTTTGATATTTTCTTTTTCATAAATTCATTTATGTGTATTAGACACCGATAACTATCGATAGTTTCTTGTGATTCTCTCACACATTTAGAATTCAGGATTGTTTTTTGAATTGTAAATGTAAATCGGAAAATTTGTTTTTTCTAGTAAAATATTGATTCTCTAGGATTTTTTTTTTATTTTTTATTTGTATTATATTTTAGATGGTATGTATTTGTATACCTTGGAGTACAGAAAAAAATCTGAATGGAGTGATTAGACATATACGGCTGTGTTTGATATTGCAAGAAAGCGTTAGGTAGGCTTTAATAAAAGTTCTAGTTTGGGACCAGTTTTGTTGAAAGTTAGTTATCAGTTTTATTTTGAGGTTTTAATTTAATATCAGTTGTACCCCAGTTTAAAATTAGGTTTTAAAATGGAATTAGAAGTAATAAATGATTTTACACCTGAAATGTCAAGAGGCGAACTCCTGAATAAGTGATAAAAATGCACAACCCCTGTGTATGGTGTTTCCCTTTGAAAAGCTAGAAGATGATTTTTATTTCCTTCTTCGTTTTTTATTTGGTTTGTGTTTTCAAATACATATTTTACTATCGGTACTGGAGAAAAGGATAACTTTTAAATCGCACTTCATTTGGAGAATTGATCGAATACTTTTACTAGTTTATTATAATTTCATTCTTATCAGAATTTTTATCAAAAAAGTTCTTTGAATTGTTCTATTGGGCTTATTAATTTTCCAAGGTTTTTTCACTTTATAGAACTGACTCATTGATTAGAATGCAGTTAGGGCTAAACTGAGAATTAACTTTTTTTTTAAATTGTCCCAAACTTTTTTTGATGTAGGTATTTATATTGTACACAACACACATAGTATGTATACAGAATTTACAAAATAAAAAAAAATAACCTCCCTTTTAAAAAAGCTTTCATTTTTTGGTATGTGTAATGGCCAAAAGAAGATCTATTTGTTAGTTTTTAGACCACTTTCAGTATTACACCATACACGAAATACCAATACCAGAAAAGTACCTATTAATATCTCTGTAATAATTTATAATAATCAATGTATTATCCACAAACTGTTGTGGAAGTTAACTGTTGAGAGACTTTATAAAATATTTCTAACACAAAGATTAATTAAACACTTTTAATATAATAATAATTTGTACAACACAAGTACATTAAATAATATTTCAAACTCTGATAATTAAGTTGAGTATTGGGACAAGCCCTTAGACTGTACAAAGACTGTCTATTTTAAACTGTATGTTAAACTGGATATCGATTACATTGTAACCAAAGTTTATATACCCGTTCAGGGTACCTAAATGTACATGGTGAACAGACTAAGTGAGGTAGGAACTTGTTATTATAGGGATTTGCTGACTCGCGATATAATTGAGGGACCAGCGTATTTGGTGCTGAATATTATAACAATATTCTCATATTCTCATAATATTTGGTGCGGGTAATTTAGGTTGTTTAGAAAGAGTTGTAGGATGTTTTGATTATGGCCAAATACCTGAATTATTGGTATTCAAAATTGTGTCACCAAATACGTTTGTTATATTTTAAAAATAGACAAAAATATACGTTACAGTATACCTTTTTTTTTTTTTTTTCAGTGGTGATAGTGGAAACAAATAATTTTACAGGAAATTGATTTCACCTCGACCCACCACAGCTGTGGCCACAGGTTAGTGTGCCCCCTTCAAAAAAATCATGTATCAAATTCTGTGTAACCATAGATAGATCATTGAATGATATGCATGTCTTGCGAAAATAAGCATAATATGGAAACCTATGATCGAATAGTGTTTAGTTACTTTCTCCTGCCTCCCCATAGGACCTGCTCGAAATACTGCAGGCGTCTGAAATTGTGTTGCACAATTTGTAGTCCTTCTGAACTGATTTCGTGCGTACTATAGAATTTTGATTCAGGAAAAGCTTTTTGCGCGACAATTGAAAAAATACTGTAAAAACTGAACGATGATTCAGAGGTTACCGTGTAGGGCATCGTTTTGTCTGGAAATGAACGTGCGAAAATTCTAATTGTACCTATTTAATGCGCGCAATTATTGAAATTTGCACCCTCGGTTCTTCTCTATTGATCCATTGATTGAAAAATCGACTACTTTGTGTGAAAAATTCCCCACGTCATGCAGATGTTTTATGGTCTGCCCCCTAACTGTCGATTTAGCCGAATATTTTCGCCGCTATAGACGGTAAAGACAAAGGAAATTATTCAAAAATCTTATTACTCGTTCATGGCCATCGTAATATATTCTCTCACGTGCTTCTTTATGATTCGGCCACCGCCGATAAAGTTCAGATCAAATTCATAACCTTGGCCTTCGACGCGATGCAAACATTGAGACGTATGCAAGAGTATTTGGTGACAATCATTTTCTTCATTTTGTATGGTAGATACTCCTCTAAGAATGAAGAAAAAGAAAACTTATCACCTCTTCACCGAAATTTATTTTCTATTTCATCCAGGAAATATAACGATGTGAATCTCACAAACGTTTGATTAACCGGTTCAAAATGAGAACGATGTCCAATAACAGGTCTGCTTAGATAATCCATGTAACTCATGTTCCGGGTCGTAATAATGTATGCAGTTGGTACCTATATAGGTATTTGACAGATTTTATTGTAGAATTTCGATTGAACTCGTTGCCAGAATGAATTAGCTTACCTATGCGAGCTTATATATATATATATATATATATATATTATGGATTATAAAATTGAATTCTGAATTTTGGATGGTACAGCAAAACGGATGGGAGTTTACTGCCTGAATGGCGGATAAAAATCTTGATGTTGCACTACGCATTAACCTAGGTATTAATTTCCTGTTTATTAGGCGACTTAAACAATTTGTTTTTGCAGGTTTTCAAATCTGCTTTTTAGAATCGTACGAGATCGCGAAGTAGGGGCTGGTTTCGTGATAGCTTTTTATTTCACGAAAAATTATGACGTTTGGTACGAAAATCAGAAATTTTGAAACGTTGAGTTAAAATTTATTGTCCATTTTTGTATTGAACCATTCATCGGGTCCCCTGTGACCCCCCCAAAAAATGGTGAGGATACTTGTTTCTTAAAAAATTGTCTAATGTATCGTTGAATATGTTTTTTGAGGCGGTGAGTTCATATTTTCTATTGATTTCTTTAGATTGAACTACTCATCAACGTGTGTGATGTTGGGTAACCACCTATTTTCTCGAATCAAAAATCACGACAACCATTTTTATATAAATCGACTTTCTCGACAGCAAGTTTCACAAAAAATAAAATTTGGTAATTTGTTTTTAGTACCTGATAGGTGAGGTGGGTAATATAGATTTCGTCAAAATTGATATTGTGAAATTTGATTTTAATGAAATTTTCTCGTCATGAAAATAGCTGCCATCTTCGACTAAGTATAATACATATAGCCCTAGACCAATAATGAACGATGATTTCTAATTTGACATACCGGTGCTAAATAGGCAACCATGCAACCCCGGTGTACCACTTAACGTACTTTAAACTACGTTATGTACCCTATCCTTGTGAATTTAAGGAATGACCTTCATTAAATGTATTTTAAATTGGTGAACTCAAGCAAAACATCAAAAGTAGGTACGCACCAAGTACACTTTGGTTGCCTACTTTTTTGTCGCCATGTTTTGACATTAAAAAATACATTGGGCTTATGGAGCTTTACTGGTGCAGTACTATATACAGTCAAATGCTGTCATGAATTTTGATTTGTGAAAATGAATCGTAATTGTGATGTGGCCCAGGTACACTTCATTTTAGGCGTTGCGGTCCCTCTTGACCTTTAAGAGTCAAAAATGTTTTACTTTCTATTGATCGATGGTAAAAAACTAAAAATTATCGATTGTATCAAAAATTTTTCGATAGTTTTTAATAAACCAATTTTCTCTTATCAAACTCGAAAAAGAGTCTGAATTCAACGATTTTTTTTTTTAACAAATTAAAAATGGTCTAATTTTGTATAAGGCCAAACCGAATGTTTTTATGAAAACTATTGGCAGCGATGGTTCATCGATCTACTATCAGACTATCAATAGTTCGATACTTTTCCAAAAACCATCGATAGTTTGATAGTACCATTACCCATCACTATGGATAACCCACTTTGCTTCAATCAGTTATCATTTTGACCCACAAAGCATACCTAGTATATTAAGCTGCTGTAGGCTGTATATGTCAGGCACTTTACTTGTAAGCATGATAGAGGTTGCAATATTTGTCTAATAGGTCTGAAACTTGGTATGTGGCTTTGATTATATGGTACCTGTTCAGTAAAGAACGATGATTTCTGTTTAGACATGTCGATGATAAATGTTGTTCCATTGGGGGTTCAAACATAATTATTATGCGATAGGACTGAGTACGTAGATAGTTCTGAACCCACGGAATACTGACTGACTTTTAAGCTTGTCCCACACAATGCGTGTATTTGGCAAACATTCGACATTTGTCTGGATTCACGCCCCGTGTGGGAGAAATGCCAATGCGAATGTTTGGCATTGCCGAATATTTGACAAACATTTGTCCAGGTTCCGGCAGTTGTCGGTAAATGATGCACGAGTCAAAGGGATGACAAATATTTGTACATAATTGAATGTTTGCAGATGGCTCCCACATGACGTGCGTGAATAAGTTTGTATTTTTGTGGTGTAGTGTAGGAGCCACAAAGCGGCGAGGCAAATGTTTGTACCAAATATTTGCCAAATAACATTTGTCCAATTACATGCGTCATGTGGGACTGGCTTTATGAAAATCAATCATGCCATTCAACTGTGGGAGTTGAAAAAAGTTCTCATAGGACTAACATAAAATTGGTATATGATAGAAGTCATAAATTTTCCTCATAATCGGAAATTAAAGCTTTTGTCGAAGCATTTTTTGCGTGAATTTTTTGATTTTTGCAAAAAATATGCTGCAAAGGTTATATTGAGTTAAATGAAAATTTTTGTGAAGAATTGACCATTTTCATTTGTTTTATTATTTGAAGAATTGTTTTCAAAAGAAATGACTTTTGATTATTTCTGATGACTTATAAAATCTTCCTTTTCTAGATTAGCTGGCTGCGTTAGAGTTTTTTATTATTACTCTGAAAGTCGCACAAACTCATTATATATGTACACATTTTTTGTTAATTTATAAATGCTCAGGTTCAGTTAAAATTAACTATGTACCTTGGTTGTTACGCAGGAGAATAATTTAGATGTTGAAACTGCTAATTATGAGGAATGTACATATAGAAGAGTTATATAGAAGAGTTGTTTGCAAATTAAAAACTGGTTAGTCACAGCTAATCACGTTGTCTTGGACCAAAAAATAAATAGGAAATATCTGCTAATTGAAGTGAACGAAAGACAAAAAACTCTAACACAGCAGTAGCTACGTGAGAAAAAGTAGGTTTCGAATTGTAGCAAATTAATCTCTAAAAAGTTATAATTTTATTGATGATTGCATTAAATTTTTCAATTGTTGACCTAAAAGAATAATCCTGTTAAAAACAATTACCTCTTTCAAAATCAAAGCAAAAATAGATTTTCTGAAAGTATCTTCCGGCCGATCCGCACCAGAATTGTTAGCATGTTGCAATAAATTATAGTCAATATTTTTTGCAAATTTCTTAATTATTGGTTTAAAATCAAGCATTTTATTGCCAAAATAATATCCACAATAGCTGCATCTTAAGTACCAGCCAGCCGATGCATGCCAAAATTAGTAACATGCTAGAATAAATCATAGTAAATATTTGTTTCGAATTGTGTTCCTACTAGTCCAAAATTAGGCATTTTATTAAAAACAAAAATAGTTTTACCCAAGGTACCATCCGGCTGATCTGCACCAAAATTGACAGAAAATTACTTATAATAAATTATAATGAATATTTGTTCCAAATTTCGTAGTTGTTGGTCCGATATTTAATAATTTTTATATCCAGAATAAGAATAAAAGTAACGGTATCGGAAGTACCGTCAGGCCGATCTATACCAAAATCAATAGGTCAGGTCCATGGCTTAGTACCAATCCTTGTTTCAAATTTTGTAGCTATTGAACAAAAATTGCGACCTGTACTACGGTAAGAAGAAATTGGCTTTTATATATTGGTATGTATATGAGCCCTAAAGCACTGCTTCGCGGTACTTTGGCTTGGGGCTGCCCTAGATTTTTGCTGGCATAGTTGGGTAACACTGTAGAATTCTTTGTTTAGGTGGAAACAACAAAAATTTTTTTTCTTTTTATATTTTTTACATATATGTGTGTGGCCGTGGGTGTAGTGGCCAATGCGCCTTGAATTTTGTCTTAATAATTTTTATTCAATTTTGTCTTAAAAAAACAGATTGTACGTTTATTATATTAATTCTATGCACATAAATACATACATACGTATATACATATATATAGGTAGGTATATGAATTTGAGTTTTTGGTGCCAAAATTTTCTTTGATTCATGAAACGAAAAATGTACCTATACCCACCTCCGGGTTCATTTATAATACCAAGATTAAAAAGTAGATTTTCTTAGAAAATTTACCTAAAAATGAAAGAGAAAGCAGATAAAACTTATAGTAAATTCTGTTTGGAGCAATTTTTTATTTCTAGTTTCAAACTATTTTTTTTTACAATGTGCCAAAAGGTATCGTTTCAGTCATCCAAGTGTTCATTTCTCTTCCGGAAATGTTTTCCAGTCGATGTTCTTAACTTAACAATTCTATAGAAAAAAAATTTGATCCCTAAAAAATCAATATCAAGTTTACTCTCCTTGAAATCAAGCTGGAGTTGCAGGTCTTATTTTATGTGCCATTACTTCTGAAATCCAAAATTTATTGAAGTCTCTGATAAAATTAACAAAAGATAAATTAAAATAAAATTATCAACTCATTCTACTATCAAAAATTGAAAGAGTGATATGATCTGCATGATATTTCTCTGTTTAACTAGGTACCTTTTACAATTAGATTCCAAAACGCTATTATTTTGATTAAAATTAATAGAAATAAATACATAGCTGAAGTACTATAAAAAAAGTCTTGTGAACATATGACCTACATCCAGTTTCAGTACAGTATTATTTTGATATTTGATAATCTCTGATATTACGTTTAATGCGGATAATTTTTCAGTGAATGGAAAAAAGAAGGTTTTCAGTTGAATCCGTATAAATATGTGTGTTTATATATACATAATTATGTATGTATGTATGTATGTTTGCGAATTTCTGGAGAATTACTGGACCAATTTTGATGAATTTTTTTTTTTTTTTTTTGAATAAAGAAGTCAATTTTATGAGATATCACATTTCACCTTACAATTAGGTGTTATCTCATTCTCCCATGAACAATATCCAAGAATTGATTTAGTTTAAGTGGTTGCCACTTTACGCATTTCAAATCTCAACTCCTCGGAGGCATAAATGTGAAAATGATTTATTCAATAATTTTTATATATATATCTATTAAAACATTGATATTTGTTTTTTTGAATAATGGGGACTTGGCCCCCAAACCCGCTTTTATTTTTTTTTTTCAAAAATCTCAATCCACCCCACCTCACCAGTCACTGTAATGTAACATATATAAACCTGCATATTTATTACACATTGATATTTGAACATATTGATATAATAACATATCAATGCTCTAAATTACATTACATCTACATGCAGCAACTGTTTATTAATCAATAAAAATACGATGACAATTGTTTGGGTGAGTACTGGTGCAGTTTTGTAAGACCAGAACTAGCAACCTGAAGTTGCTAGTTCAAATCCCAGTGAAGTAATGAAATTTATTAATTAAATGAGAGCGTTGGTGTGAGAGCAAGTGCACGTGAATAAGTGCCAGCAGGTTCAAATTATAGTTGCGGGGGTGAAAGTGAAAGATGGAGAGAGAGCAAGAGTGGGTGCAAGAGAGGGAGGGTGAACAAGCGAGCGAGCGAGAGAGAAAGAAAGAGAGAGAGAGTGAGAGTAAAAGGACAAAATGTGATATTGACAATTCCATGATAGTATCATATTAAGGTATCTTTTAAATGAAAAAAGAAAGGCATGGGTTTTGCTGTGGCTATACTCATGAAGGATTATTATGTAAACATAATTGTGTGATTGTATATATGTGCAATGCCCACTCACACAACCACACATCTGGATGTCATGTAACACACATAACTGAGAGTTACAATTATAGGAGTTATGTTAATCTGACGATCAAAATTTTCATTTATCCCTTACTGTAGACAAAGTGCTAAGATGTTTACGTATCAAAACTATTTGTTTTAGAGAAAAATTGCCACTAACGCTAATGTACGACTAAACAAAATAGCATTAAAAAAATTTTTTATCAAAATATCGAACCTGCGTTCAGAAATAATAATAATAATACTAAAAATAGTCTAAAACGAAAAAAATAACCCTTTTAAAAATTTTCTAGCAAGAACTAGGGACTGGAATTATTGAATTCGGCACTAATCAAAAAGTTTTTTCATAAAATTGAACTTATAAGTAAGCCTATCTTTAAGTTGAAAGAAAAGAGTGTCGACCTCAACAATTCCTGTCTCTAAATCTTGCCGAAGAAATTCTTAAAGGATCTTCTTTTTCTTTTTAACGTGTTTTTATTGTTTTTCTTTTGAAGTTGGTTAAAAATGAGTCAGAAATTTTTATTTTGGTTACACCAATAGTTAATATTTTGAATATAGAAAAATCATTTACGTAATCTTTTGTCTCCCGTATTGAGTCGGCTATTGAAAGGTTTTTATTCTTCGTATATTTAAGCTTATTCAGTTTTATAGATTAGAACTTGACGTTATGTTAGTTTTCATTGCATTTTTTATAACTTTCTATCTGATCGCGCTGAAATCGTGACCAATACTTCCCTCCTCCTTCCAAAAAGACCACGATTACACATCAACCATAACTGAAAAAATGAATACCACGTATACATAATGTGTAGCCAGTAGTAGGTACTCTATATATATACCGTACCTATGCGTAGAATTTGAAGAATGGTATGAACTGCTAATTGCATACACTTATTCCTGATAGGCGCAGCACAATTCTGAGTGATCCATTTTATATTCACTTGACAACCATTTTTAATTGATGCGTTTTGCGTATTTTCATAATTTAACAGCATTTTGAAGGACAATTAGTGTAATGTGGTAATTTTGTCTTCGTTTCAATAAACATATTGACGATTTATAGCCGTTTTTAAGTGGCGACGTTATTTATTTTTGATTTTATATATCTGCGTTAATTGTCTAACAGAAATAATTATCATTATCATGATTCTGTTGACGATGTATCTCTCAGTTTGCGGTTTTTCATCATTGTTTTGGCGACTCGAATATTTTTCTTCTTCTCGTTAGTCGCCCCCTCCTCCCTCATAAAAATATATATCGAAATTGTTTTATAAGTTCAAGGATTATTGGTCGATTGAATTTGAATGTAAAAAATGAAGAAGATAAAACAAAAAACGAAGAAGAAAAATTGAATCATTGCATAATACTTCTGTTGTAGGTAGCCGACGTTAAGGTCGCCCAAATCGAAAAATAGTCTCACCATTCTCTGCGTGTTGTCGCAGATAATTATCTATTTCTGCGATGAACAATTAAAATTGTGCGATAATTACGAGCGATAAACGACGAAACCATTTTCCATTTGTTTAATGGCTTATTAAGCACATTTTATTGTTTTTACTTTTTTTTCTTTTTCTTTTTTTTTACGCACCTCAACGTTTAGTCGTTCACATGGTATTAAATTTGGGCCATTGTTTGGACGTTTGTTTTGGTTGTATAGCTTTTATAGAGTTGCCGAATGACTGTGACTCTCCCCACGGTGAGAAGGATTCGAAGTTCGACAAAAATTTCCTGGTTTTATGCTTAATGGCTGACAGCGTGAGTCGAATTGTTATGTATGAGGGCTACTGTTATACCTAATAACTTACACGGTGAGACAGCAAAGTTTATCAATTTCTAGATATCTGATGGAACTGTTGACTTGATTGCGTTGGGTGACTAGGAAGAATATTCACTTGCCAACTAAATATGTAGGTTCCCTCGATTAATATACCTCTTGAAAAATAATGGCGTTGGATAAAAATTGAAAACAGTCTTTCCAAAGTATCCTCTTTAGCTTTTGATGAAAAGATGTTGGCGTCGATGGATACGCAGCTTATAGAAGGAAGTGGTGGACCACAGCGGGACTTTCAGAACGAAAAGAAATTAGGGGAAGAAAAAACAAAATCATCCAAAATAATTGTGAAGTGCACAACCTGCCCGTCACGAACATTTTATGGGGCATTTAAATTATTTTATTTGTAAAATTTTTATCGCTTTTTTCGGTTATATTGTTTCGAAAATTCTGTTTTTTTCGCACACAAATATTATTTTATCTCAGCATCGTGTTCTATGAGTGCTTTATTATTCATGAAAATTCAAACTCGCATCTGTGTTCTTCCGAGTAGACGTCATGTGATTCTTTTGCTACTTTTGTCTGATAGGGGATGTCAAAATTTTGGTTTTTACTATTCTTTTTTACCCATTAAAATTTTACGCCTGCTTATTTTTATTTATTTTTTTTGTGCTACCAAACTATTTAGTGTAGGGGCCATAATGTGGGTATTTGCACATTCCCTGGTTTGAAATATTTTTAAGGGTGAAGAAAAAGTATTAGTTTTGACTTTTGAACTTGAAAGAAACTATTTCTTCGTGTGTCGATCCTTGAAAATTATTTTGTCAACCACTCGTAGGCTGTTTGGATTTCCATTTGAAACGAAAAATGTACCCTTCTGCCAGTTTGTTCGATATTTGATTTTTCAGAAGTGGGATCTAATTTATTTTTTGATAAACCTGTCACGTCGGAGTTTGTTAAGCCTTTAACTAGCGTTAAGCCCGGATTTATTGGAGCCACATGGAGTCCTGGCTCCGTGAAAAAACACAATAAGTCAAAAGTAGGTACACCTGTCTTTTTTATCGAATTTTAGTAAGGATTAGTTGAAGAAAAACTCAAGCGTAGCAAGCCATTTTAGAAAATGTAGGTTTCATGACCAAAAAAATTTAAATATATAAATAAATATATATCAAAAGCATCTGCCTAAATACTGGGTGAAAATTACGTTTAATAAAGTATCGAGGAAATTCATAATGAATTGTATTGCGAGGTTATAAAATACGTGCGCAAGTTATTAAATGATTGCATTAGCAAACAGAATGACAATAAGCTTGCTTTTCCCACAGCTTTTTTGTTTCATCTGGAATTATCTACTCTTCTTAGCAATAGTTAATGATTTTTTCAAATTACTTTTACGCATGAACCGTTCAGTTGGTTGAAACCAAATTTTGCGGAATGATAGAATAGGCCTATAAAATATTCAATGTTTTGCCAAATTTCATGATTATTTCTTGAAAATTACGCATATTTTAAAACCAATTTGGCTCCAAAAAATTCAACATAATAAGATGTACCGAACGCACCACGGCTGATGTGGACGTAAAACAATAGAGTTTATCCTTGTCGAGATCCAAATGAGTGTACCACATTTTACAACTATTGGATGAAAATTTCTGCCTGTACCGAATTAAATCGAAATTTGTTTGTCTCAGTCACAATAGGGTACCGGACATAACTTTCAGAATTACCTGAAATTAATGGGAGATATAGTCTAAAGCCTGTGAATGAAGGTTCTGAAATTTTTTTTGAAAAATATTAAATAGAAAGGAAGACATAAGATGTCAAAGTTGCGCTGCACCAAAAACGGTACTTTGATGCACACCCTGTTTTTGTGATGTCATAGAATTGACATTTTTGTATTTTGCATTATCAGAGGTTGCTGGTTTCAATACATCTCATTAATGCTTCCTTTTTAAGTAGATTTTTGGTGAAAATTTACTGAACTAAACTGACTTTAAAAAATGACTTTGAAGAAAGAGTGGGCGCACATTTCATTTCAGGACCCAAGAAAACTTTTGGCATAGAAAGTTCAAAGTTTAAATTATCACCTAAGTAAATAAGATTCAATAAGTTTGGGTTTCTATCTGCATTTATTTTTTGTACTTCCCACTGAGGTAGAAAGTTGAAAATTGGTATGAGGGTGCTTGAGTATCACATCTATTTTTTTTTTTTTTTGAAATCCCAAAAATAAGAAAGGGGCAGCAGATATGGGCTAAAAATTCATTTTCTTGGAACTTTCAACATATATACACTGAAATTATCCAACTCAACACAAAGGTGGTATAATATTGTTCGTTTATGCCTTAAAAAAATATGTTTTGAGGTACTGAGTTCAAATTGGACCTTAAGTTTTTTAATTTGATCAATATTTTGACTCAAAGGGACTCTAAAAAGGGCCCAATTTTGTTTTTTTACATTTTAGTATGTAATACATCATTTGTAATGCTTCTTGAGGTGCTGAGTTCAAATTTGTCTATAATTTTTTAATTTGATCAATTTTTTGACCCCAAGGGAATCATAAAAGGGCCCAATTTTATTTTTTTACATATTATTATGAAATACATCATTTGTAATGTTTCTTGAGGCACCAAGTTCAAATTTGACATTATTTTATTCATTTGACTCATTTTTGACCCCAAGGCATAAAATGAGGGGAAATTTTGACTTTTCATATTTTGTAGTGTAATACATCATTGGAAATAGTTTTTTAGCTGCTGATTTTGAATTTGACGCAATTTCTTAATTTTACCTATTATGTGATCCCACAGGGGCTCTGAAAGGGGCCAATTTTGAATTTCCATATTATATTGTGTGATACATTATTGGTAATTTTTTTAGACTTAAAGTTTTATTTTGACATGTATTTCTTCATTCAACTGCTTATAATGTGATCCAAAGTGGTTCAGATATAACTAGCTAATTTTGACTTTTCACATTTTATTGTGTGTTATATTGTTTATAATGTTTTACAAGTTTCTGAGTACAAATAAAAAAATCTTATTTTTCTTACAAGTAAGCTGGGCAAGTGGTTTTACTGAATTTTGTTGTTTTTGTTGGTTTCAAAAAACATGGGCATCCAATACCTAATAAATTACTCAATAATAAGTGAAGATATAATTGCAATCCTTTTTTTGGGGCCACAGGAAGAAAAAAAGTGGTTCAATCTGAAAATGGATTGTTAATATAATCTCAGTGCCTCAAGAAACATTATTTGTGGAGTATCACTCAATAATATCTAAGAATTTTATTTGAACCCCCTGTTTAGGGTCACAGGGAGTCAATGAGGTGTTTGATTTAAAAATAGATTGCAAATCTAAACTCAGCGCCTCAAAAAATATTAATAATGATGTATCACTCAATAATATCTGAGCATAGTATCTCAACCGCCTGTTTGGGGTGACAGGGGGCTCCATAAGGGGTTTGATCAAGAAATAGATTGCAAATCTAAACCCAGCGCCTCAAAAAACATTAATGAGGTTCAATCTAAAAATGGATTATAAATGTAAACTCAGAGCCTAAAAAAATAATATTATCGATGTATCACTCAATAACATCCAAAAATATTATCTTAATTCCATTTCTTGGGCTACAGGGGGCTAAATGAAGGCTTAAATCTAAAAATGGGTTGCAAATATGAACTCAGCCCTCAAAGTAAATAACTCCCCAAACAGCACCAAAAATTTTTTCCAAGTCTGTGCTCTAATATAAAAACAAATAAGGAATAATTGGTTTTTGATTTTCTTAGTTTTTATTGTTTTTCAATGTTTTGAATTTGTCTATAAATAAGGGGGTGGGAGGTGCTAGTGCACATCCTTTCATCCCCTCCCTCACAGTCACCATAAACTTTCCAAATTAATGAGCTTAACTAAACTAATGTTCAAACACAGGAGATTGAGGAATGAATGAATGAGAAACCTGTGAAAGAGGTGAAAAGTTTGCTGATGTGTCAATTCTATGACATCACACCCACTGCTCAAAAAATATCATAACGTTTTTTGACAACTCAACTTTACCATTCATTTTCTCCCATTCTATCCAACCAATTTTAATGCGGT